>CM048929.1:25866853-27066853 GCA_026686955.1 Epinephelus cyanopodus
CCAGCAACCAATTGGAATGTAGAACTAATTATCCATGTTGAGCCTGAAGTAGCACTGGAACCTCTTCCCATCCTGCCGCAGCTCCTGCACCAGCCGATGATATTCCCTGTGCTGGTCATGGCCCCCAGAGGATATCGTGAACTTAGACCCGATGGCGGCCACGCAGGTACCACGCGGCAGCACAAATGACAAGTGTCTTCTTCCATGTTGAATCGATACACAAGTGTGGACAAGCGCACGTACTTATACAATTTCTTTGTGTTCTGGAACGCTTGTTATTAGCGGGAATGCAATTCATTTGCTCTCTTACCACCAGTTTAACTAATTGCACTATAGGCACTCAAACCCAAACCCACTGACAGTGTTTCCCCTAGGTTTACAGCTTTGGGGGGGAATAACAAATAAAAAAATTTTGCTCATATTCGGTTCAGGTTCGGCCCGCTTGACATGCTGCTGTGTTGTGCTATGGCCTATTCAAGTGCTGGAATTTGTTATTTACGTGACAAAGCCTGAACGCAACACAGGCTGTGTGTGTGTGTGTGTTTAATGTTTAATGTCAGACCTATTTAGACCAGTGGTTCTCAACTGGTCTCACTCTGGGACCCACATTTTCCTGTGGTCATTAAGTCGCGACCCACTCTTATAGAAAAAAAATCTACCGGCTTGTCTTTATATGCAGGATGTTTAGTTTCCAAATGACGCTTGAGTTTCGATGGTTTCATGCTCTCATTTGCAAGCACTTCGCCACATATAACACATTGAGGTTTCTGTCCCTTACCATCATCTATAAACGAAAATCCACATTTCAAATATGCCGGGTCATATTTTCACTTTGCCATCTTGTCTCATTGCAATAACTGATAGTTACCATGGTTACCGAACCGAGGCGGCTGCATGTGTCTGACGCGTGCCTTTCAAAATAAGAGATTTTTCAAAATAAAAGGCATGCCCAACAACAGATGCACATTATTTAGCTGATTTTTCACCAGCTGTTCACGACCCATTCAGAACGGGTCCGCGACCCACTTTTGGGTCGGGACCCACCAGTTGAGAAACACTGATTTAGACTTTTTATCCTGTTTTCATGAAATTTTCTGTACTCATGCAAATGCACAAAGTCACATTTCTGTGCTCCAGCCAGTAACCTGCTTTACGGCTCCTTTAAATTGAGACGCATAATTAAACGTTCCGAATTTGACGCCATGAGTGACTTGAGCTGCTTTCGCTGCCACAAATATTTTACCAACGGCGCTGCTCGAGCGAATTCAGCTATTTTGCAGCTCTGGCAGCTTTTGGTGTAAACATACAGTAAGATGGCGTAGATTTAATACAATGGAGTTGCTTGCCTGGAATATTCAAAAAAAAGTTTCTAGTTTCTGGGTTAACTTTTGCAGTATTTCGCCCGCTGAAACTATTACTAATATAAAACCACCATGGCTCAAAAATCCATAATAGAAAGAGTCATAATTTACTTGTTGGCAGTTTGAGATGTTCCATCAACAGTTTTCAATCAATCAATCAATCAATTTTATTTATAAAGCCCAATATCACAAATACAATTTGCCTCACAGGGCTTTACAGCATACGACATCCCTCTGTCCTTTAGACCCTCACAGTGGATAAGGAAAAACTCCCCCCAAAAAAAACCCTTTACCGGGGAAAAAAAAATGGTAGAAACCTCAGGAAGAGCAACTGAGGAGGGATCCCAGCAAGTTTTATGGACACCTCTTTAATGCTTGGTTCACACTACATGATACTTCTGTCTGTTCCGACAGTCACTATTAAACAGATTACATGGAGTCATAAAATTGTACTGTGACTTAGCCAACAGACGTGATAGACTATATAATGGTCCACGACCAATCATTACTCCTGGTCATCTTTCGTGTGTGATGTCATCGGGTTAATCTTGTCCTATTTTTATTATTATTACTATTATTTCAGTCACTGTGTCTTGTTCATGTGCCAGCTGAACTGTTCATGTAGTAATGTAAAAATGCCACAACATGGAGCAACATTTGAAGAATGACATACAAACCTGCAAATCACTGAGTCCTCCACAACAAGTTCCTGCAAATCTTTGACGGTACCTGAAATGGGCAGGCAATGGAGGTGGTTGGCGAGGCAGAGGGTTCAGAGAGGGAGAGAGAATCAGGTTAACATTCATCTCTCTGTTTGAAAAGCAAGACTGCTAATCCTGTGCAGCCTGGAGCTTTAGGCTTTCAATGACACACACACACACACACACACACACACACACACACACACACACACACACACACACACACACACACACACACACACACACACACAGATGGTCATCAGTGTTGGTTTAAGGTTTAGCCCATTGCATTAGAGATCATTTATTCATACCCCATGGGTGAAGTTGCTCTGCATCAAAGCTAACAGCATTAACCACATTAGCTGGATGTTCTGCTGAAGGCATTAAAAGTAAATGGCGTGGCAGCACCGTTGCTTAGAACTTCTTCAAATGTTATCCTATTAGTACACCGGTGTTCTCTCAAGTTGTCGCCGCCATCAGTCGTGGGGATGCTGACAGTAAGATGGCAGATTTGAAGTTAGAGCTGTTATCATTAGTCCAAAAGTCTGACTCACTTCCTCCACCACCCTCAGACACACACACACACACACACACCCCTCTTTTGCCCCTCACCCCCTGCGGCATCAGCTCAAGAACATGGCCATTACCTTTCCCCGTTCCTATGGCAACACCACCCTGCAGCCCTAATGTGTTGGTAGCAGTGTGTGTATGTGTGTGTTCACAATCACATGTGGGTGTGTGTGGCGTGAGGTTTGTTTAGATAATGTCAGCGAAGAGTACAATCAATTTTTTTTTTTTTTTTAAGGTTTAATGTCGTCCTCTTCCTCTCGCTGTCTGTCACTGATAAACTTGGGCTGCGTACAGCCTCAAGAAAGACAAAATTCAACAATGGATGTTGAATGGTGGCCACATGTTGCAGCCCAGTGTATGTTCGCAGGGTTGTAATAAGTTTTCCGCTGTGTTGTAATAATTTCTGATTAATCCAAGCTGCGGGTGAGGAGTAAATCTCTGATTGGAGCGACTGGACAGTTGGAAAGGTTATACGCCTTCTCATTAGGGGCCATCCAATGTTACCTCGAGCCCTTTAGGGAAGCAGAAGTTGGGAGCCGTCTCAGTAGCATATTCTCTAACAGTGAATGACATAATGACACCAAGGAAGAGATGACATCTAGAGACGACGAGAGCACAAGAGTGGCATAACACAGCTGAGATAGAGTGAAGGACAGCGCAGAGAGAGTGTGGATGTTATTCTCTCTTTGGCGATCCGCTGTCTGGCATGTAGGGACGAAGTAGAAAGAGAGCCAGGGAAGCAATGTGAGATAAGGCTTTGAATATATCTCCTCTCGCTCTCCTCTTTTTCTCTTCTCCCTAAGGAGGAGGGCTGACTGACAGACGCTCCCCACCACCACCACCACCACCTCCCCCGGCTGTGGGCAAGCTTTCTATAGTGCCTACCACCAACTCGAGCCAATTAACACATCTCCATGCACACTGTGAGTTTATTAATACATAATACACTAGTTAGACACAGACACCAATTATCTAGTGCTCGGCCATTTAAATGTAAGTGGTTGGGGGAGGTGTGGTGTAGGCAATGGGAAGGGTTTGTAGTGGGGCTGCAGAACAGTGCACCAGTTTACGGTCAATACAAGTGATTTTCAGCGGAAATCAATGGTACGCGACACCCACCATCCCCTCGAGAGGATGCGGTCATTAGAGAAGAGCATATTAATGTTTTAGGCAGAATGAGCTCCCACTCTGTTGGATGTTTTGCTCTTTGTTTATTGTGTGCTTGATTAGTCCCACGGTGATTGTCTCCATCTCTGGCAGCCAGGCCGGTGTCACTGTGTCTCCGCTCCTTCTCTTCAGTGCTCCTCTCTGAATGCTGACTTAATCAGACACAACCTGTGCCAAGCTCCTTTCTTCGGTTTCGATCCCCCAGTGCCGAGCTGTCTCCTCGCTCCAACTGGATCTGTGTGTGTATCCAGATGCAGGACTGACCTGGACGTGATCCTCGATTAAATGCAGAAACAGAGATGGAAGATGGTTTATTGCAACGTATCGCCATCCCTCATGAGAATTAGATTTAAGCTTACCGCCGAAGGCCTGCACAGACAATGAGCCTTTGTGGTTTTATGCTCCGTCTAAAACTTTCCTTTGGGTTGGAGGCTCATTAGATAATTTAATATAGAATAGTTTATGATTTCCTCAATGAAATCATGAAGTATCTGTAACAGTACGTCACTCACTGATGTACCTGCTCTGCCTCTTTTTCTCGCATGCATAAAAGCTAAAGTGCACCAGGCTGCACTGTACTGCTAAAGATCACACTACCACTGGCTTTTACTCAATGTGTTTTGTTTTATTTCATTGAAGACATCTGTTTCTTCTGAATATGATTAAGCTCTTCACACACAATTGCACATGTGAGAGCTAAACCAGTGAATACCAAGTATTAATTTGCATATTGTTTGCAATGACTCCTAGAAAATGGAGTCTCACCTTTTAAAAGTGTAATACCACTGCCTCCTTGAGATCACAGCTGCAGTTAATATTTTGCTTTTAAAGCTGGGGTAGGCAGTTTTATTTTGGCAACGCATGCTCCCCCTGTGTCAGCGTGGGCCTTCCCTGGGTACTCCGGCTTCGTCCCACAATCCAAAGACAAACAGGTTAGGTTTAATCACAGTGTTGACATATAGTGGGGGGCATATATAGGGGGGCAACCCAAAAATATCATGAAGAAAGTCTGAAAGAAGGTCTGACAATAAACAAAACACCTGTCAATACTGATAAAACGTTTCACAGCATGAGAGAAGACATCGCTAATAGTTTGGGCTAACTGCTGCTAACTGCTAACTGAACCCAAAGGCTCACAGCTGCAACTTATTCAAGTTCATGTTTATGTAGCTAGCTAGAGCCTCGAAGCGCAGTAAGTCCTCCGCCTATCTCCCCACAACTACAGACTACCTCACTGAGAGGAGAGTGGGCAGCCACTTCAGACATGGACCTCCAGCAAATGAATTCAGCCTGAGCCGGTGAGGCAGACAACACCAACTCCCGACTTTGTTGCTGTTGTCACACCAGCCAAAGGTTCCTTGCTGCCCGCCCTCTCAGGGAAGCAGCCCATAGTGCGACAAGTGAAGGGGAGGGAACTTGGTTGTATCAACCCATTCTCATTCTGACCTTGTCACATATTGATGTTTTGGTCTGTGACATGCATTGTCTACTTTCAAAATAGCCTTCCGTTTTAACAGGAACTTTAACATTTAAATACAGTCTCTTTCCAAATAAAAGCACTACGTCTGTACCACACCGAGAATTGATATTATTTTTCCTTCAACAACAAACACACATGGTTGGGTTTAAGCAACAATGTGGTTAGGTTTAGGAATACAGAGCAGGGTTTGACTTGGACTTTCACCGCCTTAGCTTTTGTCCATTGCCCACCGCGTTTCCCCCTAACGCTGCCAGACGCCGTTAAACTACATTGGCAACCAGCCACATATCATGCCGATGTTAAAGGATGCGTTCTTTGTTGGTTTCTGACACTGCAAGTCACTGCTCAAGTGCCGGATTTTGATGACTTCGGAGACCAGTCTCTTGTGGTAGCTAAGAAAGAAGACGATATACTTCATTAATCCCTGAGGGGATATTCGATTTTTTTGCTCTGTTGTCATATACACACACAGGCCCAAAATACATGCAGGCACAAACAGGACTTACACATGCATTTAATGGAGAGATGTCAGAGCAAGGGGGCTGCCCATGGACAGGCACCCCGAATAGTTGGAGGTTTGGTGCCTTGCTCAAGGGCACCTTGGCAGTGCCCAGGAGGCAAACTGACACCTCTCCAACTGTCCGCACTCCACATTTGGTCCAGATAGGGACTTGAACTGATGACCCTCAAGCTCTGAACCATATGGGGTCTGACAATCAGAGAAAGAGCTCTACAATGAAATAAGATTAAATAAATCAGTGTACAGGAAACACTGGGCTACTGTATAAAGTGCGTGCATGTGCCTGTGGTCGTCTGGTGGGTGGGGCGCAGGACAAAGAGGGGAGAGCTGCAAGAGGAGGTTATAGTTTCAAATTCTGCTGTTTTTTTATTTTTTAATGCTCTTTCTAGAAAACTGCAAATGCTTTAAAAGGCACACAAATAAACAAGTGTTCTCATCCGTCAATAAATTCATAAGAAGGAAGATAATTAATTTCTTTTAACTGTAGAGCTTTTGTTGTTCCCTGTTTTCGCTGGCAATTTCCTTTTCCTTTTATGTCCCAGAGCCACATTTCCACTTAATTTATTTCAATTTATTTATTTTTATTTTGAATTTCATCCATTATTACATGACAGCCTGTATTTATATGAAGCACTGCTGGTCCGTAGGTGTCTCACAAAGAAAGCTGTAGAGGGTGCAGACAGATAAAGGGCATCAGGAGAGGAAGAGACAGAGCTGCTGGAGTGAGAACACACTGACACACTGCCAGCCGAAGTTCAGGCAGGTAAAAAAGCACAGTGACACATCACATCACCAAAAAATGGGAGAACGCCTTGGTAATAGCAGACAGCACAGTCTTATTATGTTATTAACAACAGTCACATTGGCAAATGATGCTCACATTCACGCTGGGAATACGTGCAGCATAGAAACACATTTGTGAGCATGATATGATGTACATGTATCATTTTGTGGATGGTTTGCAATGAGTTAATTGACTTAAATGTTTTTGTGTGTATGTGTTTATGTGCGTGTGCATAATCGGTAACCTCATAGTGTTTTGGATAATGGAAAGAATGAGGCAATTTTGTTGTTTGTTGTTCATTTGCCTGCGCATAATAGATTTATTTAAAATTTCATGAGATTGAATGCAAGGACTGTTGGTTCCCCACTGAATTGGATGCAGCAGCACAGTATGCCTGGGGTGATGTGGAGGAAAAGTGTGTGTATGTGTGTATTTGTGTGTGTTTGTGTGTGTTTCCAGTGCTTTACCTCACCAATTTTTTAAGTGTCTCAAACCATTGAGAGGTTTCACAACAATAAAAAATGAATGCAGTTGTTTTAAAGAAATACCCCCCAAATGACCATTTGTATATCAGTTACTCACCCCGTGTTACGCTGAATTAGTGAGGACAACATTTTTCTTGCATGCATCTGGTGAATGAATAATCCAAAAATGGAAACAATTCTTGATGAATGGAAGTCATGGGGGTCTGCGTTTAACAAAAGCAAAGCTATATCAAAACATCTTTAACTCTCATTTATCCACTCGGATACTCAGTGCTTCGCAAACTGCTCTCTCCAAACCCATGCTACATTGACAAATGCAGTAAGTTTACCACGCTGAACACGGGAGTTACTGGTCTACTGATGCCTCCAGTTAGTTTGTTTTAGTTTTTGTGTGATTTTTGGTCTTTAAAGGGTTAGTATAGATTCAGCAAAATCACACAATAACACAAACAAGCTACTGATTGAGGCAGTGGTACTGTAGACCCGAAGCTCCCGTTTTCAGTGAGGTAAAATGACTTTTTTTGTCAAAGGAGTCAGGCTTTGAGGAGGGCATAGAAAAGGTAAGCGCCCAGATAAGCCCCATTTCCACCGAGCAGTAAAGTACGGTACATTTCAGTACAGTACACTTTATTTCCATCTCCACTGTGATAGTCGTGGATGGTACCAATGGAACCGTTTCGTACTGTTCCCATTTGCAGTCCGTTGACTGGTCAATAGCGGACGGTCACTCAGCTCAGGGCTGAGTTGTAGCTAGTTTTGAGGCTTATTTATACTGTAGAGGGTTTTACATACATTAGTAAACTGTAACTATATAATGAAAGGATGTTCTGCTGCCTTTTGCAGCAGCTGTAGTCTGAGAATAACTGGGCCATCTGTGGGCAACTTTTAAGGTGGAACGTTTACTCGTTATATTACTCAATGCATGAGTTGGCGATGTGAATCCATCAACACACTTTAAATTTCACTTTCACAACTTTGACCATTACTTTAGTTTTTATATGACATACACTTTTAGTAATGAGTGGATCTGCAAGTGTTTAAAAATATATATTAATTTCAACCAGATTACGTGAACTGTAAATATTCCAGTCCTCATTTGGAGAAAAAGGAAACATTTGCGAGTGTCCCTCCTGTGGGCTACAGCAACATTAAACCCCTGAGCTTGCCTGAGAAGAACTAAATGTTTTTAAATATCCCATGGAGAGAGACCGTCACTGCAGCCTGTTCTATTTTGTCCTTAAAATGTCAGTGTGCAGCCTCGTTCTGAGGACGATAAACAAGGTGCAGACTGATAAAGGAGGAAATACAGTGAGTGCTGGATGGAGCAATGAGTGACAACAATCCCACCTACATGAGAGGGTACTGTTTGCAGTGGAAACACTAAGCAGACCTAGGGTCTAAGTACCATGTCTGAAGGGTTACTTTTGGTTCCAAAGGTACCATACTGAAAGTGTTTGGTGGACGGGGCTTATGTGTGTAGTTAGGATCAAAATGAAGGGCGCAAAGGGGGTCAGAAGATAGGGGGAGGAAGTAGGGAATGGGCTATTGGCACCCCAATTTACGCCCTCGGCCCACACGTGTTTTAAGTCGTCAATTACAACTGGAGTGATCCCATCACAACATGTTTTTTTTAATGGATTCTTCGTTCATCAGAGGTGTGCGAGAAAATGTTTTCTTCACAAATTCAGAACAGAAGGGGGAGTAATTAATACACAGATGGTTATTTGGTAGGTATATGGTAGTGTTTTAGTGGCAAGAGAATGGAAGCACCTTTAACAGGCTTTGTTAACATGAAATGAATGAAATGAAAGCCACATTTATGCTAAAATTCAAGTGTAAATGTCAGGTGGGGCACTGGTCATACCTTTTTGAGATGTATTCCAAGTCATACCACTTTCTAATGTGTGTGTACGTGTATGTGTGTGTGGTTGGATGAAAGGTAGACAGAGAAAAGTGTTTACATCCCCTCACCTGTGTGAGACATAAGATACCGTTTCCTTTCCTCGACTCCATTGCATGTATTATTATTGCTCCCTCCTTTGAATACAACCCATCCCATTAGAAACAGATTGAATGGGGCTGAGAAAGGCCACTTCATCCTGGTGGGACCTGCGGCAGCATAGAAGACAGATCTTTTGTGTATCATGTCCTCCAATCAAAAATACTAAGGGAATTCAAAAAGGCTTTCACACACAGTGTCGCCCACACTGACAGATCTGTGTGTGTGTGTCAAACTTTTTTGGTGAAAAGCGAAGCACAACAAGAGACCTTCTGCCTTCACAATGATATATTAGGTATTTTCACTCAAAGCCATGCTTCTTGGAAGAGCTTTCTTTGTTACAGCTAAGTGCTCCATGCCACTGCTGGTTTAATCACCATTATTTTTGTCGCTATTTTGTGGCCAGAGCACGGTTCATTATTTTCCATGAGGTCTTTGTTGTAAAAGGTCAGTGGTGACGCTGCTTGATAAGCAAATGTACAGCAGCCTATAGAGAGAGAGCTTGAAACACTCCAAACCTGCACAACTGCTTGCATGTTGATTGGGGTGAAGGGTTAACATGTTTTTCCTGCACTGGCACTGCAACATTAGCCTGTTAATATCCTCTTTGTACACGTATTACAGTGAAGTGCACCCAACTTTGCTAAGTAGTCCAACTTGTGGGCTGATAACTGTACATGACTTCCGAGCATACCGTGATTATTGTGGATCATTCAAGTGGTGAAGAGAAGCACCATCGTGAGCACCACCCATGTGTCCACGACAGATTGTGGACACATGGGTGGTGCTCCATGCTAACTCTTAAGCATATGCTCAGTGATCGTGGGCAACTCGTTGTGCCTCTGAAGTGAGAAAATAAGAACTTTTAGTGCAAGATGGTGAGTAATTTTCATTGACATTCAGCCAAGTCAGGAGAAGTAACTTAAAAAGTGACTGTCACACAGAAGAATACATGAAAAATAATGTGATTTGAGCTGCTCAGTGAATTCTCTTCCTTGAAACAGCTTATAAAGAAACACTGGCTTTATTAGCAGCAATTCTCCATCAGCAATGTCTATTAAAGTGCAGTTTTCAGCATCATCGCTAATAGTTGTGTGATGTTTATTTTGTGCAGTATAAAGCAGGTGTAGCACCATATTTTGGGCCCTATGCATAAGCAGTCTTCATCTTCTTCTGTCCTCTCCTCATCCTTCTCACTGCCCTAAGCAACCATCATTTTCCTTGCTCCCTGCACTTCCATCATTCTCTATCACACATTCTTGCTCGTATCTGCTGCAAAGACAGACCAAGAATGAGGCATACAGGATTGATCTTAACCTCCTAACCTGCTTATATCCTAACATAAAAAAGCAGTCTACTTGATGTTAGTGTTATTGAGCTCCTTTCAACTGAGACTGCTACAAATAAATGCTTGGAATAACATTTAGTTCTCACGATATGAGCTCACCTTGTCTCAAGTCCTCAGTAACATTAACAGGAGATGATAATGGACCTGCTGCTGCTCCACTCTCTGTGGCTGCCTCTGAAACTGGAAGCCATACGGCACATGTTAATGTTTACTGTCGCCATACAACATTGTTGCTATGATACTATTTTATTATGCTAATTAATTTATGTTATACGATGCAAATATGTTCAAGCTAGATTCCTGGCTGTCTGACTGTCTTCAATCTAAACAACTGCTGATAAGTGATAACCATCCATCCATCCATCCATCCATCTTCGTAACTGCTTATCCATTTGAGGGTCGCTGGGCCATTACATAGAGACAGACAACCATTCGCACTCACATTCACACCTACAATCACCACTTAACCTATGCCCAACCTGCATGTCTTTGGACTGTGGGAGGAAGCCGGAGTTCCCGGAGTAAACCCACGCTGCAAACTCCGCACAGAAAGGCTCCCTCCTGGGACTGAACCAGGAACCGTCTTGCTGTGAGGCGACAGTGCTAACCACTACACCACCGTGCTGCCCTGATATTAACTAAACCATTCTTAAAATGTCTTAGATTCTTCTTCACACCTTTCCTTTGAAAGAAGTCTCACAAAACTGTTTTCCCTCAATTTGCTTTTGTTCCCTTTCTTTCTTTTCGTTTTTAGAGCCTCAATTTCTCTTTCTTGGGGAAAGACATGACAGTGTGCGTTGCAAAAGCCTTGCAAAGTTCAGGGCTTTTCTACAACTCTACAACTGTAGGTGGTGTGTTGACCTATTTTTAATCCTTAAAATGCGGATTTTTGGTGTAAAAATGTCAATATGAACACCAGCATTGATGCATTTCATCACACTACAGGCATGTCATTTAATTTGCAGCTCATTAATACATGTGCAAGTGTGCAGTGCCTTTTAAGGGGTAAACATCAAATTTATTAGATTTGTTTACACCGATGTCGCTACTGTTCTGCTACAGAGAATGATGGATGCTTGCTGTTTTGTTTCCTTGGTTGCAGTCTTGCTGAAATGTCAGTGAGTGACATATCCACCCTGTTGCTGTCAGTTTCCGTCGATACATACATGGCCAGTGGTAACAGCTGCTGCAAGTATTTAACATTTGGCACGCTGATCGAGGAAATACGCCAATTTACGAGTAGTTATTTCTGTAAGTCACCTTACGGGAACTTTTATAGCTGTGTTGATCCCGTCCGTATGTTTTCTCAGCATTTTTCTGTTGCTGTTTTTCTGGTTGTGGCACAGAAAGGTGACATCCCGGTGACATTCTGACATCCCCGCCTACAAAGCTCTGATTGACTCAGTTGTTTATCCAACCTGGGAAACAGGCCTCAATGAGCACAACACCAGATATATTTACATAGGTTAAAAAAGTGGAGATGTGTGCAGCACAGGTCTGGAGCTGGGCTAACTTCAGGCAGGGGGGTTGCTAGAAACTTTTCAGCCACCTGCCAACAGCAAAACAACACACATATATAAACCCTGCCATGTTCCAGGCCCTCTGTCATTCAGCCCCACTCTAACTGTACCCCCTCCTCAGCCGTTGTATTGAGGCAATGCCTGATTTACTGTACAATATCTTTTTAAACTGAGTTTATGTGCAACAAGTTAATAACTGAAAGAGTAACGTCTCTCCAAAAATAGCATGCATGCGTCCTTGTTTCCAACAAGTATTCACTGGTACATGAGAACAACACCAGAACAATTGTATTTATTTTTCCCTGGAGATACATTACAGACTGTAGAAGCAAAGGTGAGGCTTACAAAGGACTGTCATAAATTGTCTTAATAGCAGCTCTCTTCACCAACATTACTACATTTATTGCTGTAGATAATTCAGCCTGACCTCTTAACCCCCTCTCAATATGAAATCTGGTATATACAGTTTATATTTGAGTGAAATCACAGCCCTGCCATTTACACCAGTGCTTATAGTGTCTTGCTTTAACAGAAAATATAATGGTCAGGCTTTAAACATTAATCTTTGTAGGTATGAATGAATCATTCCTGCCATGCTCTGGAAACTTAAAAGCAACAATAATGCACTTTACACAGAGGCTGCACCATGTCAGCATGTTTAAATACACAGTATTTTTCATATGCACATATAATGAGTGTTGTGTCTGTGTTCTCAGCCATTAAAGACCAATTATCTAATGAGTTTTATTTATTCATGTTGTTTTTCTGAGATACTTGTGGTTGGGGTCAGAATTTGCCGGTCTGTTGCACATCAGTGTCCAATGTGTGCAAGGTGAATAGGCACATGTGTGGATGCATGGGTGTGTTTGTAAGGATTCATCTACCCCAGCTCTCCTAACAAGTACTGAAATAATAATGAGAACAGTGGTTGCTTCTGAGTGGGGCACAAGAGAGAAGGAGGGGGTGCAGATAGAGATAGAAAAGAAAAAGAAGTGAAATTGAACCAAAATGCTGAGCTGGACACAAAGGAAATCTAATATCTGACACAAATGACTGTGAGTTTTCTGTCTGGCTGAAATAAAAATTGGAAAGTTTCTTCTTTTGTTAAAGGAAAAGAAGATGTGCAGACATTGAGGGGCAGGAAGAGTCATGATATTTTAAAGCACATGGACAGTTGTACTCTATGTGAAATACGTATGTGTCTCCTTCACACACTTTTGACTGCACAAAAGAACGTGAGCGTTGAATGCCATGCTTTTACTCTTAAGATGCAGTGGAGGCTGCTGGGAAGTTAAGTGGTCAGGGCGAGCCCGACTGTTTCTCAATTGCAGCTGGTCACTGTGCAGAGAGATCGGATTAAATGCTATAAAGCCAATAAGAGCTTGGCGGCCTGTTGTCTACGAGATTGATAACTCAGCCTGGCCTCTCATCGCCTCTATATAAAGCCGCAATAAATGCTGTGCTGCTTTAACTGAGTGCCTAAGTATTGAGTGTGGTTGTATCATATGACTGCTTCAAAGTTCTATCTTCATCTGAAGCTATGTAAAATAACATTTCCTGTGTAGCTTCTTACATTTATAAAAATGACCCTATGAAATAAAAGTGCACCTACTATAGTGTGTTAATATATTCACTTGATGCTTCCATCTTGTGCTTATAGATCACATTTGAGAACACTTCAAAATGAAAAGGTTACACTGTCAAATTGTTAGACTGCTAATCCAGTTGTATGTTGAAAGGCAAACACATTACTGTAAGAAAAATATCTTTGCAAACATTCATGCTAATTAAAGATGACAAAGCCTATGTGGTCATTTCAATGTTTTAATTGCATGCTGCAATTTCAAGTTTTTTTTTTTTTTGGTACAAAATAATTCATGCAGCATCAGTGATTTCAAAAGTGCAAAACGGGTCCAAAAATCACTTTACAGATCAATTAGCGAGCATGCCAAACAGGACCAGAACCACTCCATAAAGCTGTGACGGAGTTGAAAAACGTGCAAGATTTCATCAAGTATTTATCAAACGAGACCAAGAAAAATACTTTGTATAGAGAATACCCACATGTCCATCACGTCCACATTATACACTGGCAGACGTGGAACTATTAAGAATTCACAATCATGCTTTTTGACAGTTTTAAAAACATTCATTAACAATCATTTCAAATTTACAAAAAAAAGGAAAACTCAGTGAACAAAAAAAATGAGGTAACAGCTTGTAAACATGTTCGTCACTTAGTTCAAGTTGGCAACATTTAATTCAATCAAAAGTTTCAACAGATCGGCCCACGTGTAAACAATTTCCCGTGTTTTACGCACAAGCTTTACGCACGGACATTGGTCGCTGGACTACTTTCCTGTAGCCGTTTGTCGGAAGGAAATGTGAAGTTTTTGCATATCTTCTATCTCCTCACTAAGACACACACACGCACACACACACACACGCAGAGCGTGTTTGAGAAGTACATGCAGATGCAGATCTTGACCTGCAGTAGAAAACGCGCATCAGATCCTCATACCGGAGCTTCGCTCCACTTCTTCACAGTACCTGCTCTCCATGCTCTAGCTGAGCCCGATCATGACCGTCTCCACGTCTTTGGAGGGTCTCCGGTCCTTCACCAGGAAGTTAATCATGCTCTCCGATTTGATCATCAGGTTGCACCCGAGGAAAAATATACCGAACACGACTGTGAGCGACAACACGCACAGGACCGCGATTTGCACCACACGCATGACGAAGAGTTTGCGCTCGTCTTGCACCAGCACCAGAGACCCTCCGCCGTCGCCAGTCACTACGTTGTCGGTGCCATTACCGGAGTATGTCGCCAAAGTCCCGGCGAGGGTCTGACTCCCGTTAAACAGCGCGCCCTGGGTCACGTCGAAGAAGGAGACGTTCATGTTTCCTTGTAGGTTATTAATAAAAAGACACGCGACTCCACTTGGCAGGCACACAGTCTCACCACAAAACCTGGACTCCGAGCAAAACTTTGCGTCATGTGACTGTTCAGACAAAAATAAGAGGAAGAAACTCCAAAAAGATTTCGCTTTTTAGAGTCCAACTAAACGAGCCTCAGTGCGTAATGACCACATCCACATCACCGGAATGTGTTGAGTCAAAGAGCGTCGCCAGGTGCAGCCAAAAGTAAGTTTCTTCAACTCAAAGTCCACGTTTCTTTGACTTAAAGTTAGTCGTCTTGGACAGCGCGCAAGGTGCGAAACGTGTTTCCCTTCGTTGTAATAAGAGACAGTCCCTTTGCGTCTGTGTTCGCCTGCGAGCGCTTCTTTTGTGCCAAGTCTCTGGTGCGTTTTAAAGTGATGATGAGTTCCCCCTGGACCACACCACCACTCCTTACCAGGGGAGGTAGTCAGATAGCCTTAGATAATGCACTGCTCCTCTGATGTAGGAGATATAGACATAAATAAATGAGAAAACTCAATTTGAACATGTATCATTCAGTCTGATTCTTATTTTCACCATCTTTTGAAATTAGTTTCTAATGCAAAATAAGAAATTGGCATCAGATGCACATTGAACTATCCCACATTTCTTTTTATACCTATATTGAATAGTGCAGTAATACTGCTTAAAAATCCTCCAACAGGTGAATGTATTTCAAACAAGTGGCACTTCCCGTTAGCCTATTAATTCAAGAGTAAAGAATGAGTGAGGCTAATTGACTTTTAAACGTGGACACTTTGAAGTGTGCTCCTCTGGTTCTGATGTAGCACTCATTTCTACCCATCAGTAACACCTGAAAGCCTCACCAATATTGACTCAGACATACATTAACTTTGAATGCTTCTCACGAAAGTGATGAAAATCATTTAAAACCTGAAAACATTCAGTTTAATTAGGATCAAAAATGTGTTGCAGATTGTCGTGTGTTACTTCAAGAGGTATTTATAGAGTTTAATGTCTGTTGCTGAGGGAACTGTCAACGTGACTTAGGGCCCCCCTGAGAAAGAGAGAGAGAGAGAGAGAGACCAATATAGGCACAGCGAGCTATAACTTAGAAATGAAGATATGAATTAATAATCTTCGACTGAACCATGGCAAATATTTATCAGAAATATTGTCTCCCCTGCTTCCACTGCGCCTGCTGACTCCTTTCAGGCAGCGGCTCTAATGAAACCCCTGAAGAGTAGACTGTTCGCTGTTTTTATTGGATGTGTTGCTCAAATGTCACTTTGTCTTTCAGGTGTTGTGTGTAACTGTTGCAGCTGCCTGGGACACTGGTTTCCTAAAGTGGAGGTGAAACCCCTGCAGCCTGATCTGTGAAGAAATATGAGCCTTGGGTGGGCAAAACATTATTGATTCTTATTACAATAATAGAGCATTCTTCTGTCTATATGAAGCTAATGGTATTCTCGCTCATCACTCACATCCTCCTGCATGCATAATGTGAGGTTTTATTGTATGAGGTCGGTACGGTATTGACAGGCTGCAGCTGTTGAATAAAATACGTTGGTATGTACAGTGCCGTAATGTGGCATTTATCTTTGACTAACCTTTTTGTTATTGGTGTAACAGTCTACATTAGACAGTATCATCTCTGTGGATCTCTGTCAGACTTTAAAGTAATGGCTGTGACCTCTGGATGAACTGCTCAAAACATAGCTCTTTCTCTTAAGGTCAGCGCTTAATTAGTCATAATGTCCTTCTACCTACACTTAAAATAACTCCGGTGTTTTTATTATTAGATTTCTTATGAATATTTCAACTGATTTCCATCCATACATGAAACTTGTTTGAAAATTGTGACATGTCTGCAAGATCCTCCCTTTTTTTCTGATGACTAGAAGCAGATTTCTGCCCAGACGTCACCACAGATTGCTACTAGATGGATGGATACTTGCCCAGTAGGTTTGAAAGTTGCCCAAGGAGGCCAGTTTGTGCAGCAGGGAAATGATCTGAGAGATACAGTATGATTTCCAGCGAATCTGTGCTGTGGTATTTAAAGCATTGGAGTCAGCACTGGGAGGGGGGCAAACCTTCCATGGGGTCTGGAGGCACCTCCACCCCGCAAAATAATTTCCCTACTATATTATTTTTCATGAGTAAGTACAGCTATACAGTGTATACACGTTACGCATACTTTACATGGGCTATCTGACAATTATAACATAATAAAAACATTAAGCCTATAAGCCCATAAGCCTTGTTCTGTTGGAGTATGGCAACACCACTTGGACAAAACACACAGAACTGCAGTTTTCATAAAAATTTATGATTATGATTACATTTACTAATGACTATTTCAGACAGCGGTGCGAGATTGCCTATTGTAGAGTAACAGCTTGAATATTGGGGAGGATGTGCCTCCCCTAAACTGCTCAAAGGAGGAAGGAAACCTAAAATCACAGAATTGAGGTACTGTAATCAAATTGGAAACTACCCTGAATGTGCACCAATTTGATATTTATTATCTAATTACATCAGCAAAGGAGAGCAGGTGCTATAACTCTCCATAACTGTTAATATAACGTAATTATATTGTATATGAACACACTCAAATGCTCGTTAAAAGACAGAGCAGAGAAACTGCATTTCCTGTTTTAACACAATACCTCACTTGTCTTTATATCATGTAAAACTGAACAGCTACAATGACGGATTTCAACAGGTTGATGGAAAAAAACAACTCCCCAAGTCTTGTCTGCAGAAAATTAATCTGCTGTTTGTCTAAAAAAACACAGGCCATGAAATCCAATTTGGGATGCTCCTGATGTCTGGGTAAGCAGCTTTCAGCCACCAACTGACAAGCTTGTGTACAAACAATGATTAGCTCCATCCACAAATACCTTTCATAAGCCCGGAGGTGGTTTACTTTCAGATGATTTATTAATGGCTGATGACAGACGAACAAGGAGTATATTTTTTTGCCCATTTACAATAAGCCTGAGTAATCTCGTTAGCCTGCGGATTTGGTTCCCGCAAATTAATTGGCAGCTTGTAAATCAATGCTGCGCAATTTGATTCTGGTCTATTATTTATTGCGGGGTGATTATGGAAAGTAGCTTGTACTTACACTTCATCTCTCTGTCAATATGTAAATCCTCGGCTACAGTTAAAGCCCGGCGATGCTTCTCCGAGGCTTGAAAGAATAAAACTTCAAAGAATTTACAAATGAAGAGAAAGTGGCTGCAAAGTGGAGGAGGAGGGAACTTCAATGGACACGCTGCTCTTTTGAACTAATTACCACAATCTTTTTAAATTTGTCATGTCATTATTACATGTCCTCAAGAAGTTTCCCCTTTATGAAGCCTCATACACAGAGGAGCCTGTGGCTGATTTATAGCGTCACACTCTTTGGAGGATCACTGGGGATTTGCTGCACATTTCATTGAAGCGGCGGTCACAGGCGGAGATATGAATCTAACTGGTGCTATATGAAGATATATTCTTATGAGGATGCATATAGACATGAATGTGAGTGTCTGACTTGTTCCTAAGCAACAGTAGACCTGTGAGCCCAGTGACAGATGGTTGGTGAAGTTATTTTGGTTTAGAGGAGAAGGAGAGGGAGGGAGCGATGAGGTGCCTGGACGGAGGGGAGAGAGAGGGGGGGGGGGGTGTTTCCACTTAACATGAGGGAATTGGCAGCCTAGCAACACAAACTAAGTGAAGACATCCTTAGCAACAAGGAGGTGATGTTTGACCCCACCCTACCTCCCCTCTGCTCCTCACACCCCTACATCCTTTTTGTCCGTGGTGCTGCCACAGAGCTGACGGGACTCAAATCAGACACACCCTTTCAAGCCCCTCCGGCCTTGGAGGAATCAGACTGTCCTCGCAACTTCCCTCTGTTTCGATGAACAGATTCCTCTCCTATTAGCCGATCAAAGCACCCACAGGACTGCGAGGAAGCCGCTGTGTCCCTGCGTGCGCTTGAAAGTGAGTGCAGTTATGTGCCAGGAAACACTAAGGCGGGCAAAGTGTGCATTAACAGAATGTGTTTTGGATATTAAATATGGATAGACCAAGTATCACGAGATACGCGTGAGAGGCCGTGTTTTGATCCCGAGGGGCTTCCACCTTTGGGAGTCTTAATCACGCAGAGGTAAATACAGTCATTAATTACATACTGTTACAGATTGCAAGGACACAGTGTCACAGCAGAGTGGTACCCCACTCTAAGCAACCATCAGTCATTAAAGTTATTTTAAGGAGTTAATGACTTCATTACTTTGATTTGCAGGGGGATATTAGACTCAGTGTGTGTATGTGTGTGTGTGTGTGTGTGTGTGTGTTCCTAGCGCTCCTCCTGCAGCATGTCTGTTTGAATGGCTGCTGAAAATCTGTTTATTTGAGAAACAAATTACACATTTCATGAATCCAATAGAAGGAATTCCTGTCCTGTGTCTTATGCACCCCACCAGCCTCTACCTATTAACCTCATTTCCATTTAGACACATCTCAGTACTGCAGGCGACCACGGTGTGCCTTGTCTTCTCTGCCCGGTGATTTGCCACATAACGTCTTCTCTGTTCCTTCAACTTTCTTTCCAGCTGTCTCGGTTATACTTAACAGCAGGCCACATTAGACGTCCCACAGTTCTGAAATCTGGATGCACTTAAAAAAAAACAACAACAACAGAAATGCACTCTTTCCATTTCTCCATCCCTCATGCATCCTCACTTATTTATTTATTTTGAATTTCTGCACACATCATCCAAGAGGGAAGCTGCAGCTCCAGAGGGACTAGAGGAGGGGAAGGCAGATCAGATAGAAAAACACCACAACACAAATACACATTGTCCCACGCCAGTGACTCTGGGGGTGCATTTTATGAGCCTGCCAACCCTTCACCTGCGGAAAAAAACTCATATCCCCTCACTTGACCCTCACACACGCCAGTTAAACCGAGCAAAGCAGAAAAGGGTAAGCCCGTTGTGGTTAACCAAACACTGATTTTGTCTGAGAGCGTTTTGATATTGGCTCCCTGTGACAGCACTCTCAGACTCAGTGAAAAGCTTAAAGGGCTCCAGATAGATCTGTACCACAGGTCAGGACCCTTCCATCCCCCTCTCCTCCTCCAGCCCTCGTCCTCGCTTCTTGTTTAGTCTTAATTGGCTGCCGTCTGACCCAGTCTCTGGCTTTTTATGCAGGACAACTGGCGCTATGCTCTCCCCAGAATGCCATTCATCTGTGGGGGTGATCGTCACAGAGGGCTTTGGAGCCAATAGATCCAAATTGTTCAATACTGGAAAGGGGGTTTGATCGGCCTCAGTGTTTTACCTGCACCATCCACCCACACTGAGAGCCTAATGCCAGCAGAACAGTTGACTATTATAGCTTTTCTACTTATTTCTCTATTTTCGTCATTTCTTCTCGCGGCAATTCTTGGACAAGGGTGCCAGTAACTTAGCAACAAGCCGGAGAATAAGAGCAGGGCACAGGGATAAAGATTCAATAAATGGACAAGTGCAGAGATAAGAAGCATTGTCTGCTTCTGCAAGCCCCACCACGCACACACACATCACCGCCATTACACCCTTCCCAAAGTTCATTTCTGTAGGGCAATTGTAGCTTTTATCCCATTTTCTGCCTCATTTTCTTTTTGTGTCTTTTTTTTCCTTCTTGTTTTAGAAGCTGGTAAATTTCTGCATGCTCCATCATTCAGTGGAATGGGAAGAGCTTTTCTCTGGCGGGCACTTATCAAATTCATAAATTTAGTGAGGAGGACCCAGAGCTTGGCTAGCCTGTTTCAAGGGAATGCATATTACATAGCAATAGCTTCTGGCAAAGTCAGTTCTTTTTAGACCCCAAAAAATCAAGAACTGACTGCTGATCACAATCACCTACTGTGTATTTTATTTTATATATTATTTGCCCCACGAGGGTCCTTCTGTCACAGCTACACAACTTGGTGCTGGCTGTTTCAGGTCTTAATGTATGTTATTGTTTAATATTCAGGGTTTCATGGCAGGTTTTCCAGTCTTGCCTTACACTCACATACTGTGCAGCTAACGCATTACCTGTTATATGCTGTGCTCATTTCAGTCCAGTAGAGGGCAGGGCAACATGCAAAGCATTCTATAGTTAACAGGATATGGGTCCCATTCATCAGTTTTATTAGAGTAGCACTATGATAGTAATTTCAAATGAGCTGTATCTGTAATATGAACTACATGCAAAGCAGCAACACTGTGCTGGCAGCAGTGTTGTCTTGAAAAGGACTCTGCATAATATATGCAACTGTTTAAAATGGTCCTCACCTCCTGTAAGCCTATTTAATACCAGTGGCAAAGTTTCAGTATTTTAAATAAATACTT
Source organism: Epinephelus cyanopodus (assembly GCA_026686955.1). NCBI lineage: Eukaryota > Metazoa > Chordata > Actinopteri > Perciformes > Serranidae > Epinephelus > Epinephelus cyanopodus. The sequence goes on from CM048929.1 coordinate 25,888,067, forward strand.
CAATATTGATATTATGACAATATTGTAGGGTTGACTATTGGTGCTTTCTCAAAGTATTTAAACAATAAGATTTTAATTACGCATCAGTAATGTGGATATTATGACAAAGCAGGTAAAGGCTAATGACAGGACACTTAGAACAGTCTGGTAATTTCAGAAAGTTACACTATATGCAAGCTTTAAAACCAGGGAAAGACAATACTTATGACATCCAAAATCTAAGACTATATCTAGTCTCATATCTCATATGTAATATTCAGAACTATGATTTTTATTAGTGTCTGCTCACCAAAAGAATTGTTGTACAATTCTGTTGCCTTTCGTTACTTTAGAATGAGCTGTTTATATCTATATATGGAGTCTGCCATGTTGTGTCTACAGTGGCCAAGAGTGGACAAATCAAACACTGGCTCTAAAGCCACGTTTCCACGAAAAACTTTTGTTATAGTACCGTTAGAACCAAAAATAACCCCTGTGGACATGTACTGAGGCCCTAGATCGTTTAGGGTTTCCACCCAGACAGTACTCTTAAATGTGGGCAGGGTTGTTGTCAGCTCTCACTGTATCTCATACAGAGGCAAGTCTGCACCGAGTTTATTGTCCACAGAACGGGGTTGCATGCCAACATTTTCTGAACAAAAAAGAACAGGCTGCAGTGAGAGTCTGTCTTAGTGAGATATTTTGAAATAGCCGGTTTGTGCATTTAGTCCTTGTCAGGCAAGAGAGAGTGCACCAGAACGATGCATCACTATGTTTATTTATTTATTTTTAATTGTGAGGATTCAAATATATGCCGGTCACATAATCTGGTTGAAATTAATATATATTTTCTAAATGCCTGAAGATCCACTCATTACTAAAAATTCATGTAATCCAAAAGAGACAATTAAAACTATTGGGATGGTCAAAGTTGTCACATTGGCATTTAAGGTGTGCTGGTGGAGTCACTCAGAGTCGTCAGCTCATGCATTGAGTAACATCACAAGTAAATGTTCCACCTGTAAAGTTGCCAGCAGTCAGCACAGCAAATTAAACTATTTTTTAGTTATGTATGTAAAACTTGCCACGGTATGAACAGTGGTTACATAACCTTCAAAACCACCCACACCACAGTCCTGGGCAAAAGTGACGGTTCTCTGTTGACCAATCAACAGACTGCAGTGTTGACAGCTCCACCTTTTAGTGTTGGATCAGTGTCAGAGGTACCCCAACAGAGGGGTGACAGAAAATGGGGATGATACAGAACAGTACCATCCACAACTTTGCACAGTGGAAACGGGAAAAAAGTGAACTGAACTGAACCGGGCTGCTTGGTGAAAACTGGACTTATATAGGGCTATTGGCATTTTCGTATCTGCTAGTGTAGCTCTCCTATGCTTGGCCAGTGGAAGAGGTTTCAGTTCTGCAACCGCACCACTAGATGGCACTAATTCCTACACACTGGACCTTTAAATGAAACATTTGGTTCAGTACTAACATAGTCAAATTACTCTTCAGAAAGCACAGTGATGATTAACATCATTTGAGTTTTTATTAGGTTCACACATAAAATAATGCACAGGAATGCCCATTAGTGTTGATGGACACTATTTTTTCCACCGTGTAACTCACAATGGGAAAAAAAGAATTGTTCACAGGGGGGGAATTGATCATTTGTGGATGGTAAATACGTAATAAATCTTTAATTTATCAATTCATTTATATAGAAATACATACTTGCTTTTGATTGTGATACTGTGTTCAACAGTCTCAGTTTGACTGATTCCTCTTATTTCTTTTTTAAAAACTTAAATACATCTATATCTGGAGACTAATGCCAAAACAGAGGACTGCCAAGTTGTCACCATGCTGTACTTAAAGTGTTAGTGAAACACAATGCTGGCTTTAGAATGAATTTCTTGTCTTTGTATTATTTTTCCCACCACGCCTACTCCCAATTTGATGTTGAGCTTTCAGGCAAGGATGAAGTGTTTTTGGTGTTAGTTTCTTTTTTCTTTTTTTGTTTAAACATTGGGCGGTCAGTTTTTGATGGAAATGACATGGCACTTCCTGCTTCAACTGTGTGTAGTTGCTTCATCATCTTTCCATTTTATGATGCCAACAACTGCTTTAGAGGATTGTAACTGCCACCACCAATTACTTTACTCGGGTGCCAGTCACCTGAAATCAGTTTTCATTTTTTTCCAGATTCCATATTTATTGTTTTAATTTTTCTGAATTCTGTTTATTACAATTTAAGTACATTTTGTCGTTAAAAAATGTCTCTAAACATGCAGTGGGTGAATAGAATATCAACAATTCAATAAGAAATATTCAAACTTTAATTAGACCAGTGACGTAACACATTGTTGTATTTTATTGAAGTGCTTCAATACAGTCATCAAACAAAACATTCCATCAGGGGCGTAAATATAGACAGTGCAGGCAGTTGCACTGGGGCCTGTGGGGTGGGGGAGCCCTTGAGAATGATTTAGATTGCCACCACGCAACACATTCTCACTCTGACCTCATCACATATTTCTACGTCCAGGCACCCTGGATGCGTTTGTTGTTGACATGCTGGAGGGCCGTGTCAAGTTCTCCCAGTTACATGCATTGTCCTCTTTCAAAATACACTTACATTTTCACAGGAAATTTACTGTTTACATATAGTCGCACTACGTCAGCACAACAATGACAACAGCTTTTTTTTTCCCTAAAACTTGACTTTACAATCTTACAGGACACAAACGCCACTCTCCTGGGTGAAAGTCAGTGTTTGTTGGGTTCCATCCAATGTCCTCCTGCTCACCCTACTCAGACTTTCGCCGTCTTAACTTTTGTTCTTGTCCTGCCATGTTTGACCCTGACGCTGCAGTGCGCCATTAACTATTATAAACTCCTAAATTAAATGAATAATTTCTCATTTTCTTTGATATCATGTACTGGTACACAACGATGATTGTTGGCTAACATATATGTTGATGTTGCCTAATATCAAGTCTCTATTTGACCATATGACAAGACAACATGACGCGGCAGCTAGCAGTCATGCATTTTAAACATTCTAGCAGCAGTAGGACAAGCGAGAAACAAACAGGAGGAGGAAAATGTAGCAAGACACTCTAAATTATATTCATCTGGCATTTTTATAAACAGCTACTAGTGCTGTGTGTGTGTGTGTGTGTGTGTGTGTGTGTGTGTGTGTGTGTGTGTGTGTGTATGGGCATTGTAACTAGTAACTGGCGTGCACTGGGGCCCATGGTAACCAACTTACGCCACTGCATTCCGTCCTTTTGTGAAGTGCTCCACATGAGATACACATTGCATTCCTTAATGTTTTTGCGTGACTTCGCCATTAAAGAAGGCCTCTTCCACATGACTGCATTGTTTGTTGGAGAAAAAAAACCTTAGAATGAGAAGGAAAACCCTGATTTCTATAAAATGCATCCTCATTATGGCAGATTCCATGATATCACTTGTTTTCTCCTACTGATATCAAATTCCCAGGGTGGGTGGTGGTGGCGGGGGGGATGCTGGTGTCCTTAATATTGAGGGGGATATGTCCCTGTGTCTACATCTCTACACCAGTAACAGAGAAATCTGTAGGTGTTACTTGACATGCGCTATTAAATAACTAGATAAAAAATAGTCTGTAACTTATTCCACTAATGCAACATTAGATTAAGCTTTTGGGTCATTAACTTTTTATTATAAGTTATCAAACCATAAGGAAACGAGCGCCAACAAGCCACAGTCTTATCTGTTGCCCATTGACAGGATGGAGAGTTTTGATGTGTGAGGCGAAGCTGTATGACCCAACATGCGCTCAGTCAAGTCAAGAATGAGGAAAAGCGTTCAAGTCGCGAAGTGAACAAACCCACAGGGAGCACACACACGACTCCTGTCAAGTCGGCTCCGTTACTCTCCAGCCATGGGAACTCTTTTACACCGTCTGGTGATACTCTTTCTCCTTTTTTTATCGGCGTCAAACGTTTTGGGTAAGTTTTACGCATTGCGCTATTTATTTATTTATTTTAGAAAACTTTCACCTGCTTAGCCAAGGGGTGTTTTCTTCCGACTTGAAGGCCACCTTTGAAGGCACCACTTATTATAATATTCACTGTATATGTGCTGATGGTTATTCAACATAATGGTCTCAAACGGACACAACAATTCACTGTTATCTGTCTTGAATGGAGCGGCTCTGTTGGTTTGTAAGTGCGCTGCTCCGCTGGAGCTTTCGCCTCCTGTCCTTATAAGGGAGTGAAAATAGTCGGCATGTTTCCCAAAGTGAGGAATCCCTCACAGGCTCCCCAGCACCGCCAAGAATAATTTTATTATCAGCATATAATAGAATATATGTACTTATAGCCATTGTATGTTTGTGGTTTTCATTTTTCTCGGTTAACTGAAAACCTAACAAACTAGATCAATTAATGAAACACTCAGACTTTCCTGTAAAGTATTTAAGTATTTTGAGATAGCTCAAGAAGTGTAGTTGAGAAACCATATCCTGTGTGGTGCTTATTCAGGCCCTTGACTTTTTGGGAATAGGTATGATGTCAGGCAGTTCTTTTAGAGTCAGATTAGGTATTTTTTTCCTGTATATTCTGTCAGCTGCACACAGGTAGATTAACGCTAGTGGCTGTGCCTCAGTGTTAAACTCCAGTGAGCCACACCCATAGGCCAAGACAGATAACAAATTGTAAAACCGTTTGGAATTAATGCATTTGTTTACTTTCAGGGAATGAAACATTTGGCGCAATTTGCCAACACTTTGAAATGATCCTCAGAAACACATAATGAGGATCAGCATCATTAATGTGACAAGCGTTGGACTTCAACGTCCAACGCTTGTTTGCACAGTGCTCTTATGAAAGACAGTGCTGTCTGTGGTTGAACAGAGCTGCATGGGACTTCTGATTTAAAAAACAAACAAACCTGTGGTTAGTGTTGTCACTTTGACTCAACAGTGTGTGTAAGAAAATGTGTTTTGTGCAGTGGTGGAACATAACTATGTACATTTACGTCAGCGCTTACTTAAACATGTCATACTTATACTAGTAAAAAAAAAAAAAAAAAAAAAAAAAGCCCCACTTTAAGCCGCTGCAACTTTAAGCCGCTGCAACACTAGAGCAATGTACATATTCACACATCTATATTATAATATATTACAGTCATAGTAATGAAAATTACTCTGCTAGTCTGCACAATGATTACTTTTTGTGCTTTCAGTGAAATTTAATGCAAATACTTTTGTACTTTTCTCTAAGTAACATTTTGAATGCAGGATTTTTACTTGAGCATTACTGCCACTGATTTTGTGTCACATCTGTGTGTTTTATCAAAGGTTCCAACATCTGCACTTCCCAAGGAGTCACCACTTGTCAGCAGTGCTTGGCTGTTCACCCTAGCTGTGCGTGGTGCTCTCAGGAGGTAAAAACACCAGTAGCACACATACACACAAACTGTGTCTAGTCGCCCCTCCCATTAATCACTCTGCAACAAGTTAGAACAGAATCCTCATCTCCCAATAGCATTCTTCGTCTTGTCATCCTCTGGTGTTTGCATGCTCATACACTGTAGCCTCTGAACTGTTAAGGTAAAAAAAAATAAAAAAGAGGAAAACGGGTGTTGGCCTCAGGTCTCCTGTGCATGAGATACCTGAGCTTATATCAGCATCATATCATAAATGCAAACCTTAAAAGCTTCTTATTCAATGTGTTGATGCTTAATTCAGGTATATGGGCAGGGGGGCTCCAGTGCGTCCCGCTGTGATCTGAAGCAGAATCTGCTGGATGGAGGGTGCAGCTCAGCAGCAGTTGAGTTTCCCTCCAGCAGTCTGAGTATTGAGGAGGACAAACAGCTCAGCAGCAAGGCCTCAGGGACTGCCGATGATGTCACTCAGATAAAGCCTCAGAAACTCCGCATGACACTAAGACCAGGTACATTAACACCCAAGCAGACATCCCAAGTAAAACCAACTCACTTGAAAGAAACTAAGGTTTAGGGACACCAGTTGATCTCATTCAGTGCACTCCTCCATCTCTGTGGTCCTCTGCTATTTCCCTCTCAGGAGATTCCAAGCATTTCACTGTGACAGTGAAACAGGTGGAGGACTACCCAGTGGACCTCTACTATCTGATGGATCTTTCATATTCGATGGAAGACGACTTGTTTCGCCTTCAAACCTTGGGCAGTGAGCTTGCCGCGACTATGGGCCGCACCACAAGCAACCTACGCATGGGGTTTGGAGCCTTCGTGGACAAGACCACGTCCCCTTACATGTACATGCACCCCCCAGAGGCAGTGAAAAACCCTTGCTATGGGTAGGTGTGGGCTCTACTGTTGATGTTACATTTGAGGAGGAGAAGGAGCTGAAGTGGAGATTTTCTAATATTCAGAGGAAGTCTGTCCAGTTCTCCTTCACTGATTTCCTATCCCCCATTCATCCGTTCAATACATACAGACTGGGAGCGACGTGCCTGGCTCAGTTCGGGTTCAAGCATGTGCTGTCGCTGACGGAGGAGGTGCATCGCTTCACTGAGGAGGTGGGGAAACAGAAGGTGTCTAGAAACAGAGACGCTCCAGAGGGTGGATTTGATGCTGTTATGCAGGCTGTGGTGTGCAAGGTATGAAGATGTAATCACATACGTACTGTACGCTCGCTGATGTGGAAAACTGAGTGTGTGCATTCAAGCTGAAGTTTCTTATTCTTATCATGTGTGTAATAGTTACAGAGAAGCTGTCGTTGGCAATGAAAACCTTAGGCCTCAGGCACCCTCCAACAATGCTTATTAAAGAGACACTTTGTCAATTTTTAACCAGCTTTGTATCATAGATGTGGTTAATATTTGTGGTCAACTCATCTCCAGCAGACTTTGGCTGTAGAAACATCTTTCAGCTTATTGTTTAACCGTAATTTGAGAATGTTTGTGACCAGCTGACCTTCACATCGTTTCCAGTGTCAAAACGGCAACCAGCAGGAGCATTTATGTGTACGTTGCGGCACAGGGCATTCTGGTAGTTGTAGGTTTTCTATCCCTTGAGCAAAAAGCGAATGCCGCAGCCCCTTCCCTTTGTTTCCTGTGGTCATGTAGCACCAATTTTAAAAGCATTTTATTGCATAGACAGCCCAGTTTTATGACAAGACCAACTAAATAAGGTGTGACTTGACTTCTGTGTTCGTCATTAGGACAGGATTGGCTGGCGTTCAGATGCCTCACACCTTTTGGTATTCACCACTGATGCCAAAACTCACATCGCTCTGGATGGACGTATCGCTGGGATTGTCCAACCCAATGATGGACTGTGTCACCTTGATAGTGACAATGTTTACAATGAAACTACAGTGCTGGTAAAGGCAAACAATAAAGTCATTTACTTTGGTTTGTAATCATTTTGCTTCCACTGAAGACAATTTACTCCCTGTGCCTTCCAGGACTATCCCTCTCTGGCACTCATGACAGACAAAATGTCTGAAAACAACATTAATTTGATTTTTGCTGTGACCAGTGTCGTGGAGGATCTCTACAGGGTAAACCAGCTGTAATCGTTGTGCCACAGCATGAATTTAAGTTATTGATATAAACAACACAAAAACTGGGTCATCATCTTGTGGTCATGTCCGTCTCCCCAGGGGTACAGTAAGCTCATACCAGGCACAACTGTGGGAATGCTGTCCGATGACTCTGGGAATGTTATTAAGCTCATTGAGGAGGCTTATGCGGTAAGTTTCTCCTATGGGACCATAAGTGGAACTTGAAAACTCATGTAATCTATTTTATATGTAAAAAAGTGTGATGCATTTTAACCGTTTGACCTCATAACGTTGTGTCCAATAGAGAATCCGCTCTAAAGTGGAGCTGGAGCAACTGGGAGTCCCAGATGAATTGAACCTCTTCTACAATGCCACTTGCCTCAATGGAGAGTTTATCCCTGGACTCAAGTCCTGCTCTGGCCTCAAGATTGGAGACACAGTACGTATCTGTTGAGACACTGACATGCACATCTGGTATCTACACACACAGAAGGTCACAGAGACACTTCTTCCTCTGCAGGTGTCATTCAGCGTGGAGGCTCAGTTGCGTGGCTGTCCCAAAGAGAAGACCCGTACCTTTACCATCAAACCTCGAGGCTTCAAGGATGCCCTGGAGGTCACGGTGGACTTTGCCTGTAGCTGCGACTGTGAGGCAAAGGCTGTACCTGAGAGCCCCGTCTGTAACAATGGCAATGGGACCTACGAGTGCGGCGTGTGTCAGTGTCATCCTGGTCGTCTGGGCCCACGATGCGAGTGCTCCGTGGGGGACTACAGTCCATCAGATGATGTCAACTGCATCCCGAAGCCAGAGAGCCCGATCTGCAGCGGCAGAGGTGACTGTTTGTGCGGACAGTGCTCCTGCCATTCAAATGAGTTTGGTCAGGTGTGGGGCAAGTACTGTGAATGCGACGACTTCAATTGCTTACGCTTCAAAGGGGCGCTTTGCTCTGGTGAGTAGATATAATTTAATATATGCTTTTCTCTTTTATATTGTTTTTTTTTTAACCTGTGTGATTAACTGTAAGTATATTTTCTGAACTGATGTTTTTGTCATGAGTACTTTCACAAAGAAAAGGCATTAACCAATCATGTTGCTCTTATACTCATGAGGATTATCATATGTGTCCACAGGATCCATCATTCCATGCTTCCTATTCATTATCTATGTAGCGTGCAATGCATTCTGGTTGTGCTAGGTTGCGTTTGAAGAGACAGGGCCCCACTTCTCAATTGAATGAAGTTGAATCTAGGCCTCTTGATGCAAATCAGGCACATCCAGTGCGAGTGACCACCTCTGGAAACTCCCCAAAAAATGTCTCAGCAAAAGTGCAGCTTGACAGTGCTATGTGTGCTCCTGGAGGAAGAACGAGAACAAATGAAAACGTTTTGTAATAAGTTTAAACAACTGCACAATGGATTACTTGCTTGTAAACAACCCTCGCAGTATGATGCCTTTGAACATGACGGCAGCCTTCTTCTTCTTCTTCTGCTTCTTTTCTGTGTCCCATTACATTGCAATAGTTTCCTGCCGGTTGGCGACACCCACGTAAAGGAGCAGTATCGCCATCAAGTGGGTTGGAGTGTATAACACTTCAGGGTCAAGCGAACGATCAAGTGGAAGTTTACACTCGGGTGTGAGGCAGCTGAAAAAATAGTTCCACAATCGAGATGAATAGTGAAAACAGGGATGGAAACCACAGTTTGCTACGATTTTTATGTCAAAACATCAATGAACACCACTGACCACTCGGTGAGTTTCATGGCTTCGAAAACAAACGTTTAGGGTGGTTTTAGGACAGATTCACACATGGCCATAGGATGCAGTGTTAAGCCAGGCAGGGGAAAGCCACATTCTCCGAAAAAGAGCAATTGTCACAATTTTGGTCTTAATCGCTCTATTTCATCATAAACAACCCAGAAATGGGGCTCAAAGTGCAAAATACCAGACTTCTCCTTTAATATAACTGAAAATTTCCAAACAAGCCACCATGTTGGTTTGGTTTGACATTTGACATTTTGCTCTCAGTCTTTAGAACAATCAAATCAAAAGCACCGGCCTTAAGGACTGGAGCACAATAGTGTTGTCACGATCCTGGAATTTCTAACTCCGGTACAATACCTTAAAAAATATCAGTACTCAATATCATTTTCAATACCATGGGGATAAATTAGATATGAAGATTACTATAACAAGGCTGGAACATGACAACAACAACTTTTCTTTTCTTGGTTAGCAGCAGAGAATAGCAGAACGACTGTACTAAACAATAAGAGAGAGCAAGAAAGCACCGCTGGTACTGAGGTATCGATACTGAGTATTGAAACCATTTCATATTCAGAATTGATATGTATTGGTAAATCAATATTTTTGACAACACTGGAGCACATCGATCAATTTACAGCCTTTAGTCGTGCTAACAGACTAACTTTGCAACACCACTTTCTTTCATCAGAGTCAAGGACTCTTTGACTTGACAGATCTCTGTCCTCGAGCTGAGAGGCACCTTATTTGGCCACATGCTGTTGGATGATGCCTGTATCAATCACATATTTTGTCTCTGTGCTATACAGCCATGTCGATCATTCTGTGAGCTCAATGCCATGCTTAGTCTTGTTTAAAGGTTATTTTCCCTCCACTGAATTAGCAGAAATATCAAAATCTGATCACATAAAAACTCAAATCATCTGCATGGCTAGATATCACTAAAGGTTAAAAGAAAATGTGCTGCTCTCTAAAATGTTCTCTCTGTAACTGGGGTGATGCAACCCTTTACTTTAGGTCGATGTGAGCAGGAAAGAAGAAGTTGCCCGTCCCTTCCTTTTCCCTGCTCTGAGGCCCAGTCTGACCTCACTGGAAACCACTTAAAGGTTCAATCAAAGGTTGTTTCCAGTTGGTCTCAGTCTATAAACTTAGCTTGACAAATCAAATACTAATGTACAATCTTATTATAGTCCTTGCTTGTAAAGGACATGTAAATAATTGCATAGTTTCGCTGCTGAGCATAAACAGTAATGCTCACAAATAACCAATCCTCTGTTAGGTCTGTAAACTTAATGTGTGCGCTGAGATTGATTCATGTTCTTACCGCTCACAGCAGCGCAGCATGATGTGCTATCACTCCCTCCTACAAGTCTGCACAGCTCAGTGAACAGTTACTCAATCGCAGTGATAAAACTTTAATAGGCTCCGTCATTGGGTAATTTAATGTAGCAGCAGTTTGGGCATGTGATTTTAAGGACGAGGCTGAGCAATAGCAGAGCGGGAAACTACTCTTTTATCTTAACGTACATTAAGCAGAACAAACATTAGTTTTGCATACTAAATAAGATTGATGTTTATTAACGTGCCCTGATTTTTTCAAAGGGGAACTCTACCAATTTGGGGTTACTACTCAACCTGTGAACATGTTTTCTGTGGCTCTTGGAGGAACTTTGCCAAGTTCAAGGAATTGATGTCTGCTCTTGAACGTGGAAACGAAGAAAAATGTAAAAATATTAGGCCTATGTGCCTCCTCGCTTCCCTCACTCACATCTTTTCCTCACATCTTAGCTCCTTCCTGCGATGTGAGACCTGAGAAAGAGATGTGAGGAGGACATGCATTTGATACACCTGTGTTTCCTCGCACTAAACTCCTCCAGAAGGCTGCCCTCTTCTCGCTCTTCATTTCCTTGAGGTGCATTTAAGGGGACTGGAAATTCCTCCATGATGGCGAAGGGGGAACGATTTTTGGGTCACAGAGGAGTAAGAACGTGAGGAAGCATAAGTTAGCATAATAAAAAGCAGCCCGTCTTACAATCTAGGCTGACAGAGTTTAAAAAAAAAACCCAAAAAAACAAACATGTTCATCAAGCAGGAAAGGTCTAATTAAAAGTTGCTATCAAGTTGCATTACGGGTAGTGTAGGAACCAACATTTTTGGAGCAAGAAGCCTGAATATCTCAGCCCTTGCCGTATTGATTGTGATCATTCTTATTAATCTGTGTCTTGTGATGTACAGTAGTGCACTTCTAAATCGCTGGAGTGCACTGTCATTATAAAATCACAAGTTAAAAGCTCCATAAACTTCCACAGCAATGGACTCTCTAAAATCCAAAATGGTGTACGTAAACTCATCACAGCCTCATCTTTAAACTTAAAGTTTAAAGGTTTAACATCCAAAACTAAACAAAACCTACCCTGGGCCTCTCGCCTGTGCACCATGACAAGGAGAAGATGAAGGGTCATGTGTGTGTTGGCAAGCTGGAACATGACGTATTCATATCAGCAAGGAGGAGGAGTTGGGAGTCTACCTCAAGGAGGATGTTTTTCTGAGGGATGGGTATTAAGGCATTCGGTGATGACACCCAGGGCTGGGGCGGAGACGCTCACCCAACTTGCCCACCTACACACACAAAGCTTGGGTAAGACAGTCCACAGAGCTCAATTTGGGACCGCAGAGTTGTTGAGTCTCAGCAGAGCCGTGATGTCGTTGTCTTTAAAGAGCGAGCGTCCCTTAGCCCCAGCACAATTGAAGCTACCGCGACCTGGGGTTCCAAGAAAGCTCCATCTCTGCGATATTCCCCGTGGCTGTGTATTTCTCCGTGTGCTGAGGGACTGTGGGACTGGTGCAGGGCCAGGCAGGGAGCAGGAGTCAGCAAGCACAGCCCAAGGGCCCATAAATATGAGGGGAGAGAGAACAGGAAAGTTTGCATTCCTCTGCTGGCAATTTGCCCAACCTCCTCTCCCTCCAGTGTGTCTGCGTCCCCACTGCACATGATTCTGTTCACTCGAGTCCTCCAGCAGTTCTGTTTTACTGTTTTGTCTCTTTCCCTGATTTGGTCCTTTTATCATGGCCCCTGTGTTAGCCTTCTCTAAAGCCCAGGCATGTGATTAATGAGCAGGATTACTGTGCAGTCTCACAGAGAGCGTAGAATGATGTAAACCCCAGAACTCCCTTTTAAGTGCATGAATCAACTTCAGAACAAATAAGATCAAAACAACTACTCATTCGTGTCAAGTGTAAGTGCCCTACTCTGGGGTGGGTACATTTACATGCACACCAGTATTCCACTATTATTCCAGATATCAAAATATTCTGAATTTGATGCAGGTCATGTAACAGCATATTCAGTTAGAGTTCGGCTTAATTCCGAATGTAGCATTTTCTATTTAAGACGTGGGATATGCTGATATTACTCAGGCTTTAGGAGCGTTCTTTGGACATGTATACAGTGCTTTCAAAATATGCGTCTCAGTTGGGGTTTTCACCGCAGTTTGCGTCACACAGCCTCTTGCCTGTTTAAAGTCAGCCCCGTGCGTTGTCATGGATGTATTGTACACAAACCAACTCAACAACATTTAGCAACGCTGGGACAGAGATGCATACCCCAAAGACAAGCTCACATTTCTGGTTGGAAGTTGAAACACATCTACTTTAGAAAGACTTGGATATCAACAGGTTTTTGGATATGATGTCTGAAGCGTTGACCTTTTCAGGAAGGTGGTTGAGGGAATGAAAACCCTGAAAAAAAAAAAACACATGCGGCAATCTTTCACTTTTTTATATTGTGATGTGATGAACGACACATGGGCATGTTAATCTGAATATACACGGCTGCATGTGAATGGAAATAGAAGAAGAATATTCATTTTCATTCGTCGTGTAAACAGCTTAGTAGGAATATTGTCTTTTTGAAGTAAGGGTAAAACACGAATATTTTGTGCATGTAAACATAAACGATGTAGTCTGGCAATGTTTTTGACAAAAAACGTCTTGTTTTCAAAGTGTTTTCAGCACTGTTATCTTTTCGACTGAGTAAGAAAGATTACTCAACGATTGCTTTGTGTGAGATGGTTAATGATTAACCAGTGACCCTGTCTGATCCCATCACAGCTATGAACACAATCTAAAAGAGAAGCCGTAATTGACAGGGTGGAGACCGGGGAATTGTTTCCCCGAATATACAACGGCGGATGATTTGTTTTGAGCTGTGTGGAATTAGAGACCCTTGGACCCCTCAGTGATGTTTCACGACCAGTCACTCCCCCGGTCTGATCCAGCTGGGCTGTGACTCACTCACTTTGCTCTTAGTCATCCAGTGCCAAATCCTGTTTGGTTTCCTGCAAAGAACACTGTAGTCTCTTGGGCTGTGCCTTTGTTTCTAAGGTAGCTTAATCTCTTTCTGTCTCTCTGTAATCCAGGGAGAAAAGCTCGCCTCCACATTCTGTCAGCAAACGGTTGCGTCACTGTAACACTGTTCCCCGAATGACCTGGCTTTTGTGATTTCTACACTTCAGTAGAGTCTGAGGAAGTGTGTGTGTGTGTGTGTGTGTGTGTGTGTATGTGTGTGCGCCTGCCTGTAAGGAGACGGGGAGTCATTAGTGTGTTCATTGACAATAGAATATTTCCTGCCTTTGTCAGGATAGGGATGATGAAGAGATTTGCGTGATGCCCCTTGCTGAGTAAGATTACATTTTAGAACAATTAATTAGTTACCAACTTATTTTGGGACTTAGCACTGTTTGAAAGAGAGGATGTTAAGAAAGATAAATAGAGCCGCACACAAAGCTTACTTACTTGTAATTAAAAGAAAGTAAACTTACCCACTTGAAATGACTCTCCTCTCAGAGGTTTTAATAAACTAATAAACAATCAAGTTATGTCAATGACAAAAGATGAAACTTTCAAATGTTAAAAAGTAAAAAATAACAGGTATACAAATAACGAATTAGTAGAAGTTAAAGTCACCTATTAGAATATTATTTAAGTAAGAGTCTAATATTTATTGTACTTAATCTTTTGTATTAAATGTGCCTAAGTATTGAAAATAAAAGTACAAGTAAATGTTGTTAATAAAAAGTCAAAATATTGAGAATTATGCTGTTTATTTCTTTTTAGCATTTACACCACCTTAAAAATGGAGTGTACATTACACTAGAAGAAAAACCAGATCTTCTTCACAACTTAAAGGTTCAGTGAGTTAGATTTAGGGGGGTTTAGTAGCATCTAGCAGTGAGGATTGCTGACTGCAACCAGCTGAAACTTTCCTTCAGTGTTCACTGTTAGGAGGAGCAGAATTATATTTTATCTTCTTTCTTTTATCGCTTCCTTTCCAAAATGAATGGACCAGGTGATAAATACCAGTAAAAACACTGAACACTGCTCTCATAACGGAAGGCCTGCTAATTGCAGTGGCCGATGAAAAAACACAGATGGCCCTGCCTGTTATTAGTTTGTCCCTTCTGGGCTAGTGTGGAAACATGGCAAAGCCTGTAAATGAGGACCCGCCTCCTTTGTAGATTTAAACAGCTCATTCTAAGGTAATGAAAACACAGCAGTTCTTATCTTCAGGTAATTATACACTGAAGAAAACATATTTATTACATTATACTCCATTTATGCCAATATATCCCACTAAATCCTACACACTGGACCTTTAAAGCATCAAAAGAAAATCTCTGACCTCCAGCACTGACACACTGCAGTTACCTGTCCACAAGTCTCTGTCTCTTTGAATCATTACTTACTCTCTCTGCTGTGTGTCACCACTTTCTGCTTCCATCATTACGACAGTCTCACTGTCGAGTGGAATTCTATTCATGCAGCCGCTAGCATATAGCATCTGATCTTACGTGCAGCCTGGGCTTTGCTGGCAATCGAAACATGACTGCAGCTTTGAGAGCACTTGTTTGCACTAGCCCTTCTGTGATTAACCTGATAAACATAAACTGATATTGATTGAATTACAACGCAATAAGATGTGATATGTAAATTTGATTTGAATTGAAAGACTATCTTCCAAAGGACTACTAGAGCATTAACCTTCTTATCCTTTTTGACTGTTTTAGATCATGGGAAGTGTAGCTGTGGTATCTGCCAGTGTGACGCTGGCTGGTCAGGAGAAAACTGCAACTGCTCCACAATCACAGACACCTGCACATCCAGCAATGACCTGTTGTGCAGCGGCCGGGGTTACTGCAATTGTGGGGTTTGTCAATGCACTGAGCCTGGCGCCTATGGAGACACCTGTGAGAAATGCCCTACCTGTCCTGATTCCTGCACTATTAAAACGTAAGTGTATTTCTTAAGTTTTTAACAAACAAGAGAAATGAGGAAATGGACATAAGAAAAACACTTGTTAAGTAACTCATTCTCAAACACAGAATCCCACCTCATATAGATGTAACCTTCATGTTTTAGACAGCACATGACATTGTAAGGGGCGTGGCTAAAATATTTTTGCCCTCTGGTTGGTGCTTGAGAAAAAGCCATGGGGTTTATATTCCTGGGAGCATGAACGTGCTCAGCAAATTTCATAAAGTCTACCATGAAATTGGTGATGAGATATCTTGTATTGAACGGTGATATTTTGACCTGAGGATGGTGCAAGAGGAAAGATCAACCCATTCACCAGAAAAAAATTATGGCATTGTAGGTTTCTGCAAACCCTGGATATGTCACATTAGTAGGTTATGCTGAATCTTTGTATTTCTCAACAATGCTGTGGTTAACGTGTGATTTCTTTTAGGCACTTTTAATCATTTGGTTTTGGTTGGGAAAAGATTGTGATATAGCTTAAAATACCCACGTTAAGTGGTACAAAAGACGCTGGAAAAGCAGGGACGGGTTGGTGAATAACACCCCGGTCTGGTGGCTCAAACACCACTGGGAAAAGCTGCAACATGTTGATGAAGAACATCTAGGTTTGAAAATGCCGCTGGGAGACGCCATTAGCATTCGCCCATCACCTCTGGAGGACAAAAGTCAGCTTAGATATTATGTCCATTTAGAAACACTATATTATGAAATGTAACATATTTGTGATTTAATATAAACATTTTCTTCTGCCGACTGAGCTGGGACCACAAATATGTGCACCACAGGAAACAGGATATCCTGAACTTTTGGCCTTGTGGTGGCACCAGTAGAATTAGAGAGAGGGTCATCACAAACAACATTATTCCTCTTGGAACAATTAATACCCACAGATAAATTGATAGCAATTTAACCTCTCATTTCAAAAATACTGTATCTTGACAAGGTAAGTGTTGGTCAAGGAAATATTTATTGATTTATTGGTGACAACAGGTCAAGACCAAAATTATTAGAGGTCAACCTTTTGAGGACCATGAACGTGTGTACGAAAGTAGCTGTTGAGACATGTTGCTCTGGACCAGAATGTTGCAGTGACTGACCTATTAACTGATCAACTGGTGTCAACAACCGACTCTAAAATCCTCAGGCGTTGCCCCTAACAGGGCAAAATATTTCAGCAAAGCATCTGAGTAACTAAGCTGACTGGTTGCACTCTGCAGCGGAAACATTGTTCCATCATGATGGTCGTTCATTCCAGGATCATCACAAACTGCTCCTACACACATTTTTAAAAAGTTCAGGTGTGGTTTCACGTACAGCAGAGAAAGATCTAACTCGTCTCATGGCCACAACAGACAGCAGATATCAACACTTAGTCTCATACTTTTAGATGCTTGTAGTTCTAGTAGTTTGTCCATACCTTGCATATCATATTGAACCACGCCCTGCTACTAAAGAGCATCAATAGTATACACACTGTGTACTCATCAGAAGTAACTGCGTGGGTCTCTGCTTGCAGGAAATGTGTTGAGTGTCAACACTTTAAGAGAGGACAGTACAATGACGACAACAGCTGTGGCAGAATCTGCAGAGATGAAATCAAGGAAGTGGATAAGCTAGGTGAGAACTCTTCTATCTCTGATATACTTATCACCTACTGTGACCTTAACCCTCTGTGGTGATGCTTACTGTTGTTTTCCTGCTGTTGATCATATGAGAAGAAAATCCTTGAGAGTAGCGTGAGGCGTTTGGGGTCAAAGAATATTATTTACTGATAAATATTCTGTCATTGTATTATTCTTACTGAAGCTTAAAATCATTTTATTACCCTGCTTCTTCTTCTTCTTGATCCTACAGGTTTCCATGCCAGAAATTCGGTGAATTGCTCATACAAAGATGAGAATGACTGCGTGGTTCACTTCCAGTACTACGAAAATGAAAATGGCAAATCCATTCTGTCTGTGGAAAGAGAGCCAGGTACTGAAAGAGTTTGTGTGCATGTATGAGACATTTAAACTGCCAGAGAACTGAGCATTGTAATGGAGGTGCATTATTAGGACAGAAGAGTGTGTTCCTGAACACAACCTCAGCCTGTGTCTGGCAAGTTAAAGCAAAAACAGAGCTGTGTGTAATTCAAGCGATCAGTTATTTCTTAAAGATGAGCATGACCAAGAACACATCCAGACATGTAGTGATGATGCACTGAATCATTGTTTGACACTGGAGTGCAGTGGTTGCTTAACTTCATGACTGAGCCCCACTGATTAACAAACTTCACGTAAACCAACAGAGAAAATTGGCTGTTTATCTCTCTCTCTGTCTCACTTCCTGTCTCTCATCTCTCAGAGTGTCCTAAGGGTGCAGACACTTTGGTGGTGCTGCTGTCGGTGGCCGGAGCCATTCTGCTGCTGGGGCTCATTGGCCTGCTCATCTGGAAGCTGCTGATCACCATCCACGACCGTAGAGAGTTCGCCAGATTTGAGGAGGAGAGAGCCAAAGCTAAATGGGATACGGTGAGAAATAATCATAATTCGATAATTGCAAATATAATAACAGAATATGATCGCCCTGTAAAGGGAAAAGTCTACAGTGAACTTAAAAAGCTGAATTAAATGTCTTCATTCCCCAGGCTAACAATCCTTTGTACAAAGGAGCCACCTCCACCTTCACCAATGTAGCGTACCGAGGCAACTAACCAGTAAATGCAATGAGGAAAAACTCAGGGGTCAACGACAGAGATGGAATGTAGCAGCGAGGAAATGGATGGGAGGAAGATCCTACACTGTAGCTGAAAAGCTGTCAACGACATGGTGTAGAAGATGTACATTTTGTTAAAATAACTATGAATGTTAAAGGTATACTATGCAGGATTATTGGTTACTGTTTCTAAACATGCTTACTAGTGAAACTGAAGGTAAAAGCTAACACCAGATTCACAATCTGTTGCTGCCTTGCCTTGCTATATGTGTGTTTTTCTGCAGTGTCTCTTAGATGTGTGCTGTTGCCACTGATGGTTGCTACCTTTTTATAAAGTACCAACCTCACCCGGGCACTATGAGGGTACACGCTCATAAACATCCCGAGCACAGAAAATAAGAAGAAAATAAGTAAATATAGGCGGAGGGCAGAAAAAGGCACCACCACACACTTCTAGTGGGTCTTGAGCGATGATTGACATGGAGCGCTTTTTAATCCTGCATAGTATATCTTAATGTAAGTCACAGACGGTTTGCTGTTAAGCTTTCTGTTTTTACACTCTGTCATGTAGTTCTCTCTAAGTACTGGACATGCAGTCAGATAGGAGTCCATTAATATAAACAGCTGTACTGTCAGTTTACAGTAAGGAGAACTGCTGCTGAGAGTCTGTCACTTTGGTCGTTTTGGGAGGCTCTTCTGCCATTGCAATATTTGTTGTTCAAGTTCAGCTCACATTTTCAAAAAGAAATAGGACTCACTGTGACCTCAAAGTGATCAGTCAATATAGAAATCCATCCATCCGCTTTTTTAAAGCCGTCTTCCACCGTGTTTGATGTATTATTTACACCCAAGTTGTGTTTTTTGCAAGTTTTGTAATTTCCTCCCACAGAGTGCAGCTGTTCCCTTTTCACTAAATTAACAAAACGGGGAATTTCAAACGAATTGCTGCAGTTTATCAGTATACTTAAAACGTGTACTATAGAATTTTAATAAATTATTAGAACACGCTTGAAGGGTTTCCCTTATATTTTTGAATGCAGACTTTTTTTTGTAATGATTTTGGCAATAATGCAGCACTCGGTGGAGTTTTCACTAACTGTACAAAGGAGTAAGTCCCCTTAAAGGGACAGTTCACCCCAAAATCAAACATACAGATGTTCCCTCTTACCTGCAGTGCTATTGATCAGTAGGGATGTGAATCTTTGGGTGTCTCACGATTCAATTCGATTCCAATTCTTAGGGTCACGATTCGATTCAAAATCGATTCTCGATTCAAACGATTCTTGATTCAAAACTTGATACAATGCATAGTGTGTTAAGGCAAATTATGGCATCAAAACAATACAGTTTGTATAAGATAATGTGATTTTTAAATAAACTGATTCCAATGATGTAATCACACAAAGGCAAACTTAAGACAAAAGGTAAAATTTATTCATGCTAAACAAATAAAAACTTACTTACTGTACAAGAAATAACTTGCATAAATAAGTAGATTGCATTGATGTGAGCTGTCGAGTGTAGGAAATATCGGCCGTAGAGATGTCTGCCTTCTCTCAGATATAATGTAACTAGATGGCACTTGGATTGTGGTGCTCAAAGCGCCAAAAAAATATTTTTAAAAACTCAACAGCGATGTCTCTTTCCAGAAATCATGACCCGGTTACTCAAGATAATCCACAGACCTTGTTGTGAGCAGTTTCATGTAGGAATCATTTTCTTTCTACCTAATTACACCTGCCAACCGAATCACTGTGCAGAGGGAAGCATGCATCTACTGCTAACTCACCTAAGCACCAGTGAGCTAGCTAACACTGAAGCTCAGCAAAGGAGGATGCTATACTGCTCACAAGGTCTGTGGATTATCTTGGCTAACCGCTTTGAAAGACGGCAGACATCTCAACGGCCGATATCTCCACCACACGGCAACTCACACAAAAATAATATAGGCTGTTAAACAGCACTACAGGTACAAGAAAAAATGTGTATTTGATTTTGGGGTGAACTGTCCCTTTAACTACAGCCTCTAGGCTGACTTGGTTTACAGTGATGTTTGTGTTCTATGTTGTTTTTGGACATGTATATCAGCAATGGTAACTTTATAAATACTTTGAAATGTTTTCTCTGCACCATCACCTGTTTTTGTGTTTGTTGGGCTTTTTTATTTTTATTTTTTTGCAAAACTGTTAGACAATATAGTGATCTGTCCTGCCATTGCTGAATTGTAAATTATTTTCTACAGAGCAGTACTGTGTCACGCTGAAATACCATGTTGTTTGTGTATATGAGCAGATTTTATTGCGCAACAAATGATACTGGCCTTTTGTAACCTCTATGGGAAACAGTGTTTTGGTTGTAGAGTGCTGATCCTCTCTTAAGATACGGCCTGCAAGCTCATTGCGTAGTTTTTTGTTTTGCACCATTTTTAAAGACGCCAAGGGCTTTGCTTTAGTTTGTTACACAGAGGGAGCGTATAAAGATGACTTACACCTGATTTCACCTACCTTTATGAGATGCCTGACATTTGGTTTCATTTAAACAAATGTCAATGCGACTTTCAGCCTTTATTAAGATCAGATTTACGATACAGAAACCCAAAAACACAAGTTATTTCAGATTCATAATTCAGATCTGAAGCAACAAGTTGTCTTAAGTTGCTGAAATAGAAAAAGTTATTAAACTTTTTCTGTATTCACTCTGTGTGACGCTGGCTGGCAATACATTTTGGATGAACATTACGATAAATACCACTGATGCCCTGTTTGATTTTAGTGAGAAGCTGAACGTTTCATTCTGCCTCCCACTTCATTCACACACACAGCAAGTTAATACACAAACACTCTGAGAAACACACAAAATGTAACAGCCAAGAAACAATCAATGATTAGTTATCTAAGTTCTTACATTCAATTCAGGCGAGTTCACTGTAATGTGTGTGTCATACTGCAACTTTTAAACATATGAAATAACTGTCAGTGTGCAGGCATTTCCTTTGACAAAACTCTAGAACCACCTATCTAACAAATAGGCGATATTTCCTGTTACATGGAACATGACATCAGACTGAGGCCGTTAGTTCACTTGTCTGCTCTTGTGTATTTATCTGGTGTTCAATTTGATATGTAAGGTTGTGACAAAAGTTTGCACTTCCCCTCCTCATCCCACAACATATCTTTGTCACCACATCCTGTTCACATCAGCCCGATGGGACCAGTTAGTGTGTGTCCAGTTGTCTTTCATACAGTTTGTTGGTACTTCAGTTTCCACTGAAAATAAAAAGGCATCTTCATCGCAACTGTCTGTATTAATGTCCCTATTAGCCGACACAGTACCAGTGAATCTCCAACAACTGTGCAGAATGTGTTACTGGCACTGGTTTGCTGTTTACTTGTACAGCAAGTAAAGTACACAAGAATTATATTATTCTAGTATTTGGTAACATTTGTTATGGAGTGAATCTTGGGTAATGCTCTTATGCAAGTTTGGACATTGGTATGTAGCATCTCTGCTGTCAGTCATCTCCATACAACAGTATTCTAAATGATGAGTGTGTCTATCTGCAGCACCATGGAGCCGTCTTTGTAAATCTAATATCTCAGTCCAGGTGTCACCTACCTCCTCACACAACTACCAGGTCAGCTAATCGTCGCTCTCCATCTATAATTAACCTTTTAGGTTTGCTCTTGCAGCACATGCAAATGGAAATGTGCATAAACATGTAGAAGAGTCTGAAGAGCCACTGAAGATTAATACAACACAGTGATGCCATTGCTTTGACCACTATGCATTTCGGAAGTCACACTTAACACTTAACGTGTGGCTGCTCTCTTTCAAAGTATTTATTAGTGAATCTCTCAGGCTGAAGATACAAAGTTATTAAGTAATGGCTGTAGGCTCTGTGCAAAGACTTGCAGGGTGTGAGAAATGGGCCAGTCAACAAATGTAAATTGACCTGTTAAAATGTCACTTTTAATTGTTGACATCACGGCACAAGTTGCACGTGAGAAAATGTCATAATTGGGTCGTTTGTTAAAAACCTTAAATTCAACCTGTGCATCTCCAGTCCAGGTATTCTCCTCATACATGTGGGACGAAGTGACACTGGTGGACCACAGCAAAGATAATGTGATGTCGCCCTCTAGTGTATAAACACTGCACTGCTCATATGCTGCAGTTTCAGAGAGGCAGCCTGGAAGTTGTGTGCACATCATTTTATTGTCAAGCAGCAGAGCTGGATGATAACATGACTGCAACTATTTATGCACTGCAACACTGAAACTATAGAACTATTTAGTTATGCTTATGTAGTGTACATTCCCTGTGATGCAGTGTGATTTTGACGAATAGGCACGTACTTTAGTATAAAATACAGAATAAATGATGAAATGTGTCTTAAGTTATTATGCATGACCACAGTGACAAAGTGAAAACATGTCTATAGCAAATATTTAGATCCAAACAACACAATTACAGAGCCATCTCTGCATCTATTGCATCTAAAAAATAAGTTGCAGCATTAATTTCAAATCAAATCCCAAAATTTGGACATAATGACTTGCATTTATATTTTCAGTCTTAATTTAATATGTCTGCACGCAAAAGAGCTGCTCTTCTTTTTTTTAATTGCAGAGACTAATTATGACTTTTTATCTCATAATTATGAGCTTTTTCTCATAATTTTGACTTTCTATCTGGTAAATTTTTTTTATATCTTTTAATGATGACTTTTGTCTGAGAACTATCACTCTTTATCTCAAAATTAGGATTTTTGTCTCACAATTTTTACTTTTTTCTCATAATTTTGACTTTCTCTTATTTTTGATTTTTTATCTTGCATTTTGAACTTTTTTTATCTCGTGAAATTTGTATCACATAATACTGACTTTTTAGCTCAGAATTTTAAACTTTCTGTCTCATAATTTCGACTTTTTATTTGAGCATTTAATTTTTTTTCCCGCTTTAATGAGTTTTTTGTCATAATTTTGATTTTAAATCTAATAACTTTAACTTTTCTCTCATAATTTTGACTTCCTATCTTGTAATTTAAAAATGTTATCTTCTATTGATGACTTTTCCCTGAGAACTTTCACTCTTTATCTCAAAATTAGGATTTTCTTCTCACAATTTCTACTTCCCTTCTCACAATTATTACTTTTTCCTCATAATTTTGACTTCTATCTCTTATTTTTGACATTTTATCTCGTAATTTAAAGGTTTTTTTAATCACATGACTATCTCACTTTTTAATCTCATAGTTATGACTTTTTTTTTGTAACTTGCATTTAAAAAAAAAATCTCATAAAATTTGTATTCCATAATATTGACTTTTTATCTCAGAATTTCGACTTTCTGTCTCATAACTTTGACTTTTTATTTGGTCGTTTTAAATTTTTATTTCTCTGTTATGAGTTTTTTTGTCATAATTTTGATTTTTAAGTAACCCATGTAAACGCTGATGGTCTGATTTTACTCTGTATACTACCCTGTGCAACCCACATTATTTTCATAATGATATATATATATAGGCGAAAATGCTGTCTGTTGCTTTTTTAATCTAGTAATTTTAATTTTTATCTCAGGATTTAGAAGGTTTTTTTTAATGTAAAATTTTAACTGTTTAGATCATAATTTTGACTCTTCATATCATCATTTTTGACTGAACGTAAGCATTATCATTATTAGTATTATTATTTTTGTTGTTGTTGTTGTTGTTATAAATACGACGCTTTCATTTTTTCCCCATCTCTCTCGCTCTCTCTCTTCACTGGCGGAAATGAGCTTCCATACCGATTGTCCCTGAACGCAGCACGGTCCTTCTTCCGTCGCGTCAGTTCCAACATGGCGGCGCCCCACGCCGTGGCCGGTGTGGAGGGAGACAGCAGCAGCGGAACAGGACTGCCTGTGTCGGACTCGGCCACCGGAGACGTGAAGAGACCTCAGTTCGGGACGCGTTTCCTCACTGACCCGCGGCAGGTCTTCCAGCACAACGCGTGGTGGGTGTCTTTAGTCCAGAGACCCAGAAGGACAGACAGATGTTTGGTGTCCATCTCTGACAGAGCCTCTGTCCCCCTGACTGAGCCTTTCACATTAGCAGCACATTAGTCAGCTGGATGAGCCATGGCTGAAATGATCATATCTGACAAAAAGTGCATGTAAAAGCTGTTATTTAGAAGCTATAGCTCTCTGTTATGAAAGGTCTTGTCATGTTAATGCAGTGTTCATGATGGTATATTTTGGCCTATTTAAAGGGAAATACAGTGAATTATCGCGTATGTTAATAAAGTGATGGTATCTAGTATTCTGACTCCATTCTGTTGCCAAAATTAACATTATACCTGATGTATTTTTTTCCTGTGAAAGGTTTTAGGATATATTGTCTTGTATTATTCTAATGATTTTTTCCCCTTATTCATATTGAAAGTCTGAAGATACTGGGTGTTGCATGCTACTGTCTAGACAAATCTGTAATTTACTGTCGACTGGACAGAGTAAAGCCTGTGTCCGTATATCATGTGTGAAAGCTGCACCTTTTCATGCCGTTCATATGTTAAACATCAGCCTATTAGTTTGCGCACGTTTGCAGATATTAATAGATAAAGTGTGATATCATGTATCACCGTCCCAAGTTTCACTTTGTCCCTATTTCCCAGCCCTGTCACCTGGAAAACTATTAAGTACCGCTGGACATGTCAGGTCAAGTGATTCTGTGCTGTTATTCATCCTCACTGGATAATAGTGTTGTGTTATTAACAGGGACAATGTGGAGTGGACTGAGGAACAAGAAGCATCCGCAAGGAAGAAGGTCTTAGAGAACAATCAGCCACTTCCTCCAGAGAAACAAGGTAGTTGTCGAGACTCACAGCTCATACGCATGAATGCCACAGTGTGACTGGCTTCTAATCAGGAGGATGGCATTCCCCAGTGTTGTATAAGCATTTATTTTCATCTCATTTTTTTGTGATTATTGTGGAAAATGATACAGAAAATTATCTTGAAGAATGCTTCTATATGGTTTGTGGCTGTAATTCGTTTTTGACATTTTTTTCTTATTAAGCTTTATTGTAATGATTTGTCATCATGGCCAGATGTGCTAGATTATGACTTTAACTCTTGCATTTTCTGCCTTACCTGTTTTTGCAGAGGAGTACGACAGCCGGGCGAATGAGTTCTGGAATGACTTTTACACAATCCACGAGAACCGTTTCTTCAAAGACCGTCACTGGCTCTTCACAGAGTTCCCAGAGTTGGCCCCACAGTGTAACCATGAGTCCTGCCTCGAGGTCTCTGGCACAGAGGACAGTCAGCAGGATAGTCTGGGTCAAGAACACAGAAGGGAAGCTGCAGCTTTGTCTCACAGTGACGGTGACATCCCCGGCTCCTCGGCCACGTATCGCATTCTGGAGGTGAGAGACACATTTGGGAGCAAGTTGGCTAAATGTGAGCTGTGCATATTGAATTACAAAGCAAAATGTCTGCTGTTATATTTATGTAAGTCATCTGAACAGATTGTCAACAGATTTCAGTGACATTTGGTGCAAAGTTAAAGTGTTGGTGAATTGTACTGAGGATTGTTTAAAATGATCAATCTCTGTTTTTGTCAGGATTCATTCTCTTGAGACAAACTTTGTATGTGTTTAAAACAAATGCTATACTAATTGTGTGTATTGGACAGGTTGGCTGCGGTGTAGGCAATACGGTTTTCCCAATACTGAAGACCAACAAGTAAGTTTGAAGCCATGTTTGACACACTGTTCTCTGCTTGTGTCTTATGATGTGCACTTGAAGGTGTAACGGCAGCTTTGCTCTTTGCAGTGACCCGGGACTCTTTGTTTACTGCTGTGATTTCTCCAGCACTGCTGTGGAGCTAGTCAAGGTGAGACGGGATTAATGAAAGGATGATGTGTTGATAGATGTATTCATCTCCTGGGCTGTGGGCTAACTGATGAATTAACATTGATTTCTTGTCTTCAGACTAATCCAGAGTACGACCCTGGGCGCTGCTTCGCCTTTGTTCATGACTTGAGTGATGTGGAAGCCAATTACCCCATGATGGAACCCTTGATGTTATAGTGCTAATCTTTGTGTTATCAGCGTTGCATCCCAACAAGTATGAACTTGTTTCTCCGGCTTTCTTCTTCTCCTCGCCTCTTTGGTTTTCACTCAGTGTGGGTCATTTAACGTAGTACTGGTTGTCTTAATGTTTCATCCTGTCTCAGAATGCAGGCATCCATCAGTAGATTAGCGCGGCTGCTGAAGCCTGGGGGAGTGATGCTGCTCAGGGACTATGGACGCTACGATATGGCACAGCTTCGCTTTAAGAAAGGTTAGTCAGGATGAAGTCCTGTGGCTCTGGTCCAAACAGCTGTTCAGATCGTCCAGGTCCAGAAGGCTCCATTATTCATGGCCTGTTACTTGTGTTTATCCTGGAAGATGTCTTCCATTAAGGTCTGTTTTTGTGGTAGCACAGTTTTAGAATTGACTGCTGCATTAGGTCACAGCAAAGTTACTGTTTGTGTCTATCCATTTTAAATAACAGTCAAAGTATGCTGCCTTTAAATTTGAGAAAGACTAATATGGACCACACTTAAAGTGAAACTTGGACATTTTTCTTCCTGGACTCTATTTCTCTGTGTTTTGTGTCTAAGCAACTAATGGCAACAACAGTGTTTGAAGTCCAGTGTAGCTTATTAGCTTATTTGCCTGACGTCATAGATCAGTGTGCTGTCCAGATGGAGGGCAAACAACTGGTGGCAAAGGCTACCAACACTGCACAAATGTCTACAATTTGCGGTGTTTACGGCTTTTATAAACAATTAACTAGGGAAAAAACAGATGCCACTTAAAGTCCCGAAAATAGTAAAGGGGAGAAGAAAAAGAAGTCACTGAGAAACAGCAGCATATGTGGATCAAAAACCTTCCGTCTTCAGTCTGGAGTCAACTAATGTCAAACGTAAACTTTTGAAGCGTTGCGTTAAACATGCCCCATTACATGGTGTGACAGCTTCTCCGTTTTTAGCCACGATTTAACAGTGTTTCACCAGACCTCTGGGAACAGCTGACTAGTATGTAGAAAACAGTAGCTAAAGTTAATTAGTAATGTTAGCCTGACAGCAGTGCATCCATGTACAGTTGCAATAGTTGAAATATAAAAGACAGTTATACTCAAGCACATCGTCTCAGCCAGCCAAAAACGAGATCGCAGTCATTTCTGTCGTGGACACACCAACACACAAAACACTTAAAATCCACTAGACCCTTGTACGCTCCATCAGCTCGCCTTGTAACGATGAGGTCATTTGTAACGATGATCGTGTCCACACCAGGCAAATCGGTCAGATTGCGGGGAAAATCAATTTTTTTCATTTTGTATGGATCAGTTTTGATTTTCTGACAAGATCTGCTGCCCGAAGGTTCATCCAACTCTTTATGGCGTCTATTTCCTCTATATCCAGTTGATGTGGTGTATGGATTTAACACTTGCTGCCCTCCATCTGAATTTTGGGCATCATAATTTTAGTATTGAGAGAGACAGTTTGTTGTATAGTGTCTTGGCTGAATATTTAGCTGATTTCAATATTGTGGAAAAGTCCGCCAGATTTCAGAACGCCGCCTCTTCTTGAGTGAGACTTGGTTAAACACACTAACAAACAGGTTGGATCAGCAAAAGGTGAGGAAAAACATTTGTAGGGTCCTCTCAATGATGTCACACACTTGCAACAACAATATGAGCCTGTCAGTGGCAAAAACAAGAACTCTAAATGGCTGTTAAATGAGTGTGCACAATTGCATGGAGGGATTACACTGCAGCTGCTGCGGTCTCTCAGCACTGGACCAATTTCAAAATTAGCTGTCTCCATTAGTGACTTAGACACAAAAACATGGGAAAATAGGGTTCAGGTAAGAAAATACAAAAGTTTCCAATTAATGTATAGTAACGGGCTGCACAAGACCTGTCACACTTGGGCTCCATATGCAGTACTTCTAATGGTATACTGCAAATTAAAACAGCACTGCATTATTAAATAATAGTTATATTGTGTGCCTTTACTTCTTTTAGGAAGGTGTCTGTCAGAAAACTTCTACGTCCGAGGTGATGGAACAAGAGTGTATTTCTTTACTCAAGGTAAAAATAAAGACATTGCGTCAATACAGATTTATTGGAATTATTTTTGCAGGATTGTTCCTTAATTTTATATATATATGATAATAATGCTGTGCTTTGTGTTTTCAGATGAGCTCCATGAGATGTTCACTGACGCAGGGCTCGAGAAAGTGCAGAACCTTGTGGACAGACGGCTGCAGGTGAATAGAGGCAAACAGCTCACCATGTACAGGGTGTGGATCCAGTGCAAGTACCGCAAGGCTGCAGCTCTGCCGCTTGAGACGCAGGGCTGAGACAGAGGGGGAGAACATGCCTGGCTTGACCTTCGCTTCAGCTGAACCACAACTGAAGCTAGATCAAATCAAGGCAGTGACGCTCCATTATGATTGTGATTAAAGAGGATGCACCTGGATAGTTAAATGCTGTGCAGCTGTAGCGATGTTGATGGACTTGTTTTATGGCTGAAGTTCCTGATGGTGCTACAATTCTGCCTATGAGAGTGAAGATTTTCTCATTTGATGCTGATGAGTTCAGTAATCTGAGGGAGGGCTGGTTACCCCTGTTTCAGTGTTTCTACTCTGACAGATGCTGTTTTAATGAGCTGATGTTTTGGAATAAAATGCATGATTTTTAAGATAACTTTATGACCTTTTTGTACATGCAAAATCAATAAAACTCTAAACTGTAAATCTGATTTACTTTGGTGTTCAAATGCTGTGCTCCAAGTGTTTTGTTAAAGAAATCACGTTAAAAATATTGGACACAAGGCTACTGCTTTATTTCTACTAATCCATCTATCTTATGTTTGTATGGCTACTTAAAAAAACATTAAATTTGCTATGCAAGGTTATTATATAAGTTGAGTATGTGGGTGTGCGCGTCATGGAATGGCAACTTTCTGATAAGTGATCATTTTGATGGTTGCCTGGGTGGGCGCTGTTAAATTGTATTGTGTACAGAGGGATTTGCCATTGGTCCAGACAAGAGATTTGGGGCAGGCGTGGACTGAGCGAAGGTGAAAATACTTGAACAATCTCACGAGAAAATATGAGATTTTACTGATTATTGTTTACATTGTAAAAACATGAGAACCGAACCGAATCGATCCGGATTCAGCTGAAACGCCTGCAACAGCACAACTTCCGAAACAGATTGGTTTCTTCCCTGCGGCGAGGAAGGCGACTGGAGCCGAACTTTGTTTTGATCGAGCTGAAAGCCAGGACCCGAAATTGATCTCACCGCCGGGGGAGAAAAAGATAGGGGTAACTATCGCCTAAAGAGCTCAAAGACATCATTTATACCTGGTGAAAAACGCAGAATCTCGAGGGTCGCCATTGTGTGGAGCAAGATACCCGACATAGGGACGGTATGGTCCTCGGCGAGAGGGATATGATGGGGATCCCCGTCTAAGGAGCACAGCAACGCGGGTTTGGGATACCCGGAGTTGTCGAGGCCTCCGAGGGAATCCACCGTCGTCTACCTTGCGCTACACCGCACACTCCCGTGTCTTCATCGTTCACAGCCAGCACGCGAGGGACGCGGCTGTGGATGCGGCCTAGCCTGGGAGGGTCTGCCGAGCACCGGGGAAACAACGGCGACGGTTTCAGGGTTAACAACAGGCCCTCCAGAGGACCGAAAAAATATTGAACTGCAGTAAGTATCTCGTCAGGTTGTCGAGTAAAAGAAAATATCTGGACGGGGCTCATTTTACAGTGTGTCCAAGCGTCGTGGCAGCAGCACCTGACAACACAGAACCGAGAAGATGCTTCTTTTTGACAGACGAGTTAACGTTAGCATGTTGCTACCTAACGCTAGCCATCTTACGTGTGTCTGTAAAATCATTTATTGTTGTGTTTTTTATGAGCCATTAATGTTATGTAATCCTACAACTGTTATCGGACCGAGACGAATCACAGTTTGCCTTGCTTGGGCACGTTATTTGAGGAAATCATATCTAATGTTACTAGCTAGCGTTAACCGTTAGCTCTTACATTGCAATGCTAGCTGAGTGATGATGGCCAACGTCTGTGGGCTTGTTAGCTCATTTATCCAGTGTTAGCTATCGTTCACTGATGATGTTTCAGATTGTAATGTCAGCTGAGCCAGCAAACTCAATCACGTATAAAGTTACACAAGAGTAGTGACTCGAATTTATCCCAAAATGGACACGAATGCTGTAGGTTACACTGTTCATTTAATGTATGCAAGCTATAGATAACACACTGACACAGCCGTCAGAGTTGGGCGTGTAACTTAAACGTTAACCTTTGCACAGGCTAGCAAGCTGGGCACTTATTGTCTATAGTGGCCTTTTCCATTGCTGTGAGTACTTGGCAGTCCCTCCATTAGTGACCTTTGAGAACTCCAGCGCCATGTAACTTAGGCCTATAATGCCAGGGTGTTATCACATGATGCTGTAATTTTGCAGGCAATGACTCTACACATCTGGCCCAAGTCTTTGATGCATATTTGGTATTTCTTATTGGCTGTATTTTGGTGCATTTCAGTGCTGTGGTTATTTCACTGGGTGCTCGAGTTGCATGGCTCGTGCTTGCTTAACACACATGATAGTGGAAAACATTATTGTCAGGCTTATTGATGACTCAGAACAGGAATTTTCCACATCCATATAGCTAAAAACAGCCATGACTCATCACAACCAATGCCTTTTGAAACAGTGATCCGTCACTCCCACTTGAATATACCAGACCCCACAACGCCTTCCTTAATCTGTGCTCTTGTCTCTGCAGCCATGATGGAAGAACTGCATAGCCTGGACCCCCGACGACAGGAGCTGTTGGAGGCTCGCTTCACTGGGGTCGGCGTGGCTAAGGTTTGTGTTACAGCACATGTCGCTGAGATGGAGCATAAGAACACCCTCCTGTCAAAGTGCTTTTAATCACAGATTTTCTTGATTACACATTTTTGTGAACCTCTTCCTTTCTTTGTCTCACTCTGCCTCAGTATCATTCTGCTGTTTGGCCTGGACAAGCTTGGCCCCACTCCTTCTCTTTGTCTGTCTCTGGAGAAGGTTGAGCTGTGTCTGTGTTTTTTGGCTGGTGTGATATGGCATCTCTCCCTGGCTCATGATGTAGAGGCTGCATATACAAGTGGTGATGCCTGCCAAAAAGGCCACAGACAGGACAAGGGTGGTAGGGGGGAGGAGGAGTGAAGGCAGAAGAGGAATGCAGAAATAGTTCTTGACCAGGTGTGATGAGTGTAGGCAGCATTTAGCTTCCACCCTCTTGCTTGCTACATGGATGGAGCCGTCTTTGTGGAAGGTGATCTTGGAACAGTTAGGGAGCGAGAGTCAGCGCCAGGAGTGGGCCCTGTGCCAGCCATAGGCAGAGCTGAGCCCAGAGCATGGCATGGCTGCTGCCGCAGAGAAAATGGCGGCTCTCGCTAAGGCATCATGCCACAGCCGCCCTGTATGACTAGAGATGCAATGTGTGTAGGGGGGAAGTGAGAGGGAAGTGTGTCAACAAATGGCTATGAAGGAATATGGGCTGGTGGTCTAAAAGCTCTTCAATGTCACAGAGGAGCATAGAGTTTTTTTCTTGACCTTGAACAGCCCTGTGGCACTGCTGCTCTCTCTGTTATCACTGAGTTGGTTTAAAGGAAGGGAAATTGTTATCCTTTAAGGACAAAGGGCCAGCAGAACTTTTGGTAATGGAACAGAGAGGGCCTACTAAAATTGTCGGCTAGTGCATTTCCCTTTGAACAGGTCTGATCAAACAACCGAGGTGTCTGGGAGGGGTAAAAACAAGCTGTCATTCTTAAATCAAGCAAAGCATCTTTCACTGGCTTTCTCCAGAGGGAGGAGAAGAAAAGAACGGTTAAGACCACGGTGAACAGGAGAAAAATGGATGACATTATCTAAAGGTGACAGACAGAGGGAGGAATACATCCCCAGCAGCATGCCTAATGTTCAGCCATTTTAGGAGGGTTCAGCGAGAGAGCTCCAGTGTGCTCTGAATGACTAAGTATCTCTCCCTGATTGGACAGTGTCTGCTGAATTTTGATGTGATTCATTTGACTGACAGGCATCACCTAGGGAACCAGCATTAGGACGGATGCAGGTCGAGATTCAGTGGGAAGTTAATGGTGACGGTATTTAGCCAGACCTCCGCATCCCCTCTCTCAGTTTCTCACCCATTTTACTCTTTGTTTTCTAACTCTTGCGTGCACTCTCTCTCACAAGTGCATGCATACATAGCAAGTACTTGCGCACACTTTTAGAAGTTAGACTTAGTCGAATATATTTCTTGAATGTTTTATGCATACCTGTATTTAATTTCTCCTTGTGCTTTATTTTTTATTCATCTTTACCTGATTTTAACAGGGCTCGGGTCAGAACCAAAATGAGTCATCCAATCAGAGTCTATGCAGCGTGGGCTCGCTCAGTGACAAAGAGCTAGAGGTTAGTCTCTGTTACAAATGATCAGAATTGTTAAGGCCAACCATGTTCCTGTTATTGTGAATGCGGTTGATTCATACTCGCTTCTTTTGACAGACTCCTGAGAAAAAAGCAAATGACCAGAGAGTGAGAAAACGGAAAGCAGACCATTTTGACAGCAGCCAAGGTAAGATTGTTCCATTGCTGTGATCCTTTCATCATGTATCCCAATTTTTGGTTTCTCTCTAAACTCCCTGCCTCTCTTTCTCTCTTCTAGGCAAAGCAGGTGCGAGGGGACATAAAATTAGTGATTATTTTGAGGTGAGTGGCAAAAAATGTTTCTGTTTTTTGTTGTACTGGGTGTCTATTCAGCAAAGCTCATGTTCTCTATAATATCTCTATATAATAACTTTCCATACTGACTTTCTAATTAGGGCTGAACAATTAATCAAATTTAAAACGATATCGTGACGTGATAGAACGCAATTTTCATAAACCTTACTCCGTGGGCTTCACGTGTACATGCCGCACTATGCTCCACGTGACATATGCGAATGAGAGTAGATGAAGAAAACAACTTGTAAAATGCTACAGGCAAGCTTTGATGCTCACAGTGCTACTGTGTGAAAACAGGTTTAAGTGCAATCCACGTTTACATATTACATTGTTGTAAGAGTAGCGTAATAGCCCTTCCTAACCTACAGCGAGTGCGTGAAGTCAGGTGGATGGAGCATTAATTAGTGTCCAGATATACTACTAGTGACAACAATATTCATGGAGCCTGTCAAGCACTGAGCGAGCATAAGTAATGGCTTGTAGCTGCTCTGAAGACAGATTGGTGGTGTGCGAACCCTCATAAAGGCCAGGGCTAGTGTTTATTCAAGCAAGCAACAAGTCACTTAGTCTGTGCTGACACACAGATCAGGTTAGGACATCATTGCGAAACACTATGCAAACAAGCGAGTGAACATGAGATTGTTTTAGCATCCAATTAGGAAGAGGTGTAACATGTGCATAGGGAGTGTGTTGTCGAGAGAGAAGAAGATGGTGGACATGGTGAGAGCAGACAGGTGTTGGCAATCGGGGCAGAGAACGAATTAATAGTAGTAATAGCTGTCAAGTGGTAGTGAAGGTACAGTGTAGGTGCCGTTTTGCCCATGAATAAATGCTGCAGCTCATCAAGACCAAGCAAAGTTCCCATGTCCTGCTTCCTAACTGCTGCTAAAGTGAAGAGGGTTAGCCACGATGTGAGCGTCAACATCCTGGCCACAATCTGGAAGCTGAAGCAGGACAAGTTAACGACGTGTTTATATCAAGGCTTTCAGTTATCCAAATAGTTTCAAGTGGTAGAGTCAAAGTCAGTTTGTGTGATTCGTCAGGAGATTGGTAAGATTCATATTTATTTTTTAAGAATAATAATAGTTTTAATGCAGATGAAGAAGAATATAGAAGAAGACAAGGACCTTTTTAAAAAATTGCTCACTTAGTCTAATTGCACTCTTAAAGTTCAGCCCTATTTCTAACCCCCACTTTTTTACCCATCTTGGTCTTGCCATTGAACTTCTTTCTTCTCTCTTTGCGTGTCTGTCAGTTTGCGGGAGGTAGCGGTCCTGGTACCAGCCCTGCCAGGGGAATTCCACCAGTGGTCCGCTCTTCCCCACAACACTCCCTCTCCAACCCCCCTGTCACGGTGAGCATGTTTGCTCTATGACCTGTCTCATGCTTTTTGATTTTAACCTCTTAACACTATCCTGCCATTCTCTCTTCCATGCTTGTTATTAACATCAAGTCAAGTCAAGTTTACTCACAAGTGGGAAGAATCAGATGTGGTCTGTAAACACTGTAATGAAATGTGTTTATATCTTGCATCTTTTCAAGTAAAACTAAAAAGCCTTGTTGTGAATCTTTCTTGAGTGCTAGTCTATTGCGAATTGAACCCAGCCTTGCATACGTCTCATTGTTCATTTGAGTGTCTTCAGTTTCTGGCCATCAATTTAATGCACATTTCTTTCGCCAGATTGGTCTCATGTTTTATCATGACTGGCAGCTGCAGGTCTCGATAATTTCTTTAATGTGATGATATTCACACATTAAGACGCCCTCTGTCTGCGCAGGGTTTTTACTGGGTGAATGTTTCTGCCTTCCAGGTGCAGCAGGGAAGCCCCTCCTCCATAAGCTCGGTGAACACAGAGCACTCGTCGTGTTCACTGAAGCCTGCTTCTCTTCACATGCTCCACAAAGCCACACAGGTACTTGACATTTATCTAATTAAACTCTTATTATAATTCAAAAGGTAATTGTTTAATAATTGGTATATAAACCAATAAATGTGCAACTTGAAACCAATAAGCAACTGGAAGTATTTGTTAGATTTTACTACTACATTTTTCACTGATAGAGAATGATCCACCATTAACATAAACACTGTTTTTGTGCTCACTGTACCCTGTAGTCTGACCTTACCATAGAGAAACTAACAGCAATGGAGAACAACAAGAACTCTGACCTGGAGAAGAAGGAGGGCCGAATAGACGATTTGCTGCGGGTACTAATCTCATTACATTTCATCCCTGCTACTCTGCCTGCCATTTTTGATGGTTTTGAGAATATCATGTTGTCTGTCTTGGTTTTTCACTGGAAGCATGTTAGAGTTTACACATTCCTTCTGTCTGCACATGAATAAACAACTGGTCATTTTGTTAAGTCTTTTACCTGGCCTCTTTTCCACTTGTTTGTATGTTCTTCTCCAGGCAAACTGTGATTTGAGGAGACAGATTGATGAGCAGCAGAGGATGCTGGAACGATACAAGGAGCGCTTAAATAAGTGTGTGACCATGTCCAAGAAACTGCTGATTGAAAAAGTATGTTTGTCTAATAGCACCGTGACTTATTTCTTTTAGTTTCCAAAGCGAGTGGGTCATTGTGGGTTTTTGTGGCATTAGCTAGTTTTAGAAGCCCTTATGTAAGCCATGTGGAATCAGCTGCACTGGTTTGATGCCTGTATTTGTCTGTCCTCCCCTCCAGTCCAAACAGGAGAAGATGGCGTGCCGGGACAAAAGCATGCAGGACAGACTTCGACTGGGTCACTTCACGACAGTGAGGCATGGAGCGTCTTTCACTGAGCAGTGGACGGATGGATATGCTTTCCAAAACCTTATCAAGTGAGGGTTTCTCCTTTAACACTTTCTTTATATTATCATGTTTAGGTAACAGCTAGTTCAACAGGCAAAATCACACTAACTAAAAATAACAACACACTCCTCTATATGTGATATTATTATGAAATTAATGACCCAAGTCAGTTTTGTATTGTGCAAATATCAACGTAAGTGAAAATCAATTTTTGCGACCTAAGCAATACACCCTCACATCTTGGCAGCAATGTTATAAATGTAAAGTCTTACGTAAATACAATGGGGGTTTTCCATTGGCACTTCCATTGGCTTTGCAGAGTCATACTATGTAACATTGATTTGCATATCCATGACTAGTTGAAACTCACCAAGTTGAGCTGAGTTGATGCGGGGGAGATGTCAGATGGGCTTCATCGTCATTCAGGGACAACATTCAGTGATAACGGTCTCTGTTTTTCAAGTAAAAAGCGGTAGATGCCAAGCAAAATTGGAACAACAGCTTGGAAATCCATGTTGATTCAGTAGCTGGCTACCAATCACTGTCTCACAGTGTAGTTGCTTTTAAACATCATCAGCTCACAATCAGCTCGATTTTTCATGCAGTGGTCAATTTTGCGATTTTGGACTAGTTTACTCCTTGAATATGTATTCTTTCAAACTGCTATAAAGAAAACATTCAAATTATACATTTAGATGTTTATTTTATTACATTTTGTCTACTTGCGGCAGTAAGTTTCTCTTGAATTTACCAAAAAGTTAGCATTGTGCAGTAGGGCTGCAACGATTAGTCGACTCATCGATGTCTAATCGACTATTAGAATAATCGGTGACATTTTTAGTTGTCGACTAAGCGGTTTGAGTCATTTTTCATAGAGTACTATAAAAGTACCTCATAATACTCTTATTGCAGCTTCTTACGCTCAAATATTGGCAGCTTTACACACTCTCCCATGACAGTGAACTAAAACCCTTTGGCGTGACTACGGAACATTAGAGGACATAATTTTGGGGTTTGGGAGAGACAGACCGACATTTTTCAACATTTTAACACATTTTTCGATAAAATGATTAGTCGACTAATCAAAGAAATAATCGACAGATTTGTTGACAATTAAAATAATCGTTAGTTGCAGCCCTATTGTGCAGTGTAGGCCAGTATGTTTATTAGTTGGGTTACTACAGTTGTAGGCCTTCCCCTATATAAATCTTTGAATGCCGTTTTCTCAAAATGAGTTTTTGTCATACTCCAAGTCGAACATCTCACCATCTGTAGCACCTATGTACACCAAACTTTCCAGTTATACACCTAGGTATATTCTGAAGATATTTACAGAGGACTTTGTTAATAAAGCATGCCTAGCCTGATATATGTGACATTTTATTCCCAAAAATATGGCGAATAGGCTATGGACAGTATATTTTGATTTTCTAGGTAATAAAAGCAGATATCGTCAAATCCCTCTGTAACTTTTTTCATCTTAGATATAAACAAAAATGAAAAAAGAATTTTACACCTGGCTTTATCAGATGTTCATATTTGTCTTCCTAAAACGTGCAAATTAGCGCATATTCAATGAAATAATGACAATTTGCATAATTAAACATTACATTTTTAAAAACTTGTAATACTTTTTTTTTTTCAGACTATTGTAAGTAGGAAGTTTCATGATGAGATATCTATTATTTTAAAATTTTACCCTATTCACCTGTAGTGTCTCACCATCAAAAATGAGATGCAAATCCCTGCCATGCTGGGTTGACATGCCAAGTCAAACTGAGTAAAGCTAAGCCAGTACATGTGTATGGAAAAGGGCTATGAGACAAACATACTGTGTCATTGTATGCAGAAACTTTTGAATTTTACATAAAATGACTTAGATTCTTACATGTGTCAATGCAAAGTGTTAAACACTGTGTTCGACCATCATTTATCATAAGCACATCCTCCATTGAAGAGGTAAAGGCAGAATCACAGCCAGGTAGCCAGAGTGTTTACATCAGATCATACACAAGCTGATGAATGTGTTAGGTCTTTGTGTCATTGGAATGTTTCATCTGTTTTCAGGCAACAAGAAAGGATCAATTCCCAACGAGAGGAAATCGAAAGACAGAGGAAGCTGTTGGCAAAACGCAAGCCGCCCTCCATGGCCCAGACCCCGCCTCCAAGCCTGGAGCAAAACAAACGCAAAAGCAAAACCAACGGGACAGAAAGTGAAACGTACGATGCTTTTGTTTGTTATTTATCCAGCTGTTTTGCCCCTGCTGGCATATCGGAAGTTGTACTGAGGCTTGTTCTGCGTCCTCACAGGTTATCACAGGCAGAGTACCACGAGCAAGAGGAAATCTTTAAGCTACGACTAGGCCATCTTAAGAAGGTAATGGTTTATAGGTATACTTTTTTATTTTAGGTGATATCATTTTTTATTGTGGTCCTTTTTTTGTTAAGTTGTTTTGTTAACTGCACAGGTTTTGATATTAGTTTGTTGTTCTTTGCAGGAGGAGGCAGAGATCCAGGCGGAGCTGGAGAGGTTGGAGCGAGTGCGGAACCTGCACATTCGCGAGCTGAAAAGGATCCACAACGAGGATAATTCTCAGTACGATTTTTCTTATATAGCCCTTTGGTAGTTCTCTGTACTGATGTGTCCCTGTCCTCTGTCTAATTCTAATTGTTTAATTGAATTGTTCCTCACCCTGTCCAGGTTCAAAGATCACCCTACGCTAAATGACCGATACCTGCTACTCCATTTACTTGGACGGGGAGGTTTCAGTGAAGTTTATAAGGTGAGAGAAACTTTGTCATTAAGGCATTCCAGTTTCTATTTTTTAATTTATAATAATGTCAAACTAATAGACACTGAAAAGGTAGCATTGACACTCATTATTATAATTGTTTTACAAACTGAAAAAATTAGGTCATAAGCACAGGCAGAATTTGGTGCAATCTTATCCAGTAGCCTTGCACTAACTACCAGTTTTCTGTTGCTTAAAAAACAGTGATGCTGTGAGTTGATTCTAGTCTGTGTTAATTTTTGAGGTCAGAGATTGTGGTGTTACACTGGTGAAAACTAACTTACTCGTATTCTTGAAAGGGGGCGGAGTGGCTGTGCTGCGCATACTCTGGAAAATATTTGAGGATGTGTGTTTCATTACATTACACTAAGTTGACATCATCAACATTTCTAAGTAAATGATTGTGCCAGAGTGTGAGTTGTTCCAAGAACCTGCTGTCGTCGCTGTAAAAATGATGAATGAACCCAGCCATTTAATGTGAAGCAAGAGCCTCGCTGCAGCTAAAACAAAGTCATGCCAAATGCAGCTCCTCACTAATAAGAGACATTTATTTTCCAGGCCTTTGACTTAACAGAGCAAAGGTATGTTGCGGTCAAAATCCACCAGTTAAACAAGAACTGGAGGGATGAGAAGAAGGAAAATTATCACAAGTGAGTGCTGTGCAATTTCCAAAGCAACACTGTACATCTACAATGGCTATGAATGAGTATTAACCCTTTACATTCACTGTGTGTATCATCCACATTTGAAATAAATGTTGGAAATGTTCTTTGTTTCAGACACGCGTGCAGAGAATATAGAATCCATAAAGAGCTGGACCACCCACGAATAGTTAAACTCTACGACTACTTTTCGCTTGACACTGACTCGTAAGTCATTTCCTTTTAAACAAATGCTTCCCTTCCGAAATATATACTGACCTTTCACACAGATTGTGTTAATTTAGAGCCTTAATTTTGTTTTGATGTATCCAATCCTCCCTCGTTGTGGAGCAGGTTCTGCACAGTCCTGGAGTACTGCGAGGGCAATGACTTGGACTTCTACCTGAAGCAGCACAAGCTTATGTCGGAGAAGGAGGGCCGCTCCATCATCATGCAGATTGTTAACGCCCTGAAGTACCTCAATGAGATCAGACCGCCCATTATCCACTACGACCTCAAACCTGGTGGGTCTCTGCACCACACTGGCTCTTACAGACGTACTAACTTAAGAGCTTGCATGACTCTGTTCAAATTTTCTTGGCACACTTCTGCTTCAGATTAAATTATCAGTATGACTGTCAGTTAAATTGAATTATTACCATAACTGTCTGTTAAATTAACCACTTAAACCACTGCAGCTACTGTATGAGAGGGGACATTTAATTAGGTCACATGGTGCCCAACATTGGTTATTTACAAATGGCTTAATGGGTGGACACACAATACAATTGTAGGGCTAATTACAGTAACAAATTGTCTTGATAGATGGTTTGGCATCCAATCCAGTTGCTGCCCATTATTCCATTCAAATTAATTAATTAATTAATGATGTTTGATTTTTTAATAATTGGAATCATTGTGCATTCAGCAGATTTCAACCATCCCAAGTATAATTGTCATTTCCGACTCAAAATGTGAATATAAACTTGAACTATGTGGAGATTGTGTTTCATACGTGTACATCCTCTCCTCGCCCTGCTCAGGTAACATCCTCCTGGTGAATGGCACTGCCTGCGGGGAGATCAAGATCACAGACTTTGGCCTGTCGAAGATCATGGACGACGACAGCTACAACTCAGTGGACGGGATGGAGCTGACGTCACAGGGAGCAGGGACATACTGGTGAGATTTACACTGGAAGATGCCACTCTGCTGCAGGGCTGCCACCATCTGTGATATAATAAATTGGCCTGATATTTTTTCTGCTGAGCGTTTGTCCTCAAGGGTCAAATTTATGTTTGGTAGTCAGGGCTGAAATATTTCTCTATGTCTGCACTTTCCCACAACACATTGCCGTTAAAAAAAACAAAACATTATTTTGCTTCATGGAGGCATTTTATGCTATTGGAGGAAAAACAAAACGGCAAAATCTAAAGTTTGTAGTATCAGTGTTTCTAGATGCAGAATCAGAGTTGGAAGCTCAAACACTAATAAAGTATTGATGAAACATTAATGAAAGCATCTTACATAGACATATGACGCTTATGTGCTAGAGCAATAAAAACAGTTGGAAGCAACAAAGAGGTGTGACTAAATCCATCCGGAGAACAGAACTGCAAAGCTAAGGCAAAATAATCATACGAATTGTATTGAATGACCACCTCTTAATTGAACTCTTCTAACCTTGTTTCACACTGACAAACATTACATCCCTGAATTTATTGTACTTGTACTGGCAAGTTGGTGAATTCCCTTTGAATCCCTTTGGAAACACTGCAGCAGTGAGTTTTCTCATGGCACACAGCAGTGTCCTAGTATATGGTTACCATGTCTGACAACACCCTGGATTGACTAGTTTGCCAGAAGCTGCACTCCAAGCTAAACAGTGTCATGGCTAACACATTAGGGAATTCATGGCAACAATAATAGAAGAGATGATAAATTAATGGCGAAGAGTAGAGTGTGTCATTTCACAAATTGATGCAAAGAAATGCAAGTTGCAGACTTGACTTATTAACAGATATTAAACCAAAAATAAATAGTGGTCATAATCACATTACAATACATATCTCAGCACTTTCTAAATAGGTTCACTGTTAGACTCCTTTTCCACCAAAATCTGCACGTGTATGTGTGGTAATATTTGTTAAAAATAGGCAGTAGACTCCTTTCCCATTGCCAGTACACCAGCTGATCAGAGCTGGAGCCAGTCAATACCCACTGCTGCTGCAGAGTCTTTTGTCTCAGGAGTGAATGCTGATTGTAACCTTTCTCATTAAATACAAAAGCCAGATGTTAGTGGATGATGGTGTTTTTTTGTCCAGGGAAATGGGCTTCAGAGAGTTTCACTATATGTAAAGTGCGTTAAATTTTTAGTAAGTTAAGGGTCTTTTTCCACTATCTTGATGCCAATGTAAAGTTTGGGATTATGAAGGGGAAAAACAATACCAACTGTACTCAACCTGCTGACAGCAAAGTGCTGTTGTTGCTAAAATACTGTAGTAACACACAACACAAACATCTTGTGGGGCAGTGCCTTTAATCGCAATATTTGTTGTATCATTGAGATATGAATAGGTACATAAGTGTACAAAATACTCGTCCAAGTCACAAACAAACCCACAGACCTTGGTTCTTGTTGACTATTTCCTAGTGCACAGCATTTGTTGTTTGTTGTCGGTGATTTTACTACTTCATATGTGGGGATGGAGATCTCAGATCATGTTTGGGAAAATATTCTTACACTAGTCTTCTGTCATTATATCTTATCGGTTTAAACTGATTCATGTTATTACAATCTTTCTCTTTAAGGTACCTGCCCCCAGAGTGCTTTGTGGTTGGAAAGGAACCACCCAAAATCTCCAACAAGGTGGATGTGTGGTCCGTTGGCGTCATTTTCTACCAGTGTTTGTATGGCCGCAAGGTAGGAGACACACAGATAATATGCAACAAAACATGTATGCTGTTGAGTCAGTTATAAAGTCAATAAAATGCAGTGAGGATCATTTGAAAGTAGAAATAGATTTTTCGACAGAAGAGGAAGTAACATTTTATGATGGACAGTGTATTGAACACACACACACACACTTGAATTGTACCTACTCACTTTATTTATTTAGTTCATGTTTCATTTGCTTCAGTAACACATCTCCTTCTCTTTGTTCTTTAGCCCTTCGGCCACAACCAGTCCCAGCAGGACATCCTGCAGGAGAACACCATACTGAAGGCAACAGATGTGCAGTTCCCCCCTAAACCAGTAGTCACACCTGAAGCTAAGGTACTGCCTCCTTGCTGCTTTTGCATCCCATCTATGCCTCTTCATTTCCTCCCTTGTATTTTCTCTTTGTGCTG
Source organism: Epinephelus cyanopodus (assembly GCA_026686955.1). Classification (NCBI taxonomy): domain Eukaryota; kingdom Metazoa; phylum Chordata; class Actinopteri; order Perciformes; family Serranidae; genus Epinephelus; species Epinephelus cyanopodus. The sequence goes on from CM048929.1 coordinate 25,930,774, forward strand.
TAACTACATGTGTTCATATACATAGTTTCAGAAGGGATTTTTTTGGATGCATATATTTAGGAATCTTATCTTTATACCAAAACATTGATATCTGCGCTGAACATTTTTATTTTCTCAGTCATTCCAATCTGACTCTGTCTCTCCCCAGGCCTTTATAAGGCGCTGTCTAGTCTACCGTAAGGAGGACCGCATCGATGTGCACCAGCTGGCCAGTGACCCCTTCCTCATGCCCCACATCCGCAAGTCGGTGGCCTCCTCGGGCACCTCGGGCATGGCCGTGGCTTCCACATCAAGCTCCTCCAACAGCAGCGCCTCAAACTGAGCCCACGCCCCTTAACTGACTGACTGAACCATTTGAAAGAGTGGGGTGGGGTGGGGGAGACGCCACACTGTGTCCCCCCTCCCAACAGCATCCCACCTTGCCATGAAGAGCCCAAGAGAAACAGGTCAGACGACGGCAAGGGGTGGGTGAGAAGGCATAGACGGGTTGGAAACGGAGACTCAACGTCATCCTTAATATCTCTCATGTCCACCCACCCCAGCCTACCTGTCCTCCTTTCTCAAAAGGGTGGCATTGCTCTGGGGGTCAAAGCCCTGGACGACTCACGCAGTAAGGGGCGAGGTTTGGCACTGTGTTCGTGAAAAGTGGGGTTCAGTGTTTGGGATTTTTCTTTCCTGCTTAAAAAAGAGAAAATAAAAAGAAGTATAGAACTGCTTCAGCTTGGCAGACGGAGAGGACTGCGGAAGGCCTCATACCCATACGCACTCACACATACACCCATGCATGAGCCATTCTGGTCTGAGGTAGTCTGAACTCCCCAAGCTCAAACATTTTGTTTGTTCTCATCTCCCTGAACCTAGCTGAGAGAACCAGTCTGGCCTGTTATTGTATTGAACCCTAAATATCTATGGCACTATGTCACCCAACCCGCTGTTCTGGGATCCTGTGCCCCACTTAAATTCCAGACCCAGATAGTTTGTGACGAGGAGGGACAGAAGCTACTATTCCCCCTTACCCTCTCCCATCTCCTCGTCAAACTCCTGTGACCAAAGCTTATAACTTCCAGTTGGTGGCAGTGTTCCGCCTCCGTTTTTATAATGAATGGTTTTAGAGTCGTGTTACTTGATATGGAGTGGAAGCTGTTGAGGAAATGACCCCTTTTACATTTTTTAAACAACTTATCAATTTAACCAGTTTTATGGAGAAAACTGTTGTGTTTTTCAAGTTGCCTTTTAATTAGAACTGTTATTGTTTTTGATTGACCCCCTACCATAAACACATATTTATTTAGGTATGTTTGAATTTATTTTTGGCCAATAAAATGCAAGGGACTGGTTTACCTAATAGTACTGTTGGGGGAGATTGGGCCTTAGCAGAGAGTTGCATAAACCATTAAATACTATTGGTTAAAATGTATTTGTTGTTCTGGGCTTCTGTCTGAAAGGGTTTGTCATCACTGCTTTCTTTGAAGGAATATCCCTCTATGAACAACACAGCTGACACTAATCATATGTTTTGTTTCTCACTTCTTAAGGAACATTGGCTACAGACTATAAATGTATGATATGTTCTAGAGAAGATATGTATCCACTTTTCTCACTAGTAATGGGTTGCATTGTTCACATTCAGAATGAAGTTATTCTCTGACAAGTAAATGGATCAAACATCTCATTAACTGCCAGAAAACAGACTGTAAACGTAGACCAATGCCACATTGACTATGTTGATTTAGAAAGAACTGACATTCTGACCTGTGCAGCAGTCACATCAACAAAGCATCATGATGAATGCTGTCTCTCATTTATAGATTCAGTGCTGGTTTGGCGTCACCAAGCCTCTGTCAGGAGGTGAAGGACAAAATTAATAGAACATTTTAAAAGCCAATATTCAGTGGGTTTTCATTTGTCCTCTGTCTCTGTGGCGGCATGTTAAACAATGTAGCCCATAAAAAGCATGCATGTGAAACTCCATAAAAGGCCACAAATTGAATATAAATTGCCCGCATACTCTGGGAGCAGACCTCAGACATTGATTTTGCACTCTTTTCTGTATAGATGCCAAGTAGCTCTCTTTTGACACGTACTGTACTAAATCTGGCCCATGACAGGGTACTGGTTGGCCTGCTGACTAATTTCTAATTCACGATGAAAATAAATTGATTCACACTTGTATTGCTTTTGTACTTTGAGTGTAAATAAGGTGCCAGAGTGCATGATAATGCAGCAAAATAGAGCTTGTTTATCCAATAGAAGTGCCAGGGGAGGATCCCAGAGACTCCCTGACAGAGGTCTAGGCTAATTATCTCTATATTAATTATTAATGTCCGTTTAATAACTGGTCCTTGGCCTCCTGTCATTTTGCATAAGTGGCCCTAGAGCAAAGCGAGTTAAGTGTCCCTGCTGTACATGATTATGAAGTGGGATACATCAGCTTTTATATCAGTCTGTCCTCCCTTCCATTTCCTACTGTTTATTTGGGGTTGGATTGCTGTGCAGCAAGCTAAGCCAAGTATTCCAAATGTCAATCTCCCCTGCAACCTTTTCTAGCTCATCCTGCGGAATCCTGAAACATTTCCAAGTCAGGTGAGATGTGTAATCTCTCCAGCGTGTTCTTGGTCTACCCCAGTGTCTTCTACCAGTTGTACATGCCTGGAAAACCTCCAAAGGAAGGCACTCAAAAGGGCATCCTGATCAGATGCCCAAACCACCCAGACTGGCTCCTTTTGACGAAGAGGGCTAGCAGGTCTCCTCGAAGTTCCCTCAGGACGTCTGAGCTCCTAACCCTATCTCATATGAAGAGCCAAGCTACCCTACTGAGGAAACTCTTTTCAGCTGCTCGCGATCTCATTCTTACAGTCACTACCCAAAGCTCAAGTCGAGGGCAGGGTATTGTTTAAAAACTTGTGATACCAGGACCCTTAAAGTGATACAGATACCAAGAGACTACTTCATTCAGTATCCATTATGTGCTTGGAAGCATACACTTGCGAGAAAGGCCACCACCAATCATTTTATGGCATCTGAGCTGAACTGCCTACTCCATCAAATGCACCACACTTGACTTCACCACCCCACAGACTGTATGGATTGTAGCTGCTGCTGTAGTGGCCAGTCACACGTTGCATTCAATCGAGAACACTTGCAGTGATTGGCTGCAACAAAACCATACAAAGTCTTTTTCTAGATCTTGGTACAAAAAGTATCAACTGCAGGTGTGGTTTGACTGGAGAAGTTTCGACACTAAATATATCTGATACCCTGCCCTACACACGACCACAGCTTAAAACCTATTTAAAACACTTCCACGCGGATAAGTAGCACACCTGGGCAGGGTATGCAGAAGTGTTTTAAATGATAACGTTTGCTTGGCATGCGACTGGATAAATGAGACTCGGATTATCCTGCAAGAGTTGTGTGAATGTTTTAATACAGTTTTGCTGTTGTTTAATGCAATCTGCCATGACCACGTTTTTTAGATTCTTCATTCACCACAGAGGCATGCAAATTTAAATACAACTGAAAGCGGGGTGAGTAATTGCTACAGAAATGATAATTTGAGGGGTGAGGTATTCTTTAAAAACCATGGATGAGAAAACTTCTGAGTCCCCTCTAGTAATTCTGGGAGAGGAAAGTGCTAAACCACTGTTGCTCCTTCTGAATCTGAGGTCTGACATTCAGTCAAAACCTCCCTTCCAGCACCCAGTCATAAGCTTTCCCAGGGAGCACACCCTCTGGGTACCCTCTCTTAAGAAGGGGGACTGTCCAGCAATGTCCAGAGCCTTCAGCATCTCAGGGCGAATCTCCTCCACGCCTGGTACCTTGCTGCTGAGGAGCTTCCCAACTCCCCACTCCCACCCCGCACCTCTCACCCTGGGCAACACCAGAAAAACAGAAAGTCCATCCCTTTCCAGACCAAGTATACGCTAAGAGACGACGCCAACTTTGAGTTGGCAGAGCTCTGGTTCCTTGCCCGCCAGAGAGGTGATGTTCCACATAGCTCACCAGGGCAACGCTCTTGCTATTCGTAACCAGCTCGCTCAGATCGGGACACCACTGGACACCCCGCAGGTGCCATTCCATCGGACAAGTCGGACAGCTTGCTCGTCTTCGTGGTTGTTCAGAGTGCATGTGTATTTACATGGATGGTTCGTGGTGGCATGTCAAACGTTTCCTCCGTCTCTTTTGTCTTCAGAAGGTCTTGCCTCTGGCGTCTCCCTCGTGGCGTGCCCATGTGGCTCAAAGGCCTCCCTAGCTCTCTCTTCAGGTGTGGCTAATAGTGACTAATGAGCCAATACCACCAATCCCCAAGTGTGACGTCAGCACTGACCCTGCCTGCTACCACCTGCCTAAACCACACCCACATCTACAAGGCACTCATTAATCTACCAATAACACTAGCATAACAGGGAACTATTGGTAGAAATGGAATTTAATTTCTGTGTTTTCATCAGTGTATAACCACCTGAAAGAATCATTGTGTTTGTGTTACCTTAGAATGAGCAGGTCCTCTTCCTTGGAGTTTGCCATGTGTAGCGTGATGCAGAGTGAAGCTGCCCTCCACCACACATTTAATTTGAAGTCTTTTATTTTGTTCTGCCAACAGCAAAAATACATCATATTAATCATTACAGTTCGCCACACTCACAGTAACTTTACATTCAAGTGTGTGTTCTCATTTTCTGAACATATTCACGCGATACTTCCCTTGTCCCTGCACACACAGACAGACAATGCATACTGATAGATAACAGTACATTTTTCAACCAATAAACCACCCTCTTACGTTATCAGAAAACACCCAAACAATAACACCACACTCTGAACACGAGCTGTACAACATGAAATGCAAATCAAACATATGAATAATATTTATGAAGGTATATCAACCCACTGATGGCTCTGTATGCCACACATGTTCCACCACCATGTTTCTACAGCAGCCCAGAATGAGCAAACCAAACACGGGCTCCAGTGAGGGCCTTTCACGTTTGTATGTTACCTAAAGGCCACCGTGGGTTCTCTACGTGCTTGGAAAGGGAGGGGTAAGCGGAAGAGTATTCAGTTGGTTGTAATCTGCAACCTCACCACTAGATGCCACTAAGTGCTACATTCTGCACCTTTAAAGGTGCTGTATGTGTCTCTAGAGAAAGATAGTGTAGTGTTGAGTCTTATCCCCAGGTTGTCAATTACCTATGCTTTGGGTTGGTAATTGGACTGAACCAGCAACCCAGTTATCTTTCCCCGCCAGCACCTTTGAGGATAAATCCTAGAGTTAGTTATCTTTTTTTAATTATTATTTTACTTTTTCCTGACAGCTATAATTAATGAATAGCTTATATTTAAATTTAGTCTGGTTTCTCAGATTTATGAATACTTTTAAGAGATCAAGTTTATTTATTTATTTTTTTTTTTTTTTACTGCAGTCCTCCATATAGCCTACTTGATTGCTATTGGGGGTCCTTTAGGCCCCTGGAGGTCCCCGCACCTCATGTTGGGAAACACACACACAACACACACACCACACACACACACACACACACACGCACACGTTGTTGACGCTGCTCCATTCATTCCAGTCTCATCTGACTGAGAGGCAGACGGAGCTCTAGCGGTCAAACTCGCCACCAACTCTGCATCATCCGTCCTCAAAGTGAAACACTGGGGCAGTTGCTGCTCCGGCTTCGCTTTTTTTTTCTCTGGTTTGGTTTTTTTTTTTATTTTTGCAACGTGTGTGTGTGTGTGTGAGTGTGTTGTAGTTGAGAGCATGCAAGGCAACGGTCGTCACCGAAACAAGGAATCAAGGAGAACATGGACAAATCGGCAACTTGTATTTTACAAATGCACTTTATATTTATTCATCTTTAGTCTGGAACTGAAGAGGAGCGTTACGGGTGAGAAAAACATCAACTTTCGCTGAATTTCATTGATGTAAAAGTGGAAAAATCGGGCCGACGTTTAACCTACTGTGCATGCTTTTGTTTTAGTGACGACTTCCAGTTATAAAATGCATCAGAAAGCAGACAGTGAAAGATCATTTCTGTGTATTCGGGATTCGGTGCCTCGGTATGCCACGAACCAAAAGTCCGAGCAGTGAGTGGAACCAGATGTGGAGAAAAACGGGGGGAGGAGGGAAGGGGCTGCTGGCTTACTGTCTCTATTGTGATTTCTATTTATGTGTGAAGTTTATTTAAAGCTGCAAAGCAACGCACTTTTTCGATTTGATTGGTCTATTTTAGTACCGGATGGGTTTTTATTTAGGCTGCATTGTAAAACTGACGTGGGGTGACGCTTCATTTGGCACCCTGCGGGCAGATGTGACCTTTACATCCTGTTACAGGCTGCAATTAACACATTCAGTCCGGTCCTGAGCAGCTATTAGACCATTAGGCTGCATGTTATGAGATGCTGTGTGGAGTAAACCCACCTCAACAATCATTTCCAGGAAGAATTATTCTTGTGTTCACCACATAATTATTCTTTACAATGTTTGTGCCAACCTGATTATATTGTCAGTGACTTCTCTGTTGTACAGTGAGTGAATGAAATGATGGGGTTAAGCAAGATGATCCTTTGGGAACAACATACTGCAAGTATCAAGTAATTTAAATATTAATACTGAACTCTGGGCATTTCTCATATTTTCCATTTTCATTGAATCACTTTGATTACAAAAAAAGACATATAAAGCTGCACGATATGCCAAAAAAAGAAAAAAAAATCATATGATGATTATTTTGACAGATGTTGCAAATGAAGTGTGAGTCACGATTTTAGCGAGAATGCCAATTTATGCCTCTCATTTTCACCAGTTTTCTGGGGTCTGTGCCAAACAAGCATGTTCCCTGCCTCATTTATAATGGTATGTTTTGACACATTTTACCTTTATCAAAAAGATGCTCCTGCAATTTGGATATTGCACTTGGCCATATTGCGATTTTGATAATGTCACAATTGTGCAGCCCTAAAAAGAGAGTTTAAAGTAACCGCATCTATCCTGGTATCATAAGACCAGACTCAGAACATTATACTGCTCCTTAATACATTAACTTACCTCTTTTTAGTTTGATCCTGACGTTAGATTAAGATACTGAGATTATGTGGGTTTACACTCCCACTCTTATCCCAGAGGATACACTGCTAGATACACATCCTAAATAATCTGGAGCTCTTTTTTTGACGAGGCTTAGTTTCTTAATTTTAAAATGCCTTGCACCCATCTGCCATCAAATTCCCCTGTTGCCAAAGTTGAGAATCCCTTTTCAATCACTTTTGGACCAAACAGATGAGCTGCAGATGGATCTAAAGGGGGGAAATAATCATTGTTGATTTGCTTTATGAAATGTTGTTTCTCTGGATTTGTTATGTGAATTGTTTTTGCAGCTCCCAGCCACCAGTTTTTAACAGTGGAAAGCACTTTGATCAGGAACAGCTCAGCAAGTTGTCATGACCTTTCATGCAATGAAATGACACGTAAGAGTTTTATGCTGTCCTGTGCCATGTATCGGTACAGGACAACAATATAAGTAGTAGTCAGTGGAGGGAAGAAGAAGTGTGACAGTGATGGCACAAGATGATTTATAAGAAATAATCTTCCCTTGATTCATGACTGGCAGAACTGCAACACAACAGAGTTTGTTTGGACGAAAGTTCAGACTAGCACGGTGTTGGATTGCAAAACAAGTTTCCCATTCATCATGTGCGGAGACAGCTCCAGCTCTGCGGTGGTCTCTGATGCAAAGCCTCTGATCAAAAGTCGTCCACACAAAATATCCATCAAAATTCATTTGATCACTGCTCTCCTTTAAAGGGGAAGTGTGTAGGATTTAAGGGCATCTAGTGGTGAGGACTGCAGATTGCAACTAGCTGAAATTCATCCCATGTGCCAAGTGTGAACTCAGGAGATTTTTACAGGTAGCCGAATTACCTGCAGCTGTCTCTTTCTTTACAAAACTTACTTTTGTTTATACAGAACGCGCCCTTTTCGGGGCAATGGGGGGCGTGAGCAAGTAATAAAACGTATAGCTCAGCGTGTGACGTAAACAGTGACATGGGAGGGAAGCCATGACTGGTCAGTCCTGCGATTCTCTTGTAAGTCGGCCCTTTCTTCATCGTTCCGGTCAGCTGATGGTTAATGGCTTCTTCGTTTGTGAGGGGAAGGAGGGCGCATAATTCCTTGTCTCCCCAGTTGCTCATCTTTACTGTTGTGTCTGTCAGGTTTGCGTTTCCCTCTTGCTACTAGCTGCTTGCTAATTCCTGCTATCAGCTGTTTCCTGTTTATCCACCGCCAGTGGGTCGCACGTGTGGCGTCATCAACAGCCCCTCCCATTGCGGAAGGCCACCTCAGTCTGTTTAAACTAAAAGGGTTGCGCCAATATGACTACCCTACGAGCCTGTACGACGCGGAAAATTGGGCACCTCGGATCAACTCGCCAATCCGGCTCTGTGAGTCTAAACACTCGCAGCTTGCCGGCAAAATGGCGCAACATTCGCAGAAAATCTGGCAGTGTAAAAGGGGCTAGTGTTGGGTTTGTCCATCCTGGGCTGCTGTGGAAACATGGCAGTGCAACTTGGACAAGGACGCATGTTTTGTTTTTTTTGTAGGATGGCAAAGGCAAAAACCTGCACTACTCTGCCTTACTCTGCCTCCAAGTGACTTACCCTGACATTGTTACACTAACCCTAACCAATCTCATTCGTCATGCCTAAACCTAACCAATCCAGGCAAAAAAGGCAATGACTACTTGCCAATCAGAGGGAGAGTAGGGTGAGCCATGCCTTTGCCATAGCAGGGGAAAAAAATAGTGACAAGGACCAGGCATCCAAATGTGAAAATCCTAGGATAGCAGAGTAATGACCCAACCAACGCTATGATTGTCTAGTACTTGTCACATTTGCTGGTTGGTTTGATTAGGTTTAGGCAAGAGGAGTGGAATTGATTAGGGTAAGAATGTCACAGTAAGCTAATCAAAAGCAGAGCAAGGCAGAGTACAGTAGGTCATTCCTTTGCTATCCCAGAATTTGCAAATTCATCTCCAGGAAAGCTGCTCAAAAATTCCCCTGTGGCCTAAAGGCATTTTCCCTATTGACCACCAATATAAAAGAAACATCTGTAAAACTGTTGACAGCACACCCCGAACTGCAAACAAGGTCAATTAGGATTCTGTCTGCTGTGAATTTTTCATATATGGAGGTTTAATATTTGTTAAACTTTCCTTGAGCCAAGAAAAGCTATTTAAAAATCTGTGATGTCATCACAATGTAAAGTGTATGAGTTGTGCCAGAACTCAGGCGTAACACTGCCTACATTCAGTGGGCTGCATATTGTGGAAGTAGACCTGGGAGCTAGAAACTTTTTGGCATACATGCATTGTAATGAAGAGACACCATTTTGGGGTCCGGTATCCAGTAATCATTATACTTCTTCATAACAAGGAGGACCTGCTGACTATGTAGATATAATGGGCTTATTCTACAAAAACAATTCTTATTTTCAGGTAATTATAAAGTAATGAAAACATACCTCTGCCAATATATCCTACACACTGGACCTACTATTGTATGATTTAACAGTTTAACTAAGACTGTGACAAGTCATTATCCCCATTATCCCATGCGTAAATTGGGAATGATGGAGAAGTTTGACAGTTAGTTTCTAAATTAGGAACACACCTTCCTCGAGGTTCCAGTTAGCTCTGTTTCTGCGTGTGGCTGCAAGATGCAAACATGCTCCTCTATCTCTCCCGATAGCCCTCTCCCTCCTCTCCCATGCCTCTTGGATGAGGTTAACCTATCCACAGTTTGGGTTGCTTCAGAGGCCAGACCACCATAAAACACCAAAGAAACAAACACAGCAGGCTGGAATTTCCTGCCTATTTGTTGGTTGCCATTTTATCACACTGGCCAGTTAAATGCCTGTTTTTTTATTCTCAGACATCTGTCAAAATAAGATGAGGTTACGGGAAAAGCCCTCTGCTCCAACATCAGTGTAGATCTTTAGATTACAAGTATATAAAATCAGTGATTGGAAAAAACATAGGCCACTTAGTTTTAATTATCTGGCCACAGCAGTGAATCACACTCCACAAAAACAATGTGATATTGAGAAGTTTGTTGAACTCAGAATGTCTCAAGCCAAGACTCGCTGTTGATTCGTCACCCACGTTTGCAAGTATTGTGCTCAAACCCAGTCCAACAGATGACCGTATTGAGGAGGTGGAGGTTCTGGGAATATCTTGCCTCTCTTGGCGAGAGTCCTTGGCCGTGTGTTTCAGCTTCTCTCTTCAGCAGGAAACTGTCTTGGCGTTGAAAAAAGGGGTGACAGGGCAAAGAAGAGGATGAGATCACAGCAGGAGAGCTGTTGTGGCTTAGCTTTCACAGGGCTCAATGGCTTAAAGTTAATCTGGAATTCTGCACTCTCTCTGATTGCCCGGGAGTTTCCTCACATCAAACATCCAGTTGTGTCCCCTCCAGACTGGAATTAAAACTTCTTTTTGAATTTGCTTCTTGCTGTCTGGAACTTCAGCTTCAGGTTGTCTAGTGGTTCAAAAGCTTTATGCCAGGAACTTCTCATATTGTCACCGTATTAATACCGAGCTTATATTCACACAGTGAAGTGAATTCAACACTCAGTGTAATGCTGATTTCTACTGGGTTGGTTCTGGTGTGAAAATCTTCCCACAGGCAGTGTCGGAGCTGACAGTGGTCTATTTTTAAAAATGGCTTTAATTCTCATTGTGAAAATGACAAAATGGCATGAGACTGATTTATTGGCATGCATGCCTCGCCTCGTTAAAAAGTCAGCATTGTGTAACTCCAGCTATTCAACTATCCGGAAGGTTTTTACTTGCACTGAGAAGTGTAACTAAATCCTGAGCTAAGATTATAGCAGATCAACATTTTATTGTCTGTTGTGGTAGACACCCCACCGTAATTGCAGAGTAGAGATGAATCACAGCAGAACTGAGGACGTCTGTCATTGAGGGTTTAGTATGAACTATCCTGAGGGCTCAAAGCAAAATACTTTTTAGAACTGAAGGGATTAACAGAATGACAGAAATTAATCAAACTATTGTGATAATCAATTTGAATGTGAGTGATTTATTAAGCAAAAATTCACCAGTCTAGACCTCGCAAATGTGAGTATATGAGTTCTTTGGCCTCCGTGATCGTAAACTGAATATGCAACATGCTCTAGATTGTTGAATGGACAAAACAAGCAAAGTGAGTTAGCCAACTACAGCTCTGGTAATTCATAATGGACATTTCTCACTATTTTCTGGTGTTTTATAGAAAGAAAAGAGAGCTGGGCAATATATCAATATTTATTGATATATCATGATGTGAGACTATATACTGTCTAAGATTTTGGATATTGGAATTTGGGGCGAGAGGCAGGGTACACCCTGGACAGGTCGCCAGACTATCGCAGGGCTGACACATAGAGACAGACAACCATTCACACTCACATTCACACCTACGGATAATTTAGAGTCATTAATTAACCTATCCCCAACCTGTATGTCTTCGGACTGTGGGAGGAAGCCGGAGTGCCCGGAGAGAACCCACGCCAATACGGGGAGAACATGCAAACGTCGCACAGACCCTATAATATTGCTGCAATATCAGTATCTTGGCATTTGGTCAAAAATATTTTGATATTTGAGTTTCTCCACATACCACAAGAAAATAATTAGCAGATTAAACAAGTCACAAGTCATTGGGTGCGGTCCCATTCACCTTTTTTTTTTTTTTTTTTTTTTTTTTACACATTTTTGATTTGTTTATTGAAAAAAACAATTGAAAAATAAATCTCAAAATATTGCAAAAAAGTTTTATGCTTGAGGGAAGTAAAAAATTTTGTTTATCGATTAAAGGTCATTGTGAATAAGTGCAATGGGAACAGATTCAGCGAATAAATGATGTACAGTCATGATGTTCTGTCAATACACAGGCTACTGCAAGCTCCCCTCGTCATAGCTGGATAGCTTTTTAACACCCTTATACACACAGGGCTGTTACCAGAACTCTTCAAAAAGCACAGAGCTGTAATATTAGCTGTTCAAAATTCTAACTATTTCCATTGTCCATTGTGCTCTCCGGTTATTATACATCCATTGTTTTCCTTTGTTTGAGGTTTGTCTGACACTCCTTTAATTGTGTCATCTAGTTGTGCCCTCTCCCGTAGTGGCACCTGACTGGACAGTTAGCGCCGCCCACTGCTTATCTCAGTCAACTAACTCCCAGTTTTCAGAAGTTTCCAGTAGTGGCACATGTAATCACATTTTCCTTTGCCGATTTTCTGAAAAATCTGAAATTAACGCTTTTTCCCCCACTTCACACCAGACAGTGATTTTCCAAAGGTCCTGCCATTTTTTTTTTTTTACATTTGATCCTGCTCTGGATTATGTTGTGTTATTAAGAGTGAAAAACAGTTTCATGGAAAGAAAGTCTTGCACGAAGAGCAACTGAGTTGTTTTGTGTCAATGGGCTGGTGTTTGCATACAGTATTCGTGTTTCTGTGTTGCTCTAACTTCAATCTTGATTAAAACAATGAACTGGCAGTAAAAACGCCACACAGACAGCTGGGTGTTACTGTAAAATGGATGCCGTTATAAAAAGAGCAGGGCGGTGATTATATCTGATTACACCGTACAGAGCCCTTCATGCTGCACTGTGCCACTGTGCTCCGTTACTGTGTTTGCCACCAACCAAAGGAGCTAACACTGCTTCTGAGAAACTCAACCACAGAGGCTGAGAGCAAGAAGAGGGGCGTGTCAGTCGTCTCCTCCAGATTACAGGGGTTTATATAGGGCTCTTGATGAGACTCCATTGTCTCTGTGTCTATAAAAACAGCACAGGAGGTTTGGAGTGTTTTAGCTGAGAGGTAGGAAACGAGGGATAGCCACAGACTGAGCGGTCTGAAGTATCCACACAGGAGAGTTGTGTTTTTCAAGCAAATACCCAGTGATCTTTTCCCACCTTCCCCACTTCCGGGCCTCTCTCGATAGCCCACCAAGTAGGAATGCTGAGGGTCTCACTTTTTCTCCCCTGACTCTCAGGTCTGAGAGAAGGGGTTTATGTGTATTTTGGGGGATATTTTTTTAAAAAAAAATTGGCAAGACCTTAATTTAGAGTCACTCCTTCACTCCTGACTTGTCTCTCTTTCTCCCACCTTCACACAGATTTGCAACCACACACCATCATGCTCAGAACCCTGGCTTCTAGGTTACCAATCTCGAAATCCTTCAAGAAAAAAATAGAAAGGGAAAAAAAGGAATGAAGGAAAACCACATATATTTTTGAGAAGGGGTGTTGGGTTTTGTTCCTGAAATTCCAGTCACTGAGGCTGGCATCCAGCCACCGCTTTGAATGTGTTAAATTCAACACTTTTCCCCCCGTAACTCCCAGTTTTCTGCTAACATTTTATTTATTTTGATATTTTTATATGGTATAAGTGTATATGAGAATACTGCAAAGCTCTGTAGGTTAACACCTCGCAGGCAGCTATAGCTCCTCAGAGAATCACGCTGAAGTAATGCCAATAAAGGCGTCAGTGTACAGCAGTGAGAACTCTGCAGACTGAAAACACCTACCCATTTCACCCCTGAGGATCATTACAGTTTCATCAATATATTCAAATTCAAACCTGTATAAACATTCAGTTATGTGGGTCAAATGTAACGAGTCACCCTACAGATCCTCATGATAAAGACCTTCTGTGTATTTATCCCCCAAAACCACCAGCTGCTGCTCTTTCCTCAGACAAACCCAACAGAAATAGACACCACAAAATGTTGTGAACAAGGTGGGAGGCTTTTCCAGGTCAGACTTTGGGAATGGGATGAATTCTTGACACCTGGTGCGTGTTGAAATACTTCAGCCGTAATTGCTAACCTCGCATTAAAAACATGTGCAACCACTTTGTACAATTTATCGCATGTGATTTCTGCAGTCACTTCCTGCTGAGGGCTCTTTCATATAAAGTGTTATTACTATAATAACACTTAGTGTATTACTCAGAAACATTACTGGCCATGACTCTGACTAGTTCTAACCCAGCTCTGCATCCATTAATGGAGATATTGATCCAGCCACTGACCTGTTCTCTTGCCACATTAGCTGCAAACATGGAATCCTGTTTATCGGGATTATCGACTGATGCCATTGTTTCCCTCTCTCTGCACAGCGCCGTCGGACTCTGACGGGTTTGCTTTCTTCCATGAGGGCGCTCAGGGGTGCCTGGGAGTGCGGGATCACTCCCTCGTGTTGTCATCCGCCTGTGAGGAGGCCCACCAGCGCTGGAAGTGGGTGAACCGGGGTCGCCTGTTCAACCTTGGCTCCTCGCTGTGCCTGGGCGTGACCACTGGTAACTTCACCTCCAGATGGGATGGGTCACCTCTGGGCGTGTACACCTGTGACCGTGAGCCACCCAGAATACGCTGGACCTGGAACTGCGGCCAGGTGTTGGACAACCTCAACAACTACCTACCCTCGCCCTCGTTTTGGAACTCCTCCTCGACTTCTTCTACTTCAAAGCTCAAATGGAGACTGCATGGCGCTGTGCAGGACCTGTGCTCGAAAACATATCAGGGTAAGCATGCTTTGCAGAATGATTCTTCAGATTGGTGGTCAAGTTTTACTAGATAACTTCACGCCCAGATTCCCTTTAAAAAATCAGAGCAACATAGAATATTACATCAACAATGCGATAGACAAAAGACCTACTGTCTCTAACAGCATTTGCTATAATCTTTTTTAAGACATTTATTTTTAATTGACAGACAAAATACAAACAAAACCAACCAAGGACATACAAATTGGACAATATACCCATTAAGAAAAAAAATCCCATTATCTCCAACCCCTTCAAATCCAGCCTACACATCCAAACCCTACCCTCATCCTCTTTCCTTAATCAAAGTACTCCTCAAGCAGTATTGGTCTCAATCACCACCATAATCCCTCTCTTCTCTTTGCTCTTCATCCCACAGCACAAACAACTCTTGGATTTATAGAACAGTGCCAACAAAAGAAAGACAGCAGTTTTTATTCATGTCAGAACAACCGAGTTAGAGGTTTAAGAGAGAGAGAAAAAAAAACATACATACACTTATATACATGTGTATCATATTGACCTTAAATAGTTTTCCATTGGTGCCCACGTTCCAACATATTCTGTCTCGTTATTTTTCAACCTGAAAGCTACTTTTTCCAAGTTTATAGTTTCTATTGCCTCAGTGATCCATTCTCTCTGAGTTTCTGAGTGCTTCTGAGCAAATCCAATTATTCCTGATTACTTTCTTTGAGACCATACATAACATTTACGGGAATCAGACTGCAGTGCGGTCAGCTGCTGTTAATCATGTCGATTCCTCTGTGAAATCTGATCAAACTGCCAAACAAGGCAGTGCTGATCAAGTATGAATCAAGATTTCGTTACTGCATTGCTTATATCTCGCCTTAGATGTTTTAAGAAACATACTTTATTAAGTGTACTGTTTAGCAGTAAAATGATAAAGTTGTCCAGCTTAGGTGGACTGTTTCCAACATGGCTGCGGGGTCACAAACTTTCTCAAAATATGTTTCTGAAAACATTTGAGGCTAGAAATGAACAATATAACAGAATCTTGATTCATATTTGATCAACGCTGCCAAGTGTGACAGTTTGACAGCAGTTCACTAGCCGTGTTTGACATGATTGACAGATGCGTTGGAGGCTCCTCAGCTCTGATTGGTTGTTCTTGGTGTGATGAAGTAGATTCTAGTGAATGCCGTTAGAAGCATGGGTGGATTATGAGACAATGGGCTCCCTGGCACAGACATGCAAGGGGCCCCACCACCTCACCTTCACAGGAGCAGCACACAGGCTTTGTGACTCTTTGTGGTCATTTTGAGTCTCTTCCTGTTCAGTATGTGTTTGACAGGCTTGATATTTTAGAAGGGAAGGCCAGAGGGTCCTCTGACTCTGACGGACGTTAGGTCCGTTCAGTAATCCATCCATGACTAGAAGCAGTGGGGTTGAGCAGGAGGGACATGATTTTTTTCCCCATAGACTATCTGTCTCAATACTTCTCCCAGCAAATGCGACACATAGTTATATCATAAACGTTACCAATTGTAGCTTTAAACCAAAGACTGAAGGAATAATAGAAATGCAATGAAATGAAAAAATTACAAATATTAATAGTTATAACAAATAAATAAAGTAAGACACAATAACCAAATAAAATCCACAAAATATGATAAAAAAAATCACAAAAATCGCACCCATTAATGGAGTCTGTAAATCATTCCCAAGCTGTAGTGATACAGCAACCTGGTGAGCTTCTCCTCCTTCACTGTATGTTGTGCTGCCTCGTTGCGGCACATAGACTCACTGTTGTGAATGCCACAGCTGCATCTGATCAAATGGATGTAGCAAAATGTTGCTTTTAGGGTATCTTTGAGGACAAGTGGCCGACTGCCAGTCAGAAAGCCAAGGAAAACATTGCTGGTGTTTGTAAACTCCAGTAAACACACGGAGTCGTCCTTGCCCTCAAGTATATTTGTATTTATATATAGTTTTCAGTCCAGATTAAATCTAACCATGGTGGTTCACAGCTAAGCCTCATTTCCGCTGTCAGTGCCATTCTTACTGATATCAAATGTCACGGTCGCTCATTGACAAACTATACTGTGAGGCTCAGTCAGCTGTACAGGTCTGCAGTTAACAGGCTCCGCTTGACTGCAATTAAAACCAGATCTGCCATAAACGTAAGACCAGAAAATCTCCCGTTACTTTCTTCTTTATCCCTCCTCTCTTCAGCCTCTTTTACTTTTTTTGTGGAAAGGGAGTTGCGTAGACATTTTCAACTTTTAAGTGCCGATCTTCACAAGTTTCTTTGTGAAGTCAACTCGCCGCTGGAGAGGAATGCCTCTGACATTAGTCAGCGGAGGAGCAACTCCGCTGCAGCTAGCAGCCAGCCAGCGGTGGAGCAGAGAGGGAAGTCAGGGAGGGAGCTTCACAAATCTTTCCTCCCTCGTTTAACATGTCTGCCCTACTTTCCATTGGCCTGACTTGTTCTGGTAACACCACAGATCCAGCCTCTCCCCCTCTCTTTCTTTCTCTGTTGCTCTTTTCTTCTCACTACACTACTTGCTGAATCTGGAGACCAGGACAGCAGCCTCAGGGTATTTTATCAAACTGTAGAAATCAGATATAGTTAATTAATTAAACTAGATCAAAAGAAAAATGTGATCTCTTAAAGATCGTATATAAATATTTAGATCCAAGATTTTTTATTGTGCAGCTGTTCATCTGTTTTCAAATAAAGTTCATAATAAAAGTTTCCTGATAAACTGCTTATTTTATTTCTTTTCTCTTCCGTCCTCTGACCACTATTTGACTTTTCTGTTTTGACTGTAACATCATCCTCCTGTTTTTCACCATTTGTTTGATTGTACAAGTCTTTGAGAAAACAGACAAAGTATTTCAGTTCAGCACAATTCACAGCCACAACTTCAGGCAACACAAGTATGGTCTGCCTCTCCAGTCGCATGCTGGGGTTCAGAGTCTCTCCTCTGTTTGCTCCCCAGAGATCTACACAATCCAGGGGAACTCTCATGGGCGCCCCTGCTACCTGCCCTTCCTGTATGACGGTCAGTGGTTTCACAACTGCACCAGTATCGGGCGTGAGGACGGTCACCTCTGGTGTGCCACCACCTACGACTACGGCAAAGACGAGCGCTGGGGCTTCTGTCCTGTAAAGAGTGAGTTATCAATTTGCAGTGGAGAAAGTGCCAGAAACACAACCACAGTTTCCTCTCACCAAACTGTTTATTTAAGTGTTATTTCCTCCTGCTTTCTCCTCTGGTCTAACTGACGCCTTATCTCCTTCTCTCACTGTCAGGCAGTGGCTGTGAGACATTCTGGGATACTGACCCGCTGACAGACAGCTGTTACCAGTTTAACTTCCAGGCTACGCTGTCATGGAGCGAGGCTCGGATCAGTTGCCAGCAGCAGGGAGCAGACTTGCTAAGCATCACCAAGCTGCATGAGCAGACATACATCAATGGTAAAGTCGAAGCGCACACGTGTGCGTTTGTGTGCAGAGGCATTGATTTTTTGGGGTAGACACAAAGCAACTACATTGCAAATCGCAGTTTATCTGAACACAAAAGGTTAGAAAATAAAACCTCAGAAATATGTGGCACACAAATTAACCAGCACTGAGCAAACAGTTGCACAGTTACCTTTTTCTAATTTACTTCTGTTGTACAACAAATTAAGAGAAATTTTAGATGATTTGGAATTTTTAATGTGTTTTTTCTGTAAGGATAACCCCTAATCAAATCAGCTGTCAGAATCAAGTGCAACAATACATTACAAAATGTTTAATTAATGGTTTAAAACAATTAAGTTTAATATTTTGAAGTTCATACAGACTCTTTCTGTAATGAAAGAACAGCAGATACTTGATTGTTCCTGAAAAACAAATTAAGAAACATGATAGACTTCACTTCCATGTCATGCAACGTAACAGTGTTTCAAAGGAGTTCTATGTTACTAAGAACGTAGCTATGATTCAGAAGTTGTCTGCACAGGGCTCTCAACATGGAGTTTGTTTTGCTATGTGTTTCTTTTGCCCTTGAATTGTCTTGTTGCTATATAGATATACTTGCCCTACCTGAGCTAGCAGCTAGCAGCTAATGGTGCTAACAGGGCGAACAGTGCTAACATGGTGCTAAATGGGGGGCACTACTCTTCACGTTAAGCACCTGAATTGCCTTGTTGCCAAAATGTGCTACATAGATGCGGCTAGCAGCCAATGGTGCTAACAGTGTGAAAAGTGCTAACAACGGTGATGGTGCTGGCAGTGCTAATGGTGGTAATGGGGGGCACCGTGCTTCATGACTATATTCTCTGCCCAGGACATCATTACTCCACGATATCTTTGTGTAATAAATAGTGGCTAGCTTCCCTGAATGTTGTATAGAGCTTCTGTAACTTGCTTTTCCACTTTTACAAGTTCTGAAAGTAGCTATTCGCATTATATCTGGCTAATGTTACCTTAGCCTGTTTCACAATTTGTTGTGTGTATTTCGTCAGACTTTTTAAATTGGCAGGCTAATATAAAGCAAAAGGTGGATGCTAGGTTGATTTAGGCCATGTGTATCACTATTTAGCATCCCCCTAGAAACATTTTTCATTATTGTGTGTGCTACTTGCAAAACATTTGTGTATTTGGTTGTGTCTTCTCTTTTAACAATGTTTTTATGCCTCCATGGCAGGAGTGGCAGGAGGCATTATGTGTTTGGGTTGTCCATTCTATTCTCTCAACCACTATATCTCAGGAACACCTAAAGGATGTTTCTTAAAATTTGGCACAAATGTCCACTTGGACTTAATGATGAAGTGAACAGATTTTGGTGGTTTAAAGTCAAAGGTCACTGTGACTTTACAAAACATGTTTTTGGCTAGAATTCAAGATTTCATATGCTAATTATGAAAATGAATGAAAATTAAGAATGAAAGTCTCAAACAAATGTCTGATAGGATAACATGATGAAGTGATGACAATATGTATTCCAAAAGGCCACAGGTCAACTTCATTGTGAAATTATAATGTTATGCATGAGAAGGGGAGACATTTGGTTAGATATTGAATTGAAAACTTGAAACTGGGGTGATTGTTTAGATCTTCTGTGCTGCTGGGGGGAAGATGTGTGTGTGAAGCATCCATGTTTTCACAGACATGGATGTAAACTCGAGAAAAAAGTCAAGAAAAACTCGAATGGTTCACGGAGGCATTCACTCACGAGGTGGTCATTTTAGTTGTTTTTTTTCCTTCAAATTGCTGCACATATGTTGTCGAATTGGTGAAAACATGTTTTTGATTTGCAGTGTGTTGACCGCTCAAGGGCGGCTTAGTGACGAACATAACAGAATGTTATCATCATCGTCATTGGCCATTTAGGAAAAGTGGAATTTCCTGCACAGCTGCAGCATAGTATTTGTTGTGCACATGCACTCTCCCAACAGAAATAATTGACTATAGGGATTTTGTAACACTGTTGTCAATATTAGGCCACACTGGCTGGTCTTACACAACAATTATGTCATCTACCCAATACAGTGTTGATAGCTAAACTCATGGCTAACCAGGGAGAATGTTAGGCCTGAGTGGATGTGTAGGGTTTCTATCAGAAGCACACTACTGAGTGTCTTATTTTACTGTATCTTCCTTTATAAAAGACAAAACAGAGGGTTTTTGTCATATTTCATAACATTTGAGGATGATGTTTTTCTGCTGTTTTAGGTTTACTGACAGGCTACAGTGCTGCTTTGTGGATCGGCCTCAATGACCTGGACATCAAGGGAGGTTGGCAATGGGCCGACTCCTCACCGCTAAAATATCTCAACTGGGAGCCAGGTTAGACTATAAAAACAACCCAACCTTCTCTTGTTTTTTAAAGCTTGAAGTATCTTTGGTCTTTTTTTAAACATCTATTTCCCACAGAAGGCTGAACAAGCTTGCTTATTCATTTTTAGCAACACACTGCTCTGAGTTCAAATACAAACTTGGTGGCCTTCCAGAGAATTCACCGTCTTTTGCTGCGGCACGCTGGAGTATTTGGAGGTTAAGTGCCTTCGACAAGGACACCTTGGCATTAGTGATGTTTTGAAGAGTTTCTTGTCTTAACTCTTCAGACCAGCCAAACCATGCTGAGGAAGAGAACTGCGCTGTGATCAGAACTGAGTCATCCGGTCGTTGGCAAAACCGTGATTGCTCTGTTGCTCTGCCGTATGTCTGTAAGAAGAGACCAAATGCCACCCTGGACCCCTTCACTACCGGTCAGTGTGCAGACACTTGCATGAGTCCACTAAAGTGAAATATAGTTGTTGCCACAGTGCCAAAGTCCAGATTTTGATGGGACTTATCTTTTTGCTCCCACAGACTCGTGGGCTGATGATGAGAAATATGAGTGTGATGTGGGCTGGCAGGCCTTCCAGGCTGGTTGCTACAAGCTGACTTCCGAGAAGATCGACTGGGATACAGCTCAGAAAACCTGTCAGAGGATGGAGGCCAACCTGGTCAGCATCCACACCCTTCCTGAGCTAGAGTTCATCATACGCAACCTGAAGAAAGGTAATTTGTCCATTTCTTATTGTACTGTGTCTTTTCCTCTGAATGGCATTGCTATTAGGAGACAGAGGTCGAATGAAATTCCCTCAAATCCGAGTTCAATCTCTGTACCACAGGGTACCCAGTAGTTATAGACTTAAGTGTGGATAATAAACATTTTGTAAAGATAAACAGTGTTCCAGGGGATGTGGGGGATTTTGATATTTTTCTGTATAAATATAGAAGAAAGAAATCCTCACACTCAACCGAGGAGGAAAGAAAGAACAGGAGTGCGTGTAACAAATGTTGAAGTCCAATGGGTTCGTATAGAGTTCACACACTCAAATCTATCACAACGCTCTTTAGATTCTATTCTTCAGTTTCTATTTTAAGCACAGGGGAGCAGACTGCTCTGGTGGTTCAGCTCTGCTCAGCTCTCAAAAACTGTTTCTAATAGATTTGGATGTATTCCCTGTAAAAAAAAAAAAAAACAACTGTAAATATTTCTGTTAAAGAAAGGCAAATATGAACATTAAGTGGTATTTTCCAGCTGTTTTCCTACATTTTATGCTCACATCTCCAGGAGCTCAAATGTAGTGGAAACCAGGCAGTTCAGCCGTTCCTCTGAGCTGAAAAACAGCACATGAAAAGAGGAATCAAATTTTTAGGTCATGGAATTGCTCCAGTGTAGTCATTTAACCTCATGGAAAAGTTTGACAGTTTTGCATTATGATCATAGTTGAAACCCTGTTCCTCTTTTTAACCCTACTGCTGCATTTTATAAAACGCACATGCGTTCTGTTAATATTCCGTGCGCACGTTTTATAAAACGTTTTATTAAAACGCATGCGGTGTGCGCCTGGCTATCGGCGCGTCATGCTCCCACCAACTGCAGTAGGAGGACGGACATCAAGAGGACAGATACCATTATTTCATTGTGTAGTCATTTTGTAGTCCACTGTTTTACATGTTTGACATGTATGATCTTATACTGTGGTTCTGGCTGAAGCATCTAGGTTTTGTAACCTGGATTTGAGTATAGCTTTTCAGTAATTACAATTTTCAATTTTATTTATAAAGCCCAATATCACAAATCATAATTTGCCTCACAGGGCTTTGCAGCATACAACATCCCTCTGTTCTTTGGACCCTTGTAACAGATAAGGAAATGTAATGAAATTAATAATATTATAATTATAATTCTGGCTATTGTGGTACAAATACGTTGAAAAAAAAACTATCATATGACATATTGATGTTTCTTTATTTCTTCACTATTCCCTCAGCATTCACGTTAATCAGGTCCACCTGAGTATTTAGAACAAACACTTCCTTCTGCTCCATAGCTTTCCCCTCTTTCAAAAGGACCAATATTGCCTTTTAAACTATTGCTTTTATAAAACGCATGCGCGAAATAGTACTAAAACGCGAAAGCGCGCGTGCGTTTTAAAAAAAATAACATAAGCATGTCACCTACCGGTCTCATGTGAGAAAAAAAAATATTCTTCACAAATTCAACGTAACACAGGCTGAGTAACTGATATATGGTAATATATGGTAATGATAATTTGGTTTGATAAGTATTCCTTTAAGAATAATTTTATGCTAATTCTTTAGTACTTTTACTTAAGTTACATTTTGAATGCAGAACTTTTTCTTGTAGCAGAGTATTTGAACTTTGAAATTGTAATACCTCTTCCCCCCACTGCCTCTGTCAGACATTGACCAGCTCTGGATAGGGCTCCATGACACTGATATGCAAATGGACTTCCAATGGACTGACCACACGCCCGTCATCTTCACCTACTGGCACCCCTTTGAACCCAACAACTTCCGCAACACCCTAGAAGACTGCGTCTCCCTGTGGGGAGCTGTGAGTGCCCCCTCCTTCACCCTCACACTGACCCCCAGAGTCCAGGGCCTTAATCACCTCGAGATAATGGACTCTCACTGTCAGCGAGTCGCCTCCGTCTGTATATATCTAACAGCTGTGCTCTCTCTTTCTGTTTGTGTCTTGCTTACGTGTGCAGGAGGGCCGCTGGGATGACAGCCCTTGTAATCTGACTCTGGCATCCATCTGCAAGAAACCAGGAACAAAGAGTGATGGGAAGCCACAGCACCAAGACTGCAAACAAGTATTACTCTTTTTCTTTCTTAGCATTTACTGCTACTACTTCATTTTCTCCTCAGTGTGTACTGTTTATGCTCAAGATTACTGTTTTTTTAATCTCGACTAGATACATTTTTCTGTGTTTTGTCTTCTCTAAATCTCAGTTTTACTCCACAAAGACTCTATTTAGAGTCCTGCAGCATTTCTGTGCTCTTATTCCAGCTGCTGACAGTCTGCAGTGTTGCTGAGGGCATAATTATTATCATAAGTATTTCAGCCATTCTTTCACCTTTAACCCCTTCTCCCAGCACTCCCCTTCATCTCTCACCCCTCCACTAGTCCACTAGTCCGCCCCCAGTCTGTAACCGTAATATAAATCACTCCATTATAAGACTGGAACAGGCACTCCAGACAAACTGAGCTCTGCACATACACTCTTCCCTCAGCTGAACACAAACTGTACTTTCCCATGGCCCAAAAAACAAAACACACAATAGGTTATAGATTTTAAAGCATACAAATTGAGACATGTTGTTTGTGTCTTCATTCAACAAGTGTGTTCAGTACATACAACAAAAAAGACGCCCACTACTTGTACCCACATGCTGAATTAAATCCCATCTGGAGGATCCATCTTCATCTGTCTCTGATTTCCCAGACCATAATTCTCTCCATATGAGACGTTAAGCCTCTCATACCTGACTTGTTCTACCTGACAAATGCTGCTGAGTGGACAGTATTGGGTTTCATGTGTGACATGTTGGGTAATCATAGCGTGTGTTTGTGTATATCTTTGCTAAGCGTTGATTTACGGTGTAAACGATCTGACGTTTTGAGTCATGCTGTTTCTCAGCTGTTACGTTCATCAAAGATCTTTGTATGGACTGTTTGGTGTAATGAATCTCTACCCCTCTGCTTGGGGAGCGAGGCATCATGGGTGGTAATGTGACGGGGGTCATTTGGCATGGCACATGCTGCTGGGGCCCTGCGGCGGTGCAGTTTGTCTCAAGCGGATGAGCTCACTTCACGCAACATGTGAAACAACAATGACAGAAAGCCTGCTGACTGCTTCAGCAACATTACACCACATGAACCCTGAGCCAAACACCCCATCCAGCGCTGTGCTCATTATTCAAAAAATGTAACAGAGTGTTCATCACTGTAGTGCTGTCATTTTACTTACTCACTGGGTCAGTCACTCGTTACAGTAGCGTTGCATATGTCTGCCTCATACTTCCAAATTCAGTGATTTTATTATCAGGATAGCTCGGTTGCTTCATGTGTGGATAAACAGAGCGATGAGACAACACTGATGTCTAATGTCAGTGGCGGCCTGGGGCGTAAGCAGCTGCTTAGGGCCCCTCACTCATCAGGGGGCCCCCACAGTGACTGACAATGTGAGGGCTCTCTGTGCATCTTGGGGGTTATTTAACTGCTTGAAGACACAGCCTCTGATTTGATTCCAATAGCACCCCTCCTAGCTAGAAATTTTAAGTTCTAAAAACATTCTGAGAACAATGCAGTGTCCTGGTGATGTGTTCAGGGCGAAGTTTGCTCTCAGTTTCCAGAATGCTCTTCGTAAAGGTAGGGCAACGTTTTCAGTGGCAAGGTTTCTTTAATGCTCCGAAAATGTAATTATTTTAAAGCAGGCGAACGTGCTGTAAAAACAATCACATATTTTGTGGCACCATGTTCTTTGTAACACCGCTTTAAAAACATTATACAAATGCTAACATTTTATTCAAATAGGTTAGCATTACTAAAACACACACTACCTCCCTTTTTTTCATCCTCTATTGAAGGTCTTTACATATTCAATGCAAAATAACGGACAAGTGTGAGAGATACACAATCTCTAGTTAACATAGCACAGGGGTGTCCAAAGTTTTTTAAATGGGGGCCAGATTAGACAGTGTGAAAATGACTGTGGGCCAGCTGCTTTCTGATCATATGGGTTGTTAAAAAAACATAAAGATCACATACAAATGAGCTAAGTGCAGCAGCAAAATCGCATCGTGGCAGACTTTGTGATATCAGCAAATACACTTGTTGACCAAAGAATCAATACACATTAGTTCCACCTGCATAGTTCCTACTTGGTGCATCTCTATAAACTGTGTACTAGTTTCGCCATTGTGGGGTGAAAATAAAAATTAAAGTGAACTTGCTTGATTAAGCAATATTGTGCAGTGGGCCACATATAGTATATTTTGAATAACTAGCTGCAGGCCTTTTAAAATTAGGCCAGACTTTGGACATGCCCAACATAGCATGTGTGTCCTTAAAATTAGTCCAGAATGAAAAAGGAGGAATATTATTTTGTTGTTTTGCCAACATACAAATGCGCACAAACTACTTGTTATAACTTACTTATTAAATAGAATATCTTATTTACTGCACCTTCCTAAAACCTGATATTGCAGCAGAGTTTTAGTGTTGCCTTACAAATTTATGGACAACACATTTTGCTGTTAAAGTGTGTGAGAAACACTTGTTAGACTTGTGATTTCCTCAACAGACCAACAGTGAAAGTACAGTATTTCTCAAAAATATAATTAACATCAATAAAGATAATAACAGAACTTTATTTTTTATTTTAACTAATTCTAGAGGAACAAAAACAAAAATTCAAAAAGTGCATCTCAAAGCAACTATAATCAATATTTAATAATAAATAAGTATTAAAAAACAATGTGAAGACAATGTGACAGTATGAAAGGGGTAGCTTGTAGGCAAATCTACAAAGAATTATCACTGAAATTTGTAGCTTCCCTCGGCTTTACAACACTTTGTTAAGCTGTCAGGCTGCAACTTGTTTTGGTTCACTCTCACTGGTTTCATAGTTCAGCTTTTGGCCACAGTTGTTTTCAACATAAAAGCTTTAAAAACCCCAATGTACATGACCTGCTCAGCACCAAAAAGCAGACAGACACAGTTAGTGACTAGCTGGTGAACACAGTGGAGCATTTAACAGCTACAGAGCACAGACATTCCCCTCAGGAGTTGGTGGAGACCAAAAACAGGCCTGAGTGATAATGTTGCTAGGTAACTGCTAAATGTAAATCTGCAACTGTTTTATGATAAGTTCCTCATTAAAGGTAATGATGTGTCAATGTTGCATTTACAGCTTGGTATCACTGCCCCAAGTGGAGGAAAAAAAAATACATAGCATCTTTTATTCAATACGTTGCTTGTTTTCAAATGATTGAGGACATGAATACTAGTAAATATGTTTCAGAACATGCTACTGGGAACATGCAATAAGTCAAAACTGATGTAAGACAGGCAAAGGAGGGATGGGAAAGTGTGTTGCGGGGATGTGAGCTTCAACAGATCAAACCTCTCCAGCAGCTGTAATCTTTGAGGTTTTTGTCTGGATGCCAAACTGTGGTTGTGCAAAAGAGCCCGAGGTTGGGCTTATTCACACAAAGCTGTATATGAACTGTCTCTCACGATCGTTCTTCTGCAAAACCTCACCCCTTTTGACCTTCTGCGTGTTGGCTCGCTCTGCATCTGTACACGTCTGCAACTACAGTGGGCCTACACGGACTGTCAGGAGGGACCGAGGCCAGAGAAAAGTTATTTCTGCATGCTTAGACGTGTTCTTTTTATTCTGCGTTTGGGATACAGTTGACTGCTCTAAGTGGACTCACTTCTGTTTTGACTGTTAAGATGGCATCAAATTATCCTCTGAGATACACAGTTTATGTTTTTTACCACTGCAAAGGAGGACGTGTTTTAGGTCTTGCTTGTTTGTCTGTCTGAGAGTTGTTTTTTTCTCATTTTTTTGGTCAAACACATTTTTTTTCACATATCCAGAATACCCTCGACGGCCAAAATAGTTCTCAGTTATTTGATTTTCCATTTTCCTTCAGTTGTTCCAATTTGTTTTTGGCCTGTAAATTGCCTCAGCTCCTAAACTTTGCCTAGGTGGGTGGTGCTATTGAAACATGACCGATTTAAATGCCTGACTCACTTGAAATTTTGCACTTTCCTTCCATTTACAGAGCACCAATATAACTGAGATTTAGACAGTACCCAGAAATCTGCATGATTGTCTGGCTTTGAGTGTCTTTGATGCACATCCAGATCCAGGTTTTAAATGACTGAATTCAAAGTGTTGCAAGGCTTTCATAGACTTTTGTGCTGTTCATTTATTTGTATGCCTGCGACAGCCGTGGCCAGAGGCACTATGTTTTTTGTTTGTCCCTACATCCTATTCTTGTGAAAGTGAT
This sequence comes from Epinephelus cyanopodus, assembly GCA_026686955.1. Taxonomy (NCBI): domain Eukaryota; kingdom Metazoa; phylum Chordata; class Actinopteri; order Perciformes; family Serranidae; genus Epinephelus; species Epinephelus cyanopodus. The sequence continues at coordinate 25,958,223 of CM048929.1, forward strand.
ATGTCAGGAACTCCTTAAGGAAATTTCCTAACAGGATAAAATGATGAAGTGCTGACATTTTACATCCAAAAGGTAAAAGGTCAGCTTCACTGTGACATCATAATGTTCTGCAAATCCACTTTTCTGGCCATTATGTTGATTGTGTATGATTGTATATATCTTCTGTGCTGCCGGGCTGAAGATGTGTGTGAAGCATCCACATTATAGAATTTGTGGCTTCTTTACAGCAACACCCACATGGCATACAACAATGCCATGCCATTATTCTTTTAATTTTCCTTTCCATATCCAACTCTCGTCTCCTCTCAGGGCTGGAAGTGGCACAGCCCAGCTTGTTACTGGGTGGGAGAAGATCTGTTTACCTTTGATGAAGCCAGGAAGTCCTGTGAGGACCAGGGAGCCGCCCTTGTTACCATTACTAATCGGTGTGTACAGCAATACACACTTACCCTGACACACACACAGACATCACAGTGTGTTCTGTCAGCGCTGCCTTTCTTAAAGTCCCTTTAAATCTTAACAGGTTCGAACAGGCGTTTGTCAACAGCCTGGTGTTCGGTCGCTCTGGTGATTCCTTCTGGATCGGCCTCAATGACCAGGGCAGCCCCGGCTCTTTCCACTGGCTCAGCAAGGATGAAGTGTCCTACACCAACTGGAATCGCGACCAGCCAGGTACATGTCACAAATGTCATGTTTGAATGGGCTTAATCACAAATTGAACTGCAAATATTATCTGATAATTCATGACAGAATGACCAGATTGGGGTCATTATACTGCCTATACCTTTCATTTCTGTTGCGATGATGGGTTCACTTCTATAGCTGGAAATTTCCAATATGGGTCCATTCTGAACTAGAGCCATTTTTGGATTTAATCTACAAAGAAGAAACTGGATCAGACCCAGGTGTTTTTTGCTTTGGCCAAAATACAGACTCACAACTCCTGATATCCTGATTTGGCTGAAAAGTAGCTTTGATTATCTGACAGTCTCCAAAAATTATCAGCAGCAGTCAACCAGCCAGTGAGGGAATGTTCTGATTTAAATGTAATATATCAAAATTGGAGCAGTTTGTTGAGGACACTGTAAACTGAGTTCTCACTTCAAACGAATAGTCATTGCTTCACCACAGGAATGAGGCGGCAAACAGAATTTAGGCTATCATGGATTTTGGATTCTCCATAATTTCTAAACCAGACCTGGAGGCGCACAAAACAGTTGTGGGCGAGTCCTTTGGCTTTACAGTCACCGATAGATCCAAAGATATGAACTGCCTGACCTCTGCACAGATTATAGCTGAGGTTTGTTGCACTTGTTGACTTGTCTGTTTGAAGGACCTGTCTGAAAGTGTTTAATTTAATCTTTTGGTTTTTGTTGGATGATAATATTCATAGTATGAACCCTTATTATATTCTCATGATATTCATGAATTCAACACCCAAGGTTGCACCTGAGGCCCAGTTGTTGCAGAAAGACTACAGTTCAAATCCAACATCTCTATTTGCTCTCTTTAATGCTCTTAAGCCTGTGATTGTATCATGATGTGATAGGAGAAAAGCCCTAGTATTTCTATGCGATACAAAGAGCATCACACTTACAGAGTGATGTCTTTATATTGAAATAAAACAAAATCCTCATGGAAGACTCCACTTCTGGTGCACCACTTTTTTAAAATATGATTCATCATGAGGATCCATAAGAGAAAATAGAGAAATAGAGCCCAGCCTGGGTTTACAGGGAATGCTGAAGTAGGAGAATGCACACATATCCAAACAAAAGAGAGCAGGTGCTGTTTGGAAAGTGAGCAGATCAAGAAATGTGAAACAGCTCGCACACTGCAAGTCTCCAGTGCCCACTTATTTATTACACCTAGGTGACGTTTTGAGCACAACTACTTAAGTTGAAAGTGCAGAATGCCATCTTAGATATACACACAATATAGTCACATGATGCAATCATACGACCCCAGTGACTGTTGTGACATAGAAAATGCATATATTACATCAAGAAACACATGCATATAAACACACACACACACATATTCTTGTACCTCTGTCTTTGTGAGGACCCATGATTTCCCTGGCCCCTTACCCTAACCTTAACCATCACAACTAAATGCTTACCCTAACCTGAACCCCCAGCCCAGATCTTACCCCTCAAACAGGCCTTTGACAAAGTGAGGACCAGCCAAAATGTCCTCACTTTGCAAAAATGTCCTCACTCTGTTGCTTTAATACATCTTTTGGTCCTCACTAGATAGCATGTACAAGTACACACACACGCATAAAGTGAAAAAACTCAATACATATCGTCATCTTTACCTCTATTTTGAAGTTCCCATGGCACATGTCACTATTTCCACCCAAGCAGCCAAGACAGTGACAATGAGGATATTTACTGATATCGCCTCATACTGATCACAGGCTCCTGAATTGAGTAGAATCATAGCAGACTTTGTGATATCTGTAAATATTGTGCTGTCGTCCAAAGCACTGATATATTATTGCATCATGACTTGTGATTTACACCCCTAATATATAGCGCACAAAGCTTTACATTCAATATTGTAAGATAACACCAGCCAAAACATTAAAACCACTGGTGGGTGAAGGGGTTAACATTGATCATCTTGTTACAATGCAATGTTCTTCTGGGAAACCTTTGGTCCTGGCATCCATGTAGACGTCACTTTACACGCTCCAACCACCTGAACACCGTTACAGACCAAGTAAACCAAGTTAAAGATCTTTTGAGTCCTGTATGATGTGAGGTGGGGTACAAGCACGTCCCAAAGATGTTCGATCAGATTGGGAATTGGGAAACTGGGAGGCCAAGTCAACACCTTGAGCTCTTTGTCACCTTCCTGTTCTGCACCGGTGTTCAGGTGGGTGGAGCATGTCAGGTGGCAACCACATGAATGTCAGAACCCGAGGTTTCCCAACAGAACATTGCATTGACTGATCAGTGTTTGTACAAATAGGCAGTCATCAAGTAAGGGAAACTACTTAAGAGGTGCCTCTACCTTTCCTAGCCTATATAAGGTACAATACTTACAGCCAGAGACCATCAATAGAGAGACCAAATGGCAAGTAATACACAAAGGATCTAGCTGACAAGTAGTGGTTGTAGGGAGTCACCAAACAAGTGAATGTTTCATCTCTCAGTGAGACCCTTAGGTGACCTAGTGTTCAGAGTTTAGTTTCGGACTAGTTCTTGTTTCAAGAGGAGGGTGTTGATGTCTTCCCCCTGGTTGCTGGTAGCTGGACATGTTTCCTGTTTTCTTCCAATATAATTGAAAGAGGCAATGGTGTGGTTCATTAGACTGAAGTGGTTCACCACATTACACCACAGGGCTCTTTTGGTCTGGCTTCTGATGGTACATCTCTCTTCTTAGACTGTTTTTGAGCAGTCTGGAAGTTTTGCCTGTGTATCAAGTCCACAGGATAATATAACATCAGGTATATCACATTGTTGGTGTCACATGAGTTAATATCTTTAATAGCGAACACTTTCCCAGTGTGTGGGTGACTGAATGTCTTGGTTTTGCTAGTGAAGTGAAACTGTTGACAGTTACCACATTTGTAGTTTCTGTTGCCCTTGTTTTAAGAAAAAATATTTAATGCAGCATCCGACACTCATAATTGTCTAATAAGAAAATGTGTAATCACATTTTCCACGCACTTTTTCCCCCCTCTGCATCTTTCCTCTATTTCCACACATTTCATCAGCGCAGCGTCTTCCTCTCCGTCTCTCCACTCACCTACATTTCACCCTGTATCTATTTCAGTCAAAGTCCGCGGCGGCTGCGTTTCCATGGCGACGGGCTTCGCAACAGGTCTGTGGGAGGTGAGGGAGTGTGCGTCATCGAAGGCGAAATTCATCTGCCGTCAGAACCAGGACACGTCTCTGAGCCCCGAGCCCCCCATCCCTCAGCCCACCCCGAGCCTCAGCGGCGCCTGTCCCAGCGGCTGGAAGAGCAACAACAACCTGCGCTACTGTTACAAGGTTCACCCCAGCGATGTTTCACAGTCTCACACCATCACCACTCTGCTAGAAGTGTCTTTTAATTTCTGTCACACTTTGTCTTTCATTAAATCATTAATTCAGTCTTGTATACTAAAATGGCCTTTGCTAATATTTGAGTAGTTAATTACTCTTTTCTCATTTTAGAATGTGCGGAATGTAGATATGATTTTTACAAAGTGGAATGACTAATGCTTTCAAGGTGATTTGGAAACATAATTTCAGCTTCCTCAGAGTGAAAAAGAATCCAGCCTCATGCTTTTCAAGTGTCTTATTCAGTCTGTTAATAATATTACAGCTACATGTAGAGGATGGACTTTCATAAAGTTTCATCAGATAGACTCTAGGGTTTATTCTGTGTTCTCATTTTTTATTGCTCCTGTGTTGGTTTAATTACATTTCTATTATTAACAGATAGGCTTTGTTCACGTAACTCTGAAGTAATTTATTATGAAACGCTGAAACAAATATTGCATGTCGTTCATAACTGAAATGAATCACTTTTTTTTATGTAAATGAATCCAGAGAAAATTGGATTTTTATAACATTTGGCATATCTAAAAATGTATTTTCAAAAGCTTATATAGTGTATAGCATTCAACTGTTATTCAACTGTGAGAAAGGCATATCTTTATAGGGCGCAATACAATCTTGTCTGATGACGATAAAGCCACTGATGGCAATGCGAAATATTTCATGGGTTCTGGTAGTGAACAGATATCCCAGCCAAGACTTCCTCTTCATTGCGCTGGTTATTGTTCACAGCTTGGTCCAGACAATGTCCCGGCTAATCTTTATAATCTGATATCAGCATATGAATACAGATAAATTAGAAAAATAGCTCAGACGCTAGCTGATTGGTTTCAGAGATTGTATTCAGCCAGTAAGTTCCGCCTCTTTTGCTCTCCACGCAGACTGTTTACCCGCAGGCAACAAAAACCTGCTCAAACATGATTGGTCAATACTCAACAATTACTACAAAGGAACACTAGAGTGCTTCTGATACCACAAACTTGTCCCGCTGCCTGCAGATTCTGCGTTCATATGTGGATATCTGTTGATAGAAATTACTGTTAATACTACTTGTATGTTTAATCAGACTGTTATTACACCACTTGCAGGTGTTTCACTCCTCCCAGCTGGAGCAGAAGCTGAGCTGGCTGCAGGCTCACCTGTCCTGCCGGAGACACGGAGCCAACCTGCTGAGTATCACCAGCCCTGATGAGGAGCAGTTCGTTCTGCAGGTCCTCCACGAGGCCTTTGGGTGGGTGTGAGCCTCTGTCCAGGTGACATGAGACTAATACGATGATAGCGATGATAGATGATGACATTGATGACGATGTTTCCCCCTACAGGGAGTCAGAGGAGCATGAGCAGCACTGGTTTTGGATCGGACTGAACCGCAGAAACCCAATGGACAATGGCAGCTGGAAGTGGAGTGATGGACTGGCTGTGAGTGAAGACACTATGCGGCCTAATGATGTACAGATGCTTTGTCAAAAAATGCTTGAAGCACAATCTGTTTGCTCTTTGCTTTTGTCTTAGTTCACATACCAGAACTTTGGCCGCTACTACTACAACATCCGGCAATGTGCTGCAGCAGACTTGGGCACTATGACCTGGCTGGCCATGCACTGTGACTCTGAGTTAGACTGGATCTGCAAGATCCCCAGAGGTACAACAAGGCTGGGCATTTTCTCTAGAGCTATGTAGAAATCCCAATACTGTGTTGGTACATTTGCACATCTTTAAACCAAAACTTTGGAATTATTGCTTTCTGTATTCTTTTTCATGTTGCACATCTTCTGTTCCTCGTTAGAAACACCCGTTTCCACCTACAGCATCATCTCTCTTTAAGTCTCTCAAGCTTACATCCCTTTTTTTATTCATTGTGCTTTGGATGTCTTGAATACACTTTTATCTTTTGTGTGTCTTTAGGTACTGTTGAGAAGGAACCAGACGTCTCTGAAGGTCAGTCCTGTTTTCTTAGCTTTGAACTTCTCTCCGCATACTGAGCTGATCTCCTAAGGGCTTATATCAAAACCTTGCGATTATGTCTCCTGACTTTCTTTCCTTCTCCTCTCATCCCTCATCTGTCAGGCGCCACTTCACCAGAGTGGATTGGCTTCCAGGAGGCTGAGTATAAATTTTTTGACCACCGCACCACTTGGGACCAGGCCCAGAGAATTTGCTCCTGGTTTGATTCTTCGCTGGCGTCTGTCCACTCAGCAGCGGAAGAAGCTTTCCTGGCCAACACTTTACGCGAGGTACTGCACACTTCATCAATAAGTCCATCATCGCACGTACGAGTTAATTTAATCCAAAAATGCAGTTAATTACTCATGATTTAGCAGACAGTCCAGCCTTATGAGAGCGAAACTCTCGGAAATACCTAACAAGCACCAACCTGTGTGTGATCTGTGTAATTATTGTGTCTATACTCAGCTTGGCAGCCTTTTCAACAGGCAAGCCCTGCCTTCCAGAACGTCTGTGTGGCCTCCACATGCCCCATCACAGTCTCTCTCTCATTTTCAGATGGTGAAAGTGGAGGGTGATAATTGGTGGCTGGGGCTTCACACCTATGAAAATGATGGCCGCTTCCGCTGGTCTGACCACTCTGTGCTCAATTATGTGTCCTGGGCTCTCGGGAGGCCGCACCCACTCAGCCGTGATCGCAAATGTGTCCGCCTGGCTGCCAGCAAAGGTAAAAGCAGCCAAAGTAAGAGACCTCAAGAGACTTAATCAAATGCGGTACACAAAATGAGCTTGTATTTTCCGCTCCCAAACAGCGGATTGGGCTGACCAGAAGTGCCACTCTGACCTGCCCTACATCTGCAAGAGAGTGAATGTCACAGGCACCATTCCTCCAACTCCATCATCCCCACACCCACCTGCAGGCTGTCCTGGCGGATGGTCCTCCTATCAACATAAGGTAGAGCTACAGCACACCAGGGACTAGATGTATAAAACTGTGTGTAGATTCATGACTAAAACAGTGTGTACGCACAAAGGCAGAAATATGCGAATGCATTCTTTAGGTCAGGTTTATAAAGCCATGTGTAGGCCTGATTTGGGGTTATAAATTTCAGTCATAGTGGTGCTGGGCACATGTGCACGAGCCTCATTTCCACTCCCACAGTTCGCCATAATTAGATGTAGAAAAACCCTTAAAGATCTATTTGCCGATACTTGTGTCCGCTCCACCCCTCATTAGACCTGTCACTGAGAAATTCAGTAAAGAAAGTACAATCTCACTGCCTGTGTCGCATCGGCAAGGTTCTCCAGCGATACCAGAGCAGCTGTCATTACGTATGGCTGTGGATATTTTTAGCGTTTGTACCATGAATTCATCATGTTTCTGCAAAACATCTCAATTATTATTATTATGAAACATCAGAAGGATGATCAATGAATCATTCGTAGCACTCGGGATAAAGTTTAACAACCACAACCAGGGAACTGAATGTAAATAAGATTAATGATGAAATCCATCACTCATAAATAATTTAGGATAAACTTTCTAAATGTGCCTTTGACAGTTAACAGACTGTCATGTAGCCTGCAAAAGTAATAACACAATCTGTGATATTGTCAAAACTACTTGAAGAAAAGTCATATTTATTCTCCTTTTTATCATGTTACCCTGAATCATACCTGGTATGAAATCTGTGTGAGGTGAGCACATTACCAGTTTAGGTGAGAGAAAAAGTGTACTCATGGCTTTGTGCGCACACATTGTCTATGCATCTGGCCCCAAGAATTCAGCATAATGCAACTATATTGTGTTGGATTTTTTAAATTATGCAGCATGTCGAGAATGCATCAAATAAGTATAGCATACAAGCAGTGAAGCATCCTAACCTGAGCAGTCTATTTTTGGTGATATTTGCTTTGACATCTGGTGTGTCTGCAGTGTTTCAGAGTATTTGATCAGCCAGACCGAGTCACATGGTCTGCATCCAAGTTGAAATGTGAAATTCAAGGAGGTGTGCTGGCAGTGGTGTCCAATCATTTGGAGCAAGGTAATTACAGCAGAATATTGTAAGCACAGCTAACAGCAGGGAATCAGTGCCGGACCCAACTAAAGTTAATGAGCTTACCTCTCTGCTCGAATGTAGATGACTTACTTTTTAGTTATAATTATTTTACATGGTAGAAAATGTATAGGATTTGTAATTGTGAGTCACGGTATGATATCATGAGTCATTTTATTATAATAGGAGTCAGTTGCCTGCTACTTAGGTGGTTTAGATATTCATGTTTGTGTTTACCTATTCCCATATTTATCACTGTTTTTAAGTGTCTCATAAGTCTCACCACACACATGCACACTGCAATCTATTCTCCTCACAGCCTTCGTCACCACCCTGCTTCGCAATGCCAGTGTTGACCTTTGGGTGGGCCTGACCTCAGATTCTAAAGGTCATTTCCAGTGGGCCAAGGCCAGCCTGCTCAGCTACACCAACTGGGCTCCCGGAGAGCCACTCGACAACAGCGGACCACACCACAACAGGACCCCGGTACCCACAGCACTCACCCATCAGCTCATGTGTCATGCTTTTGCCCTCGATGTGCTCCTGTTCTCATTTCACTGTCACCTCTCAGGGAAACTGTGTGGCGATGATTCATGGGAACCCACAGAAGAACACTGGCATGTGGGGCTCGCGAGCCTGTGAGATGGAAAGTAATGGCTTCCTCTGTCAGAGGCAACAAGGTGTGATATTGAGTAATAACCACAGCGATGTCTGCTTTAAAAGTGAAGAATATTTGCACCACAAACAAACGTCTTTGTGGTTTCTTCAGACTCAGGTGTCCCTCCGGCCCCGGCTCTTATCCCCACCTCCCTGTCAAAGCCTGTGGAACTGGGTGGAGTGACTTACCGGGTTGTGGAGAAGCGTCTGGACTGGACCGGGGCTCTGCACCTCTGTGAGTCTTTGAATGGGACCCTGGCCATGGTGAGAGATCCCTACCAGCAGGCTTACCTTACTCTGCTGATGAACAGCCTGCGCCGGCCTGCCTGGATCGGTATCTACAATTATGGAGTGAGCCTATTAACTTACAGTATATCTCATTTAATAGAGGTAAACAAGTGCAACCGTGTTTTACAGGCTGAGGGAAACTGTCGTTAACAGCAGCTTTTTTAATGTTTCCAGAGCCCACGGAGCTTCACCTGGCTGGGTGAAGAAGAACTGTCGTATACAAACTGGAACGATGGGGAGCCCCATCAGACGGCTGGATGTGGTCACATGACCACTACTGGCCAGTGGACTATGACTTCCTGTGAGACTAAACTGGAGGCTGCTATCTGTCAAATTGGTGGTATGTGTGTGTGATATGACAGCAGTAACTGCCAAGTAACTTGTCGCACAAATGCAAATAACAAATCACCAGAAAACATATTTTCTGCTGTTTCTTTTTTGCCAGAGGAGCCTGTGCTTCACGAGTGGATCTACCCCGGCCAGTGCCCCCACTCTCTGGGAGAGTGGGCGTGGGTGCCTTTTAGAAACCACTGTTACGCCTTCAACCTGCAAACTCTTAGACTGCAGCAGGATGCTCGCACATCCTGTAAAAAAGGTAGAGTTTGAGAAACCCCTTCACACCTCTGCTGTTTTCCTGCTGTGCTGCCCATTAGGGCTGGTTGATTGGTCAAATTTTATTTTCAATCATGATTTTGGCTTCCAGCGGTTATTATAACAAGATAACTGAGGTTCAATTATTGTGCCACTTTCCGTTTCACACAGACGCTTTCATTTTGTCTTGTGTCAAAAATCCAGTGCCTTTGCAGCTATTTATTACTATTTATTGTCTTGCTTTTAGCTTTTGTTTTTAATCTATTGTTCCTTTAATGTTGTCTCTTGTAAAGCACATTGAATTGCCTTGTGTATGAATGGTGCTATATAAATAAAATTGCCTTGCCTTGCAGCCAACTTGCAACTTTATTGCAAGATTGAGCAACTTTTCAGACCCTCTTAGTGACTTAATTTCTAAAAAGCGACTAAAAACAAATCTGGCGACTTATTCAGACCATCAGGGAAAAAGTCTGACATATATTCAATCATGTTATATTGTAATTCATGACCATGCATGCTGCTTGGAGTAATCACAGACCAGAGCTCGTCTGCCAGCAGCGCAGAGTCTCTCCCTTTCCTCTTGGCTGTATTTACATTTATATGTGATATATTATTAATTTTATTTATTTATTTGATTTTTGTACATTTACTTTTTTATTTGATTTTCAGTTGAATTATATTTAAAGTTAAGGAAAATACACAGTTAAAAAGAAGTTTTTAAGCTCAATAAATGCATGATGTTTTCAATGTTGGTAAGTAGTCATGATCTTAATATTAACCAAAATAATCGTGATTATTACTTTTGTCATAATTGAGCAGCCCTACTGCTCGCACAGTTCATGATACTGATTTCAAAGCCAGTAAAGTGAAATACTTCTGACCTTCTCTGCTGCAAACATAATTGATAAAATGCATCAATATATATAAACTGAGAGGTGTTATTCACTGCACTATTGTTAAATCTTCCAACATGATCAATTCTCATTTCTCTTTTTGTCCCATCTCTTGTGTATTTCTTTATTTTTCTCTCTTCCAGTGGGAGCTGAACTTCTCTCCATCTTAGATGAGACAGAGAACGGATTTGTATGGGAACACATCCAGAGCTATGCAGAGCAGGCGCATGGAGCTTGGCTGGGCATCAGCGTGAAAGGTCCAGCAACGTTGCATCAGACAGTCCGTTCCATCTCTCTCTACAGCAGCAAACTTAATAACCTTCAGATTTTCATTAAAAAAAAAAAAAAATCCATGTTGAGGCTCCTTGTAGTGAAATTATCTTCCTCTGTTTGGTGATAATTCTATTAATTTAATGAGTTTTACCAGATTGATTTCTTTTATATAATAATTATAAAACAATTAATTAAGTAGAGGAAACCTAATTAAGACTGTTTTTCTCATGTCAAAAAAATGTGATAAAGCAAGGTACATTATCTCAGGAAAGTTAATTCATTAAGCTGCATTATTATCTGCCAGTGCAATTAGATAATTTGGCTGAAATGCCCTGAAATATACTCAGTAAGGAAGAACTGAATCTATATTGGAAACCTCTATGACCAAACAGAGATGTCAAGCAGAACACGATATGACAAATTAGCTCTCCTTAAGATACAACTAAGGAAACAGTTTTGCTTAAGTGTGCTTGAAGCTCCTCTGAGTGTGTGTGCATGTGCTCCTGCTGCAGGTAGAGGTCTAGTGTGGAGCGAGGACATGGAGATGTCGTACACCAACTGGGAGACGCATGATGTGGCCCTCTCTGTTTTGTCTCCAAACTCCTGCTTCTGGATCCAGAGCAACAGCGGCTTGTGGAAGCCAGGCTCCTGCAGAAATCGCACACACGGAGTCATCTGCAAACTGCCTCGCAGTAAGCACACACAGAACCACTTTATTTAAGGGAAAGTCATTCTCAGAATCAGATCAAGTTGAGTTGTTGAGTTTGAGATCTGGTCAAAGAGATCAGAGCAAATTAAGTAATTTCTTATCAAACCAATCAATGAATCAAATATGGCTTATCAACTCAAAGAGATTTACAAACTATACATAAGTATAAACCCTTAAATAGATTGTAGCATTGAGAAAAAATCACCCAGAGGAGGATGAGATCAAGTGCTATTAAATGACTGCCAAATACTTAAAGTGATCAGTTTTACTAACCATTCCTTCCTTCATTTGCAGGTATTGAAACCGCAGCTGTAACATGTAAGTATGATTATCTGCTGCCATGTTGTTCTGTTCACTTTAAAACTTAAAGGGACAGTTCACCCCCTAAATCAAAAATGCATATTTTTCCTCTGGTGTTTAGTGCTGTTTATCAGTCTAGATTGTTTTAGTGTGAGTCATTGACTCACACTAAACTTCACCTTTTCACACTGCGCCTTTCACCTTTTCACACTGCCTTTTCTCAAATATAATGGAACGAGATGGCACTCGGCTTGTGGTGTTCAGAGCACCAAAAAATTATATTTAAAAAACTCAACAGCAATGTCTCTTTCCAGAAATCATGACCTGATTACTCAAGATAATCCACAGACCTTGTTGTGAGCAGTTTCATGTAGGAACTATTTTCTTTCTACCGAACTACACCCACCAACCGTATCACAGTGCAGCATGATATCCACTGCTACAGTGTTGAGCAGTAATGCCTTACTAGTAACTCATGGCTGGCTTTTCCCCCACACTGGCTAAACAACCAAAACTGGATTTTAATTGTGGACAGCTGCAGCTACAAGGAACTAATGAAGCTTGTGGTTTGATATGTGGCGGATAAAATGTTGCTCCACGAGTGACTCTCCATCTTTCAGACAGAGCCTTGGGAAAATACTGGTTACAGACACCAGAAGACCCAGAATAAGAAAAAAACACGTTTGCAAGCTACCAAGCATTAGCTACACATACCGATGATTACTCACAACGGCGCACATACCAACACTGAATTTTGAGTAGAAAGGACACATTTTGTGGGGTGTAACGGACAAGACATATAATGAGTAGCATAACAAATTACTGTTGGCAGGATGTAATAAGTAAACTGATTACTTTCGGCAAGAGTAATGAGTAATGAGATTAAATTACATCTTTAGTGTAACAATATTGCTCACCTAGCCCCACTGAGCTAGCCAAAAATACCACTTAGCCGAGGAGGATGCCATTAAACATCTTGTGCTGTCAAGAGCGTAAACCTCTCGTTTACGAGTAGATGCACACTTCCTTTTGCGCAGTGATGTCGTTGGTGGGTGTAGTTCACAAGAAAGAAAATAGTTCCTTCATGAAACTGCTCACAAGAAGGTCTGTGGATTATCTTTAGTAACTGGGTCTTGATTTATGGAAGGAGGCATTGCTGTTGAGTTTGAGCACCACAAGCCAAGTGCCATCTAGTTCCATTGTATTGGAGAGAAGGCAGACATCTCTACAGCTGATATCTCCAACACTCTGCAACTCACACCAAAACAATCTAGACCGATAAATAGCACTACAGGTAAGTGTGAAAATATGATTCTTTTATTTTGGGGTGAACTGACCCTTTAATATACATGTCTGTGTTTGACTAGTGAATAAATTATACTAATCCTGATATACTTTTTCTACCTCTCCGTAGCGCCAAGCGACCACCTGCCCACTGTGATCGTTGTCTTGGTGACGGCTCTGGTGCTGGTGGCGCTGATCGTCGGTGTGATCTACTTGTACCGTCGGCGAACTGTTGGGTCGCGGGGCTCCTATGAAGGGGCCCGCTACAGCCGCACCAACTCCAACCTCACAGAGCAGATTGAGAAGAACATCCTGGTGTCAGACATGGAGCTGAACGAGCAGGCGGAGTAGCAGAGCCGCCTCGCAGCGACCCAACCCAGGACTGGACCTGAACTGAAACAGGAGAGGCTGATTTTAACGCGCTGACTCAGATACACATTGTGGCATTTATGTTTTTGTTGACTCTTTTGAAACCAAAAAACAAAAAAAAGATTTTTAAAGTGCTGAAGGGCTGTGTAGAGCGCAGCAGATGTTTAGTTTTAAATTGAATCCCCGCCTTCTCAATCCTCTTGGTCTTGCCAAGTCCTAACAGGTCTACCAATGTCTCTCCAGATAAATCAGATCCTTCCATATGTACAGCTTTGCCCCCAAAACATCCATGAAGGCCATAAATGGATCCACTGGAAATTCAGTTTTATCGCAGCTGGAAAAGTTCAACATAAATCGGTTTTATGAAATGACTCCTCGCTGTCTTCCCTGGTGCCAATGTAAAGTTTTACTTGGTGTATATTTCCTTACTCGTTCCCACTTTGATTGAAAGACTAACAAAGCAAAAAACGTACCATCACAGCCGCAGATCAACTCCTAACTAAAACCATTTGTCTCTTAAATACACAGCCACAGTCTTCTTCAGGACCAAAGTCACTTTTTGAATTTTTTTTTTCTGTATTGCCATGACAGTATTTACCTGAACTTGAGGTGTATTTTTGTTGTTTTGTTGCATTCATGTCCTTCCCATTGATTTGTCATGATCTGTGCAGCTGTAGAGAACTGATACTGATGATGCATGTGTGGTTTTTGTGAGTCTGCCTCTCTCCTCCTCTCTGATCTGACACGTCAGCACCAGCTGTCGAACGAGCAGAGGAGGAAGAAGTCCAAATGTGAATGTGTGGAGGGTGACAGGGACCATTATTAGTGGTGACCGTCTGAGGGCAGTACACTAGAATTGTGCACATTAAACTAAGTTGCTGTACTTAGTATTGAAAGGTGGTCTTTAAGTACTACATTGTTTTATTTTTTGGTACTGCAGGACTGGAGGTTGACTGACTTTCAGCTTCCAGGGCTCCGTGTACATTTTGGCACTTTCTACCATTATCTCGAGCTTGTTCAGTCTTAATCATCCGCTTGCCTTTAGTCATTCCTTTAAGGCACATTTTTGTTTGTTTTGGCTCTTCATGTCACCATCTGGTGCTGATTCAGCAATTTTTAAGGGCAGTTATTCTCTTTGTATGCACCGTGTAAAGGGGTTTGTTTGATTCATCTTTTTATGGAGCTCACTTCTCTGTACGTTTTATCTCCTGGATATTTTTCTCTCTTTGTCTTTTTAATGATGCAGGTTTTATTATGTGTTTTGACTCAAATACGACTGGTGAAGACATTTGGAAACGTTCCTACTTTTATGGGATAATTGCCAACACTTGAACCTCTCATTGCCCCACTAAAGAAAACATCCCTGGAGTGAATGACACTGTTGTATATATATGAGAGCCAAAGAATGTTTTAAAAGTGAATTCATTATTTCCTTCAAGAAAACCTCCTTCCATTCTTTTTCTACGTCATTTTAAGATTTCATTCACATTTGCGCGGCATAATGACCGCATTTTTCAGAGTTCATTTGCGTCCTCAAAGTTTTCTTTTTTTTTCCTTTTCCCCCTCAGCTCTTGCCTCTGAGTGCATTTCTGTCTCTACGCTTGCAGGAATGCTTTGGAGCCGTTTCAGTCTGAGGCTTTTGGTGTCTCACAGAGCTGCTGTGAAAAAAAAAACAGCTTTTTTTGCTCCGTGAGTTGGACTAAGATAGAGGGGGAAGGGAGGAGGAGAGGGACTGCGAAGAAGTGTGAGTGTGTGTGAGTGCATGTGTGTGTGTGTGTGTGCGTGCATGTGTCAGTGTGTGCAGTCTCCAGCTGTGGAATGTTGAGTCGGCAAGAAGAGCTCAGTGGCACGTCTGGAACCAATCAGAGAAGGAGGGCTCAGGGACAAGAAGGGTCAAAAAGAAGAAGGGTGAAAAAAGGAAAACCAAGATTGAGGAAAAAAGGGGGAAAAAGGAGGAGTGCGAGGAGGAGTTTGGGATGTAGGAAGAGAGGAAGGAGGAGTGTAAAGGGTGCAGCGGTGTGTCCTGGACTTACCCCGGCCTCTGCTGGTGGTTTCACTGTACAGGTTTGTCTTTGTATGCAGTGGATGTGAGCTGATTGAGGTGATGGTGTGAAAGTGGTACGACCCTCTGTGTGTTCCCCAGGGAGATCATGTCTGTGAGGCAGGCCGGCTCTTGTCCCTGTGAAGATTAGCTGAAGCACCTGTTCAATTTTTTTCAAAGTTTTTGTGTCATTTTTATATGAAATAAATAAAGTCTATGTTCTCAGAGCTTCTGCTTTCACAGTTGTTTATGGCTTTTCAGAGGTTGGAACAAAGTAGATGCTTTGCAAGTCACAAGTCCTGATCATGCAGTCTCACAACAGATTAATGATATATTTAATTTACAAAAATCATGAGTGCAAGATTTTTAAAACAAGTGCACTGAACTTGAAGGGATATTTATATATATATATATATATTTTTTTTTTTAAGTTGGTCTATATGACATACTTACTGCATTGTATCCTCCTGAGACCTGAACTGTTGTTTGCTATGCATTTTGAATTTCTCCTAGCTGTTTGGGATCAGTAGGACCTGATAAGTATAAAAATCTAAACACTGTCAACGATAATAAAGTCCCAATATCTTCAAAGTAGACTTAGCTCGATACTGTTACTTGATACTAAAATTGGTAAAGTTTGTACGGCACATCAAACTACAGCTGTTTTTAATCATAAATAAACAAGTATCAACCATTAAATTTAAGCATGTTTTAGATCTTGTACACTTTTGTGCCAAGGTTGGTAGCAGACTGATTCGGCAGAGATGGCTGCCATCTTGTTTTTACATGGATTAGTGTATTGTGGTTATGCTACCAGTAGATGGCACAAAAAAGTGTCCACGAATGAGGACAACAGGTCTAAAGTAAGCATAATGAAGTATAAGGTCCACTAAACCCAAAATGTGATGTCTTCAGGTGAGGATACGGGGTCTTGGGAGGGTATTACATACAGAAGATGGCGTCGGTGTGCTCCCTGTTTGCAGAAACAGACACCTCAGAAGCTCAGCTATTGCTGTGGATTAGTATTGACAGCAAAAGTATTTTAGACATTTAAAAAAAGGCCTACCTATAAAACAAATTAACATCAGTCCAAGTGGATGCTTTATTCACAATATTTTAACCACTTTACCTTGCTGTCAGACAGCACTTTCCTTTTGGAGCTACATTTTCTTAATTAAAAGAAAAATGATACTGACACACTTTCACAGCATAAAATAACTATTAACCAGTACCACACTAGAATGAATTTTGTATATTTCACTTTTGTCTCGTATATAACTTTCTTTCCCAAATTGGCTTGGTTGAAGGTATCACGTGATTTCAAGTCAAAAGGCTCAAGTCCAGGTGAAGTCACAAGTCACTGGTGTTTAGGTGTCAGTCAAGTTGCAAGTCTTTTTAAATTTTGTTGAGATAAATCTAAAGTCATCAAATTTGTGACTCGATTCTGACTCGGGTCCAAGTCATGTTGCTCAAGTCCGCACCTTTTGACTTATGTTTAATTGTGGAGTCATTTCTCATGTGAAATTGTTGCCTGTTTACTGTCTCAGAGAGAAACAGTTCACTATCTGTTTGCTTGTGACTTTGGGGTTAGTTTTCACTGCTGGGAGTTTCATAAGTCAATGAGCTGGGAAATTAATTAGGAACTGATGTGTAAAATGTGGACTGCAATGTTGATGCTGGTCCACAAGAGGGCACACCGTGCCTGCTGTATGGGAAACATGCTGCTCATGGTGTCATTTCATTTGACCGTTTGTCTCTCACAGCCCAGGTCACTGTGACTTGTCTGTAAATCGCTACAGAGGTATTCATCTAACCTACACCTGCCAGTTTTACATTGCAACGAACTGCAGAATTTGCATTTGGTTGTGATTGCAATCATGTCTACAGCTGAAAGGTTTTATGCAAATAATGTGATAAGATGCTGCTAGAGTAAGAGTAGCAGCTACACACCACAATCCACCCCCTCCTTCTCCAGCTGGACTAAGTTCAAACAGGCACACCAACATGGAGACAAGTACATGTTTTAAACTCAACACCTGGTGTAATGGGAGCTTGTGGTCTCTTCTTGCCAGAGACCTGCACCTCTGCAGCATCACATCCCTGCCAGTAAATTGCTTGTTATTCAAATCAAACTGGCTCTCTGTAATCCATCTCACTTAGGATGGATGTCACAACTCATCCAACCACATGCCGCAGGCACTCAGTTTAAAGCATCCAGGGGTTATGTACTCCAGCCGTTGTTTATAAGTTTCACAGCCCCGCCGCCTGTCGTTGTTAATGTGCCTCTGGTGTGTGGAAACTATCCTCTAGGAACTTTAACTTACTCTTTAAACAGCCCATTTTTCAGTGTGTTGAATTTCAGACTGGGCTCTAGCTGTATTAAACATCCCTACTATTATTTGTATGCTGTGGCTGCAACCTGTTGTATGTATCGTTCGCTGAGTTGTACTAATGTTTTATTACTTTGTCACCCTTAATATTTATCACAGAGCTTCCTAGATACCTGAGTATTTTGAGCGCACGCCAAAAAGACAGCTGATATGCATATTTAATTGAAATGTTTCCCTGGCAACAGCTGCAGCAAATTTAAAATGTTTTATTGCCTACAGTTTGAAAATGTGTGCGTGTGCCTGTGTGTGTATGTGGTGCCACAATTTTTCCGCTCCCTTTCGTGATAAGGAGGCCTGACCTATCCACCTGAGATGTTTCTCGGAAGCCATTCCACCGCCTACTTTTCATTTTAATGACTTGAGTTTATTAGCATTCTTTACCAGCAGCAGTTGCACTGCTTTCTGCTTTTTATTTCCTCATTTGATGATGCAGTAATGGCTCACTGAAAGGTCACATGGGTAATGTAAATATGTCAGTGTGAGGTGAAAAGGGTCGGATCATGGGGAGGATTTCACGGTGGCCTGTGGGCTTCTGTTTGCACATGTACAGCAGCCATAGCTAAAGCAGCAGCCATCTTGCCTGAGGCGTCTTGAATGCACCTGTCTGGGGTTTTGGAGTTTAAAGACAGGCAGCAGCAGCGGCGGAGGTCTCTGCTCAGGGAGTTACAGAACAATATCACTGCTTCATTCCTTCCCGCCTCCTTTGAGATACTCGAGTAAAACCCTTCATGATTAATTAACCAACAAAAGAAAAGAGAAAGGAGAATGAAACTCTTCAAACAGCTCAGCTCATGCCTAATCAATGTCCTCTTAATTTGAAGGTTTGATGTTCAGATCAGACTCTTGTGTTTTTCACAAGCTGCTGCTGTTTATTCCCCCTCCTCCCACTCCAAGTTTTCTTCCTATCTGGCAGTGTTGGCACTGCAGGTTGAGGGAGGAGAACCAGAGAGAAAGCGGCGTTAACAAGTGAAATTAAAAACCCATTCACTCTCCTCAGTCATCCATTTGGAGGCTGGCCAAAGGAGAAGCAGCTGTTAGGCTGGCAATGGAGGAGGTAGACAGAGAGCGAGACAGAGAGAGAGAGAGAGAGAGAGAGAGAGAGAGAGAGAGAGGGAGGAGAGCAAAAAAGTGAATTCAGAGTTTTGAAAGGAATAGGATCATGCACTCTTTCCTCTGAACACCAGCAGAGGAATGAGCTCTTTTGAAAAGAAGCTGCCTAATAAAAACTTGCTCTGCCCTCAGAATTGCTGTTGGCTTATATAATCAATGTCTTTTAATGCTGCTGGTCCAAAATAGGATCTATGAGACAGACGTATATGGAGCTTATCAGCAAAGCACTCATGCTTTTAACAAGGCACTTTCGTTTAATTCTCCTTTAAAGAACAATATGTACTGATTAATGTCCAGGGTGCAGCAAAATGCAGTTCAACAGCAGTAATGGAGGTGGACATAGATGTAACCTAGCGTTCTCAGGTACTTGTTTTTTCCCACTGCTGCAGTTGTAATTGCTCAAGTCTGAGCACTTGACACAATGTCTGACCTAATGTTATGTCTTATTCATTCTTCATGATGAAAAAACAAGTCCATTCTCTGTTCCTCTTTGTACTTATAATAGCTTTTTATAAAGGGAGCGCTCACCTAAATCACATCCCCTACCTCGCTGGTATCTTGCCATGCAGATCGTTGGTTTTACCTGCATGTGCCCCCTCTCTCGATCCGCTTCTGCACTCTTTGTGTTCGCAGAGGTGGGCATTTGAAAATACACAAGTACAATCTGTGGCTGGTCGTTCAAAGCCAGTGGTTCAGATGGTGCCGTGATGGAAATCCAAGTGTGCCGTGAGAGTTTGTGATAACCACACATTATTACTGATATTCAACTGGGCCTGTACAAAGAGTTATGGATGAATTTTTAATTGACTGTTGTCAATTGAAAGAGAGGCAAACTCTAGCTAAAAAAATGTAATTTAATTTAAAAAACCCTAACAGGGACCTATTTGTCACCATTCGCGCATGGTAATTGTTGGTGTGTGACACATCAAAAGCTCTCACTGGCAGCCAGTGTGAGGGATGATAACATTCAAAAGGAGAAAGCCATGAGTTGGACAATGGACCACTTTGTTGTACAGAGCAAATTACAAAAAAGCACCAGTGAAGACGACCTAACACTGAAAGAAAAGAGGAATAAAAACCTGTCAGACAGTATCACAAAAGGTACCTGTCTTGTTTTTTCTTATTTCTATTGTCTTCTGTCGTGATAACACACGTTAAAGAAGCTATTGCGCACAGATGTGAATACAGGTCTGCCCTTTGGTGTGCCTTGGGCACAGAAAGTTTAAAAACCACTGTTCTAAGCACCTGAGCCAACAAAAATACACACACTAGGCCCCCATAACTCTCCAGGTCTCTTAGTACATCCATGCATACCACCCACACTGTTATGAAACAAAGCTGGCTGATAATCAGCAAAGCATCCCTTTAAGCAGTGATTTAATGCACCACCCGGCGAGTTTAAGTGACCCAAATCACACACCCAAGACGTTGTGTCACGAACAGGTGAGTCTGGCTAATATGCTAAATGCTAAAATGTTCAAGGTGATCACAGTGATTTTATGTTCACTGAGAATCCTCACCTCCAGTGGGGTGTGCGAGGCCTCTCTGGTGTTTGTGACAATAATCCCTGATGTGCCTGCAGAGCCTCATTCAGCTCTAAGTGTTTGAAAACACTGAGGAGCGCAGTGGGACAGAGAGAGGCAGTGGACTGGTTATATTTTCAGAATGAACAAGCAGAGGAGCTGAATTTGGATCAGACCGAGGAGGACTTTGCAGTGCTCGCAGAATGACGTTCAGAAAGGTAAGTAGAAGGGCAAACTCCACATAATGTGGAGCTCTCTTTTTTTGCTTTAATTTATTGAAGTTTAATATGTGTGCTTGTAGCTGCAGCTACTGTGGAGTTGCTGTCTCCCTTGGTGATGCTTTCTGCTTTTGTCTTTAACTATCTATTGAAATTCTGTAGCTTAATAATGCTTCATGCACCCGTCAAGGGGTCCACTTGTTATCTCTTGTCCTTTGATTTTGTTTAATTGTCTGAGTTTTGTATATTTTCTGATGATTCTAGTGAGGTTACCCTGAGGAAGGTGTTGTGTAATTGATAATCAGCTGTATGCACAGGCTGCAAAGTGCTGTCTTTAGAAGGGAAACATATGGTTTGGACATAAGGGCTCTGTGATGTGTAGGCCGATACACTGACAAGCCTAATGGGCTGCATTTTGTAACCAATATATATGTTCTTTACTTTAATAGGTCTATCAGATGAAGTCATCAACATATACTTTTAGCTTATATTTTTCTTATTATTATTTTCTTCTTCTTTCCAGCCCTTTCAATATATAATGTATTGTGATGTATGTAAATATTGTGAGAAATAGTTTAAAAGTAAAATAACCACAAGGGAATGTCTGATTTCTTGCTGTAAACAGTTTTCACTGGGACTACTTTCTCCTGAACAAATTGTCCCTAAAATATGTGACATATGTGTCAAAACCTCATCAAACAAAATCCAAGCTATCTGGATGACTCAATAGGAGCTAGTGTGAAAACATATTTTTGTGTGAGATTTGGGTGAACCACACTACCACTCATCTGAGAGCATTTCTAATATCCTGCTTTTAAGTGGTCACAGCGTACTCGCGCTGCACCTGCTTCATTTTATGTCGAGGCACCGAAGAGACGATGATGTCCCCGTCCCTGTTATCTGCAGCGGTAAGAGCTCTTGGCTGAGACTGCTTCTGGTGTGTCATCATGCAGTATGACGGCTCTCTATCCACCTGTTGTCACTGTTAGATGCTTGTCATTGCCGAACGAACCCCTCTGAACTGTGAGTGCGGAGTCAATATAATAATCTCCTTGGCCAGTGGGTCGCCTGATAAACACTTTGCACACGCACTGACAGACCCAGAGATGGTGCTCTTCACTCCCAGCAGAGAAGGCCCCATCTGGAATCGGCCATTGATTTTTAGTCAAAGTGATTTTTTATGGCCATGAAAACAACCCCTATGTGCCAGCTTCTTTAAAACGGGGATCAAATTCTCTAATCTTTGTCCAAATCAAAGGCTGCACACTTCAAAGTGACTGGATCAGCAGAGATACGCACAGAGCAGCAATGCCAGAGCAGGAGGAAAGGGAGGAAAAAAACGCTTTGCTCTCACTTTGCTGTCCAAACTAATTTCAACTCCCGTCTTTCTTCTCCCTTTTCGTCTTTCCAGTAAGTTTGCAGTGCGTTGTGTTTCAGCTTGAGTGCGTGTCTGTGTGAGTGTATATGTGTGTGTGTGTGTGTGTGTGTGTGTGTGTGTGTGTGTGTGTGTGTGTGTGTGTGTGTGTGTGTGTGTGTGTGTGCTGCGATGGACAGTCGTGACAGAGAAAACTTGGACAGCCAAGAGGATGGATGGTGTGCAGAGGCAGGTTGGTGGTGGCAGAGGGGGAGCACAGAGGACTGGAGGCTGGGTGTGGTGCAGTTATCTCCTCTGTGCAGATGAGAACATGTCTTTGCCTGCGGGATGCTGCTCTTTCTCAGGCCAAGGACAGCATCCGTGTGGTGAAAGGGATTATGGGCACACTGTTCCCACTCTCTGCCTTTGGGGAAGCCGGGATCTGCACTTGGTTGTCTTGTTTGTTGGCCATTTTTCAGGTATGTAATTAGCATCCTTAATGGGTGTAATTAGGGCCTGCACAGCTTGTGCTAATTTCAAAAGCAAACGCTTTTATGTACAGATGATAAATCGATAAGGGAGCTGAGATTTAGCCAGAAAATGTGTCTCGCTGCTCAGAGACTGAATAACAGCCCTCATTGTGTACCAAACATTTTAAGATTGTTGATTTGTCTTTTTTTTTTTTTAATTCCAATTTTCTGCCCCTAAGACACAATTTGTTGCACTATTTTGGGACTACAGCCAAAGTCACAAAATAAATGGACTGCAGATGAGCCCCATTTATGAAGCACTTTGCTAGTCTTAGCGGCCACTCAAATCGCTTTACAACACGTGCCAGCATTCACCCATTGACACACATTCATACACTGATGGCTGAGGCCACCATAAACAACCCATTTACCAGAAAAAAATCTTGCGATTGAACATTTCCGCAAACCACGGATACATTACATTTGCATGCTATTATCGTAGATGGTATAAAATGAAGTATGCAGTCACCATAATTTCACTCATTGGTTTGTGGACTGCAGTTTTAAAGCCTGGAGTTCCAAATTTTGGCAGTCATAATTTTTTTTTTTCTTGGAGCCACAAGTGACCATGTTTGGACAAGAGGGCGGAGCTGTGGAGCTGTGCAGTGACTGAGTGACGACTCGCAGATGGCCTGTGACTCACACCCGCCCCTAAATGTGCTTACTTTTATGCCTTAGTAAAATGTTTATGGGTGAGTTTTCAAAAATGCAACTCCGTACGCTTGTCATGAATGCTGAAATTAGCTATAGAGTCCAAATCCGCTTTTTGTACCTGGTTCAAAACATGTTTATTTCTGCTGTAAAGTCAGTCATTTTAACACGAGGATCTTTATGTGTCAACAACACTGTGGTTAATGTGTGGTTAGGTTTAGGCACAAAAACCACTTGGTTATGGTTAGGAAAACATCTTGTTTTGGTTTAAAACACCCAGTTTGGAAGCCACAATCCCGGTAAGAAAAGCAGGGATGACTCGGTAGAACACAACAGCTTTTCGTGTCACTATCCTTGCCAATGGGTTCCTACAAAACATGGACAACTGGAACCTAAAAGCCTATGGAAACACAGTAATAATTCACCAGGACACAACTGGTTTTGTTGTATGTTGGTCTTGAACAGAAGCCTGCAGCTTGGCAACCGTCTCCCTGAGCTGATAAGTCATCCACTGTCCCCTCCACTTGGATGATGACAAATGCAGCTCGTATAATAAGTCACTTTAGAAGCGTTAATATGATTCGCATAAATGTATTGGTGCTTTGCAGAAAGGTATAATGCCATGCTGGCGACTGGGCTGCCATAAAAATGACATGAAGAAAAGTGAAATAGCAGTGACAGGATCATTTCACAAGGTGCCCACTCCTCCACCTGCCCAATGATAATTCCTTACTGTAAACAACTAAAGGTGCCATTATCACCTCTAACCAGGGACAGGATTAGACCTCCTTATTCGCGTGGTTTTCTGCCCGAAAATAATAATAAGGAGGCACAAATAGGGAGGAAATAGAGACAAAAGGTGAAGTTAATTTATGGAAAGCTTGGCTGCTCCGATGCTTGCTGCTTTGATGCTTAATCCATTATTAACCTCCACAACATTGGGCATACACACATGAACATGCATGTGCGCACACACCTTGTCGTGCACACACACCTTGAAGAGCTGAGGATTCCTGAGTCAGGGGAACCAGGTACTGAAGCCAATATTACCCCTCTGGGAAATAAAGATAGGCTGAGGTGCTGAAGGAGTGAGATGAGGCTACTGTGAAGACACTCTGAAGAGCAACAACCCAATCCCACTTGTGTTTACTCTCGCCGGTTTCCAGGGCAATGGCAGGAGGCTCTGCCTTTCGTGTAGAGGCGAACCCACTTAGAGGAGAAAATTTCGGCCTTGAAAATAAAATGTTGTGGGGAAAAAAATGTTCCATTAATGGGAGCTTTTTCTCTTTGTGCAGCAGATCTCTCACAATGTGTCTACACAGACTGTCTGTGTGTTTGTGTGTGTGAGACACTGCTTTCTAATCAGAAAGTTTCTTTATCTCATTACTGACCTGCCTTTTAGCAAGTCATGAATGTGTCACATCTCAGTAACCATCAGCAGTCCCCACTAATAAGTATAGTTGTCAATTTGCTTGAAATACACCGAGTTAAAATAAATGTGCAACTGTGATTGTGTCTTTCTCTGTCAATGTGTGTGTATGTGTGTGTGTTTTCACCCAGTGGTGAGTGTTTTCCTCTGTGAAGAAGTCAGGATATGCAGAGATGAGCTCCATTGTTGGCATAAATTGCTTGGCCCAGGCATGCTGCCTCTCCACTGGGCATCTCCCCCCTCATACTGATCGATCTAATCCTTAGCTATAATGAGTTTCTCTGTCTGAGAGTGAGGGCCGGGCCATGAAGTGGAGAGCAGAGTGAGCGGGAGGAGCTGGAGAAATGAGGGCTGCTGGTGGTGTTGGTGGTGATTAAAGATATTTACAGAGGTACAAAGTTATCAAGGTATGATATGATGGTAGATTACCTTCATGAGGTGATGTTCTTTCATGAAGAGAACTGTTTCTCCATTCAGTGTCTGAGAGAGTCTCACACCGTACAGGATATTGTATCACTTAATAGAGTTGGCTGCTGCAGTATGTGTGGGAATATGATCCATTTGCTGTAACAACTGTTTTCATTATTGATTAACTTAACATGCACTTATTTATTAGTAAATGAGAAATTAATTTTATCAAATGATGTTGCTGTTTTTTCAGTGATGGCAATCACAATTTCCCAAAGCCCCGACAGAGAGTCATCGAATTCTGTGTATTACCAAATCATCAAAATAAATTCAACTGACAATTTTTTCTCAGTCAGTTTTTGGTTGATCGGCTAGATGATTGACATTGGTTCAGCTATAAATCTATTGGAAATTGGCACAGATTATTGGCCCTCCTACATGGTTTAAAGCAATGTTTTTATATCGACCATGGATCATATGACCACTTGTAAATGGAGGGGCTGCTTCAAATGATGAAGCCACAGAGATTTATCACTCATGTCTGCATGTCCCCTCAGTTCCGAGAAGGTTTTTAGTGACTTTCAGCTATTTATTTTGGTCTTCCAGCCCTCAGTTTACCTGCATGGTTCATTCTCACCTCTCACATAAGCCCCCTCCCACTGGACATTAACCAGCTGACATCTGGCTTTTGTATTTAATGGGAACATTTACAATCTGCATTCACTCCCAGGACAAATGACTCTGCAGTAGTGATGGGTATTTATTGGCTCTAGCTACAATCAGCTTTGATTGACAGAGATGGAGATACATCACCTGTTTAGCCCCATTGCCAACACGATACAATGGGGCCACCACAAAATACCGTTCATCAATGTCCAAGCAGTTGTTAAGCATTGTCCAAAATTTAGTCTGCATCAAGTTTTAGAGAGACTGAATAAGTAAGAGATATATATATAAAAAAAAAGTAACCACTGCAACATTTTCACTGACTCCACTATTTTGTTTTTCTTGTCATTTACTGCTCCTTTTGTACCAGGGAAACAAAGAAATCTTCATTATAAAAAGAATAACTGAACTGTTCTCAAGTCATTCAGTCCTTAATTACATTACCTTTGTATGAGCACAAATTCAATCATACACATTTATGAAATAAACTTTAATATAAACTTCTTTCAAATAAAAACATTTTTAATGAACTGCTTCAAAAACCTTTTTAATATATATCATATATCATAATTACTACGGAAACATCAACAAAGTCCTCCAGCAAACAACTCTATTCATTCATTTTTTCACCAAAAACTACAATTTTCAAGATGAAATTTGAATTTTTCATGTGAACGTTGTAATTTACCTTTGCCCAATTCTTTTTTTTACTGGCTAGAGCTTGAATGCATCATAATGTAACTCAATGCAACCTCTGTCAGCTGTTAGTTCCAGCCAATGGCTGCTAACAGTTAATGTTAACTAGCTGTCCTTTCCCGGATTTTAACACGGATTTGTCGTTCACAATGTAGCGTTATTAGGGAAACCACTGGTCCTGGCAGTGGCGGTTCTAGCCTAAATGGCGCCCTGGGCAACACCCCCCTATGGCGACAGCAATGAACACACAGTCAATTGGAGCGGAGCCTGTGTTGCGTTCAGGCATTGTCACGTGAATTATAAATTCCAGCACTTGCCGCTCCTGCTGCCCCCCACACGTCGTGACAAAGTGCCGCCCTGGGCAAACGCTCATTCAGCCCATATCAGGATCCGCTACTGGGTCCTGGCGAATATCTCTGTTCTGCCCAAACACATTTTCTATTGTCCCTTAGATGTTGGGACGCTTAGTTTAGAGCCCTGCTTTTTAGCTTCAGCAAAACTGACGTGACACGTGGCCACTGCTGATCGGCTGATGGCAGTCAACAAGGCGTGGACTATAAATTGGTGCATTCCCAAGGTGGATATACCAGTATTACAAGTAATGCATATGAGTGGAAAAACACAGTATGTTAGCACCACTCAGTTTGCTAACACTTTTAACAGTGTTAGCTTAGCTGTAATTGCCAAATTAGCAACTAGCTAGCTCCCACCAGACCCAGATGGTGTGAAGTGCAGTAAATTGAGGATAGCAAAATTAAGAATAGACTGACACGCATAATCAGTCAAAAATAATCTCTGTGATAAACCAATCAATGGTTAAGTGTTGACATTTCTAAATAGAATTTTCAATGAAAGACAGCACTGTTTCCTTCTTGCAGAGACCAGAGAGCTAAAGAGATGAATAACACGAAACCAAGAAGCTGAGACTGAACAGAGAAGTGCTGCCTGTGGTTCACAGGCGTGAATGTCCATCATCTCCCAGAGAGCCGGCACTCTGCACATCAAGGTAGCAGACACGAAGATTTCTCACAACATAAAAAGGCTTTAGAGGAGCAATAAGTCACACAGAGCCAACATCTCTGTGAATATATTTCACCCCTCTCTGAACCTTTACACGCAGCGTCCAACAGGCCTCAATACGGCTGGTCATCTTCTCCTCTCGCGTTATCTTCAAAGAACTTAAAGACAAAAGAGACTGCATTGTCTTTTAGGTTAAATCATGATGTGTAAGAACTTTCTAAGAACAGGTCACTATTTTTATCCTTCTTGTAAGTGTTAGCTCTCTTAGATCTGGCACTGACAAAAAGACGAGTAAGGCTGCAACCGATGACTGTTTTATTACTCATTAATCTGTATTGATTTTCAGGTCAGAGAGTAGTTTTCAAAAAATCAACAAGCAAATATTTGTCATTTTTGTCCGCTAAATAGGCCTGAGTTGAATTATTATTTGATTATCACAGTTTTATTGATTTAAGTTTCATCCATGCAAGTATCTGAAACAGTGCTGCTGTGTCTTAACATGCTCTGTGCATCTTTGCATGCATCTCTTAGGGGTTTAGCAGGTTCAAGTGTGGCTAATCTGACCACCACGTGCCTTCAAGGCAACAGCCTGGCGTGACAGAGGAGTCCGTGTGAAAGGCCTCTTTGTCGAGCCGTGTCATCATTTGTATTCAGCAGGATCAAAGTCTCCTCGGCTGCTTTTAAAATTTGTCCTGTGGCTAGTGTTGCCGGAGCAGTGAATGACAATGTCAAGGGATGCAGAAGAGCTGTGAATTTACATAGAAATGGCCCCTCAATATGAATGTGTAAGGAATCAAATCAGAGGCCACAATTTAGAATTATGTTGGCATGAATCTGTGCCTGCATAACGCTCTCCTGCCCCTGAGTGTATTTGTGTGTGTATGTGCGTGTAAAGGTGTGTGTGTGGCGAACATATGTGTATGTATGAGGAGACTTAGACTTAGAGACTTAGTGGGGATTGTTGAAGTCAATCTTATGGCTCACTACATCACTTTTTTAAGAATCTTTTTTGGCCTTTTCACCTTTATTGGAAAGTCTGACAGTGAAGTTACAGATGGGAAATATCAACCTTTTTGCTAGCCCCATAATACCCATCATTCCTCTGCCTGCTACAGAAAGATGAGAGGACAACTTGGAGAACTGAACTTAGATTAGCAGTGGTGTAGCATGACTTTTCCACAAGGTGGGGGCCATGGTCCAACAGGTGGCTCTGTATATTTTGGGCATTTTTTGTATTTTTAAACCATAGTATTTTTAAAGTATTTCTCATGTTACACAAACCACTATGTGGTGGTACTAAGTTCTGTGCGGTCTGCCGTGTCAGGGGCTCAGAGGGCCAAGGGGAATGCCGCTAAACCATCACCATATATTTTTAGGTTCATAAAATGCACCCAAATTGATGTGTAGGATATTACTAAAGATGGACTGTAATATTACATTGCAATGTCTCCTGTCACAAGTTTGACCATTGTTGCTACTAGCTGGTCTGACCAGCTAAAGCTAGCAGACATGCCTCTGGTGGTTGACCAGCCTGGTCAAGTAGCACTCTGGCTACAGCAGTGTTGCCAGGTTGGTCCAGAAAAGAACATGAATACAAATAAATAAAGCGTCTGCACTATGACAAACCAGGCCATTATTTTTGTCAGCCCACTCAAGCTAACATTCATGCCCAATCTGGCAACAATTTTCTGCAAAAACAATTATGTGAAAATCTGAACATATTACACACATAGTGCTGTCGAACAGGGAAACGGATGCCCTACAGCACACGGGCAGAGACTGTAGGTTTTTTCATTAGTCATTGCACGTGTCTGTATAAATGTTGATTCATGTGAGATAAAAGCTGAGATAAATACACTCACACACTCACAACACAATAATAACAAAAACATTTTTCTATCTAAATGTACAATATTTCAAAATTGGAATTGATTCATTACGTCACCATCTGTAGAAATGGAACCAATAAAGTAGCTTTTTTATTATTATGCACCAAAACACCAGGACAAATTCCTTATATGTGCAAACCTACCTGTCAATAAAACTGTTCCTGATGCAGATTTCTAAAGATGCTGCTTTCCTCCCATCCCCCGGTGACAATTAGCAGGTTGTGTGCCACAAAAGTTATTTCCTTCCAAATGTCTAATAAAACCTGTGTCAAAGCTCTAGCAGACACCAGTTCGGTGAAAGGAATAACCTCCCTTAATTCACACAAGTGTCATGGGACACGGAAAAAGGTGGACAGGAGGACAAAGGGAGGGAAATAACATGCAATGACTTACTGGCAGGATATTGAACCAGAATGTCTTAACCAAGCAACCAGAGTCTTCATTACATCACTTAAAGGGTAGTTCTTGTATCACAACTTGTGTCTTATTTTTCCAGCTTCGGCCCTCATTCTCATTAGTTATTACATCGGAGACACTAATTAGTGCTGACATCTGGGAACACAGCGTCACTGCTGAACAGAACAGAGCGCAAAAACATGAGCAGTCAGACGGTCCAACCTACTGACCCACTGCACTCACTGTGCAAGCAAATAGTTTTCTGGTCCACTTAGGGATTATTACAGACATTTCAGCGTGTGCTCATTTTCATTTTCACCTTCAAATGAAGTGGTTTAGATAATGTGGTTAAATGGCTGGCTTGTTTACAGCTTGAGTTTGATGATCCGATTCTCTCCTTGGCAGAGTCTGTTAAAGCGATGTCAGGCACTTACCTTGGTGAGTGAAACTTCAGTCAGAACCTAAACTATGATGAGACACAAGTTGGGGAAACAAAAATGATCTTTTCATACATTTTACGTGTTTTAAGTTCATGATTTAACTAGAAACAAAAGGGTGCATCCCGCCACAGCAATTTTAAAAAAGCACATGATTTAAATAAACAGATTAACATTACACAACAACTAGATTTCATATTTTCTAATGCTGTCAGGGGTTTGTTAACATGACCAATATTTGTAATAAAAAATTAAACAAGCCTACTGATCCACTGAAAAAAACAAAAGTTGATTTTTCAACATAAATGTAAGAAAAGTTTGGTCTTTAACCTTCAACAGCTCTAAACCCAGACACTATGTATTTATTACAATACAAACACGGACAACATCTTAATCTGTGTTACACATTTAAACTCATTTGTTCCAGTCAGCGGTCAAATTAACTGTAAACATGCAGGACTACCAGGCAGTCACAGCCTGGCCTTCCTCCTCTTCATCACTTGGAGAAAGGCTGTCAGAGCATACGCTGATTACACTGTGGCAGCATTGATATCCGCCATCTTCATTATTATGGCAGACACACAGCAGAAAATCAATAGGGTCGTTGTAGACTTAATAAAGGTAATTTCTCCACGGCCCTGCCTCATGCGGCGCCAAAGCACCAGGCTTATTCCTCCACTTATTTTATCCTTTTCCACTATTCAATTTGTTGCAAAAATGCAGGAGGGATCGATCCATCAGCCATTTAAAACTTTCGAAAGAAGACCGTGAAAGAGAAAGGTGAAGGCTTTATTTTAGTATTTGAATGGAGCAGAAATTTTCAATTGAATGGCTTGTTTAGTGCACTAGTGCGGCATTTTTATGAGCTCTCTTGGCCCCCTTTTTTGAAAAATGTTAGAATTTGAAGGTGAATATGAATTGAACTGATGAAGCATTTCACAGTCTCCTCCACAGCAGCACATCGACATATAATATTAACTGACTGTGCAGTGTGTGCAACTGCAGAGGGATCCTATTTGAAAAATAAGAGTATTATGTTCACATTTCCAGGCTCTTAGCTGACTCTTATCTGTGCCTGCACTGTATATTTGACTAATCAGTGTGCATGCAAGACTTTATCACTGTGCTTTACTTTATATATATATATATATATATATATATAGTATTGCTACATTTTCTTCTTCTTGCACCACCGACTGCAACCAAGATAATGACAGCACACATCAGTGCACACACTCACATTTTATGTAAATCTGTCTCCTCCATCTGGAGTTTTTTTTTTTCTTCTACAAAATAAACAGCCAGTAACAATCCTATCCAAATATAAAAAAACATTTACATTATTTTTTATTTGTTCAAAATCTTTTTTCACATAATTATACTTAGTATGTCAGATACCCAGTATACTGATGCTTTAATCATTGTCTTTGTCTTTTTTTCTGTGAATTCCATACCCTCTTTTTGGCACCTTTTAAAGCTTTCACCCAATTACCAGAAAAAAAAAAATATTGGTAAATGGACCTGCATTTGTATGGCCTTTCTAGTCATCCGACCACTCAAAGCACTTTTTACGCTGTGAGTCATATTCACACACACATTCATATGTTGGTGGCCAAGGCTACTATACAAGGTGCCACCTGCTACACAGCTTTTAACAGACACACACCGATGGAAGCATCATCAGGATCAGTTTGGGGTTCAGTATCTTCAACATGCAGACTGGGGGAGCTGGGGATCAAACCGCTGATCTTCTGATTTGCACATTATTATGTAGTGAAAAAAATAAAATAAAACAAAGTTTGAACAATGCTATTTTTAACATGTTGTTAGGTTTAGGCAGAAGAAACCACTTAGATATGGTTAGGCAAAGATCACATTTTGGCTTAAAACACCCAGTTTCGGTGACACTATCATGGCCGATAATGCAGGGATGTCTCACTAAAAAGCAACTGCTTTTTGTGCCATTATCCTGGCAGAAAACACTGTAAAATCTCAGTACAAAATAACTAATTTTTGGGCAACGATCCCAGCAGGAAAAGCAATGATGTCTCCATAAAAACAACTACCCTGGCGTTGCCAGACCAATTTGCAAAACGCGAATGGGTCTGGAGAGGGATTGTACATTTCCTCTATTCCCGAGTGGCGAAATCAATGGCTGTCACTCAAAGTGTCCCTTCACGTAATTGGAAAGACAGAAAACCAATCAGAGTAAACTAAATGTGTGACGTAGGCTAGCACAACGCCACTGTAAACAGACCAGCAAGGTGCAGCGGAGACATGATGTCTGGGAAAGAGTGTTGCCGTCTTTGCGGATTTCCTCTTCACTGTGGACTCCGAGTTGCATGGCTGTGATTCCCAGCTTCCCTGACCTGCTCCTCCATGAGAGCAACTAGTGGAGAAACAATATCCACTGGGTTTTCACCGAGTCCTATCTTTTTCCCGATCAACAGAGCCAGTTGGTAAATTAAACGTTTACCAAACCCTGTAGGAAGGACGGCAAACACATCCTTTTTTTCAATAAAAGCTTACAGTGCAGCCGTTTGCTCTGTGTTTAAAGAAAATGTACATTCCAGTTCGTTCAACACATTTACCATCGCAGTTTCAAAATCAGTAGCCATGTCGGCCCCTCCTATTCTGATGACGTGCCCGCCCCAAAGTAATAAACGGTTGTGATTGGCCCAGTAAGCTTTAACCGACGCCAGAATGCGCCTTTATGATTGCATGGCCAGACTGATCTGCAGAGCGAAATAGAATATGAGGTCACTAGATTAGGATGGTTTCACCAGGCTAAAAAACAACTGTTTTTCCGTGCACTGCTGGGAAAACAGCAACGTTTGGTGCCTAAAAAGCAGCTGGAAACAATGCAATGACTCACTAAATCACAACTGGTTTTGTCCATCATCACCTCCAGACACTCAGCTTATATATTACATCACTCAAGAAACAATACGATGGATATAAAACACATGAAATGTACAAATGTAACTTTGTTATGCTTTGCAGAAAGTACAATGCCAACATTTGCTACTGATGAAGAACATATTCATACACAGCATAGTCACATTAATATACACAGTCTGAACTGTTAGGTGTGTCTTTACCTGACAGCTGACAGTAATTTCTATACTCTGACAGACATTAATAATGTTTCACTGTAATCTATTCATTTGTCCAGCCCACAGTTTGGCATTCTGCGTGCATATAATGTTCTTTTCTGTCTCTATAAATGGAAGTAATGTCGTCCCTCAGGAAAAATTATCAGGGAAAAAAAACTACAGAAAACGTCTTCTGAGAGGAGTAAGCAGAGAGCATTTTAATGACTGTCGCGGGGTGGACAAGAGGCTGGATAAGACGCTGGTTAAAAAGGATTGTCTAAGCTGGTGTGCAGCCCTTGGCGAGAGATTACATTAGGAATAGGAAGCTGTGGTGGAGCCTGCCTCGCAGCCATGCATCAGATCAAGGACAGTTTCAGCCTGTACACTATTAAGATAGTTTTTTGGATTAAAACTCTTTTAAAGTAGGATTTTAGTCTGCGCAAAGTTTCTCTTCCTCTTCACTTGGACAAGCAGGTTAATCTGCTGGAGTTGGGGCACAACAGCCATCAGGGACTCCTCTCTCCCTTAATAACAGTAGATAGCTCCACTAGCAGAACTATCAAAGCATCCAAACCAAGCCTAGTGTTGTCAGTGTCGTTCTAAATGCCCAGGAAAGGTTAAATGTGGGGAGTAACATTTGATTTTAAGCTTTCTGCAAGGCAGGTTGACTAGTCTGTGTGGACATAAATGCCCCCGGCGAGCCCAGGTGAGTTGAATGAGAAGACAGTGGCCTTGCTTTGGCCCGGGGCTTGTTGTCTGTGCATGTCGACCCGAGGCTCATGTGTTTATCATCTCATCTCCTCTCTCGGCTCCCGACATGCCTTTGGATCGAGGCGCCCCTTTATGAATTTTAATGTCCACTCCTGATCTTGACCCAGTGGCTAGACTGAAAAATCTCAAACACTATAAAAACACTGACATACTTTCCCAGCATGTGCATGGTGTCCCAATAAAACAGACACATGGGAGCATGGGTCGGTGCTGATCACTAAAAGCGAGGAACATGCTGAATAATTTAATGGACATTGAGAGGGAGAGTGGTGAAAGAAGATGGAGTCAGAATCAAGGGAAAACTGAGACTGTGTGTGTGGGGACTATGCCAGACATATGAGGTGAATAATACAGATTCTTTTCGAGTACATCAGGACTAATAGTTGGTAGTGATGGGCATTGCAGTTCTTTTCAGTATATTGAATCTTTAGAATCCGTTGATTAAAAAACAATTGATTAAAAGATTTGTTCACCAAACTGCATGTAGTCCCAGTTACTGAGCTGAAGCATGGCTGAACATTTAGTTTAGCTCGCTACGTGTAACTATGGAACTGAGAATGGATGATGTAGGTGGATATGTTTGCAAACGGAAACCTGAAGTCCTACCATATAATATACTAGGCAGACCAAACCTTTTGCCCGGACGTGTCCACTTTTGACGTCCTGTCCGGGGCGTCCGGGGGGTGTTTATAAATTGATGATAATGTCCGGTTTTCCTTGTGTGTGTGTGTTAGAGTGCGGCACGGGCCGCATATTTCTGTCCGAACCCAACAGTCATTCTGTTGCGTTATGTCCGAAATCAAACCAAGCCCAACATTATTTAATGACTAAAGCACTGAGTTTGTGTCACACAGTTGTTATGGTTACAGGGTATTTAACAGGCCGGGCGTACACCGTGGGAGGTGGGCAGCAGGAGGTCCGAGGCTTCCAGTGAGGGAAGA
The DNA here is from genome assembly GCA_026686955.1 of Epinephelus cyanopodus. Taxonomy (NCBI): domain Eukaryota; kingdom Metazoa; phylum Chordata; class Actinopteri; order Perciformes; family Serranidae; genus Epinephelus; species Epinephelus cyanopodus. The sequence goes on from CM048929.1 coordinate 25,993,208, forward strand.
GGTAGAAACAAACAGCCAATGTGTGTGTGTGTGTGTGTGTGTGTGTGTTCTGCTCAGGTGTTGTCACGTAAATAACAGTCCCCAAGCAATAAACAGGACAGACAGTAGGATTTTATTTATTTTTACACTACATTTTCACTGAAAGCTGACCGAATCCGACCCCAGCCCGAATACAATTTATACATTTTTGACTGAACCCGGCCCGACCCGTCTGGACCCTCTAGTGTGTGAATGTGTCCCCTGTCTATAGGGACCTATCTGAATTTCTGTCTTTGCAAGATATTATTTTATAATATAACGGAATTTTCAGTTCACTTTAAATATATTAAAATTATAAGGCATCTTTGAGTAAACTGCGAGTATCATTTAAGCAGGCTATCTCCTGGCCGGGCCGAGTGTCCTCTTTTTTGGAAATCAAAATATGGTCACCCTATAATATACAGCACATATATTTCCTTGACACCCAATTATTAAATAAAATATTTGCTAGCAATTCCTACTTCACTCACCCAATCACCCAACATGCACCATTGCCCCGCAGCCAGAGGATCTGAACCTGGGTTCACACTGGATTCAGAAGTGGTGAGAAGTGCGCTGATTTTCCATGGAGCACTGTCCATCCATTCGGCGCCCGTGTTAACCAGTTGGGCTGTTCGCACTGAACATGCCGCAGCCCAGAACTGCCAGTTTTGGCATCTGGTCTATTTTTCCCACAAGCTGTGAGCGAATCTCGCAAAAAAACCACACAGCTAATCTATTATGAAGAATAAAGATGATGTTTTAGACATGAATGAATGATCTGATTACGATTAATGATAAAATATGCATCAAGTGCTTCCACAAACTTGTCAGTTATGTCAAAACAGAGAGCAAGAGAGACGAGCAGACACACACACACACACATACACAGAGACAGAGCTCTACATGTGATAAAAAAAGAGCAGAGTAGCAGAATTGCTTGCTGACCGGCACAGAGAACGCCCTGGCGTGAACTGCCAGATGACCACTGACGGCCTACTGAGCGATACCTGACATATCCACGTCCAGAGTGAACATGGCGTGAGAGTCTCAGGCTTGAACCACTTACTCAGTGAGTCGCTGCACGTTTGCTCACAACTGACTGAGAGCTCAACTGAACTGAGAAATGAACAGATCATTTCGGGGAGAGATTTAGTCCAGTTTGTTCACCCCAAGGATTTGATCTTTTGAATGAATCTTTCGCAACATGCCTTACAAGGCACACATCCCCTCACACTTAATAAAAATTGAGTTTTAGGTTCATAGTTTTTGACATTATTTTTGTCAGTAATAGTAGCTAAAATAGCTAAAAGAACAAAAACAGACCAGCCTCTTCTCGCCCCAACTCACTGCCACTTTGTCAGTGGATATTGGTGACACACACTGATGCACTGATGCTGCCAGCAACTATCATTGTATAAAGAGGGAGAAAGGTCCTGTAGGGTGGGAGGGAGGGGCGGCACATGGGACAAACAAACACCAGACTTTCACTGGTGACTTTCAGCCAACTGTTTGTGAGACCAAAATTCAAGAGTCACTATAATAACACCACAGTGAGCGAGTACGTGTAGCATGCTAAAGTATTAACTTATATCCCATGATGTATGTCACGTGATGTGACATGACGTTAGTCAGAACTGTATTTTAAGCCATGACGTTTTTTTCTAAACCTAACCACGTCCTTTTGTTGCCTAAGCTTAATGAAATAAACTTAAAAACAAAGTGTTTTACCTTTGTAATGAGTTTATTTTGAAAAGGACTGTGTGCATGTCACAACAGAAATTTAACATTTCCAGTTAAATTGCAAAAATGCATATTGAAAAGACACAGTGCATTTAACAAGCACCCATTGAGACGCCGTCTGTGAGCTTCTTAAAGTGATGCAGGAGGCTACCTGGCATATCATATTTTGATGTTTCGGTCCACCGAAAAAGCGGCTGTATTTGACGAGTTCGGATGAGAACACATTGACAGACAGTCATACAGGTTAGCCAAACTTATTTGGAAGAGAAAACTCATTCATGGTTCAATTTGACCCACTGTAGTTGTACACACACAGTGTTCATGTACGATGAAGGATTATTACCAAGATTGCATTAGTGAAGTTTGGTTTTACATACAGATAAACTGTGGTAATGCTGTAATGTTCCCAGTGTTATCATAAATGATGGAAATGATGAGGAAAGATTCAGATATGAGAAACCGACAACATCCCCTTAGTTGTTATTTTGTGAAAAGCACCATAACAGCTGAATGAAGGACAAAGCTGCTGATGGGGGGCAGTGCTTGGCTGTATATGTGCGTGCGCATGTATTTGTGTGTGTGTGTGTGTGTGTGTGTGTGTGTGTGTGTGTGTGTGTGTGTGTGTGTGTGTGTGTGTGTGAGAGAGAGAAGGATGTAATTAACAGTGGGGGGCAAATGGGCAACCTGCCTTCACAGAGAGCCAGAGTGACACGATGGCTTGCATCAACATATATATCCCAGCATGCATGCTGCTTTTACTCATGCTATCCCTCACACTCCACCTCCCTTTCCCACTCTCTCCTCTTTTGCTCCATCTCCATCCTCTCTCACACACAAACCACACACACACACACACACACACACACACTAAAACTAGCTGTTGATTTGCATGGAACACCGTGTCCGTCATGCTACTGAAAAACAGTATTGTGACGCAAATCAGCCTACTTGGTCTCATCAAGAAGTGACGCTGAGCCAGTGGGCAGTCTGAAGCAGCACCTCACTGCCTCCTGACTGCTGCCTTTTTGACTTTGAAGGCTGCATTCGTTCACCTTTAGTGTCTGTTTGCAGGCGAAGTTTAATCCCAATCGACAGCTGCGCAGCAGAATACAAGTGGGAATACTGAGAGGTGTCACTTATTGTTTTGCACGGCGTGTGCTGCACTGAAGTGGCAGTTTTTCTTTGCTTCGTCATCCTCTTGGCTCCTTGGTCCCTATATGTATGTGTGGGTGGGCATGTTGGATAAACCTGCTTGTACTGAGTGAACATCGACAACATATGCCTGCGTTTTTGTCTTTAAAGCACACGGTCTTACTTGCGTGTCTGTATCATTGTGTGGCTGAGTGCTTCATGAACGATTCTCTCGACAGGCCGGGTTATAATGAGATCCCTGGGGCTGAACGCAGGCTGCCTGTAAAACAACAGATGTGACTGGACTCGCTCAGTCTCCCCTTTCTCCCCACTAGCTGACAGAGCTGTCACTCAGCGGGGGGGTTGGTTGACTGACAGGTGAGGAGGGTGCCTGTGTAGGGCAGGGGATGGGTGAGCTACTGTGAGGAAAGGAAAGGCAGTCACCTGGGCTGACACTTGATCCCACAGCCCAGTGCTCTCCAAACAAAACTGTCTGACGGCGGAAACATCCCAAATGTCAGCAGCTCAATCGCTCCGGAGATGTGATGATGATGATGAGACCTTATACTTCTGCTTCTGGTGCTACACTTCAAAAACGAGCTGAATAATCTGACATTTAAAAGGCATTTGGAGACGTTCAGATAAGGTTCCATCTATAATCACATCGGAAATGACCAGTTATTAATGTTTTAAATGCAGAAGGCTTGTAAGCTGTGCAAATGGGGAGAACAATCTGATATCATGAATATACTAAATGTGAATCCTTAAATTTCTTTTGACATTTTGCTCTCCGGAGAATAACCCTCTGACACTACACACACTTTGTGGGAAAAACAATTCAAGATGCGATTTTTCACCTGTCTTTCTTCTTTAAGTCCCGAGGGAGAGCCAGGCTCGGGGAACTGGCAAAGGCCTCCAGTCAAATGTTACTGCAGAGTGCCAGAAACATCACAATAGAGGTTCTGTGTGAGGGAAAGAGCAAATGGGTGCACACATACAAAAACACACACACAAAAACATCCCTCTGCTCCTGGGCATACAGCCACTGGCCCACTGCAGCCTCTCAGTCAATAGACAAGCATTGTGCTTCCTCCAACAGGAACCTGCTGCAGAAACCTGTTACTGTGCCATGTGCAGGCCAGAGGAAAATTTAACAATTAGCCAAAGGTTGTGCAGTATACAACACTGTGATTCTGTTTTGTTTTTTTGTGTGTTTTTTATGAATTACCCAAATAAAAAGAAACACATTTTGAGTGAGTGATTTTCACACAGTCAATGTCATAGGAACAAGAATTATCCAGAGTGACTTGGACATTGTGTTTGGAAAGATTTTATGTTTTCAGCCACAGTATCTCATATCATTGGAGGGATTGCCATGAAATCTTGTGCAGACACTTGTGATCGCAAAAGGATGAAGTCCATTGATTTTGGCGATTCCCTGCATTTTCTTTAGCAGCTGACATTTTTGTTTTTTAGAGAGAAATATCTTAACTACTGGATGGATTGCCATGGAAACTTGCAATGGGATGAATTGCTAGGGTCAGGTCAAAAATGTGTCCAAAGCCTTGGTTTATGGCCGTACATTAACATATGTGTATTGTCACTGTGAGCATAATAGCTAGGGTTGGGTACCACAACCTGATGCCAATATGGCACCACTTCCTATATGACCCATACCTACCAGACCGAATCATGACACAGATTTTGGTGCCTCATTTCAGTGCCAGTAACAAGTATACAACTGAGAGGGAGAGAGAAAAAGAAATGTTAAAGTTAAATGTAGGGGTGCAATGTGTGAACACTTTAGGCTATTTGTCAGTGAATAAATGCTACAGCTCCCCAAGACCCAAGTGTCCCGCTCGCCACCTGCAGATCTAAGTGGAGGAAGTTAGCCCTGAATTTAGCGAGCAAAGTCAGCCTCTCACTGGAACCAAGTTCAGACACTCCTAAACAGATAATGGAAAAATATCTGGCTCCAGAGTCCCTCTGAGTTAGGGAGACAATTAATGACCTCAACTCAATTTATGATGCTGTTATTCATATTGTAAATGTTATTTAGTGTTTCATTATTGTAATTGGGTTCGGTTTTATTTTTCATGGGACTATGGGTTTTGTATTTAATCATATTTTTGTATTTAAGTGTACTTTAAATTGTTAAGAGCTAATATATTGTAATATATTGTTCAATTTCACATTCAAATTTGCTTTTGCAATGCAATAAAGCTGCACTTTAATCTGATTAACCTTCGCTTTGTGCTTTTTTTTTATTCAAGACTTAGTTCAGGCACAATTTAGGCATTGGCACAGTTTTAAAAGTCTCATTTTGGCACCAGTACGAGGAAAAAAAAAAGATCCCCAACCCTAATGTTAACATGCCTACTTTAGTATTTAGCACACAGCACTACTGTGCCCAATGGTGCATTTCATTTGCACTGGGAAGTAGAAATTGCAGAGTTTCCAGTTGGAAAATTTCAACCGGAGTCAGGTTTCATATTCAGAAAGTCAGGGGAACCTCACTGACCCTGGTCTCAAAATCTAACATGGTTGTTCTGAGCATTAACAGTAATACACTGTTTACACATGCGTGTGTGTGTTTGTGTGTGTGTGTGTTTGTGTATGTGTTTGCATCCGCAGCTAATCTTATCACTTACTGTGCACATTTTTGACTGTATGCTGTAAGCATCTCTTGTGGTTGCAGGGATTCAAAATTTTTGAAAAACCTGTTTTTATTGACTGTATAAACTTTCATTAATTGATGACTCTTCACTTTGCTTAACCAGCTGTCAGTGGCTGCAAGTGATCAAATCACATAGCAAAAGGCATTTCTGGTGCCCACCTAGAATACAAACAAGCCTAACCTAGTCTGTTGCAGGCCACATTTTGGCCTTAATTGTGACACCCACAGAAAAGTTCGGTCTCGTTTTGAACTAGAGCACCTGCACATTAGTTCCACACCTGTTATATCATGATCCACTAAGGGTAGGCACAATACGAGATGATTTACCTTTGGCGCCATGTTGACCCAAGGGAGCTAGAGGGGACAACTGAGTGAGATTCAGCTCTCCTTTGTTAGGGAGGAGAGAGGGAGGTACGGAGGGTTATCATTGGACATTGTGTCTGAGGTTCATCTGTACAGCCTGTCTACTCTGGTTACACCTTGATAATGAAACCTGCATATTGTGGGGAGACAATATGCATTCCACTACTGCCATGCATACACACTGAACACACCACCTGCCATGCACCCCCTGTTACCCACCCACACATCCCCAGACTCACCTGGGGGGATCTGCACTCCACTGAGAGATCTTTTGTTGTGAAACATTGTTTTCAATGCTGTGAACAACCAAAATGGAATTACATTTACCTCCACTGTATCTGACTACAGGCAGAAATCTCAGGGACACTTTAACCCAGTTCTGAACCTGGCTGAAAAAAACATATTAGCACTGGTCATCTGCCTGCAGAGCAGCACTTATGATCTGAAATATTTTAGGCTATGCAGTGTTGAACGCTAGTTAATCCCTGAGCTGTAGCTCCCTGGTTTCTTTATGAGACAACATGTCATTAGCTAGATAATCAAGCTTGTTCCCATTATCGCTGCTTATTTTAATGAGCTGTGTACATCCACAGCACGGCCTCCAGAGATGAGCCATCACACAACACAGGCCTGAATTTCTCTGCCATTCTCTAACGCTCTGCTAATGTGTTTAAATTAAACTTTTTTTTTTTTTTTGGTAAAGCTGCTATCTTTGGGGCATTTATGTTACTCTGTCAGGTTCTATTTGGAGATTGCTTTTTTTAGAGCCATACCATTAACAGCGACCTTAGAGCTGCATAGCAACTCCATATCTGCTCCATTGCCATTCGATCAGCACACACCGGCTGATATTTTGCAGGCGAAATATGCAGTGTCTCCATCATCAGAGAAGGCTATGATGCATGACCTGCTTGACTTGGTTGATAAATGATTTATCAAAAGCACACACAAGCAGTCTAGGTAAGGGATGTGGACACAGAGAGATGTAAGCAGGCAGCGGAATGAAAGCGAGCGCTGAATCTGAGAGCAGATAGTTGGAGCTCCAGATGGTGTCGGTGACAGGTGTGATTATCATTGGGAATTACGCTACACTTGTGATACTCTGACTGCACAATGTGTGATAATTCAGCTCTAATTTCAGCTACACATCACACCACAAGAAAAGCGCCTTGAACATGAATGGCTTGCGAAATCGACAGGAGCAGAATAATGAACAAGGATAAAATTAAATGAATATTATTCAAAGCAAAAAAATAAGTTTTCAAAACATTAAGCCAGCTTGTTAAATCAAAATGTATGGGTTTGCAAATTTCATTTTGTAAAATGTATTTATAGATTTTCTTTGTAAACCAGGGAATTAATTGCTGTCAGCTTTTACTAATCAGTTTAATTGCTTCAACCTCAAGGCCATCACTATTAAAATTTAAAACTGAATTTGAATTGGGCTTAAAAATCTGCATAGTAAAAGAAGCCCAGCAGACACGGCAACCCTGGTCAGAAACTGCATGGTGTCATCTGATTTGTACCAGTTGGAAGTTATTACTAATGGCTGACCTCCTGCCATCATTTGAATGACAATGAAACAGGCCATTTACATTTAATTTTCACTGGAAATTAGCTATAATGAGGACAATTATAATCACAAATTCCAGTCTGAAATTTCACATTGCATATTGTTGGCAGATTTGAAAATAAAAAGTCCATTTTACATCCAATTTCATAATAATTATGGCAATGTTATGCTATGGAGAAAACTTAAAAAAAAAAAAATAATAATTTGGCTGCAATTTTGCTTTATCAGTCCTCAACATGAAAATTAAATCAATATACATATATATATTAGGTTTTTTTTATTGTGGACACAAATAAAATATGAAATTTCTTAATATGGGCAGCTTTGGACCATACTATCCCATAAATATAAGATTTAAAGTTTCAGTGCTTTGTTTACATGTCCAACTCTTTAAATATTCAGTGTGTAGGATTTAGGGATATCTATTGGCAGGAATAATATATAAAATTCATAAATATTCAATATTAATCCTGTTTTCATCATTTGTCATTCATGATTTCAATCATTGTTTACCTTGGAATGACCTGTTTATATCAACATACAAAAAGGGTCCTCTTCCATGGAGTCCACCATGTTGTTTCTACAGAAGCCCAGAATGGACAAATCAAACCGTGTCTCTAGATAGGGCCATTCATGTTTTTGCATCAGTCATCATAGTTCTCCTACACACTTGGCACACAGTGGGGTTGGGTGGGTGTAAAAAATGTCAGACTAGTTTGATATTGAGCCGAACACTGGATTTGACCAGCATACTGAATTTTACCAGGTGTAGCACTCACTGAATCACTTAAATATGCACTTCTGCCAGGCCTACTGCATGTAAACAAACCACGCAATTATCAGCTAGTTGCTTGAGATCAGATTGGAGAGGTAATTATTTACAAGATGGGTGATTAGCCTGCTTGCCATTTTCCAACGTTGTAACATCACTTTTTAAACAGACATGTTTTAGTTTGTGATATTTGGCTGAAATGTCATACAATATAGCCAACAGCAAGTAGCCTAGCGTTTTATTAGTGATGGTCATTTACCTCACCAGAAACTTTCAGCTCCTCAGCGATCTTTCTCCAGCCAGCTTCCACCCTATTTAGGTTTTTGTACTAAGATAAGAGGGCTTTGTGTTGATAAATTCTCATCTTAATTTCATTGATCAGTCGTACCTCATCTAGTGTGCAATTTCAAAGCCAGGGACAGGAATGAATAGAAATAGGGATTCGACAAAAGTTCAGCTCACAACGACAGTGCTGCGTTGCTCTTTTTTCCATGTCTCCTCACCTCACCCCAAAACATATAAACATTGTTGTAAAAAACACCATGTGCATTGCTCTGTTCTTCTCATCCCTGGAAATTTGATCTCCTCCATGTTGCTGACAGCAGCCGTGGCTCACAGCCTATCATAGCTTCAATAGTCCGTTTTTGGACAAAGGCCTTATATTATTTTTTATCATGCTGTCATTTTGCTTATTACTGAGGCAATACCTGTTGGATTTACATACATGCATGTTATAGTCAGTTTGCATAAAATCAAACCGGTTTAATCACGTACTGGACTGGCAAAACTGGAAATCAACCCAACTCTAGCCCACAGGAGAAGTTTTAGTTGTGCAACCTCACCGCTACATGCCACAAAATCCTACATACTGGACCTTTAACTTGTACAGTGCCTGTTCAAAACATACTGAATGGGCTGATGGCTTGGCCTCCAGGGTTGCTGCTTGCAACTTTTTCGAGAAGCGCTCACCCAGACAACTTCACATTCAATACTGAGCTTCCTCAGGTCCCAATCAATAAATCTACCATTACATAGATTCATCCCCTAGCAGTGCTAGAGTATATGTGTCATTTGCCAACAGCTAGCTATTTGGGCTATTTCTGCATACAAAGGCATTCATTCCAAAATATGCTTTGAGTTTTCTACAATGTAACATCTCCTGTCCCTCTTTCTTCATCTGTCCCTGAATGACTGTGGTGAGCAATGGAGAGCAAGTGTACCCAGCATGCCATTTGGTGGTGTAACAGTTAACAGGGCTCCCCTCTCACTACACTATACAGATTGCACACAACACTACTAATAAATTTATCCTGTAGATCTGAAGAGCTTTCACTCGACAATGCACTTCAGTAATACACTCACCAAGTGTGACGTAAATTGGAAGTTGTCAGGAACAGTTGTCAAGAAAGGACAGACGTACAGAGAAGCAGAGACTCCGTCAGTTTTAGTTAGATTACACCAGGGAACAAATGTGCTTTTATTGACTGACACATAAAGGCTCCACAGTGTGATAACGTTTAAACTGTCTCCGAAATTTTGAATAGTTTCAAACATTCTCAGGTGGAAATATTGAGACTGGGTTCAAAGCATTAAGTTTGATGGTGCCATTTTTCTTTAAAACAGTTTGTGTCTATATGTTTGTGTTCGTGTGTGTGTGTGTGTGTGTGTGTGTGTGTGTGTGTGTGTGAGAGAGAGAGAGAGAGAGAGAGAGAGAGCTCACTATGGGGTTGTTCTCAAAAACTCTGCAAGTCTGTCAACTCTAGCAAAAATAACTGTTTAGATTCCCATCTCTTGGTGGCGGCTGAGCAGCAACAGCTATAGAGATTTGAGGGGACTTTCTTCCAGCAGAGTACTTTATCACTATTAACTTCCCTCCCAAGTGCCATCATTTTCTCTCCATTTATTCTCTCTCCTCTCAACACAAGAGCACTTTGTCTCACTGTTCCTCTGTCTTCCTTGTTCCTCTCCTCACTGTTTGAACCCTCTCATTTGTACATGATAGAGGTAATGTTGCTGTTGCCCTGATCTCCATTTTTACAGGCTGTCTCTCTGAATCTAACACCACTTCGATGGGATGAGAAGAAAGAAAGAAAGAGTGGCAAAAGGAAGAGGGAGGAAAAACTGTGTGGTCCATCGCTGTGAATGCAAATTGCGGCTGTCAAAAACTAAAACCAAGTGATATTAACATTTGGCTCCGACAAATATGCTCTGTTGGCTTAAAATATAGCTGCTGTTTTCACTGCATCTTCATCTCAAATACCCATTATAATTGGCATTAATTCAGTGTTAGCAAGCTGTGAAAATGTAATTTCCAGTTCAAGAGCTCCAATTGGAGCTTAGCTGAAGTGGAGAGCATTACACTGTCTGTTGAATTGGTTTTGCCAGGCTGAGATTGCCCCGGCTCCTCTGCTGAGAGGGAGGGGTTAATAGATCAACGGTGGAGGAGGCTGGGAGAGCGATATGGGCAGAGAGAAAAGAAAAGAGCAGGAGTGTGGTTATTTAGAGGTAAAGGGACAAGAGAAAAGTATGTGGAGGTGTGTGTGTGTGGGAGGGGGGGGGGGGGGTTGAATGATTGGCTTGATTTCCCCAGTGTGTCTGTCATCATTGGGGAGCCGGTCTGGCTCCATCAGCCGGCCAGGAGCTCGGCTGCATCCCCTAATGCCGCTCCTGCCTACATTACACGGCTATTTGGAGGAAGGTGCTGTGCTTTGATGGTCAGACATATTGGTCATCATTGCCTCTTTGCAGGGAATGAACAGACAGAAGGGAAAGGCAATTTCTTATTTGGCCCCCTTTTCCATCCTCACTCCTATAAACACGGTGTGGAGATTTGCTATATTGTGTTTATTCATGCTGAAAATCTTTTATTAGGCCTTTGCTTTGTAGACGACTCTTTGGCATTTTCCCATCCTTCTTCGCTTTTGTTTCCTTGTACGTTCTATTGTCTGATTAATGTTGAAGGTGTGTGCTTGTCTGTCAGCTGCTCCTGTGCTGCTGTGTTTTAAAGTTGTGTGAGATTTGTTCTGTTTATTGCCTGTCTGGTTCCTCCCTGAACCATTTGGCTCTTGTCTGTGTGATAGTTGGATGTCTCTCAGGACTCCTCGCAGCTAACCGGGCAATGCTGGCACGTCTCCGTGTTTATGAGACAGCGGGCATGTGTTTGGTCCCACCTGGCAGGGGGAGATTGAGAGGGAGGAGGGGGCTTGAAGGAGTGTGAATGAGAGGCCTGTTGTGACGCTGTGGGGAGCGGGTGGGCATATTGGAGAGCAGCAGGTGCTCAGCCAATCTGGGAGGTGGTCTGAGCCCCCAAAATGGCCACCTCGAAGGAGGGAGAGCCTCTGATTGGCCGCCGATCAAAACTGACAGGGGCAGAGAGCACGTTGCTTTGCCAAGGACCCAGTCTGAGTGCACCTGGCCTGCAGTCACATGACCGGAGATGTCTCAGACAGACCCTGTGTGTGGTGTTTGTGTGTGGCTGCTTTGAAGTCCTTGCTTCTGGCTTGTTTGTGTTGTGACCACATGGGGAGTGGAGGCCCGGCTCTTCCTCTCAGGAGAGCCAGTGGGAGTGACTTTGTCTGTCTGCCAGTCGCCATCGATGTGGCTGCTTTTCAGCGGATGCCTCTTTGTTTTCAGTTAATTTGATTTTATTCTCACACCTCTCATCTCTCCAGGGGTGGCCGGTCAGTGCTCAGCTCCTTTACTATTAGAATACCAATCAAACACCCACCAGTACCGACTATACACTCATCACATCCTTAGCCAAGAGCGTCCGCCTCCTCATCTTGTATCTTTCGAGTGTATACTCGTAGGCCAGCAGAGCCATCTGGACATAGAGTAGAACTGCTGCTGCTTCTCACATACAGTATAACATACAGCACTGGTAGCAGTAAATAAAGGATTAGGATATCACAGTGAAGCTAGCGTCGTCTAAACATCAGAGCTGGCCTCATTTGTGGAGAAAAAATGCCCGAGGAATGCATAGTTAAAGTACAAATGTATATTTAATAGTCTTGTTACTCTGGACCTTGTAGAAAGCATGTCAAACCCCACAGCTGCGAGAGATGCTAAATGGGTTCTTGAGGAACAGATACATGCACATGCTTGAGATCACAGCGAGATCATTCTCTCATTAATATGTATACAAGGGTTATGATGTTGTTTTGTATTTAATGAAGTTTTGTGTTTGTTTGCTACCAAAGAAAGAAAGAAAGATTCCCTCCATGCTCCGTCTCTTCCTTGATTTCTCTCTTTTCTTGGACTCTTCTCCTTGACCCTGAAAGACCACTGACTGCGGAGGACTTTGACCCAGGAAGATGAAATTACCCCGGGGACATAGTAACTCCCCCGCCCTCACCCACCCCTGACTGTTGCTGACCCCTATCTGCAGCCCGCAAAGAAAAACTACAGCTATTATGTCATTATTTCCAGCCTCGGCAATAAAAGTCTGTAGAGGAAAATGAAGAGAGATAAGAGCAGGGGAGAGAACAGAAGACTGAATAGGACAGTTTATTGGTGTGAAATTGTTCGTTTTTCTGTGTCAGGACAAAAGGGAAATCAATAGGAGATATTGATGTTCAGCTCTAGGCTCACTTGTATCCTTGCTGCTTTGTCATCTTTCTCTCTGTCTCGCTCTCTCTCGATAGTGATTTTGAAGGTGTGTTGTGAAGCGTGTCTGTGTCTTGGAATGACATCAGAAATGAGTTTACGTCAGGATTCACATGTATCCACACACTAGCAGCTGGATTAAGATTCATGGTATCACAGTGACTTCGTCCTGGTAATGCGAAGTGTAAAACACTCACCTGTCACTCAAGCCTTCCGTGTCACCCAGAGATCCAGTGAGTTCTGTGACCTCCTCTGTGAAATTCAGTGACCCAGTCCTCATGATGGAAGCGCGTGCACGATCATGTGCGCATTTGTGCATGTTCGTGAGTGTGCACGTGTATGTGTGTGTGCTGTTGAGCCCTTGAGCAGATGGCAGAAGGACACCCCTGTGCTCAGCACCCTGCCCATCACTCACCTCTGTAAATAATTAGTGTAGATGCTGTGAATGACACAGAGAGACTGTATGTGTGTGTGTGTAGTTCTCAAGAGAGGTTCTACCATTTTGCATAGGACCAAAGGCTAAAATGCCAAAATTTGCAGACTTAAATATTACTTAATATTTTATTTCAACATCAATTCAAAACAAACTAAATTTAAAGCCCTAATGTGCAGGGTATAAAATATTCAGACTTTGGGGAGCTCCTAGTGGTAGTATCAAGGAGAAAAAAAAACACTGCATGCAACATCAGCTCTTGCTTGCACATTGCAAAGCCCCAGATCCACAGGCCAGTATCTCCAGGAGTTACAGACAGTTCCATGTCATGATTTACATCCAATACCTAGGTTCAGAGAGAATGCAGGATGTAATGTCCCCCTCCTACAGCGAGGTGGAGATTAAAGGTGTTGAGGTCAGGGTGGTGAATATGAATGCAGGAGAATGTTTGCATCCTGTCTCAAACCCTCGGTTAACATTAGCATTTTTATTACCACTGTCTGTGGTTAAGTTTTGAATGTCCTACCCCTAGCCAAAGTGTATTTAATATAACCACAGTATTTCCAGAGGTACAAATGGTCCTGGCTGAAAAGCATTCATTCACTGTCCTCTCTGATTAAAGTTCCAAGTCTGTTGCACCTGTAACCACACCACAATGTGATGTCACAGAGTACCCACAAACCCTGGAGTGTACTTGTACATCACTGCAGCGAGGTGAAGATGAATCCCTGGAGGTTTTCAGGGGCTATTAAGTTGCTCTTCAAACATGCCGCAGTTACCATTGGTAGGTTATAATGGCAGGTTCAGACGGGAGCCCAGCGAAGCCAGAGGTAAATTTCTCCATGTTGGTCAAACAGCGATTCTGCTCCTCTGCTTTATTCTAATCACATACAGAGTTCATCTTTGTCATGGATAAGTATTAACCTCATATACTGATGATGCAAAGCTTTTTATAACAACTTTACATGTATGTCCACTTCTGGAGTGCCTCTAGTAATGATTTTCTTTTCCTGATGAACACTGAATGATCAGCCACAATCAGCGTTTAAAAGAGTTTGGGGAGGGGGGTATTTGCCTTTATTTGATGGCAGACAGAGTAAAAATGTGTAAGAGTGATGGAGAGAGGGGTATGACAACAGCAAAGGTCCCCAGACTAAAATCAAACCCAGAATATTGTGGTAACATGGCATGCGCTCCAACAACTTGGCTACCAAGGCCCTCTAATATCAGTAAGTGCTCTTGTCAGATTAGCTCACAGCCAAGAGCTGAACAGCCCAACATGGGTGCCGAAAGCAAGCGGGCAGCGTTTCCTGGCATTTTGGGATGTTTCCGCTCCTGTTTGAACCTGACATCAGGCAGGAATTCAAAAGGCATCCAAATCAATGGTACTAATGCACCAGCTGTTCTTATGAAGAAATTTCTTCTTAAAAACCACTGGTGCAGTTTTCACAAAGATTCTGACATTCTAACATTTGCTCCTTGGTAAAAACAGACTCTGCACACAGTCAGGAGCACATATGCACATTTTGTGCTGCTATGTTTGCGCAGAATAATTTGTCATTGCCTTTTCTTCAGTTCTACGGTTGTATAAAAAGGACTTATACAATAACTTTTCTTTTATATAATTTGTATTTTTTCATATTTTTTTTGGTAATTTTACAAAAAACATTATTTAAAAAAACACTACACTAACACATAAGTTATGTTAATGGGAACCATGTTATTTAAAAAATAGTGATTGATCATTTCATCTTTTGGGGCAGGCGGGTCACAAAGTGACAAAGCAGCACTATGTAAGTTAATAATAACTTAGAGAAATAACGCATTATTTCCTCCTCTCCGTTCCTCCCCAAACACACATACACACTAACACTCCTTGGAGAGCGCTGTGATGCTTGTTTTTGTCCTCAGTCCAGATAATTGCTGCTATAATGCATAAAGTTTGTTTGTGGTTTGTTGGTTGGGTGGTAGATTAGCGTGTATTTTAAGCATCTCGTGTGTGGACTCCTGGTACTACAAAATATGGCAGCTCGTTTGGCGTTAACTTTGCAAGAAGAATTTTAACTTCAAAACAGAGCAATTTTTTTTTTTTTTTTTTTTGACATTTGGGATCCTTTGCTCCTCTAGCCTCTTCAGACTTTTGGGTGGACATTTTTTACTTCTTCTTCTACTTCTTCTTCTTCTTCTTCTTCTTCTTCTTCTATTTATGTGTGCACGGTCCTGCAGTCATGCTCTTTTATGGGGATTTGTGAGACGTTTACCTGTGCTAATTTGGATCAACTGGCACAAGCTTTTAACAGTTTTCAACTGAAAATGGTAAACTTTAGTTGCTTTTGGCTGATCATTTACACAACAGCGACATTTTGGGTAAAAATACAACGTTTTGAAAATGGGTTCCAGAGTGCAATTTTCTGGAAACAGCACCGTCTCCACTGTCATGTGAATTTGTCAACACTTCTCCATCAAAGTGTAGGTTTACTGCAGCAACTCCACCTCATCGTCCATCCAGATGAACGTTTGTGCGGTTGCCATTTTGTTTGTTAATACATCACCACTCCGTAGAGGGAAGCACATGTGCGCAGGCGCATGTTGTTTCATTACAACATCACACCGCCGACTACTGGCCTAGTATGTATACTACAGCATTTTTAGTAATATTTGTGGATCAGTGTGGACAGTGACTGTTGTCGTTGAATTTCTTCAAAACAAAAATGAGAAATGATTCTGTTTTCGGTGGATCGTTTTTTGTGTAAACATGGCCTTAGGAAGACAAAGGGATTTGTCATTATAAGAACACAGGTGTGAACAATTCTGCTGTTTAAGAACCAGACTTCCTTAGGACCTTTCTTAAGAAAAAATCAAGAAAAACTTAGGAAGATATTGTTGAATGAGGCCCAATATTCTTATCTGTTGATAGGGTTAAGGCAGAGCTTAAGTACAGGAGGTATAAACCAAGAGTTTTCAACTTCAGGTGGCCTCATGCATGCGCTTGCCCGAGGGTCCCAAAATGACCACGTCCTCCCCTATATTGGATCTCAACTTTTTATGATTTATAATCTCTGCTCATTTTCCCTTCCATTCAGAGCTGTCAGTCAGACCTTTCTCTTTTCACTTCCAACCAGCTTCATATGGTAGTTTCAATATTTAATTTTGTAAATAACGCACACTTATTCTGGGAACAAAAAAGCTCTTATTCCTTGTTTCCAGGAGACAGACCTGAATAAAGCTGTCTTGAATAATTACCTTCATCTTACAGTTCCATCATTATTGGTGCCCACGCGTGTGCTATACTGCAGTCAGTTCTTCTTTTGCATGTAGATCTTATGTGCGTATGTGTTGGGCTTCACAATGCTGCACAAACAAACACCTACAAGCACACACCAAGCAACACACACACACACTCACAGGTAATTAAGTCTGAAAATCTGAGATTAAATCACAAACACAGGCTAATTTCCTTGGCGATGGCACAGTGAACACATCTCTCCTCATAACTGGCCATTTAGAGTGAGCCTGTGTCATTGTCTTAGCAAAAGAAGTAATCAGCGTGAGAGAGATAACGACTGAATTATAGTAGAATAGAAGATTAAAGAAGAGAGAGGTGGAGAGGATGGGAAACGGATGGAGAGAAAGAAAGCGGGCCTTTGTGAATGTGAGTGCTGGATGTATACATCTATAATCTGCTTAATTTTACATGCTGGTTAAACAGGCAATCCATTTTTAAACACTGCCATTTTCCTTGGCAAGCACTTTCTGTGCCGAGGTGAGAGAGCTCTTTCTTCACTGCCATTTGCTGTCTGGATCAGACACTGAGACATTGGGGAGAGCTGAAAGCATTAGAGCCATTACTGTAATGTCCTATTGAAGCCATGTCAGTCATAGACACACCTGCGCTTGAAAACAATCTAAGACTTGTTTCTGTGTTGTTTTGCTACTGGAAGGAACTGAATTTTACTCAAATTTAGGTTCCTAATTATGGTCTGATTTAAATAGAGGTGCAAACTCATTAAGCATGAAAAAGCTGGCAAAGTCTGGCTGAGCTAAAAAATAAAATGAATTTACAATCACTGCAACTAAAAGAAAGAGGCAGTTTTAATTTCAGCTTCTGTCATTTGTAGTGAGTTTGGCATTTGCCCATGCACTTCTCAAGCGTCATTAAGCTACCCAAACAAAAATACAAATAAACAGCAAGTATCTACAGGGTTAGGGTTAGGGGTTAGGGGTTAGGTTGGTGCACTGATTGTCGACGTTGTGGGACGCCGTAAGTTCTGCCTGTTAGATGCATTGTCTTCTTTCAAAATACACTTCCCTTTTCACAGAAAATTTGCCGTTTACATACAGTGTCTTTCAAAATAAACGCGCTACGTCAGTGCAGTAGAACACCGCAAATTGACTTTTTTTTCCTTCAACAACAAAAGCACGTGGTTGGGTTTAGGCAACCACCAGTTTATGATCTTATGGGATGCGAACACCACTTCCCACCTGCCCTACTCGGACTTTCGCCGCCTTAACTTTTGTTCTGACAACGTTAATGACGACTGGCTGCACATCATGCCAGTGTAAGAGGATGGCTTTTTTCGTCAGTGTCTGACGCCACAAGTCACTGCCCATGCACCAGATTTCGACAGCTTCGGAGTGAGACCAGATTGGCTTGAACTTCAGATTGTACCTTCACATTTTAATATGCCCACCACAACGGACACAACGAGTATAAAAGTGGGTTAAGAGAGACATCCGCCCCTCTCTCGCTCTCAAACTCAGATCAAAGTTTGATCAAACTGTAAAACCAAGATTATGTTACTGTATTGCCTATTTCTTGCCTAAAATGTCTTCAAAAACATTTAAGTGCACGTTTGGCTGTAATACGAGAATTTGTGAACAGGAGGTGGGTACCATACTGTTTCCTGTATTGTAAAATAGAAGGCTGAGAATACTGAGATCAAACAGTAAAACTTAACAGTGCTGATCAAATATAAACCAAGATTCTGTTACTGTGCTGCATATTTATGGCCTACAATGTTTTCATAAACATATTGTAGCTTTTTTTGTCCAGTGTGGGGCAGTGCATTCTGATAATTGTAGGCTTTCTACCTCTTGAGCAAAAGCAAATGCCACAGCGTTTTTCCTCTGTTTTCTCTGATTATGTATCACCACTTTTAAAAGTATTTGTGTCATTCTATAGACAGCCGAGATTATAAAAAGACCATCTTTCCACCAGCGAAATACTTCTTTAACACCTAACATTACCTCTAAATTGTGATAGCTTTTGGTTGGTTTGCTAAATCAAAACAACTCAATCAGGCTAATCTGCCATCCCAAGCTTGACATGTTGTGATATGTAAGAGATTCTTACCATAAAGCCTATGGGGAATCAAAAATTTACCTAATTTTATTGTACATGACATTTTCAGAACCAGACTCCCCATCCCCAATTTCCAACTGAACGTATTGACTGATTTGGGATTTTAAAAATGTGATTTTTTTTCCCTAAAAGGTGACAAGTTTGCATTTAAAATATCCTTTGTTTCTCTCTTATCTCTGTCATTTTTCTTCTCCCTCAGACGCAGTAAGACTATATATCTTAGCATATGCGGGTGTCACACCACCCCAAACGTTGAAAGATAAGCACCATCCATCAACGTGAAGTGTCTGCTTCATTCATTTAAATTAACTGTCTTTATTTATTCCAAAAACAACCTGGGTTGTGCAGCTGCCAGTTGGCAAATATTTGATAAGAATTACTTCACATAGAAAAATGCTGCTCACGTTGAAAGTGATGACTGCACACTTTCACCCCCCGGAGAATATCAAGTGAAAAGCATTTAGCTGCTCAGAGTAGATTTTCAGGGACTGTGTTAAATATTATTTAACAAAAATCCCCAGCCTCTACAAGAAAGCTATACACAGAGAAATGGATTGCGGAAAATGGAAAACAGAAGTGCATCAAGGGAAATAAACCACTTGTTAAAAAATCATGAGTATTTCTTTCAGCCAACCAGTCGGCTGCGTACCTGCACTTCTAACAAAATCACACATCCTCGTGGCTGCCAGCTTTAGCTAAGTCAAGAAACCTGAACGTGCTCTTGTTTTTGCTGCAGGAAATCTCCCCAGTGTGAGATGCGTTTACGCTTGCATGGCTGTAACGGCCAGCTCTGAGTGTTCAGCCTGGTCTTCTGACTCTGCCGAGCTAACTTTCCTCCAGTTTGCCAGACCCTGACCCTGGCTCCAGGCCTGCCCTGGGGGTGTAGGACTCATTTATAAGCCAGGATGACATTCTGGTGTTGGATGCCTCCTCATAACCAGCTTGGTTGGTTTCTGACTGGTCTGAAAATTTCATTAGAAAAGCCACCAGCTGCAGCTTACATGTTACAGGAATGCGAATGAAGAAAGGAGTATCTACCTACTGTGGTTTGAAAGAGAAGAGGAGACGAGATCAAAAGAATTGTTCGAGAGGGGCAAATATATTGTAAACACCTAAATATATGATTTAAAGTACTTAATAAGAAGCACAAGGCTAGCATTTGTATTCAGAAAGCTCCAATGCTCTGTTGGATGCCATTTCCCCACTGAGTTAGAAAATACCTTCAATAGATAGTGTATGTTTTGTGCATATTTATGCTGTTATAGGTACCAAAGAAATATGCAAAAGTTTGGGTGAGGAAATACTTTACTGGATGTTTCTTGCTGCGGCTGGCGTTGTTTCTGGGTGACAGGTTTGTGCGGTGTAAAGTCACTCTGCGGGGGAGGCAGTGATTTATGTGTCGTGCAGGAGGGAGGCTACACATCTTGCTGACACAACTCAGCCATCAACAGGAGTTATGTCCACCCAAAACCACAAAGCAAACTCCGAAGGTGGACCAAAACAGGACATAAAGTAAGCTTTGATTATTGCCTCTCACTCTCACTCTCATACACACATGCACACAAAAGCCTCCAGGCCGGCCCTCCTTCACTCGCTGTTTGTTCATCTGTTCCTCTTTGCCCACCAAGAAATGTATGCGTTGCCACAGAGCATAAATAAACATGGACACACACACAAGCGAAGGCATAGGCTCACACATACACTCGCGATGCAAAGCAAGCAAACCAGATCGCACTGCAAATAAGCGTATTTAAACATACTCACACAAGCAAACATAAATGCCCTCCCAGTTTATAGAAATCAGCAGTAAACCTACATGCAGTATGCTAGAAGGAAACATGCTAATTACTTTTATTTATTAGCAGATCGTTTCCCAACAATATGTTTCTTTTGAATTAATGAGGTCTATATTGCTTATCTTATCAGACAGACACAGACTGATGGACGCAATTGTTCATAACAAAGTGGAGCAGAACTCAAAATAACAGCGTTGTCTTTATGCATGTAACTGAACGATAACATGCATGAATAACAGGCATAAATTTGTGGTCATGGTCTTGACGTGTCAATCTCTCGCTCGCTTTGCTCTTCTGAATTACCAATTGCAAGTCAGAGCCAGCCAGCTTTTTACTGCTGCCATTTAACTGCAGAGGCAACGTGTAACAACCCACTCTGCAGCAGCAGTCCACATAACAGAGTTGCCATTCTGTTTCTTGCTCTGGCCTCTGAGTCTAAAGGCAGCCAACTGCCAACTTGGTGATATGCCATCCAAAACTGGCAACGATAGCTTAGCTGGGGCTGGACCGCAGCCAATACACCCCCCCCCACACCCGTTATAAACTACACATGCTCACAGAATAATACACAGCTGTGCTTGCAAAGCCAACACAAAGTTCAATCTAATATACAGGAACAAGTGTGTGTGTACTGTAGTCATATGCATGCAGCTACAGGCACACACTTGTAAATCTATTCAGACAAACAGCAAACTATTGAAGCCGGCCTTGAAGCCTCGATCCATCTCATCTTAAAGGGAAAAAAAGTTTTCTGAGTAGTTTTGGTGAGAACAATCACAGGAGCACAGTGTTGAGACAAAATTAGTGACCTTTCACAACGCAGAGCAAGACAAAGCAGGATGAGGGAAAAGGAGGTGGGCAGCCAGCGAAACACTCCAGCCTTTTGCGTCACGTTGGAGTGTGTGCTCAGGGCTACACAGGTCTGATTAGGAACGGCTCAGTGGCTTTTTTCCCCCCACCGATAAACCACCCATGTCCACATTTCCTCCCTTTCTCTTTCTCTCTGTTTTTCTCCATCTCCTTCTGCCATTTCCTCCTGACAAGCTTTGCTTTTTGTTTTGCTGCTGTGTTTGTGCTCTGAGTACTTTTGAGTGACTCACCTCCGCCAGGTGACTGACAACGTGTCTTGGACATCAGCGAGCTCATTAACATTCTGAAGCATCACCACCATGGTTGCCATGACGTCAGTGTCTCTGTGGAAACTCATTCGGGAATGAGGGTCAGATGCACATTCTGCCACGATCATATTACTATTCATCCCATCAGGTTGTCAGAGAACACACTTTTAATCATTTGTTGCGTACTCCTTGTCTGCTTTCTGTTCTCATCATAATTTACAACCAACATTTTTATTCTGAGCTGTGGATGATAAATAGTCTCCCACTCTGAAATGCCTGCAGGGCGCACACATATGGGAAGAAAAATCCAACAGCAGTGAGAGGTGACAAAACACCTGACTGGCTCTCTAATGTGTGTTTAATTGTCCAAACCACACTCATATTGTATCCGAAAGCCTGCTAGCTCATGTGAGCAGGAGGAGAGATTCCAGCATCAGATTAGCTGGCCTTACAAACCTGTGCTGAGATACACAAGTGGACATGGGTTTTATAACACCATAATCACCTCGACTGAGCTGGCGAGAGGCTGAGACACTCTCTCCCCAGAGAGACGATAGATGATGAGCCCGTCTCCTCGCTGATATTATCTCTGGACAGCCGGGGTTGCTTATATCCAAAGATGCAGCAAGATTATAATTATCTAAAGTGCTGTCCTCATGCACGTGGTGCACGGTATTACATACAAGCAATTACACATTTTCAGTATCCAGCTGAGTGACTGCATTATTCAAAGCGACATGATTAGTTGTTTATTGTTTAAAGGCCCCAATTATGTCAATTAGAGTTACTTGAACCTGAAATCTGTGACTATTTTGGGTAAAAAATATGGTAATTTTATTTTTATCTGTGCTGTTAGGTGCTAAAATTGGCACATTTACAACAGTTACTTTGGCTGGCACTGCTGCCTGTTCAGTCTCATGTCGCTCTGGGTAGCAGCTCACTGCTCTTCTGGTTGACAATGCCAACAATGTTTGTTCAAACCACAGGAAGTGTTGTTCAAGATCCTGAGAGCTTTCTTTTGTATCACACACTCTACATCATACCATCAGTCTACATACAATTTCATCACAATAGCAAATAGCAAGCTATTGAAGAAGTTTTCTGGAAGATAGTGGACATTTTTATTTAGCTAAATATCTCTAAGTCTTCTATATGACATTATCATTAATGGGTGGTGTTTTACCTGTTTTATGTCATGATGTCACTTGGTGTACATTGTTTTATGAGTTTTGTGGGTTTGAGGATATGCTTTACATATGTATTATATTGCATCTTATAAGTTCTCCCTCGACTGAGTCCAGACCTTTGAGTACGCCCACTCCACTGATTTCCAATTGACTGGTGTGTTTGGCATTGTGACATGATAGCGGTTTCTCGGTTAAGATAAACAAAAAACTAATTATATAATTAGCCAATCAGCGCCAAGAACAGGGCTAACACTGCTGTCAAGCATTGTCAACTGGTGCACTGAAACCAATGGGCCATAATATTAACTACGGCAAGCGCTATTGGCAAGATAGACGCTTCTTTTGAGGCTGAGATTCTTTCTGATATCTGGCAAAGTTTTCCCTAAATAACAACAAAGTTAAAGGAATACCACAAAAGTCAGTTTGTGTTTCAATTTCTCACCCAGTGTCACACTGAAATCGTAAAGAAAACTGTTTTTCTCACATGCCTCAAACGAAGAATCCAAAAACTGAGAAAATTATTGATGAATTGAAGTCCTAGGCAACTGCATTTAACAACAGCAAAACCATCTGTTTACAAAATCTCACACAACTCATCCAACATAATCTAAATCTCATGTATCCAGTCAAATGCTCAGGACTTCCCAAACAGACCGCAACTAAACTAAAAGTAAAGCTCAATCTATGCTAATCCACTTACAAAAAACAATATTTTTCATCTCACTGAATGCAGAATTTGCTGGTTTACCACTGTCGCAATCAGTAGTTTGTTTCTATTATTGTGTGACTTTGGTGTTTTAAAAGGTTGCCTCAGATTCACCAAAGTGGCACAATAACACAAACAAACTACTGATCGACGTAGTGTCAGTGGAGTCTGGCTTTGAAGAGAGACTGAGTTATACTTTTACGTTTAGTTAGTTCCCTGTCTTGAAGTGTCTGTTTGGGAAGTACTGAGCCTATGACTGGATAAATAAGACTTGGATTATGCTGCACGAGTTGTATGAGAGCTTGTAAATAGATGTTTTGATATACTTTTGCTGTTGTTAAACACAATCACCTAATCATCAAGAATTTCTCCATTTTTGGATTCTTCGTTCTGCTGGAGGCATGTCAGAACAACAAAGTTTTCTTTATGAATTCAGCACAACACAAGGTGTAATTGATGCACAAATGGTCACTGGGGGGGTGACGTATTCCTTTCAAGTCAAAACTGAGACGTCATAAGCACAACTCTGGTTGCTCTGCCATCTTTGTTGTACATAATAATAATAATTTCAGCTTTTCTCAGCTTTTCTTCACACAGTATTCACCCTCCAGCATGATTGCTGCTTTCCAACATGAGCACATTTAATAGGCCAGCTTCATGGCAGAGATACGGGGATGCGACACCACTGTTATTGATCAGACAGGTTTTTAAGTTCAGCTTTACCCAATTATCTAAACCACTGAATTGGAAGTAAAACAGGAGACAACCCTATCTATGAACCACAAAATGGCTCTGCAATGCAATAGATTAAAACTGAAATGTTAGTTATCTTAAGGTTCTTCCTATCACAACTGAAAAGAAATGTAGAGAACCCTGCAAACAGCTTTTTTCACCCAAAGGAAATCATATCAGGTTTCTAATGGAAACAAACTTTATCTTTTTTTAACCAAATGACATTTACCTTAGTTCCCTGACATATTTCAAGATATGACTTTTCTTCAACACTCATTTTGAAAGAAGTTCTCTCAACAGTTCAAACCATAACAGGAATAGGTGAGATTATCTTACACCATTGGCAGCAGTGAATAGATAATGCTCTCCTCTCCCTCGGTGGTTGACAGTGACATGACCTTTATTAAGGCACTAAAGCCCCAACTGCTCCAGTCGAGCTGCTCGGTGGCCAAACAGTGTACGACTAAAAGGGCATCTCCCTAATGTGTGACTATGTAAATGGGTGACGCCCTGCAGCAAATATGAAATTTCCAGCCGGAGTGTCTGAGGGGGAGGAAGGGTGATGTTGGGAATTATTGACCTCCCCCAAGCAAAACAAAAAGATGAGAGACTGTTTAAAAAACATTAATTGTGGCAGATTAGCAGAATCAGAACAGAATCCAACAGAATCTTTCAATCCTGGTTTAAGCATGACGAGCACTTTGTAACTTTGTTTTGAAAAGTGCAGTATACAGTTTATTATTAAACTGTCAAACAATAAGGAGCCACATACACACATAGACATATCAATTTCCATGGTGATGTTATATAGCAGGTGGTACAGCAGATTGATGACCTCTTGTCCTCTAATTTAAGTGAACAAGAAAACTACAGCAGTCTGCTGGATTGTCCCAAAAATATAGAACAGCTGCTTACAAGGTGATAAAGTACTCAAACTTAAACTTGCTGCTGTAGTTAAGCACCACATAATTAGCTGCTGACAGGTGGTTAGTTTGTCAGCTCAGTCTTATGGCCAGAAAATAAATATCCATCAGATTCAGCCAGATCTTGGAGCAGGAAATGTATATCATGTAATAGACTCTCTGCTCCAAGTTAACAAGAGTTAAGAGTCTAGCCGTGATCTGCAGGGCTATACTTAATACTAATATTAGCATGATAACATGCTCACGATGACAGTCATAGAGTAGCATGCTACCTTTTGCTTATTAAAAACAGAAGGTTAATGTAATGGACAAAGTACCGGACCAAGCGAAACTTTGATGCTCGAAGAAAGGTCAGAGGATCATCAAAGTTATCATTCGGATGGAGACATGGTTTGTGTACAGTTTCATGGTAATCTGTCCAATAGTTATTGAGACATTTCACTTAAAACCACAAATTTCAACCTCATGATGGCACTAAAGAAAATGTTAGAGGATCACCAACGTTACTGGGATACATCTTCTGGGACCCATGGATGTCTGCACAAAATTTGGTACCAATCCATCTTGTGAAAGTTGACACAGAAGTTTCACAAGAAAATTTTCAACTGGCTGGTGGCTCCAGAGGAAAATTCAGAGAATCATCAGAGTCTTTTGAAGTCATCTTGGTACCATAACGTTTAGATGTTTTGGCAATCTATAAAAGAGTTGCTGGGATATTTCAGTCTAGACCAAAGTGGTGGTGCAACAAACCATCCTTAGATCCATGAGTTAGCATGGCTAAAACCAATTTATTAAACTGATAGCGATCATCCTTGATTATGATTGGCTGAGCTTTGTTAATAAATTCACAGCTGTGGCCGTGTTACAACTTCAGTATTACTGGGCCAATTGACCTATGGCTAAGCCACGCCCCCTCCACTCACTCAGACAAATCAACATTCAGTGACCGGGCGCTATGGCAGGTGTCACAGTACACAGCATTTCACAGGAGGCAACTGATGATTTTTGGACACATAAAGATCAGAAGAAGTAACCAAAAGGGCCTAAACTGCGCATTGGAGAGATATATTCATAATTTTATTGTTGAGAAGGTCGATGAAAAGCTTCGATAATGAGCCAGAATTTACAGGTCACAGTGTACGCTTGTAAACCGCATCTCGTTGCCGTCGCCATCAAAGACAACAAGTTAAAGTGCCACTGAAGTTAAGGTTTTTGGCTCAGAATATGAGAAAAGGATAACAGCCTTTTTACCATCTTAACCAACAGTGTCTCTTGGTTAGTTTGGTGCTACAGTATTTACACTGAATCATTTAGCATAACGTTTGCCAACCTTTGTTATCTCTGCGATTATTGCAGATAAATAAAGCTAAGCTCCAGAAGCTTAACTAGAGCCCTTTGGACAACAGCTAACAATGATGTACGATCACCAAAGTACAAAAACTAGAACAAAATAGGCTAATGAACTCCCAGCAAACAAGGTGACATGATGAACAACGCAGCTAGGAGCTAACGTTAGGCTAACCTTAGCTAACATTAGCTAGAGAGGTTAAAGATAACTTTATATTTCTTTCCAGCAAAGTGACAATATGTTGCCTCAAACACAATGTTGACTTACCTTAGAATGATGGTTGATGATTGTTCAAAGGCTGACTGTTGCATCTTCTCACATGTGCTGTGCCTTTGCCAAAAAGTTGTACTTGAACACGGCACAAGGACAACAGCCAAAGAACTTACAAGCATGTACATTCTGAGCCAAAAAGGGAAACCTGAGGACCAACAGGACAGATACAAAATGCTACTTAGCTATTTAGCACATTAACACCACAACCCGATGTTGAAAGAATGAAGGATACTTACCATGTACCAGCGAACGATAACAAAACAATTACGAATCATTTTGCTAAACAGCTCAATGGCTAGAAACAGAATCCCCACTGACATTCACTGACTGGTTCCACTGACTTCGACACCTATTCATCTCGCTGAATTCATCAATAAATAGGCAACAAGGGGACACACCTCAAAAACTAACACTGACCAATGACTGACCATCAACTTGGTGTATCCGGGCCCTCAGCTGTTGTAGCTGTGAACAGTTTCTCGTGGCTTACTGCCTAAGTATCTAACAACCATAGATCAGGTAAGGCACAGCGTTTCAGTCGACCTCATATGGAAAGTAAACCAGCCTATCTAGGCAGGCCACTTTTGACAAATACTCAAGATTTGTCTCTCACAATTATAGATAAAACTGGTGTATTTTCCATGGACACCATCCAATAGGTCTATCAGTCTGTGGAGCCAGTTTAAAAACTCAAGAGCAGGATGCTGAGTATCTCTGCCAAACCACTCCATCTTTGCCATCTTACCAGACCTCCCCTCGCCCAGCTCAGCGACACAAGCAACTCATACACAACCACTAACTCCTCAGGGAAACACTGCATGTGTGCATTCACCTGACAACACATGATGGGGGAAAAAACTGCCTTCTAAAATATCAATAACTCAACGCATCAGTCACTCTCCATGCTCTGCTTTTGATGTTAAAAGACATTTTAAAAAAGCATTATCTCTGCAGTAAGATGCCGGTCCCAGATGTAAATTCAGACACACAGGCACATTTAGATAAAGACATACACACACACACTGACTAACTATATGAAAGCACACACTCCCACATTTTAATTAGCAGCACTTTAGTGCAGAAAGCACTAAACCGTAGGATAATTAATCTCCACAGTCTGTGTTTTCACTGCTAAACCACCTCAGGGAGGGGCCCAGGTTACTCTCTACTCTGTTGAGTTCATCTGCTGGGAAACAGGAAACAATAAAGTTGAAAATCTTAAGGGGGTAACAGGGGAAAGGTCGCCAGATTAATATGCTGTTGAAGGCATTTGCTTGTGCAGTACACCGATGGTCAGTTCCTGCACCATGAATGTGGAATGCCAACAATTTCTGCCGGCTTCCTGTGTGAGTGTGTCTGTGTGTGTGTGGTTGTGTGTGTGTGAGTTCAGTTTGGTCACATACTGCCTCTCATTACAAATCCTCTCATGACTGTATGCAATTTGTGGCTCTGCTCTGTAGCCTTTTGTCAGCAGGCAAGCCAAGTACTGTCTCTGTCTGTCTCTGTCAGTGTCTATCACTCCTCCTCAATGTGTCTCTGTCAGTCGCTGGGTCTCTCTCTCTTTCTCTGCCATCTCAGGGGACACAACCCCATCTGCAAATTGTAGTAATTAGCCAAGAACGACGTCTGGGATCGCACGCTTCCTGTGCACATGACGTCAGCTCTGGCCGTTCAGGGATAAGATGACTGGACTCTCTGTGCTTGTCAGAGCCACTTGGAGTAGCAGAGAATGGAAGGGAAACTCAAGAATGCAGAATCAGAGCGTGAACCCACAAAGGTACTTCTAATCCTCCTGCCGTCTCAGCGGTAAAGGGCAAATGGCTGATCAGATTGCTGAAATCGAGGCTAGACATCCTGCAGTAATAAACCTGCCTGTGAGTGGGAGTAGATTGTCAAGATAAACTCAGATGCCAGCCTAATTTTACAAACAAAGCAGCAGCTGATTTGTCTTCATCTTGGTGAGATGTACACATCCGTATCAGCGTCTGGCTGACTGCTTTATTTGATGGATATTCTGGCTGATGGCAAAATGCAGGCCAGTGCAAAGGAGATGATGCTACCCAATGCCCACTCTGTTAAATGCACAAACACACACACACTGGCACCACAAGACTAATCTTCTTAAGTCTCAGTCCGAGCTGTGGGGGCACAGCAGGTCTTGTGCTCCTGCTGTGGGTGCTGGCCTCATTTCCACTGCTCATTTCTTGCCCTGGGCTACACCTTCATACAGCTCCTCTGTGACTCATGTGTCCATCCAAAAAATGTCCCACCTCCTTGTTTTTTTTTTTTGGTGTTTTTTTTTTTGCTTTAAGGAATACACACCTGAAAAATCTGGCTTTTGAGTATCAAACATTTACCTCCTTGTACTGTAGGCTTAAAAGCTGTCCTCAAAGTCTGTAGCTTCCTTCTTTGCAGAGTGTAGTAACTTGGATTCATGGCAGTTACAATAGATTACAATGAATTGGTGTATTGAAACATTAAAAGCAACTTTTCCATGTCTCCATCAACTTCACTTTGTTTCAAGCACTAATAGTTTCACCATAGCAGAAATACAGTATGTCACACTATTACCACTATGTAGCTCCAAAATATCAATCATATTTGTTTGCAAGGCAACAAATGTCATGTCTCATCCTGACTCATCATATTTTGGACAGAAGAGGCCATTTGCATTGTATCTTGACACAGGGTGTCAGCGTTTAGGTTTAGGCATTTAGTTAAGGTTAGAGAAAGATTGTGGTTGATCTTAGTTTTGTTAATCAGCTGAGATGACAAATGACTCACGTAACTAATGACGGACTAACGGGCGACTAGCGACTCACGTGACAAAATTAAAGTTAAAGTTTCATACGAGACATGAACACTGTTCTCCTGGGTCAAAGTCCTGTGTTGCTGGCAGGGACACACTGTCAAGAGGCAAACCAGGCAAAAAAAAAAAAAATGGAAAAAGGGGCCACTGATAGCCACTCATTTTGGCAGACTATACAATGACAACTATTAACCACCATACACTTTCCATTCAGCCACTATACAGTGCACAGCTGCTGCCCCCAAAAACCCCTAAGTGGAGTTAATTTCCTTTTAGCTAACTTATAACACCTGGGTACCATCAGTAAGGACAGGGGCTAGGATTGCCTCTGCTTGTTGAATCCATCCAACTCTCCTCCCACTGGCTCTAAACAGACTTTCACTCTCAGTCACGCTGAGCATAATGGCGTGGATGGGTTCACATTAGAGTTGGTTGAAAGCTTGCTGCATTTCATACAGACGCTAAAAGAGAGCAATGTGTGTCCATGTCTGACCCTGAGTGGCATTTTTTGTGAGCAATTAAAACAAAGAATTTGAGAAAGATACATTTTTGTGTAGTTGAAATGTTTGTTTTTCTGTCTAGCCACTTACAGACCCTCAGAATTATCTTATGACCCCTTAGCATTTTGGGAACCACTGCTCTAGAGCACACTGACTGGGCTGTGTATTGGTACTAAGTGCCTTCAAAGTAATGACCAAATTAACCCAGTGCCAAGTACTACTGAACATTCTTCAGTCAAACAATACCTGCTTTCCATTATTATTGTACCCAGGTCTAGAAAAAGTAATTATTTGTATAGTCTTGCTCACAGCCAATCGCCGCAAGGTTTCCTCAGTTTAATGTGATGTGTGATTGGCCCGCTACCACAGCAGCTACAACCTGTATAGACTGTGGTGTGGGGAAGTCAAATGCGGTGTATTTGATGGACTTGGCAGTTAAGCATTCCAAGATGTCACCAAAAAGTAGAAATAAATGAAGTACTCTATTGGTATAAGTGTCACTTTAAGGATGGTGGTATTGACACTGGTATTGGTAAGTTTTAAAATCATACTTAGCTCTAACTGTGACCATACGGATCAGTGGTGGGTAAGATGTTATGTTTTTGGGGTTCTGTGTCCCATTCTTGTGAACAGGATATTTCAGGAGCACCTCGTCTGTCTCATTCTTGTAAAAGCGATATCTCAAATATGGCACAAACATCCAATTGGACTCAACTATGCGCTGATTAGATTATGGAGGTCAAAGGCTGAAGGTCACTGTGACCTTACATCCATCTCATTCTTGTGAAAGAAGAAAGCCTTGAGGGAGTTTCCTCAATTTTGGTACAAATGTCCACTTAGACTAAAGGATGAGCCGTTTAGAATTTAGAGGTCAGAGGTCACTGTGACTTTATATATAACATGTTTTAGGCCATAACTCAGGAACCGATATGCTAATTATGACAAAATGTCACACAAATGTCAAATAGGATATGATGATACAGTGATGACATGTTATATCCAAGAGGTCAAAGGTCAGCTTCACTGTGACATCATAATTTTCTGCAAGAACACTTTTCTGGCCATTACTCAATGTTATATCCTAGCAACAGAAGGGGAGACATTTGGTCAGATACTGAATTGTTAACACTAATCGTGGGTGCCCACGCTGAAACTGTGCTGATTGTATAGATCTTCTGTGCTGCCGGGGGAAGATGTGTGTGAAATATCTGTGTTTTCATAGACATAGATGTAAAGTGGAAGTGCGACTTGACTCACGGAGGCATACAACCATAAAGTGATAATTGTAGTTTTGTCACGACTCCATTGTAATTTGTCGTAGCTGCTGTTAATCCAATTTACTACACCGCTTTGCAAAGGAACAAGCTGTAAAACTTTCAGAGCCACATTTGAAGCCTGCAGGAGTTGTGTAGTTGATACTCAGAAGCTATATTTTTGGTGGAATAATGCTTTAATACTTTTGCACTTCCACCGTCTGTCACTTCCCCTTTTATTTCTTGTCGTAGCTTGTTTCTCTCTTCATCCATCCCAGTGCCTCTGACATTTCATCCATCATTTGGGCTCATCTTGTCAATGGTTTAATATCTGGATGCGATGTAATGACACCTAAGTTGCCAGACAACACTGACAGTTGTAAAGGTAAAGCTCTGCCAGCGTGTTATAACTTCCAGCAGACAGGCCTGTCCACTCTCATCTCCGCCTAAATCCTGTCAGGACACAGCAGCTTGCCAACTTCAAAAACGCTCCAGACAGAAAGTCCTGCTGCCTAACAGAAACTGTCCACACTGAGACTGACCAATGGACTGTTTTTTACAGAAACAGCTCAGGAAAAAACAGCTTTGAAAGGTTTGGAGTCCCTGAATCAACTAGACAGCAAAATTGTTCTCTGCGGATGAAAGAGCTCACATGTCATATCATCTGTTGTACTGAATAGGCCTTGAAGCTCTTGCAGTGGTATGGAGTCCAAAAACACTACATTAGCGCTCCGGTGCTGCTGCATTGCAGTTCAATTTTGCCAGCTGAGAGGTCTGCACAGTGTGCACATTACCTTGAAAGACTGACTCATTCCTCGGGCTGCAGTGCTTTTTGACTTGTAGGGCAACATGAGAGCATGGAGATGACACTAAAGCAGAAAATGGACAGTTATTCCTGACAGATATGGCTTTTGAAGGCTGGTAGAGGAATGCACATAGATGGGAAGTTGTAGAGAAAGAGTAAGCCTTGTGAATGATTGCTCCATCTGAGCATATTGAGACAGTTGGTTACAATAATGACATGATCTACATTTGATGCCATGAAATGAAATAAAGGAATGAAACTTTGTCCAGAAATCATCCTTTCCCTGCACAGCCAAGCTTTTGATTTATTCTAGACTTCAGTGAAAGGAAAACAAAATAGCCCTAACATTTTACCACTTTATTTTCCACAAAGAAACATCTTTAAAACATCTGAAACATCTTTGAGTCAAACTGACACATTTGGAGTTGATGAGAAAAATAGTGTTAAATGAGCAAAAATAAAATCAGATATGTTGTGATTTCTAAAAATGCACTTGTGGTAGTAATGCTCACACACACACACCGTCACAATATTTCAGTGTTACAGAATCTCATTTCCAGCTCCTAATGTTTGGTATGAGCCATCATTCATCTCATCACTAGAATCCCTTTTCAGCATTACTGTACATTTCCTCTCAAATATGGCAAGCAACTTCAGACAGTGCAGCTACAGATTTAGTCCTCATGTTCGCTGAGCAACACTCTTTGAAAAAAACAAGCCTCATCCCCAGACGTCCTGCTTCAACATGGTCCTCCACACACGCACTTCACCCTCCTCACTGTCGCTTCGCCGCGGTGCTATCCTCCTATTAGAGTGGTTTCAGGAAATTAATTCCTCTTTAATACCCGGGACTAGACGGCATTTCCACTATCACAGCTTCCTCTTGTCCAAGGGGTTAGTCCAATTTGCCATCATTTCAAAACAACACAAATATGTAAACAGCTCAGAAAATATGCACACACGCAACAAAAAAAAAAGAGGAAAAATCCAAAGCATTTCTTTCCACAGCGCAGTGTTTCTTTTTTCCTCTCTCTTCTGCAGTGCAAAAAATCAAAATACAAAAAAACAAAACAAAAAAAACATCAACCAAAAACAATAAATAGACTTCCTCTGTTATATATTTCTGTGTTTATGTATATACATATATATTTATAGTGATGGGTCTCTACATGAGCACACAGCTCTTGGCCCGGTCCTTCCTCATGGCCGGGGCCTCGTCCATTTGCTCAGTCCGACCCGGCAGGGGTGGCAGGGGGAGCTGTGACACTCGCTTCAGGCCTCTGCGGGAACTGCTGCGTTTTAGCTGTGGCTTGTGTGGCCGCCGCACCGACGCCACTGTGGTGATGTGGAACACGTCCCGAACGCTGTTTTCCGAAACCTTGGAGGTGCACTCTACATAGGCTACTGCCCCCATCTGTCGAGCTATTGTGCTGCCCTGGAACATGGAGACAGACAGAGCGAGAGACGATTAGCAAGCAAGCAAACTTTTAAAGGACAGTTCACCCCAAAATTGGTAATACATATTTTTCCTCTTACCTGTGGTGCTATTTATCAGTGTAGCTTGTTTTGGTGTGAGTTGCTGAGTGTTGGAGATATCGGCTATAGAGATGTCTGCCTTCTCCAGAATATAATGAAACTAGATGGAACTCGGCTTGTGGTGCTCAAAGCACCAAAAAAACAAGAAAGAAAACTCAACAGCAATGTCTCTTTCTAGAAATCATGACATAGTTTCTCAAGATAATCATCAAGGGAACTATTTAATTTCTACCAAACTACACCTGCCAACTGATCACCAGGTAGAAGGAAGCATGCTTCTACTGCTAGCTCGCCTAGCATCACTGAGATAGCTAATGTTACGCCATTATCGTTTACATCTACTACTGGTGGAGCACAAGCAGTAGATGCACTCCTCTGCGCAGAGAGACATTTGGGTGAGTGGTGTAGTTTGGTAGAAAGAAAATAATTCCTACATAAAACTGCTCGCAACAAGATCTGTGGATTATCTTGAGTAACCGTAATTTCTGGAAATTATGGCTGATATCTCCAACACTTGGAAACTCAAACCAGAACAATCTACATTGATAGATAGCACGACAGGTAAGAGGAAAACTTTGTATTTGCATATGGCATTTTTCAAAACAGATGAAACAAAAGCTTTTACAGGAAACATTAAAGACAAAGGGTAAAACTGAATGTGACATTTTATCAGCAGTGCCACAAAAAACATCAGCTTGAATAACTTGACATCTTCACAAAACATTACTGATGCACCCTTTCTCCTTTCAATGGTTTTCTATTTTGCATTTTTTTTCTAATACATCTCCTGACCGTGACACAGCAATGTCTTGCTCCTTTCAGAGGTTGTGCCAGACACGGGGTTTACTCCACATCAAGGTGCTGTGTGAGCGCTTCACAAAGAAAATGAAATTTTAAGACATACACCCCATCTGTCATTGTACCTTGGCATATGCGGGTGCTATATCTCAACAGTGGAAGACTAAGTGTCCCCGAAAGAGGCAGCAGATGCAAGAAAAAGATGTCTGTCTAAACCGTAGACTGAATGTCAATGATCTAAACATGTCTGGAGACAAATGAAGCCCCTCCACCTGAGGCATGAATAATGTAGATGCTCTGACTCCTCTGTCCGTGGTAAGTGAGGGGGGAGCAGAGCAGAGCAGCACAGGGCCCACCGGGCTGGTGTTGACATGGTCTATGCAGCTATTTAGAGAGAAGAGACTAAACTCTTAACAGAACTCCTCCAGCACTGGAGCTCACCCCCTGAGTAATGTTACAATATACCCAGTTAATTGAGACCGTAAATTGTTTGCTTGAGATCAAATCAGAGGCAAATTTAATTTTCGAGTCCCTCGGCCTCTCTCTTTGCTACAGTACAGCCTCATCTCTTGTTACATGATCAACACTTTAAACAACGCGGGATCGAGACATGCAAAGGTTGTAACAGATGAGACAGGACTGCATTTCCCATGACCCTGAAATCGCATGCTCTCCAACACAGAGAGCTTTTCATCCCCAGTGGACGTGGTTTGATTTTTATCGCGGCTGTGCACTGAGCCGCATATAAGAAGCAATGAAGTCCTCATTAGGTGGAAGAGCAGATTTAGATTCAGGGGTGGCGGCGGCGGCGGCAGGAGGGGGGCCCGAGGTAGAGATTGTCGTGACAAGCGGAAAGGCTCGATCGGATCTCGGGCAGATTAGTGGGGAAATGTCTGGAGTTCACCCAGTGGTCACTCTCGCCGGCGACTCCTCAGCTGTGTTGGAATTCAATTTAAGATCAACAACAGGATAACAACACAGGCTTTTGGATTAGAGCACCAAAATGGTTTTTGTGTGCAGCGTTGGCATCTGCTGTGTGACACACATTTTCTGGGCATGTTGGAGGGACAAACAGTAGTTGCCTCAGATGAAAACAGTGACTGAGACGGAGCAAAACAATAGCATAATGCGGGCCTGGCCACAAATGGTCGCCAGCTATTTAACATTAGCTCTGTGGTCTGCCACTCCGTCTTTTGTTTATGTATCTTATTTACATGAACTGTCTGTTGTTTTCAGTTGCTGATTTTTCGGAGGCTGCGTGCTATTAGCCTCCGGCGAGCTCTCAGACAGCAGTGGAAAAAAAGGCTCCTTTGTTCTGTGGGCTTTTGTGTGGCGGTGAAAAAGCCCCTCCACTTTTTGTATGTCCAACACGGGAGAGCACAAAATGAACACGCTGAAAGCTGATTAAAATTCACAGATTTACAGAACAGTTTATCATCCCCTCCCGCTTCGCCCCATCCCCTTGGCTTAGAGGTCATGGCGGCATGCGATAAAAGGGCTCATTCATTTATCAATGTCCGTTTTTCTATTCATCCTGCATTTTGAAAATCCCTAAATCTGCATGAATATTTCATTTCAGGGAAAAATGTGTCCCTAGACATAAACTCCACTAACCGCCTGTGCCTCTTCCGCGGCCCTCACCATAAGCAATCTTGCATTGCTTGTCAGCAAATTTCGGTCAAAACGCCAACCCCAGCAACATGTCCCCGAGGGATATCACACAGGTCTTACTCTGCATTGGTTGATTGTGTTGCCTGAGCCCCCTCTCACACTCCCCTCCTTTGGGACTTCACTATAGAAGCAATGCCACTTCTGATCCAAGATGGAAAAATGGTATAAATCCCTCGATTGCTTTCTAATTTCTTTTCCCATAGACCATTGTTGTTTTCAAGTCAGTCTTTTTTCTTTCCCCCAGGGCACCTTCCAAGTCCCTCTCTCATTACTCATCCCACCCCCTTCTCCCCACATATCCATCATCTGCTTGTTCTCACCTGCTCGTGGGTGACAGGGATGAGGCGCTGCTTGGAGAGCTCCCTCAGGGTGCTGACGTCTGTCCTCATGTCCAGCTTACAGCCAACCAGCACCACTTTGGCATTGGGACAAAACTCCTGCGTCTCCGCTTGCCACTGTTGAGACATGAGCCGACAGAGAGACAGAGAAATACATCACTGGTTGTGCCAAATCTGAGAGCAGAGCCACCTGTACTGACTGGTGAGCTGCTGAGATACAGCGACGACCTTTGGCTCTTCTGACACTGGATACCTGAGCTCGAGGGAGATTAATGCTCTCTTCATAAAATACATCTGTTCATTTATGTTGAAGGGAAATTAAAACGTCCTCTGTGTACTTACTTTACAATCTATAATCTACTTATATCAGCATTACTGAGATTAAATAGGTTGATGAGGTCAATTCCTCATATTTCGGAATACGAAACACTTCTCAGAAAAACATTTTTCTCAATATTTTAATGTTTAAGGACTCGTCCACACGTACATGAGTATTTTTTGAGACATCGCTTATTGTGTTTGCTTTGGCCTTACTTTGACTCATAACATGTGTTTTAGGTCATTGAAAACCTTAATAAGATTTTCATAAACTCCATTTTCAGTGTCGACGTATAGACAGGGAAACCAGAGTTTTTGGCTTGTGATGTCAGAGTGTGTGCTGTTTTTCCTTTTTTCCTCACAAGGAATGGCAGGCCTGTCTGGAGCTCTCACAGTAGGGCGATCTTATATCCGCAGAGACTTCAGAGATGAGGTTTATAGCATACTCGAGCACACAGACTAGAAGCAACAAACTTCATTAAAAGTCTAATGTTTCAACATCAGATGCTTCTTCATCAGAGCCTTTAGGGTTATGTTTATATTGCTGCCTGTTGGTGTGACATGCTGTTGACAGTGCTTCAGTTGTGTTTTTGTGTTTTCACTTGGACTGAAAATGTTTTGAAGCAGTGCTTGTGTGGACGGGATTTTTGTTGTTTTCTTTTTAAGAACAAAGGAGAAAAAACCCTGTATGCGTGTAGACGAGCTAAAGCATTAACCAGACAACAGCCGAGGACAGTATGCTGTGTTTGGGTGTTGATTGGACAAAACAAACAACTTGAAGACATCATTTAAGGCTCTGGGAAGTTGTGACAGGCATTTTCACCATGTTTTGTCATTTCAGAGACTCAACAACAAATCAGGCAATTAAATAAATAATTAAGACATTAATTTAAAAAAATGCTGCAGCTCTATAAAAATCCCCTATGTGTAGTAACAGACATTAGATTAGATTATTCTGACAGGTATTCTCATGCTCAATCAGATAATTGTTTTGGTCACTGCATTGTCAGAAAGTATCGAAAATTGCACATCATACTTTCTGAAAAACAAGTAGACATCTTCACATTGGGATTGGATCTAAAGATTATTTTCATTTTCAATTAATCTGTCAGTCGTTTTCTCGATTAATCGATTTGTTGTTTGGTCTATAAAATGTCAGAAAATGGTGAAACTGTCAATCAGTGTTTCCCGAGACAACATCCTCAGCTGTCTTATCTTGTCCACAACCCAAAAATATTCCATTTACTGTCATAGAAGAATTTTTAAGAGGCTCGAATCAGAGAAATTTTTACTTTTTTTTGCTCAAACTGGTTAATTGGTTATCAAGTTAGTTGGGGAGTAATTTGATAATAACAACCAATCAGTTAATTGTTGCAGCTCTACTTCACATTACTTGTTTTGTCTGACCAACACTCCACAACCCAATGGTTTTGAATTTGCTATCAAAAAAGACAAAGAAAGACAACAAATCCTCACAACAGAGAAGCTGGCTCAAGAGAATTTTTGGCAGTTTCGCTTGAAAATACTTGCTGATTAATTTTTGATGAATAGTCTAATTATCTCAATTCTCAATTCTAAGACATTGTTGATAAAAGCTCATGTTATTTTTCCAAATCCCATGCACTGTTTCGCTGTACAAAAAAGTTTAATTACACAAAGAACCATGTGAAAATAAAATCTATCATCATGCCAGCTTGGTTCAGGTTTCTGCAGCACCTGATGTGTGTTTTACTTTGCTCACTCAGCCCCCGTCAACAAATCTATTTCAGGTTCTGTACAGAAAAGGTTGAGCAGTCTTCCTCCTGAAATCATCCTGAGATTAAATGTCACTTCTGTAACTCAGCTGAACCAACACAGTCTCTCCTCCCTGCGACACAAACGCACGACAGCAGCCGACAGCCCTGAAATATTCCTCATGCCATGTGCAGAATGTCAGGGTGTCCATTGATCCTTCACGTTGAGAACAACCTTTGACCTTTTAAAGCCCACCCCTATTCTGCCAATAACACCCAATCAAAAGCTTTGATTGTTTCACCATCTCTCCTCCCCCAGCTGTCATCCACAAACCTCGATGACCCGCTTGTTCTTAGAGGTCAAGAGTCTAATTTGGGATGGGGATTGTGCAACAGGTTTTCCATGTGCCCCTCAGTTTCAGAGATTACCAGGGCGACAGCTCGGGGTCAGGGGTCATGGAAACCCCCCGCCAAGGGATTCATGAGAAAACCAAAAGCTTGACGGTGGCTCTGCTTCCCCCTGTTGACAGAGTGCACTGAGGCCTGTGAGATATTTGTGAGTTAAAAAAAAGGTGTCTCGGGTTAGATCTACAAAGTCTGCTGGGGCATTTTAGCAGCTCCCTTCAGACCACTAAACACGTCAACAGGCCAGCCGTGGGAAATGTCTCCAGCCCACAAGCAGCGCAGTTCAAAGGCAAACACACACACATGGCTTCAAGATGAGAGACCACTAAAAGGCACGGGCTTATTTTACATGACACACATGCACGCAAACAAACCCATTAAGTTGGGTGTCTCTGCACATACAATAGGTATTGCCACCGGCTGTAAAAACACGTCCACAACCACAACCCTGCCCTGCCCGTGTCATACTTTAACCGCCACCCCAATCTCAACTCCAGTATCACAACATCTGAACCATAAGCCACCTTACAAATGTTAAGTGCCACCATCTGGATAACTGTTCTGCATAAAACTCAGATTTTAAATTTTAAATGCCTACAGAAGGGCAATTCTCGTGCTCCTAAACAGGCTCCGCAACAGCTCCTCTTTGATATGGCTGATGTAGCTAATTTGCGTATCTGATATTCCTCTCAAACCCACCCGGGTGCAAAGCCTCTCCTCTCATTCTTCACTCTGACCTTCCATTCCTGAGAGAGACGAGGGTCAAGTATCCGTGGACGTTTTGATGAGATAAAGGAACGGGAGGCTCTAACCTCTGTGCTGATTTGCTCTATTGTTGAGCCATGAAAATGCAAGCTGCTGGCACAGAAATCTGAGCGGGTACAAGATGCTGATCAGGAGAAAGTGAAATTTTTTCCGGTTAGTTCTCCAGTGTCACGGCAGATATTAAATGCTGATCCCAAGTGTTGAGAGGAGGAGATGAAATTAAAAAAAAAAAAAAAAACACTGACCTTCTTTATGACACTGTCCAAAGTCTCCGGGCGGCTGATGTCGAAACAGACGAGAACTGCATCTGAGTCAGGATACGCCAGCGGCCTCACGTTGTCGTAATAAGAGGAACCTGCGGACACACAATAACATATGGCGTAAGGTCACGGTGTCTTCTGTGACATGCCTGTGTGTACTTGTTTTTAACTTGAATTAACCCCATGAGGTCCTTCGTCCCAACCATATGGCTCGTTCTGTCAATTAAAACCACACTGCTCATCCCTGGAAGGTGATCTAAAGGTCAATAATACATGGATATCCCATTAAAGCTGAGGCTGTGACATAAACTTGGACATGCTGCAGCTTCAATGCACACTGCAGATGCAAATGAGTCTCGATCTTAACAGTTGTGTGCACATATTTGAGTATCGTCTCTTGGGCTTGCACACAGCTGCGGCCTCCCCTTTATCACAGCGCTTCACGAGGAATGTTGAGGGGTTACTCAGAGAAGCACACACTCAAAAGTGAATTATAGTGGGTTGAGGACTGGAGGACTTGTGCACACAATCCATAATCATCTTGAAACAACAGCGAATGCCAACACAAAGGCCAAACTAAAGGTTGAACCCCTTAATTCTCTCAACTCATCCCTCTTCCTGTCTCTCGCAAATGGTCCTTGTTCTTAAAATCTTCCATTTCTCTCCGACTATATGAGATTCACATGCACTCACACGCCTCTCCCGGCTCTCACTTTTCATTTCTGTACCTTGATCAAATTTGAAGGCGCCGTGGTGCCTCTGTACTTTCACAAGCCGCTCGGTTACACAGGTCCTGCTCTCTTACAGCTCTCATTAGGAGGCTTGTAAAAATATCTGGGCTTTCTCTCTCTCTCACTCTCTCTCTCTCTCTGGAAATGTGGCTGTGGGCTGTGGGCACTCTCCCTCCTGCCTCTCCTGGGAGCTGGTAAAAACCTGAACCCTTACACTGCAACAGCAACCTGGGCTGCAAAAAATCAGTGTCATGAAGACTCACAAGTTTGGTGACAAATCACATTTTACACTTACAAATGTGCATAAATCAGTGAATCATACTTGAGTGTTGCAATGGTTTATACGACAACTCCAATATTGCATTTAATCCCTTAAGGTCACACAAGCTGATTATAATAATTAGAGATTTTTATACGTGCTGTTAACGTGCCTCATACCAGACCTGACACAAAAGGCAGCCAGCGTGTTTAAGAGCCGCATGTCTTTGTCTGGCGGGGTAAATGGAGTCGGCACAATGGTGCTACAGCCTGTTTTAGCATCACTATGTTCTCTTTGTTAATGATGGAATGACAATAGCTGCACGCGGCCCGTAGCCCCAGTTATTCAGCCGCCTGTCCCACGGTGACCTGCTCCCTCCCCACAGACAACAATGCAACAGCCTGCACATTAAAGATGGATGCTTTCTGTGCCTCCGAGTGAGAGGAACAGTTTTGTTTACATTTTGTTTCTCACCAAAATGCACTTTGCTATGAAGGGATAAAATATATTCTGAAGGCTTATCCAGTCTTATCACTTTTTTAAACGCATGTATTGTTAACAGCCTGCAGGCTTCTTCACTACTTTTATTGTGGCATTGCGCTGTCAATATGTATCACCGCCCTCTGCCGTCAGCACAGATAAGTAGCCTATCGCACCCTTGCTCAATTTGTGTATATCATAGATGTATACCATTCTCCACAGTGGTGCTCTATTCATTCTGATGAAACTTGCACACTGCATACAATGTAAAAGTTCTTCAGTGTTCATGAAAATCTATATAGCCCCTTTCCAACTGGAGAGAAACCCCACTGCTGTCCTAACCTGGACAACACCCGCTAACATCCAGCTTTTGCATTTAATGGGAAAGGTTACAATCAGTGTTCATACCCTGCTGTGACTCTGCAGTAGCCATGTGTATTTATCAGCTCCAGCTCCGATCGCCTTTGATCGACAGTGATGGAAATAAGGCACACGGGTGGATGTGCTAATTCTAGCCACTTTTCCAGCAAGTCCAAGCAGCAATCAAAGATCATTAAAAAATCCAGTTGGCACCAAGTTTGACAGAGAGACTGAGTAAGTTACAGATATAAAAAAGAGGTAACCACCAAATCACTGGTTTTCATGCTACTAGTAACCCTTTTTCCAGCCTGTCCGTGACATTGACTCGACACACCAGATGAAAAAAAGGATACTCATCTGTGGCAGAGAGGTGTACACAGATCTAATTTACTGGCAGTGGAAAGACAGTCTATTGCCTATTTTAACAGGTTTTCCAGTGTTTAAAAACCCCACATAAATGTGCTAATAATAATAGGAATAACTAATAGGAAAAACTCAATATATTGATATACTGATTAAAAACTCTTCTGCACACATGAAGGATATTATTACTCTTTTTTTGAAACACATTAGTTTTTATTGGACCTAATGGCTCAAATTTTGGTGACACAAATTTGTCATGAGACTGGTCAGAGTCATTGTGGTCACCCCGCTTGGTTTATTATTAAGAGGATTGTGTTTTCTTGGTTTATGGTTTTATAGTGTTTTTTACCTCCTGTGTTCCTGTGCTGACTTTTCCTCTTTCGCCCATCCACACACCTTCCCTGAATCAGCCTTGTTAGTCCTTTCCTGCTCCCCGAGTTTTTCCCAGCCTATCTGCTCCCTAATGTTCGTCTGCTTAATCACCTCATTTCCTCCACCTGAGCTCCTCCGCCCATCTCTCCACCTGCACTTCATCCCCTCTTCAGAACAGTTTGTATCTAAGCCTTGGTTATCAGTTCAGTCTTTACTGGATCCTTGGTTTTGTCCTGGTATTATCAGCTTTACCTTGCCTGCATGCACTGTTAATATGAGCTATTTCTTCAAGTTTCCGTTGCCTGCAGTGTCCTGCATTTGGGTCCACCTGCTCCACTCTGACATTTTGTTGGAGGAGCAGATCATTTTGTAATGACTGGTTAAGGGATACATTGGCCACATTGTTCACAAGTGGACAGCTCTAAATAAAAGTGTTAACGACCACCAAGACACATTAGATCCGATTGCTGAAAGCACTTGCCAAGGTGGTCTAGGACACATTTGACCACATATATCTTTTGTTGTGTAAATGCTAAAGTGTGCTGATGCATCCCCGACCAGGACCTAATGTAAATTACGTCATCAATGCAGGATGTGGTGG
The DNA here is from genome assembly GCA_026686955.1 of Epinephelus cyanopodus. Lineage (NCBI taxonomy): Eukaryota > Metazoa > Chordata > Actinopteri > Perciformes > Serranidae > Epinephelus > Epinephelus cyanopodus. The sequence goes on from CM048929.1 coordinate 26,036,325, forward strand.
TGGTTTTGGTAACAACACACAAACGCGCTATAACTTTTACATTTTACAACAAAGTGCACACGACCATCCATCGTTTTGCCCTGTGGAAGAAGAGTGTGGAATTTTGCCAACACCCATATCTCCAACCATACCAACACAACTGCTAACATGACTAGCGAGCAGCTAGCGACAGATTGGATGTAATACCTGTGTGCGAGGCCTTTGACCTTCAAGAGGAAGTGACTTGGGCATTAATGAAATCAGAACATGAATGGTCGGCTAGAGATGCATGATAGATAGTGTGAGGAGCAATGTATCTCAGCTGTCCACTTTTTTTTGGAACAGCAAAGCACATTTAATACCACGTGTAAACAGGCTAAGTGTTTCTGGTCCCCTGTGCATCACGTGACTTGCAACTGTTACAACCACTGCAAAGTAGCTGCAGAACCTGGCACTTTTCCTGGGGGCTTGGTGCATGTGAATCAATCCAAAAGCAATAAAGGGACCCTTACACCTCTAGTGGTCAAAAACTTTCTCAAAGTGGTGCCTTTAAACTCTGCAAAAGCCCAAAGGCAGTTTGGCAAAAACTTTGACACAAACACTTTTGACAATCTTGTTTTTCCACTCTTTAAAAATATACACTGTAATTATATTTTCAGTGTAATATAGAAGTAAGAAATGAAAAAATAAATGTCATTTTAGACTACACCCTACAGGACATTATCAGGAATTCACAGTCCCCTCCTCGTCTTATTTATACAAGATTGCTACTGTTTTGTACTGCTGAGAAAGCAGGACTAACACACACACACACACACACTTCCAAAAAAGTCCAATCACACGGATGCCAAGTCCAACAGTCAGCAAAGCACACATTGTACAACAGCGAGCTCTGATTGGTAGTGGTCACACATGAGGTGCTGTAGCTGCTGAAGTTGGTCTTTAGTATGTATCACAGTGCAGCAGACCTGTACCGAGGTTAGAGCTGAAGAAGAAAAGAGACGGAGCATGTGGGGGTGGAGAGGGGACAGAAAAGATTTAATGACTTTGACGCTGGGGCGAGGGCAAGGTGCAGAAGCATGAGATGATGAGAGAGGCAACCGGGGAATTAAAGCAGAATCCAGATGAAGGGGAAGAGATGTCAGATGAAGGAAAGTTGAGACAATAGTGCTTGTTGGACTTAAGATGTAATTAGAAGCTGGAACGAGGCCGTTGGGATCAATTTGTCAATCCCCAAAGATCAAAATGATTGGCAGGTCACGGTCGACGACAGGCCCCATCACAGCGCAGCAATTCAGAGCTCTTCTGCCCTGAGCGACAGGAAGGCTACCTCAGCACTTTTGCAAAGTCAGGAAAAAAGTCCTCTGAGGCAGGAGGAGAGGAGAAAAAGTGCTGTGTTTAAAACAAGCCGAGCAGGCACAAATAAAAGCCAATCACCATAACGATCAAGAACATGAGAAGGAGGAGGAGGAGGAGAAAAAAGAGTTTTCTCCTGATTGTAAAATATATCACCTCCACTGCCTGAAATGCACTTGTCCCCCTCCAGCAAAGAGACATGACCAGAGATAAAAGAGAACGTAGCTATAGAGGAGTGGAGGAGAGGAGGGTGCGCAGTGGGTGTTTGGGTAGGTAATGAAAGCACTGGACTCGGCAGGACAGATCAAATAAAGAGGTATGAGAGCTCTGGGTTGGCTATTGGTAGAGCTGGCCTGTGCCCATTCACTGTGAGGTGGAACAAAAGGTCAATTGAATTTCAGACAGAGCAGGATGAGATGGATGGAGCAGGAGGGTGAGGGAGGGGAGCACAGCCTGGCAGGAACCACTAAAAACCATCACGTCTGGCAAGGAATGGGACCCTGCCTCGCCGTGCCAAGGACAAGCATAAAACACCTCCTCACGAAACCTCCTCAAGCATTAGAATTAGCCTGATTTAGCACCGGCGATCGCTTACAGTGGAAAGTAGATTTCTGTCTTTATTTCCAGCGGGCTAATTAGCGCTGCACCACTCTGCAGCGCCACCCAGAAGGCTCCACCAAGAAGAGGTGACAGAGGTGGGAAGGAAAGCGTTCCTCACCAGCCGTCAGTCGAGCTTCATCAAAGGCCAGAAATCTCAGAGGTCGTTGAGGCGGACAAGAACTTAGCAGAGCGCTAATGTACAGTAATAAGGCTTGAGGGTTTGTGGTATGACTTCATTTATGTCTCCCGTCCCCTGACGCACTGACTCCCCCGTAGGAGCATCTGCTTGAAACACGACAGCTCTCTCTCGGCTCATTCAAAACCTCCTCTGTGAGAATCACCATTTTATGAGGGCAAACAATGAAAATAAACTTAACAATAAAACACAAATGATGCAGTTTTACGGATACATTTCTTCAGGAAACCTGCAAAGTTGAGTGTGCATCAACATCTAACAAAGCCTCCCAGTCTTCAGTGCATTAATCTGAACCATCACAGCAGGAATTTTCTCTCTCTCTGTTTGTTGCATGCTCATTGCAGACACAGCTAAAAAGCAAACCATTATGAGTGAGGGGGAAAGAATAGTCTATGCCTCGAGGCTCACTGATGTGTTCATGCACATATGGCAGGGAGTCAACAGCAACTAACAGCCTCATTAGACCACATAGACACTGAAAAACACCCATGCACACAGACAAAGGCGGGGTATAAGGAAACAAACACCCTCTCAAATGTCGCCAAATAAACGAAAACAGTTAGTGTGATTGAGTTAGCCGCAACCTTAGCAACACGGCACATTCAGCACCAAATACCCTGCGTCTTTTTTCTTCTCCTGCAGCTGTTTCCCTCTTGAAATTCACCTTCAAAGCAAAGGCAAAACATTTCAAGTTGGGGTGGCCGAGTATCGTAGCAACCTGGAGGGATGCAAATGGATTCATTGTGCGGCCCTGAAAGGAAGTGAGGAGGAAGAGAGCAGGAGAGCGAGGGGATCGCGGAGGCTAATGACTCCCGTGCATTGATGATTAGAGGTGACTAAAAAGAAGAAGAAGAAGAGGGTTGGCACATCCTTTAAGAGGTTGTGCAGACTTTTCATTGCTGAAGGTCCAGTTGGTGTTGTGTGAACTGTTATGGCTTCTCCTCAATCAGGGTTCTTATTCAAACAGAGATAAACAGAGGCTGCTGCCAAGACACCCTTCGAGAGGAGGTGGAGTTACTTTGACCCAGTGAACCACTCTGCTGTACAAGACAGCGTGTGTTTTCGTGTGTGAATATAAGCCTGCACAAAACTTTCTTTTACAGTCCCACCACTAGAATCCAATACAGTCTACTGCATATGGTGCCACTGACCTTATTCCCATGGCAGAAATTTTCAACTCACACTCCAGATGGAAAAAAAAATCTACCTGGATGAGTGGCATAAAACTAGTGCTTCACTTATAGAGACTTCAAAAAAAGTAAACTCAGAATTTCAGCCGGTTACATTAGCATGGGATTTTCAAGTTTTCAAGTTAGCAAGTTTTACCGTTTTAGAGTTTGGGATATAATCTTCACACTGTCCCAGGCAACCACTGGTTTCCATTTATTTGCGTATGAAATGAAAATAAATTAGGGGTCTGAAACTTGGCTGAGTTCTGTAATCCATCACAGTGAGGATAAAGTCTCCATTCACTTTGGTCAGTGTTACATTTTTACTGCTTGGTAAGTGCAAATTGATTTGCAATACCTCATTACAGTAATGTGAGAAATATTAATGCCGGCTCGATGTTCACTGTGATGTTACAAAACTCAAGCAAGATTAAAGAGTCAGCTAATTGATTTTCATGAAATTAATGGCAAACAATGGCTGTCTGGAACAACAGAAAGTAGAAAATTAAAGGGTCACTCACAAGTTTACACACATAACTCAGTTTAGTCATTAGTGCTACACACACTCACAGTGACAGTTAGGCTTGAGCTTGTCTCTATGAACAGATATCTGCATATGTATGGAGAATCTGTAGACAACAGAACAAAAGTTCGTTATCGGAAGTGTTTTGGTTTCCATTTGTCATCAAAGTAATACTGACCAATCAGATTTGAGCGGCAGGTACACAGTCCACGTGGAGAACAAAAGAGGCAGAACGCATCATCCAAAATGCAATCTCAAAATCCACCAGCTATCATCTGACGACACTTTATTCATCAACCTTTTTTCCAAATTAGTCTGCATTCATATGCAGATATCTGCTTACAGAGCAGTGGATGATATAGCAAAAATTTTAGCACAGTAATTTTTTCTATGTTGAATCGATATCAATATTTATTGCAGTATTGTAATATAATCCCTCGCTACACGATGCAGGTGGCCTGGCTGACCGCCCCCAACCCAGGCCCACGGGAGAAGGGGGCCCAGGAGCCGCCGGCCCTCCCTCTTCCCTCTAACGTTTATACATACTGTATAATGTTTTATACACAATAATAGATGGATTAGCAACTGTTTTACTTCTGACGATAAATAGTTTCCATCCTAGAATTGTATGGCTTTTTAAATTGTTTTATTTAAGGTGTAAAAAAAAAAAAAAAAAGAGAGAAGACGATAGTGCAATATCATACAGTCACCGCATCCCCCCAAAATAATACCGTGATATTGATTTTAGGCCATACCACCCAGCAGCCCTAAGAATAACATAAACATCGACTGTGCAAACATGGATTGGTTAAGAATATATTTTGTAATAACACAATATGCCTGCTTTATCTGCCTTAACAAACATACAGCTAGCATGTCATTTCAATTATTAAAATAATGCCGTGGTGGTACTTCTTCAGTTGATCAAACTGTTGGTCATCCAGAATTCTTAGAACCTCAGTTACATCCATAACTCTCAACTTGGTGTGTTTCCCGTCTTCGTTGGCACTGACCGAAGGCATATTTCGCAGTCTTTATCCGTGCTTCATTACTTTTAAGATATTCACTTCCTCTTCACAATTGATGTAGCGTTAACATTTTTGTCGACAATGTCCTCAGCTTTGTAGGAGCTGTTCACACCAGTTAATTTTGGGCACTTAAGCATAACGAGCTCTTGGTGGCTGTGTGAAGCAAACTGGACGTGGATCAAGAGGAAGCAGCAAGTTACTCGGGCAGAGAGACAGAAGGTGAAACGTTTTTCAAGTTTGTGTTCTTCGTCTTCAACATATGTTTGACAGACTGATCATACAGTCTCCATTTTGTTGCACTTATGGATAATGAGCATTGTCATCGGTGACTCCAGTAAAATGTATCCTAAAGTCTGTTTCATCCCCACCACTGTGGGTTCTGCTCTGACGCTGCTGTCACTGTGTGTGGAGGATAACCCCGCCCTCCTGTTCACAGGCAGTGATACAGAGAAACAGGCAGCAGACTGACTGGCTGTTGTCCCGTTTATTTCTGGTGTGTGATGATAGGCATAGATTTCAATAATACAACTAGGTACCAGATGCCAAGATGGCACCTATTCATTAGAATGGAGTTGCTTGCCAAAAAAACTTTTCTAGCTTTCGGGTTTATTTCTGTGGTATGCAGCCCACTGAATAGTGATTCTCCTGTTGGCCCTGCCCACAAGTTCCCACTCAGCTTATAGACTTTACATGGTGATGACATCACATCACAGATTTTTAAATCACTTTTCTTGGCTCGAGCCAAGTTCTACAAATACAAAACCATGGCTCAAAAGTTAAAAATGAAAAGATTAACAATTGACCTCGTTTACAGTTTGAGGTATTCTGTCAACAGTTTCACAGATGTGTCTTTACAGTGATGGTCTATGGGAAAAATGTGTTTTGGGCCACAGGGGATTTTTTTCGCTGCAATACTGTGGCCACTGGGAAAAATTTGCTGCACTCCTGGGAGCCTGGTGATCGGCTGTAAGATCAATTCATATCAAGTAAAAATCTCCAAAGCTTATCATTACTGACATGGATTTTTATCACCATCCCCTATCGAGATCATCTTATCACCCAGCTCTGACTGAGATGTTTTCTGGACCTGTCTCAAGTTGCTAATCTACTCTAAACCATGAGCACATGAAAGAGGAAGCCATGGCCCTGATAGACTGTATCGCTGTCAGACCTATACAGTAGCTGATGAGTTTGGAGATTGGATGTGACATTAAAAATATTTCACAGGGTTATAAACTGGGGGTGCACAGTTAGAGAGATTAGGGCTTTTGGCAGGGAAGGTCTAATGAAGCACGGTATTGAGTGGAATGATAGGAAGCTTGACTCCCAGTGTTTTTGAAGCTTGACTCACACCAGGCACAAATATTAATGATATCTTGTCTGCTGCTGCTTTGATTTGGATCAGCCCTCCTGTGGATGTGAAATACCAAATCATGGGAGTAGCCCTTTAAATCAGTAAAAACATGCAAACCCACTGGTGCCCCTCCTTTAAATTTAGGAAGACATCTTTGAAGTTTGCTAGACAGTCATGGTGAGTCAGACATGGAGGTAAAATAAGACGGCTGTTTTACATCTGGGACAAACTTTCCTATTAAATATGGCATAGTTGTATTGATCCTGATAATGTGGAACACAACAGAGGTGTATTTATTTTCCTAAAATGACAGTGACGAATCTCTATAGGACACAGTGCAGTATTAATCGCTTTAGAATCGAGGATGTATTTCTTAGCTTCATTGGATTAATATGGATTTCAGAGTTCCAGTTTCCTATTTTTAATTAGTTTTTGATTTCTTTAGAGTGAAATCTGTCAGATAAATGTTTCCAGTGCACGACGTTCCTCCTGGTACAGGATGGCAGAGCAGATGGGCTGTATACTTCCAAATGACCACCAATGATTAAAGGTCTGTCTGTAATATTGCAGCTTTCACTACTACACGAAATATTGGCCTGATTTGTGCAATTTGCAGAACAACAGAGACACGACTATGTGCCTTATACGAGGAGCTTGAAGCGGTGAATCTGTGAGCGAAAAATCAACTCAATCCAGTGAAACAAACTATTAAAAAGCCACGATGAAGCATCCTCAGATGGCCTGCACTCACTGTGGCTTATATGTTTGGTTGCTCATGCAGTCTGACATATAGGGTATACAAGTGTACGTACCACACACACACACACACACACACACACACACACACACAGATAAAGCTGTTGATCTGTAATAGAGATGGCTGTGTCAAGTTTTCAAAGGCATTAGCACACAGCCGGGACAGTGGAGGTGACACTGGGTTAAATGGCCATTAACCTTCCATGTCTGCAGCCTTCACACAGGGGATATTGATCAAAGCTCCCTGCGCTTTCCCCTGTGGAGGAAGTGCAGCCCTTTGAAGGGCATCGAGCACCTTCCACGGATCTGCTCTGAGCTCCGCTGCCGAGGAGTTAATGCCTGTGTCTGTCGTCCAATCGCAGGTTGAAAAGCAGGGTCGGCCACAGCGCTGACAGCACAGGCAAGGGGACAGAGCCGCATTACTGTCTGTCTCCTGCTCGCCCCAGGGGTATGGAGATGGAGTAGTGTGTCCGCTTTCAGTTTTCTCCTCACCCCCAGCCCGTCTTTTATAATCACAGACGCACACACACTCTCATTCCGCCAGAGAAATGGCTTTGCATTTCATCTCCTGTTGTTTGATCTCTGTGTCTTGTCTAAGGCTCTGGTTCATGCTGCGCTTTGCTTTTAAAGATCACTATGCTCCTTTTGTCGCTCACTCCTTCTGTCGATTTATATATTCCCTACCTCGCTTTTAAAAAACACCAATCATGTCTCTACTTTGATTTTCCCCTTCTGACTGTCTGAGGCATGACTTTGCATTTTGTGTGGCAGTCTTCGTCGGTACACCCTCAGTGTCACTGTTAATTCCTTGGAGATGTTCATGTGTTTAGATGTTACAATACAAACATTGCCCCGTTTTTGTTTGTGTGAAGAAGTCAAGTAGCTGTGAACGACTGCAGGCTGAGCACAGGGAGCACATGCAGGACCTGCCTTTATCTGTTTATATGTTTCCTCAAGCTCCACGCTTCTCTTGCCAGAACCGTTGAGTCTCGTCAAAGCTGCAACGGCAGACTGTTTGGACAAGATCCACCAAATAAGACAGTTTAAAAAAAACAGACAAGAGCTAGTTAAAGCACACCAGATGCTGACTTGAAGATTATTTGTTCTTTGCACAACCTCTGTCACCACTCAGTGTTGGACCCCAGCTGGTTCCGATATCGCCAACAAAGACTGCAAGTCTTTTTTTAGAGTTTGTTTTGTCTGATTGCTCAACTTAAACATGTAGATGCAGAAGATTTCAAAGAGGGATGAGGTATTTTTAAAGAAAGGAGACTAGTCGCAGTATCCAGTTGTACTTCTCAAAAGCTGATCAGATCGGACTTAAGGAGGATTCACGGTTTTACAGGGAGAACTAGATGAAAGGAGGCCTGGGTCAACACTATTGACAGTATACCCCTAATACATTTTAATCAAACATTAACACACTTAAACATTCATGATGATGGTACCAGCACCATATTTGGCTTTAACTGCTGCAGTGTAGGCAACATGACCAGATTATCAGTCAGCACAATATTTGTTGGCCACGATAATGGCCCTCATATTTGAGAACCACCTGTTTTGAATTTTGCACTATACTCCGTCTCTCTTTTCACTTTTTCTCTTGCTTTCTCTATGTTTCACTGCATTGTTGTAGCATATCAAATGTAACAACATGCTAGCAAACATCTGACACTGTACTGTAGGTAATGTAATTACCCATGTAGCCCTAATAACTGCAGCAGGACAGTTGTCCACTCTTGGTAGCAATAACAATGCAAATGTGCCTGTTTGGTAATTCTTTGGTTTTGCATCATATCAAAAAGGTTTGCCAGAGAACATGAACAAATTGATTTGTAAGATGTGCAATAAACAAGTCGGGACTTAAGATGGAAACGCAACAAATCTCCGCTCCGATCTTGAAAGTCACTGTCCAACAGGATGTGCATGTCTGCCGCAGACTCCATCCACAAGGAGCAGCCGGACCAAAAATCCTACAACAATGAGATATCGACCCTTAATCTTTCGCACACAGCTGTATGTCTTCAAGCAATATCATCAGTGCGGGAATTTCAGTATCACCCAACCCTACTGCAGTGTGCATAGGCTTGGATGGTATCTATTTTTTCATTTCTTCCTGACATGGAGTATACGGTGGATTATGGTATTTGTGTAAGGGGAAAAACACGTAAAAGCCGATCTACTCATGATAGAAAATAGAGAAGCTTGTAATGTATGTCATTGTCTAGCCCACAATTAAAAGTTAGTCTACTCAGACAAGTCTTGCTGGGCTTAAATACAGTATTTATGGCCCATAGAATAATGAATAGATAGGAAATGAGCACCCTTGACACTTGCAATAAGGACCCTAATGACCTAATGTTTCTGTGGTGGGTACAAACACATCGTTGGCTAAGATGAGATAATGTGTTGCATAAAATCATGTGGCTAATAAAAAGTTGGATAATGTCATCTAAAGATAAAGTTGTATGTGGCAATGGGACTTCCTCTATACCGCCTCAGTACAGCATCTACATAACAATTTAATAGAAAGACAAGACCTTGTATTTCTGATGGTACTGAAAATCATACTTTTGGGATTTCTTAACACCCCAGTGTACTGTGATACACTGATATTGCCCAGGCCTAATGCATACACCGTCACATCTGCCACCATGTCATTCTCAAACACTTTGTGGTGCCAAAGTAAGACAATTTCCAAAGTTGCTATAATCAACTCTCAGTTAACCAAAGTTTCTAATGCGTGTGACAATGTTCGTCTAAAACTGTAATGGCATTGGTTCTCTGCAGCTTATTAAATCCCCTACATTTGGCAAGGTTGCTAATAATTAACAAAACCTCAAGCTGCATTTAGTATTTTATTTTTTACAGCACCATTTTCAAGGTCTTTGAGATCATGCAGTAATTTTTGGAGTTCACTGCCAGCGGTAGACACCCACTCTAATTCTTCGACCAAGTATTGGTGATTACCATTCTGCAATGAATTCTGCTATCAAAAAAGAGTCCCAGCCGTCCTCAAATAGTACCATCACCTCACACACACGCAGTATTCAAATTTATCTCTTTCTATTCCTTTTCACCTGTAAAACAGCAGAGATCACATCCTTTATTTCCACTCCTACACATCTTCCAATCTCTGGATTTTCATTAAAACTTGTAATAACACTGACTGCAGCTTCTCTGTCCACAGCTGTCCGTCTGATATGAAAGACGGAGTGAGAATATTCAGGCAGCAGCTACATAGGCATATGAAAGAAAAACTTGTGAGTGGAAAAGGACATCCTCTGCTCCATCGACTCCGCTTCCTCAGTGCATAACCATCCAAACACATCCCTATCATGGTGCTATCTATCCCCCAGCCCACTCCGAAACCCCCTGGGGAGGCCGCCGGGGAGACATGGCACTACTTCAAGTGCAATTTCACTTCCACAAAGGCGGCAGCAGCAGCGAGAAAGAGAGCGCATTGGATCTTGTTTATAAATAAAGTCATCCATAAATGATGGGATCTGTCGAGTGTGTGTGTGTGAGCGAGGTGCAGGTGGGGGGGTGAAGGATGGAGGTGAAAGACGGCCTCTCTCCCTGTATCCCCTTACGCTCCGATGGGCTGCAGACGGATGCTGAGAGGGTTTTGCTCCTGTGGAGGTGGGGGGGGGGGGGGGGGGGGGGTGGGGGCGGCCAGAGGGACTGAGAGCTAGCTTTGGGAGCAGCAGAACCAGTCAGTGTGGCTGTTTGAAGTGGCCTGATCAAAGCTGGCGCTGCTTCGGGTTCTGTTGCTCTCGGCAGAGGGAGTGGACCGGGAGAAATCACACAGAGCCACAGTTCTCTGGGTGGGTTTCCTGTCTGCCTGGATGACTGAGGCATTCACTGTTGCTGCTGCTACTGCTGCTGAATAGAAACAAATGCCTGGTTCAGTGCCAGGGTGCATTAGTTTGTGTCTCTTCTCTTGTTAAAGCCAATTTTCCGAACACATGAGCAGTGCCTTGGTAACATAATGTATTACTGTAATCACATTACTATGCTGGGCAACAGGAGTTTGTTTTTTGGTGATTATATTACAGTTACTGGCCTGCTGAACATTATGTTCCTCGTGACACACATTAAAGGACCAGTGTGTAGAACTTAGGGGGATATAGTAGCAGAAATGGAAAATAATATAATACGTTTGTTTTGTTTTGTATAAAATCACCTGAAAATAAGAATCTTTGTGTTTTCATTACCTTAGAATGAGCCATTTATATCTACATAAAGAACAGATCCTCTTCCACAGAGTCCACCATGTTGCACTTCTGTGTTTCTACAGAATGGACAAACCAAGCACTGGCACTCGACAGGGCCTTCTGCCTCTTCACCTCAGCCACCATAGTTAGCAGCCTGTCCGCAATGAGCCAAACAGCATAAAAAATATAATAAAATTTCAATTTATTCAGTGATTTTACTAGTTTAAATGAACAGGTCTGTTTGTTTTAAGGAGGAAGATACTTATGTCAATAATTCCCAATAAAAACCTCCTGAACAATGAACATTGATGGAATTATAACCGGAAGCTCACACTTGGCACACAGGAGAGATTTCAACTGGTTGCAGTCTGCAATCCTCACCTCTAGAAGCCACTAAATCCTACACACTGGTCCTCCAAATTTAATGTTGTGACACATTCAATTAAAAGTCTGTATAAACATCTGTCAATCATAATGAAGCATTACTACCATGTTTAAATAGAAGCACACAGGTTTACACACAAAGTGAAATGCTTTGAAATAGAGGTTACATTTGTTATATATTACAAATTTAGAATGACAAAGACTGAGTTTGTTTCTCTTTCAATATCTATTAGGGAAAATTATTTTCCGCCCTACTGGCCCACTTGTGTGAGAGCTCAATCACATAAATACAGCACAAAATAGCAGAGAGCTCTTTGTTTTCATAAGTAAAATATTCTTTTGACTTTGAATTCACACTGTGTCCCAGTCAGATCCATCAAAGAACAAAACATGCCGCCATCAAACTGTCCGTTATTCAATATAAAACAAAAAAACAAACAAACGTAAAAACAATAAAAGCAAGAAAACTCCCAGTTCATCTCCTCGAGCCCCTCGTAGTGACTACATTTAGAATCAATAACTTCCTGTGTCAACGGATTTCTATGCATCGTGCCATAGATCATGTTACTTCAGGTCAATGAAGATGGAGGGCTCACAATTAAAGCACACTTCCTCCATCTCTTCATACAATAGGCAAAGGCACTGCATTAAATCCCCTGTAGGATTATTTATATGGCCATATGTAGCTGTGTGTTTAACATGGAACAAGAGCGCTGCAGTGCTTTAAAAGTATGACACAGTTGGCGTTTGTGTGTCTGCGTCCCCGAGGACCACAGTGGGTCAGGTCCCAAGGGTGCCACCGACAAACCTCGCTCACAAAACAAAGCCTCGAAGGGTGGGGTGCTGGGTGGGGGGTGGGAAAAGCACAGATGTACACTTCTCCTTCTGTCTACCCCTTCTGTCCCCTTTTCCCTGTTTTCAATCTAGTGAACACTTGCTGCTCTTATAACATGCTCTAAGGGCATGCCCCCCCCCCCGCTCAGACTACCCCAATGTCTTTGCCTATTGGGCGAAGCAGCTGCTGCGCTTTCTAGTCTTATTGTGTCCCGGCTCCCACCCCAGCGCCCCTCATCTACCCCCATTACGCCTCTGGTCAGCTGAGAAACAATGGTAGAGGTCACAGGGTCAGCGATGTTGGAATTCCCATACACAAGCCCACTCAATCATACACATGCCCACACACATGTACACTTGCACTCACTCGTATCCCTTAAACATTTGGCATCCATCTCGCTCTTTTATTACAATGCATTTCAAACGTGGGAGACCCGATATACAGTATAAGACAGCTCAAGTTAAGTTAGTTAAAGCTGCTACAGTCTATATTTTCATAATAACGTATCAATCGACAACGTGAAAACCGCAGCTCTCCGAAGCACATAACTTTACCTGACATACGCAACCTGACGACCCAACCATGTTTTGTTTCCTAAACACTGTGTAACTTTACATTAACGTTCTGTGGCCCAAGCATGATTCCTTTACTAAACCTTTCCTACGTAATTTTACTTTCTTAAACTTTACGTTACTTCACGTGATATATTTTTCGCATTTAATGTTTTGACGCCCCACCGTGACTCTGCGCTAAACCTAACCTACATATGTTTACGTTAAGTGCGTAACATTCTGACGTCCAATCATGACTCTTTAAATAACCTTACCTACATAACTTCATTTTCTTAAACCTAACCTACGTTACTGTATGTTATGCTACTTTACGTTAAGTACATAATCTGATGATGCCTCACCATGATTCTTTTTCTAAACTTAACCTATGTAGATATATTTTCGTAATCTAAGTAGTTTTACACGTGTGTAACTTTATGTTAAGTTGTAACAGGATGACACCCGACCATGATTCTTTCCTTAACCTAACCTAACCAGTAGGGGGGGCTAATTTGCTGCTAATTACAAGATATCATACAAACCAATATCACAAGATACACTGCATTGTTTAGCTGTCCCACCCACAAAGTTTTGGGTCATTCTCACCGCTCTCACTGTATCATTTCCATTCAAGTTAAGTCGCTTTTTTTTCCAGCAAGAAAGCTCTAAAAACCAAATGTACACTGCCTACCAGCACCAAGCAGGGAACAGACACAGTTGGAGACTAGCTGGTGAACACAGTGGAGCATTTAGCAGCTAAAGAACAACAGAAGCTGGCAGAAACCAAAAACAGAACTAAATGAGAGTGATAATTGGTCTTACATTCATCAGGTAGTCAGAAACATAACTCCAAATGAGTGATACAGTTGCTTGGTAACTAGATCACTAGATCATATATGTTCGTGTACATGCATGCTAAGTTGTGTATGTGCATCTGTAATATTGCTGCTTTCTTTAAGTCTTCCATTACCACTACCATTGTATTTCATATTGTCTGGTATAGGCTAAACACTGGAAACAAGCACTGGCCAAAATGATCCTGAAAATTACATCAGAATATTAAAGAATGCTAACAATGGCAGTATTGTGCACCATTCGTTACAACTCATTCTCATATCTGCCCCTTTGTACGTCTGTCGTCTTAAATGCTTGCCAAGAAAACTGTTTTATATCTTCATTTATCCTTTTATTCTCTGTCAGTCATGATATAGCTCCATTCTCCTCTTCTAGTAGCACGGCATGGCAAGGCTTAAGACAGGGCCTGTAATCTGAGTCAGTGTGAGCTCATCAAAAGCTTTAAGTGCGCTTTTTCTTCACCACATACCAAAAAAAACTTTAATTCTACCAAGTTAATGTTCCCTCCCTAATAACTTATCACTTTGATTATTCCATTGGCACATTAACTAAGTAAAAGCCATATACAGCCTATCAGCAGTGTGCAGTGCATTTCAGCAGTGGACATGCTATTAAAGCAGATTATACACTTTTGCCTGGTGCTCAGCATTAAGCTGACAGTGCATGGGGGCTGAGATGTGGCGAAGGAATGTGTGGTGGCTCTCGGCTCGTAGCTGTATCCATGGTCACATTAACAGGCTCCTCTGACAGGGATAAGAGATCAGAGGGACTGAGAGGCTGTCTCCTCTGGGGCCTCCAAGAAGTGCTTGTTTTATTGTTTATGGGCGGATGGACATGTGGGACACTCAGGACGTTTTGTATGCATGTAAAAATGTGCACAACGGTGGGTACATGCCTGTGCGGTGCAGGTGGCAGGCTGCACTTGTGTGTGTGGGTATAGGTGTCTGTGGGAGTGTGTGTGTGTTTCTCTGTGTCACCGAGGAGAGCAGATATTCCGTGTGGTAATTGCAGCCTGTGTGTTCCTGTCAGTGCAGCTGGCTGGCTTTCATGCAGCACTTCTGCCCACCCCCTGCTTAACACGGCCCCTGACTGACGGTGACCTCAACACGGCGCTTGAGATTCCGCCTTGACTAATGGGCTATCAGAGATGGAGAACATCGATGAGGGGAAAGAAAGAGGGGAGGATAAATAAATAGCTCAGAGGAAAAGACAACTGACAGTCCACCTCCAGAGAAGTTCCGCTCTCCTGCACATCAACAATTCTCCTCTTCTTAGTACTCTTTGTTTCTTACAGCTACTGTAACATACAGGCAGCCATTTCCTCTTCAGCTTGTTGACCCTTTGTGTACTAGTCTAAGAATATGATTCACAGAGTGCTGAGCTCCAGGGATGGAACACAGCTGCTTGCCTGCTCAAGGACCAAGACCATCCAGCCCAGCAGCCAGGACTGCCGGCTGTCCTCTGGAGTTTCCATAATGTCACACAAACCCACTCAGAGAGCCGAGGTGCAATGAAGTGCAGCACTGTGCGCGAGACCATCATTATTCAAGAAGAAGTTTGGAGCTGGAGACCATTTGCAAAGAGGAAAAGAAGGAAATGCCCGTAACACATAGGGGATTTGTTCTTGTAATGCCAAAATAATCAAAGTAATTTACAACATGAGGTCTGCATGCGTCCTTATTTCTGTAAGTGCCATTTTATTTATATGTATCCATGTGTGAATATGGAGCAATTATGTTTCGTGAGCTGTAAAATACATTTTAGTTATTGTCTAATGGAAACCTGGACATTTAAGTCTCTCAACAGCCCCTCAGTGGCCATTAAAATAAAGCAAATGCTCACTACAGTTACATTTTTCTTCTTACTTGAAGTTAAATTGCATTTATTAGTGGCGCTCATTATTCCCGTTCATGGGAGTAATCAGCTCAGTAGTCACTAAAATCCTCAGCTATAAAATACCAGGTGGTGTGTATGATTTACAGTACCGTGACACACAAAGATTGCACATTCCCTTCACCCCACGCAGCGCCTCCCGCTTGATTTCTAATATGCAAAACGTCTTTGTGGGCTCAAACCATTAACTGTAATCCCCGGGATTATCAGGTGCAGCCTGCCAGAGAGGCTGCAGGCTCATCCCAAACCTGATGCCAGGAGGATGAGAGTCATGGAATGAGCCGGAATATATTCTCTGTGATTCTGCTGTCAAGTTCATAAGGCCCCCAAGGACAGACCGGTACCGACCTTGTTCAAAAATACTGTCACAGGCATCCCAGTAACTGAGGATGGGGACTGGGGACCTGGAACAAAAGCCCAAGTTTATTTGCAGCACTTGCAAAAAAACAAATAAAAATAAATCCAACATGCCAGTTACAAGACAAACATTATTACAAACTGTACTCTGTGCTCAGCCACCAAATTGAAAAGGGAAACTTCTTGTTCTTTTCACAAACACAATAGAGAATGTCACACCTGACATGCCTTCTCATGCTTCAACAAGAGTCAGGCTTGTTCACACTATGAGCAACACAGCACCAGGCTGCAAGTCATTGTCAATGGAGGCCGGTAACATAAAGGTACAAACTGATGCCCAACACACACACTGCGGACAGATGTGAAGTGCTACAAATCAAAGTTAAGCTGGCTTCACTGTCGTCAGTCAATCCTATGTTTTTGTTTCTAGCTGTGGTACTGTGTTATTTAACTTAGTCAGCTTTATCCACATTGCAGGGTACACAGAGATGCAAAGAGGCAGTGACATGTGATGTTAAAATGGGGCTCATACATTAATCAAAAGCATAGCCTAGATATTTTTTTTGACCAAATACAAACTTGACATTCAGCTGAGGTGCTTTGTGGCAAGTAACAGACACAGGCTATGGCTCAGGAGGTAGAGTGGGTCGTCTTTTAATCAGAAAATTGGTGGGTTGATCCCTGGTTCCTCCAGTCTGTATGTTGAAGTGTCCTCAGGTAAGATAATGAACCCTACATTGCTCCCTTGTTGCAGCAGGTGACACTTTGTATGGTAGCCCTGGCCACCAATGGGTGAATGTGACATGTGCTTTTGAGCAACTTTTGAGTCCAGAGCAACACTTCAACAGCAGCTCGTAGTGTGAGCATAGCATGAGAGTGCACAGCAATGCCAGTGGCTCAGTGCTATGAGCTAATTGCTATCGTCAGCATACTAACATGCCCACAATGGTGATGTTAAAGTGGAGACAGACAACCCTGTTACCGGTTCTGTTGCTCCATTACCGGCCTTAGACCACCGTGGCTGGCTTCCAGGCTTTGGGGCTCTTCATTGCACTTCTGCCACTTGTCTTAACCTGGCGTTCTTACCATGATGCACTCTCAGGTACAGACATATGGCACAGGTGGATTTAACGTGAATCGGTACTCAGTAGTATGAACGTAATTTGATCGGTAACCTTAAACATACTCAGTTCAACCCTTGCAGGTAGGCATGCTAACTTTAACTAATCAGCAGTAAGCACAAAGTATAGCTGATGGCTGATGGGGATGTTATCAGTTTTTCAGTCTTGAACAAATGGAAGTTTAGTGGAACTAAATGCAAAGTCAGAGGATCAACAAAGTGATTACAATTCATCCTATGGGGGACATGAATGCATGTACCAATTTTCAATCCATCAAATGTTTGAGAGATTTCACTCAAAACCACACATAAAAATAGCATGGTGGCACCAGAGGACAAGCCAGATGATCACTAAAGTCATTAGGATACATCCTCTGGAGACCATAAATGTCTAAACTAATGGTTGTTGTGATACAGTATCTCAATCTGGTCCAAAGTGCTGGAACAAGCAATCAAAAGACCAGCATTACCATCCCTTTATTTCCCCCAGTATTTGGGTAAGAGGCCACTTTCCAAACTTCTTAATGTATGTGTTTGTTTAATTACCAGGGCATAAAACAGTTATTTAAAGTTACAGTATTTCACAAACATTGCATCTTCTGTTTACTCATTACCCGGAACTGTCATGCCGTTCTCCCCCAGTGCAGGGGAGTGCCTTCCAGCCTGCTATGCATCATCAAAACAGGTTTCGTTTAGGCAGTTATTGCCCTGGGCTGGTTAGGCAAAGAGCAGCAGCAACTTTCAGGGCTTAGGCTCGGTGCATACATTCAGCCTTGTGAACAGCAGTTGAAAGGATGTCGTCATCCTCCCTTTAGGATGCAGGCAAAAATAAACAAAAGGTATATTTAGTATCTGTGGTTAAATATGCAGCTCCATTTCCAGCTGGTTGCAACCACCTAAAAACAATCTCATTCTCCAATTGCAAATTGTTGAGAGAAAAGAGAAATAAATGCTGGTTTTAATTATTTAACAATGAGTCTAACATTACGGTCGTGATTCACAGAGACCAGACTGTAAGAGCCCAGAGCAAATAATGTTACAACATGTGATCAGCGTGCTAGCTACTCAGGTCAGACAGCACTTTCTGAACAACCTCTGGCTCCAGTGAGCTCTAGGCTTGAGGGCAAAGATGTGTCTGTTGATTTTATTTCTGCTCTGCGTTGTGATTGTAGTTCATTCATTCTCTATTAAAGATTAATCAAGTGGAAAGTGTCGAGGAACAGAAAGCCCGCTGAACTCAGCGTGTTTTTACAGGCCTGTGGAAGCCCTACTGGCCCAGCGCGCTGAGAATGTGGAGTTTTTAGAGAGCATAAAGACACCAGGAATGTTGGAAAGTTGGTATGAGAGGAGGGAGACAGCCAGACTGTGACTATGAGGTGGCACTGGGAGTGGCGTTACACACTTGGAGTGTCTCGTTATCGCCTCTCAAATCAAAACAATCACACCTCTGACTGTGAAAAGTCGAGACAGCTTTGTCACGAGAACTGATCCACAAAAAACATTAACTCTGACTTTAACAGAGGAAGGCTCAATAGAGAAAAATGGGCTTTGAAACGTGTGTGAGGGGTAATTCTTACAGAATCTCTTATAATCTGTGACATTTCCCGATAAATAAATGCTTTTGGCTCCCTGTCACCAACTGTGCAGCACAATGGTGCGTCAAACTGCAGCCAGTTCATGAAAGCTTTTAAATTTGTTGTTGTGAACACCCAGTGTCAGGCAGGTCTATTGCGGGAAAAATACTCCACTGCACAGCAAGTGATGCGTTTCATGTTCCCAGCAGCAGCTACAGCACTTTGTTTGGAAATAAATAAGAAGAAAAAAACTGGGCTGTTACAATGGGAAATTATAGCCAACATCGCTGATCGGTCAAAGACACTCCACAGAAACTTAGATTGCATTGACAGAACTTCTCAGGATAAAGAGTGAGAGACACGTGGTTTGAATGACAAGCGCTCTCTGGGGCATACAGTGGGAAAGAAACACCACAGCATGAGCTGATTAGTTGCAAAGATGTCAGCAAAAGAAGAAAGAAAAACAAGATTCCTGTGGATTGCCACTTGAAAGTACTCTACAGCATGACTAAACAGAAAGTAAGAGTTCCAGTTCTCATGTGAGAATCAGGTCAGGCATTAGAGAGGAGAAACAGAAAGAGACGTGAGTGCACTGCTGGAGGAAGTTCGGGGAAACCCGGCCTGTCATGACTCGGACTTGTTAGAAACAGCACGCACACCTCTTAGCAGGGTATTAGTCTGAGGCCAAGTCTCGAGGGAATATTTCCCAGGCACCCTTACCATACTGGGAAGAGAGGAAGAGTGCATCAGTGCCTTGGGCTCGGTAAAAAAACCCTGACTGGTGTAAGTGTCGACAGTAATCACTAATGGCCCTCAGACAAGTTATCACCGAGCCACATTGACATTTTGACCACTTAACAGCTTTGGTTGCTTTAAAAGTCCATTAGGGCACAAATACGTGCAATGGTAACAGACTACAGCACCTTTCACCATGTGGCGGCATATAGTATAGATACAGTCATACACAGATATAATGATTTTTCTCATTGGAATTCCATTCAATCACTTTCTAATTGACTTAATTCTCCAGATGGTCCGAGCTGAATGCGGGCAGAATACAAAACACAGCCGAAAGTTGCCCTCTGGTTTCCAGAAGCCATAATACCTCTCTGTTTCTGTTTAATGCTTCTTAAAATACCCATTCATTTAGTGCTGCAACACAAACACACAGATATGCAGAGACATACAGATTCTCACTCAGTAACGACCTCAATTAGATAAACACCTCACCACTGTTCTCACCCATCCTGCAAGGACTAGACCTTGTGGAAGAGCCAGAATTAATGAGACCAAACTAATCAATGGCGCAGCAGCGAATGCTGGGAGCATTTTTAATGGCAATACACATCTAACCACACCGGGGAAACGTGAACCAGGCGAGGCGCAAGCTGTTTAAAGAGCCATGCCTCAGATAGCGATCAATAATGCTTTGTGAATGGAGCCGGACCACAGCAGGCAGACTTCACCAGCAATTAAAAGGGAGACAATACTTTATGTGAAGAGGCTGAGAGCTCGGTTGTCAGATACAAAACAGCTGTATTTTGGGGAGAATGGGATGCATCTTCGGAGGAGTAAGTGGAGGATCGACTGATGCAAATGTCGGGTCAAAATTGAACTGTCCAGTGTGCTGTCGACAGCGTGGGATGCAATTGCTGCCCCCCAGCCTGGCAAGAATAATTGGAGACTTACATAAGTGTCTTTAAGAGGCTGAGGTAAAACAGTTGCACCTTGTGAAACTAGACAATATAAGGTATCCATTGACACCAACCATACGAGCATAGCTTGTCGGAAAGAGGGACAACTAGGGCTCTAAGTGTAGGTTAATTTTTGGCAAGGTCACAACTTTCCCTTTAAAATCTCGCCTCAAGATACCTCTATACCTCAACAGCACGATAGTTTTCTGGAAAATCGGCTTTTTGTTTTGGTGTGCCACCCTGAGATTTTTATTTGCCCCATCTGGCCACTCCTATGAAAACTTTTTGGGGTGCCACTGGGTGCAGCACAATTCATTTCCTCTCAAAAAAGCACTTCGTTGATATTGTGGCAAGTTTTGTTAAAGCAGGGACGAAGAGGGAAAGCTCCGTCGGCATTGCTCCTCATTTAACATCCACCGCCATGATAGGTTCCTTCACTTTGGACTCCCTTTGAAAGCTCAGCGCTGTCGTGACAGTTTGCAAGAAGGTAAATCCACAGGCCAGAGTTTACCAAAGTTTAACTTTAAGCCAGAACGTGTCAACTTTCCCTCCATGAGTGAATCCACTGATCGCAGCCATTTCATTGAAACAAATTGATTCCACTCTGTTATAAATGATGGTGTGACCATGACTAAGAGCCTGGGCCTTTCACTGCTGCTGCTGCTGCTGCTACTGCTAGTGTTCATGGGAGAAATAATAACAATAATAATAAAACAGCGCTAGTAAAGGGGAGCTGTCAGAGGAAAGGGGGTGAAGCGATAAAAAAATCCAAATCTAAAAGAGGAACCATGGGAGACATGCTATTTTCTTCAGATGAAAGCCTTTTTCATCTAAGTGCGAGCCAATTATTTTTCTTGTTGAGAGAAAATATGAACATCTGTGTTTGCTGTGAATCAGTGAATAATGGCATACCACACAAGGACCTCTGAACACACACACAAACACATACACACACAGGAGCGCACACAGAAGCACCATACACACACAGACGCATTAGCCCTGTGGGTTGGGTGACGTCATGTTTGCTGTGGGGCGGGCGGCTCCTGGTTGAAGATTAAAGACTAACACTGCCAAAGGTGGTTTAGGGTTTTAAAGATGGACAGAAGCACAACATTCCCACCACATCATTAGGCTGTTACGGCCCAGAGATAAGGAACTCTTCTAAGCTGTGGCCCCAGGTCCCGGAGGACCCTGACCCCTGACTGACAGGCTCAAGCAGATTTACTCCACAGGTCAGCATGAGGTCCAAGTAAAAACAACATTCTTTCACTGACTGATCATGTAACACAAAAATAGTCCCGTCATCTCTCCCGGAAGACGGTTTTAGGTTTGGGAATGTTTATGGTATAAGAAAGAATTCCCCCAGGGAAGATCCCACACTCAGTCCTGTGACTGGTCAGCCGTGTCACTGGTCAGAGAACTGACAGGAGCCTCTCGGCTGAGATGACCATGATGAGATGCAGATCTCAGAGCAGTTAATCCATCCATGCTGACAAGACAGTGGACCATGAAAGTGGACCATGGCTTTCTGCGCAGGAGTCTCACTAATGCCACTGCTGCCCGGTGGCCAAAAATACTTCCCCTGGCCGAAGCATGTTCATACACAGAAGCCCAGTCACACAGGAAGTCATTAAAAGGACAATGTAAGGATGATCTGTTACCAGAGAAAGTTCAGTTGTGATGGCGCAACACTGCAGTCACAGATTCCTATCTGTGGAACAACAGGGTTTGAAACTGACGTCACCAGAGGCTGTTTTTCTGACCATATCAGCATGTTTAAACTTGACGTTTTTAATGGCTGGGTGTTTTTACTCAGAGAGGAAAAAGCTCCTGAAACAACATTTACAAAATGACATGTCACTAAAACTGTACTTGAAACCATGATGAATGGATCTGAAAAGAAACTTGAATGAATTTCCTTCATGGGTTTAAGGAGGCTAGCTTTATATCAATGATTCTGTACCAGCATTTTGAAGGGAATAAAACTTAATATCACATTGTCAGCTGAAAGTGAGGCAAAGGAGGAAACTCAAGCAGACAACATGTCAAATATCTGGCCAATAAGTCAGCAAAGCACTGGGAACACTCACTGGTTATGCAGTTACTGGTCCCTTCAGGCCCATCCTGCCTCAATTATCCACGCCCTCACCCATTCCTACCCCTACAGTCTCCTGACCCTGTGGCCAGAGCATGGGAAGAGCCAGCCACACACAGCGGACAGCACAGGAAGGAATGCAAACACAAGACACCAGACATGGAGCTGGCACCGAGGTCTCCAGCAAACACAACAATCATAAATAGCAGATGCACCGAGCTAAAAACAAAAAAAAGAATCTCACAAACAAAAGACATCCATCTGAAGTTGGCAAGGTCAAAGCAATTTGTCAAAGAGATGACTGCTGGAAAAGTTGCAGGGGGGAGTTGGAGGCAGTCCTCCCACGGTCGCAGCCAGGGACAGGCACCATGGCAGGGGCTGGGAAGGGATTGATTTGATGTCAGCCTTTTAAGAGAGACGGTGCAGGCAGAGATATGAAATTGTCTTACCTGACGTGTCCCACATATTCAGCTCGATCCGGTGCTTGTCTATCTCAAAACTGGCTGTGTAGTTTTCAAACACCGTGGGCACGTAGTTCTGAAAATAAGGGATTTATTTAAGTTATCCAATTAAGACGGACAAGATAAGCCTGTGTTTACACTGCCACAGGCTTCAGGAGAGAAGACTAGTGGGGGAACAAAATCACATTTGAAAAGATGCAGCAGATAAATAAAATAATGCCAGGCACATTTCACAGAAAAGCTGGCATTGTGATCCTTTTTGGGGATATTTTAGAAATACGGTGATATTATAGCAGGTGAAGACAATGCCTTAAAGTTTTACAGGCAGCACTGCAGACAATAAAAAGTCAATTGAGACATTACAGGACTATTACAGTGATTTTACAGGCAGTCATTACAGTTTGCTCTCAGTTCAGTGCTTGTCTTCATTCAACATTTCTGTCTTTAGGCAGGTGGATGTAACCTGCTGAACAAGTAGTGCTGAAGTTGAACTGCATTGCATTTCAATGGCAGTGCTCACTCATTTCCAAACTCCTCATCTCATTGTTCTCCAAATGACAAAACACTGAAGTTGAGACTTTTGACAGACCCACCTCTGGATAGCAGTCCTTGGCAAAAACGTGCAGGAGTGCCGTTTTCCCACACTGCGTGTCCCCGACCACCACAATCTTACAGCGGCTGCCTAGACTGTCCATGGTTTGTCCGTCAGAGGTGTGCTGTTGACGCGAGGATGGATTGCATCCAGCATCCAGCATAGGAGACGCAGCGGAACAGAAGACGGGGAGGAAAAATGAGCAAATACATGCGCCGACCCGGTGCGCTTTATCCAGCTGCTTCTGCCTGACGCGCAGCTCCCTGGTCCCGCTGATAGACTCTGTGTGTCTGACTGGTCGGCTCCCGAAACCACAGCAAGGACGCGCACTCGCAGCCCTCTCTGGAAACTCCGGTAGTTTGATTACTGGCCACGCCTTCCCAATATTCGCGTCTGGATCACATCACTCAGCTGTAATAGGCTGCTCTTATGGGAAATAAAGGATGTGTGGGGCAAACAGTTTACAGTGACCTCATGCTGTTTGTTTTTGCCTCTTATGGTATTCTTTTAATATCTCAGTCATATTACCAAAACTACATCAGAGGGATCAAAGAGTTCATGGAGACAAATTACCTTCTGTTCTGTCTTTGCACTATCATATGACCTTAGGAACTTTATATCTGAGAACAGGGGCGTGGGTTTTGGTGGGGGGCACATGAAAAAGAGGTTTGGAGGGTTTTCACCAGAAAATTCTGCATTCTGGGTTCAGAGCATTTCATATTTGACCTTGTATGTTAAACTTCAGGTCCAAAACATCACTGTAATGTTGCTATAAATGGCAAGCACTATTATCCAAACTCAACAGAGCCCTTTGAGACCACATGGATGGCACTTAAACTTCTTTAAGACTCTTATATTCCTATAAGCCTGTGGTTGCACTCAAAAGTTAGGAGAGGTATCTACATGGGTGAATAGATTTCAATAAAACCATGAAAGCAGCCAAGGACTTTTACTGTGGTAAAATCAGACATTTATGCCACAAACTGATGCAGAAGACGCACAATTTGATGCATTAAAATTCACCAGAATGCAGGAAATGTAGTGTTAGACACTCAAAATGTTCTAGTGGAGGACACCAACACCCCCATTTCATATGTGCCCCTTGTGCCAAAGCAAAACCTTGGATACATATGATATTTTTAAACTGATGTTTCATAATCTAGACATTTTTTTAGCCTACTTGTTGGCCAGTAGTGACTGGATGTACCTGCATGCACAGCTTGTGTATAGGTTTACAGAAACAAACAATTCAAAATGCACTCTGGTGGGAGCAACTTCCTATGTA
The DNA here is from genome assembly GCA_026686955.1 of Epinephelus cyanopodus. Classification (NCBI taxonomy): domain Eukaryota; kingdom Metazoa; phylum Chordata; class Actinopteri; order Perciformes; family Serranidae; genus Epinephelus; species Epinephelus cyanopodus. The sequence continues at coordinate 26,061,199 of CM048929.1, forward strand.
GTGAAACCAGTTTCTGCTCTGTAGTGGGTATATGTCTTGTTCTAATTAGTGAGTTCATCGCTTTCATTTATCGCCACAGTGAAGAAGTCACACTCCTCTCAGTGATCAGGTTGTAAGGTGTTAATTGCTGTGATGAATTGCTCTGCAGGAGGGATTATCATGTGTTTAAGTATATGGTGGGAGGAAAACCGTTTGAAATGTGTCATCCTTTTAAGAAGCAAAATAGAGGTATGCTAGAAATAGCCTTTAAAGTAGCTTTAATATTCTAATTAGAAGAAGTGACAGTGTGTGTGATTATTTTTTTCTTTCTGCTTTCTCTTATTATTTAACTGTTGATAGTGGGGTTTGTTCGCGCTGTAATGATCACTGACTGAAGACCTATTTTTTTCCCCATCATTGTTAGGACAGCAGAATAAATACTCTGCCTGTTATGCTTCTTGATTTAGTGCCAGCACGACCTCCTAATGGAGATACAATAAATGCAACCTACACAGATAAAATAGTCCATCAAATTAAGTAGTTAGAGGTGGCTGAGCTGCCTTTATGGCTCTCATCGCCTTGCGTTTAGTTGATGTCCCTTGTAAGTGCCCCGCTGAGGAGTTATTGGTTTTTGTGAATGGGATAATTAAATGACGCGGAACCACGTGCCACAACAGGCCGGCACTGTTGAGTCATGTTTTCTCCACTGAAGACCGACACTGCCACCCTGTGGACACAAATGGTACTATAATACATTCAATTAACAAGTGGCAAAATAACTATTAGTCATATGGAGATTAAAACAAACTAAAACTATAACAAAAAAAAAAACAATTAAAAAAACAGCAATAGCAATGTCAGCAGGACAATGATATAGCCTATCTCAGTACAATAAAACAGACATGGAAACTTAACACTACCTGTTCTTGTCACATTATTTTTGTGATATGGCTGGATTGTTGGGAGTGTCCTGCTGTTATTAATGGAGGAAGAACTCAGCTCCTTTACTTAAGTAGAAGTTAATAATATAGCAATGTAAAAAATACTCCATTACAAGTAAAAGTTCTGCATCCAAACTCCTACTTCAGCAAAGTATTATCAGATAGCATAGGAGTATTATTAGCTAAATGTAAGTTACTGTAGGCCATAAGACACAAAAATGAAAGTAGCTACTCATTCTAAAAATGGCCCCTGTAACTGCAATATTATTATAGCCTATATTAGGGCTGCAAAAAAACGATTATTTTCATTAGTCGACTAATCATTTTATCGAAAAGGGTTTTAGTTCACCGTCATGGCAGAGAGTGTAAAGCTGCCAATATCTGAACATAAGAAGCTGCAATAAGAGTATTTTGGGGTACTTTTATAGTACTTTTCTATGAAAAATGACTCAAACCGATTAGTCGACTACTAAAATAGTCACTGATTATTCTAATAGTCGATTAGTCATCAATTGGTCGACTAATCGTTGCAGCACTATCCTATAATTTGATTGTTCATACTGATGCATTAATAGGCCTCCGTAAACAGCATTCCAGGGGTTGGGCCCCTTCTAAATGGTCTACAAGAAAAATGCAGTCCTTTTTTTAAAGAGCAAAGTTTTGGGGGGCATTTTGCCTTTAATTGATAGGACAGTCAAGTGTGAAAGGGAGTGAGAGAGAGAGAGAGAGAGAGAGAGAGAGAGAGTGTGAGTGACATGCAGCAAAGGGCCACAGGCTGGAGTCGAACCTGGGCCGCTGCGGCAACAGCCTTGTTTATGGGGTGCCTGCTCTAACCACTAAGCCACCAACTCCCCCTGAAAAGTGCACCATCTTGAACAATGGTTTGTATTTTTAGAAGATTATATTTCTTAAGGTAAAATCTAAATCTGAAAACTTGCGACTCAAAAAATGTAGTGTTTATGTAGTAGAAGTGTAAAGTAGCATTGAAATATTCAAGTAAAGTAAGATGGCTGCAGTTAGTGAACAGTATATTGGTGTGTGGTGTGAAAAGATTGTGTAGTTTAACCAGTGTGATCGTGGCTGCAACTGCTGTGGAATTTAACCTATATTGTATGTCTATTGTATTTTTTTTATTATGTTCATTCTACCATTGATTCAATGAGAAGCATCAGCTTTACCTTGCTGCTCCTGCCATGGTGTCATTTTAGCACAATTGTCTTGACCTTTTTGTCTGATTAGTAAAGTTACACTGTGTTTATAATAAATAATCAGTTGCATGTACATCCTGCAGGTGTCTGGATATAAGAGCTCTTGTTTGGTTGCTGATGTTCTTAATAGTGCATATGCTGATATTTAGTGCAGTTTATTTTTAGTTTAATGTTTACTCAAAGTACATGTTTACTGAACTAACTTTTAACTTTTGTCTAAGTACATTTTTACACAAGAACTTTTTTATTGCTTGAGTTCAGTATTCTAGTAATCCCTGCTTGTTTCTAGAGAGGTTGTTGCTATAGAGTTTTTCTACTTGAATTCCTCACTGCTTTTAGTGGAGCAAGCAAAATTACTTTCAGCTACAGTTACATTAGAAGGGTGGCACACGTTTTAAAAGCAGATATCTTAAAACCTAGGGAGACTAACCATTTGGGGCAAGAGAGAAAATACTGTATGCGCTTGTGAGATTTGGGGGAACTAACTCTTTAGTTTCAAAATCACTCCTTTACCCATGAGAACAGCAGGTGGCAGTATGCAGTCATTACTAGAGGGTTACAGGTTTTGGTATATTTTGCCTCAGGGCCACCCTGACCTTGTGAGAGACAGACAAAAATATTCCATTTCTAATATATATTCGACATTTCCCATATCGCTTTAAATTAATTTCCTTTAATGCTAACAGGAAGTTCTACTGCTTGGATGTAATACCTCTGGTCAGATGGTTTTCTTGTTAAGGACATGAGGGATGAAGATGCCACATAAGGAGGCAGTGTCGGTGAAAGTCAATTGCACTCCACATATCTATTAAAGGATTTACCTAAATGCTTACTTACAGTAAATGCTAGGTGGATTACACTCACTCTCATGCTGACTACTCAACACAGTCCGCTGCATCTGCCAGCAAGTTGGTGTAGTGTTCTGCATTCCCATTGCCCGTATATTAGTACGTGCTAAGAGATGCTTTAATGGATGTGCTACTCAACCAATAAACTCATTAGACTTGTGTGTGAACAGAGCAGAGATGCCAGCACCAGATCACTCAACAAAAGGGTAAATGAAAAAGAGGAAAAATATATAAATGACATGAGGTTGAATTGGGAAGGAGCCAGTACGCAGTGACTTCTGGCTTCAGAGCATTCAGTGTCTGTACACTTGCCAAGAAGACTGAAACAAGCAAAAAAAATCCTCCAGACTCTGCATTTTAATTTTAACATCTGCAAATTATGCAGTGCATATATGCTTTGGCACCAACTGTACTAGGACTTTGTTAAATTGAGATTTATTTGAATGATCCGATAAGGATTTCTAAAACCTCCAGACTGGCCTTTTAATATGCCTTTTCAGTAAATGTGTGAAGCTTTAACCCAGTCAGCCATGCGTGGCCAGCCTTTGGTTCTCCGTGAGAGACTTATGAACCTCAGTTGAATCAAAACATGCCAGAAGTTGCACCACCGCCAAGTCTAATGGCAGATGTCTGGTTGCACTTTGGATTTAAAAATCATGAAACAGAAAAGAGCTGTACAAAAGCCATGTGCAAGATGTGCAAAGTCGGGGTGAAATATATGGAAATACAGCAAATGTCCTAAACTATTTACAAGACATCACCCACATACACAATCTGCAAAAACATCTAATCTGTAAACAAAATCACCTAGAGAAGACATTTGCATTATTGTGACTGACGTATCCCTAATCGAATTGATATTGTATCAAATAAAATGGACGTGCGACCTTGTGAATCCAAAACAAACTGATAGGGGAAATCAGTGGCACTACCCAGCCAACCACTGATTTTCTTCATTGCCCCTATGCAGTACAAGTTTGGTGGGATGAGAAAGATGAAAATTGTAATGCTGTGATGCACCTGTGGTGGCAGGCATGCGCACATTTACTTATTCAATGAAGTATTTCCATGTTATACTCCTTTATACCTTTATACTCATGTTTCACTACATTTTAGAGGAACATGTTGTGCTTTTTTACTGTACTACATATGTATGATAGCTATATACTGTATACATGGTAGAGTTACTAGCTGTTGTACATTGTACTGTCATGAGAGGACGTATAATTAATCGACAGTGGGTGAAAACACTTGTGTGGAAGGACTATGGATGTGCAGAGGCTTTAAGATTTTACTTACAAACTATACAATAATTGAATGACATACGATGCATTATTATTGCTTACACTATCAAACAGTATAAAACAGAGACTCATGGGTCATTTTTTGCAAGTCCAAATCAAGTCTTAAGTCTCTTATGGTTGTAAGGTACATTCTATATTTAGAATTTGCTCCACTTTGAGCAGCTTCAACATCATGAGGTTTAACACAGTGGTTCTTAAAGGTCCAGTGTGTAGGATTTCGTGGGTATATTGGCAGAAATGGAATATGATGTTCAAATCTATGTTTTTATTAGTTTATAGTAACCTGAAAATAAGAATTGTTGTGTTTTTGTGACCTTTGAATGAGCCATTTACATCTACATAGGGAGCAGGGCTTCTTTCATGGATCTCTAAAGAGACCTGGATACAGTGTAGGAGGAGGTACTCTATATTATCCAATGAAAGTTGCTCAGTGGCACATTTTGCACTTCACCAATTAGAGTGGGGAAATAATGGTTCAATCATGAAGCTCTTTGAGACTTTACAAATGTTATTTGATCAAATGGACGAAATTCTCTCGGTGAAATGAGGGATTAACAGATATCATTTTTAACATGTAAGTCTATGGGAAAAGGTGTTTTTGAGACACAGGGCATCACATGACACATGGATTTCCACTCTTGGCCAATACAAAAAAATTGGCTTCAAAGCCCAGCACACTTCCTGGGGGCCTGGTCCTCCTCCTCTTAGTCTGCTGTTGTTTCTACAGTAGCTCATAATGGACAAACCAAACACTGGCTCCAAATAGGGCTATTAGCATCTTTGCATTTTTGTGTAGGCTACCATAGTTCCCCTACAGGCTTGGCACAGGAATTTCAATTGGATGCATTTTGCAACCTCACCACTAGATGCCACTAAATCCGTACTCTAGATCCTTTAACCCCCGGGTCGGCACTTTCAAAATGATCACGACACAAATCTTAAGCATCACACGATGGTTAAGGTATTACAAAAAAATACCTGTGCTACATAAATGATGCTCGTCTGTATGTGACTTTTGGAAGCTAAATATTGGACTGTTTGACCTCTTCAAACCTATATAAACAATTCAAACAATCTAAAAAGTCAGAATGGGATGTGACCACTGGTTTAGCAAAGCAGCAACTCTGAAAGCAATTTGGCATCTTGCTCAAGAACGCTGTAATAATGCATGAAATAATAACATTTACCTGTGTGTAAGAAACAAAATGAAACCAATGAAACATTTAGGGACATTAATACTTTCAGTAATAAGCAGGTAAGTCACCATAGCCACAGACTATGAAAGTATTCACATCTGCAGTAATAATTCATGCAGACAGCATGTGTGGGATTTGTTATAAATCCCAGTATTTGCCCGGTTTTAATGGAAGTGAAAATATCAGTGTGTTTGTATTTCAGACACACACATCCTCAGAGACCGTCCAGACTCCCTGCAGACTCTATTTGCCTGGCAGAGTGGTGACACAGTACTTTATCCAGGCCAAATTACACCACTGAGCAACATTATGCATTCGGTAACCTACTTAGACAAAAGAGGAAGTCTCCAAACTACACCAGGTGTCCAAGGCAGTGCATCTCTGTTACTGCATCCTATTCCTGTGCTCCTTTAACCGCAGCCATTTCCCGTGATGGATACATTTTCAAAGCCTGTTTAGCTGCTGGAACACGCTCTGAAAATTTCTCCTTGGCCCCACAGTGAAACTATTATAGAAAGCTTTTGCAGTATGCTTCCCTCCTAATCCTTTTTTCAGACTCCAACCTGCAGTCCAAGTCATTTTCCTGACTGTGCTCTGCTGGTACATTACCATACTGGCCCTGTCAGAGCTAATGAGGAGAGGAGCCACTCTGCGAGCACCCGCAGCATACTGATGTATATTCAGAGTGGCTCAGTGCGGTTGGTTGGGAAGAACAGACAATCTGCCTTGTAACATTTTGCCCGTGTCAAAGCGGCAGATCAATAATGCCTGCATCCTACATCATTAAGCCCCTGTGGGATATTGATCGGGACACTGCTGACTTTGGCCCCAGAAGTGCTGAGTGGCACTTTACGGCCACAAGGTGTCTCACCACTCCTCTTGTGGTCACATCTCTCTGAATGGACACTGGGCTGGTCCTCAGCTCTACAGGCACTGAGCTGGAAAATGTGAGCAGACTCTGGTTTGTGACAAATATAAGACACACTGCATCTGTAATCACAAAAGTTTAACAACATATTTGTATCACAAATAATATAATGCTCTTTATGAGAGGCCCTGTCCCATGTGTACTAGCTTTAGATGGAGAAGTCATCCCGCCCTCTGGCTCCCTGCACAGAAGCTGAAGAGCACAAAGCAGGTTATATCGTTTAATCAAAACCTGGCGTGACCTCAACACAAACTCATATTTTTCTGAGCTGCCTGCTCAGGGAAGTTACAACAATGAGCCATACGCAGCCCCAAGTTCCTGCAGATCTTAGGCAGCATAAACAGACACTTCCTCTGGCTCCTACTGTTCCAGCAACACACACCTCACTGTTGAACAGACAGAAATTATTACGTTTGGTCAAAGAAATATCAATTTATTAATTGTGTCTGCTGTTTGATCACATCTGAAGGTCAGAGGCACTGTCATCTGAGGATATGTCACAGTCAGATCAAAAAAAAAAAGGATAAATTAACATCCTGTGTTAGAGCTTATAGTGTCTCTCAATGATTAAACTCTTATTTGGCACACTGCCTTCTGCTCTCATGATATATCAGCATTTTAATTTCTGTGCAGACTTGCAGTAAACACATTTTGAAGAGAGCTTTTCTAGGGTTGGCTTCACTCTATTTGCCTTTTAGCCATAATGGACATTTTTGCAAATCACCCTTCTGCTTGATGCAATATAGGCTTATCTTATAGCCCTACCCAGACAGACCAAGCCCACCCAATCACAGACGCCAATTCCTTGGGTTTCATCAGCTCTCCGTGTTTTCCAGCCTGCCTCTGTCTCGTCCCACTCACACTCTCTGTCAGAGCTCGGCGTTGACAGCCACTGGCCACTGATCAGCCCACTTTGTCGGGGTTTGTGTCTCCATGCAAGACTGCTGAGAAAGAAGCTCTGACTCTCGCATCTTCTTTTATTCTCAAGGCAAGCAAACGCAACAAAACAACAAGCCCGTCCACGGCACCAACGGCACAAGAAGTGGAAGAAAAGCCTTCAAGTCGTTTCCTAGACTCATCACTGTCTCACAGCTCCCTGCACGATGTCTGGAGAGGACGCACCTGCCGAGCAGCAAAACGCCGTGGACCAGAAGCAGGAGACCAAACCCGCCGAGGAGCCCAAAGCCGAGGCGCCCAAGACGGAGCCCGCACCCGCCGCCGCCGCCGAGGCGACCACCGAGAAGGTCCCCGAGGAGGAGACGTTCTCCTACCGCGCGCTGGTGCTCACCGGCTACGGGGGCTATGATAAAGTGAAGCTGCAGGTGAAGAAGGGCAAGCCGGCGCTTAAGGCTGGCGAGGTCCTGGTGCGGGTCAAGGCTTGCGGGCTGAACTTCGCAGACCTGATGGCTCGGCAGGGGCTGTACGACCGGCTGCCGTCCCCGCCGGTCACCCCAGGAATGGAGTGCTCTGGGGTGGTGGAGGCTGTGGGGGAAGAAGTGACGGACAGAAAAGTAAGCACACATGGCTCTCAGCTTTGTCCTGTCACTTTCACTCTCATTTTACAGTGAATGTTTTATTGTTTCAGTGATGAATATTTGCCTCGCTTCGTTTTTGGTGCTACATCTGGATATGGGCGTGTCAGGCTGTGCTTGCTGCTGAGGCAGTGCTGGTAGTGCTGTGCAGTTTCATGACTTAATGAATTTAATGCCTTTATAGCCTATTGGGTCAGATAATTCACACAATAATAGGCTGATAATAAATATTGATCTGTAGTTTATGTTTGAGCTGTAATCGCTGCCCAACCATTAATTCACTCGTGCGTAAAGAGACAGCTGTTGTTATCTCAAAGTGGAACGCAATAAAGCCTGTGTGTGTGTTCATGTTGTATTTTATGTGTGCAGAAGAAGCCCAAAGTGTGTAAATGACACGAGTTGAGTACAATGAAGCCAGCAGCAGGCGTCGCCCCTCTTGTCTCCCCGCTTTTCCAAAATTGCGCTGAACAGTGCGCACTTAAGATTGAGCAACTCCAAGTCCCAAATAGTCGCTGAGATGGAGATGGATTCTTTGTTCTTATGCAACATGAGTGTTGAAAGTCTAAAGTCGTAACAGACACATGCAAATCCGCGGGATGCTTTCCGCCCTTGCTGCACCTACGCTGTATGTACTGCGCTTTGATGTGTGCCAAGGCGCGGAGAGCTGCGTCAAGTCAGCAAGAGATAGCGGCAGTGAGACCGGAAATTAGACTGCAGTGCCTTCAAAATTAAAGCCTCGAACAATTGCCTGAGCGATTCCTTTATATTTTAATGATGTTAAAGGAAGTGAAAATGAGAATATGTGCTTAATATCGAAATCAAGAAGGAGTAATGAGTATGTTAAATGTTTGTCCTACAGGACGTGCAACATTTGGTCATATATATAGTGCACATGTAAGTTATTGATCTGCAGTCTCTCATCCTGCTGAGGCCTTTATGGCTCCAAATGTAACTGTAAAAATAACGTTTTGAGTGAAGACACGATAGAAGAGACCACCTCAGCTCAAATGTGCTACTCCTACTTTGCATTTCAAGATGTTAATTAATAAGAGGCTTTATTGTGAAAAGGATCGCATCACGCCACAGTCATTAATATGGCTGACTTGACACCGGTGGCGGAGACCGGAGTCACCGACGCCTTTTGTTACCGGGAGCGGCGGTGGCGCACAGACTCACCGAGCGGAAAGGGCGAGGCGCGACGCAACAGACAGCATGGTGTGAGGAATAGGATCACTCGCCCTCTTTGTCAACACAGAGCCTATCGCCTCTGTTGTGTTCAGAAAATATTTACAGCCATAAATACATCGCGATCAAAGCTCAAACCCGCGCGCTCTCGACAATGAAGCCAAGTCAATTAAACACTCATAATTAAAAACAGATTTTCTTTAATGCTCAGCCACAAGGAATGAAGTGGTGACAGCAAGAGCGTTATTTGTCGCTTTCTAACATTGCTTGATGAGTCACACGGGCCTATATGTCTGTCTCCTGGCTGCATGGCATCACCACGGTAACGCCTTTGTAAGAAAATTAAACTACAAAGACAAAATTTTACACATGAGCCAATGATGACTCACGCCACTTATTGTAAGAGCACCACATTTCCTCACATCAGTCACTTAATATCTATAGATAACGCCAGGCTGATCAACAGAGGGATGCAAATGCAGAATCAGTGCATCTGGCTGGGAGTGGCACATATGCCAAGTCCTTATTGATGTGGAATCTGTGCAGAGTAATAGGAATATGACTGGTGACAGGTCAGCTAGCAGCAGCCAGACATCACAGAAGGTTGAGACACTTGTGTTTTTAAATAACTTCTTTCCACATTGTCAGTAATGTAGATTGGATTTAAAGGTCACGCACTACACACACACACACACACACACACACATGCACGAACACCCGGCTTGTCATCAAGGCCTCACACTCCCACATCCCCTTCCAGCCCTTCGCTTATAGAATTAAGAGCCAATCTTCCTAATGGATGGAGATCTCTGAGATCTGTTGGCAGCCGACTCAGAGGGAATGTGCTGACCCTCGTGGCACAGAATTTTTTGGGAGGCTCATCACTCACTGCAGCTCTCTCTGTCTCTGCTTCCCCTCTCACACACACACACACACACACACATATACACACACACAAAGACACGGTATGGGCGTGTCTGATAGTTTGCTACACATACTAAGCTATGCACACATGTATGCAATTTAATTAGATAGTGCAACACAAACATCAGTGGCTAAGTAAAGTCTGATTGATTTTTATTTTATCTTTCCGACATTTGTGCTGAAGCTTGTGCTCTTTAATCTAAGGGCGTGCTTTCTTACACAGATAGAAGTAATATTAAGTTTTTGTAATATGAGATAAACATGTTTGTATGTGTCAGATTTTGTACACTCAGGTATAGAAACCATTCAAACACTTATCCCCAGTTAGACACTGAAGGGTTGACACAGGCAGCACTTGCACCATTGTTGCCCTCCAGTTCCCCTGTCTTTGTCTTGTTTATTGTATCGCCGCCTGCTGCCTCTTGTGTCTTTATATTACCCATTGCATGCCTCCCATTATATTTCAATAACCTCTGCAAAACAAGCATCCCTTGAGGGAGGACGAAGTTGAATGAAGTAATACTACAGTGCCCTCACCCAAAATGACCTAAGAGGGAGTGCGGGGAAAAGTGTAACAGTGAGTAAGCGAGGGAAGAGGGGAAATATCACAAATCACACCGAAGCTCCCCTGACACCAAACATCAGCACTTTTTTTCTCTGGCCCCTTCTTTTTTTTTTTTTTTTTTACATTTTTTATTCTCTCTCTCAGTGAGTTTTGGTCGGATCTGACCCATATGTTCTCAATTACCTCCCTCTGGCCCACATTGTCAGTCTGGTATTTCCTCCATCCCTCCTTCCCTCCCTCTAACTATCTCTCCTTCTTTTGTATAATCTCTTGATTCTTCCTCCGTTGAACGTGCTGTCAGTGAATCCCTCTATCACGTTGTCCTCCCTCTGCATTACTGTCCTCTCTCCTTCTCTCCTTTCGGGACATATAAACACCTTCCTCTTTCATCCTACATGTCATTTTCACCATGATGACAACATTAAGAGCTTTCTCTCATACTGAACATGGCCTGTTGACAGTCAAGCTGCTGGGTTGAAAAATAAAAAATGAGGCGTCTGTGTTCCGTCTTTTTCCCCTCACGCTTGTCCACTTTCTAAATTTATTAAAAAGTGCATCAAGGCTTCTAATATTTCCTGAGCTGCAAAAACAAGTTGAAGAATAATGCTATTTTGTTAGCATGACATGCTCATTTGCATATTTAGTGGTGCAGCCAAGTGCAAAAAGCAGCATGTAGACCCTCCCGTCAAAGACTTTGCTGTATGCGAGCAGGGCGTGGCCTTTATCTGAACATCACACAAACCGTGTTAGAGCGCAATAACACCCACGCTCACACTGGGGAGATATTATGTTTCCTTTTAATTACGTTTTCAGGAGCTGTGCAGGCCGTGTGGGTGTTAGATTTAACCTTCATCTTTTGCCTCAATCTGACTCAGGAGTACTTTATCAGAAATTTTGTTCACGTTCGTGTTTCTTTTTTTCTTTCATAATTTTTTTGCTGAGATCATCAAAGCTCAAAGCCACAAAGCAGCTGACTTGGAGGCCCGCATACCCCAAAATTGAATCACCATCTGATTAGGTCCATTCAAATACAGTTAACTGGAAGTGTCTTTGTTCAGCGCGCCCGCACTCCTGACCCCAACTGTGACTATATTTGATGCACTGGCATGAAAGCTGAGAAAGGAAATGCGTGTGTGTGTGCTTGTGTGTCACACTGTGAAGATGTTGTAACAGAACTGTCACAAGGCTTCGTTCGCTTTGGCCTTGAGTGTTCCTACCCCGATTCTGTGACTGACAGTAACTCACATGCTTTACGTGGGCGCAGAAGAATAGCTGCAGTTGCATTTGAATGCAATGTGTGAGTCATATTTGTGTGTGTTTCCTGTAAAAGCCTGAACACCCCCGTCTATCGATTTGTGCCACACTGTACCCCCAATTAAACCCGTGAGGTTGATGAGTTCAAAGACTCAAAAAGGGGATAAAAAAAAAAACATGAGATGGAGATGCAAGTGAGCGAGTCAGCACAAATAACAAAGGGGAGGAAAGAGTAGTAGCCCACGGTGAAAAAGTGAAAGTAGAGTTTGAAAATAAACCAAATGACTCGGCCTCAGACAGAAAAGATGCGGGTATGAAAAGAGAAAGAGAGAGGGAGATCTCTCTAATTGGAGTGGATAGACAGCGAGGCGCATGGCTCCCTCCAGACCATTAGAGAGGCCCGGGTGGAGAGGGTTTGTTCCCAGGAGGAGAGAGCTTGTCTTATGCTCAGCCATGGGGAAGAATCTGGCAGGGACTCTGATGAGTGGAGGGAAGCCAGGGGAGAAGATGGGCCCCATTGTCCTGTCTCGCTGATGAGGAAGAGGGGATACGGGACACTCCTTTCGCAAGAGAAAAGAAAGAGGGTGGTGAAGACAGAATGAGATGGTGAAGGATGAAGAAATGCGGAGTGGGGGGGGGTGTCAACGAAGGCGGCAAGACGGAGACACAGGCAGGACGAGACAAGGGACTGGACAAGGGGAAGGAAGATGTTCTAAAGTTGTAAGAGGAAAAGGACTCAGGAAGTGAAAGAGAAAGAAGGGAAGAGAAAAAGTGAGGAGAATGGAAATGGGGCGGGAGGCAGAGCTGTGTCGAGAGGGCTGAATAAGGAGGAAGAAAACAGGAAGAGAGTTATAATGCTGCAGTCGTCTCTGTTTCCTGTGTCCCTCGAGCGGGCTCTCCTGATTGGTTCGCGAGGGCGCCGGGGGGGTAAGTTTACATCGTGGCTCGTCCCTCTGGAAAGAGACAGTTGTGAGTCGAAGGTTCCTGCTTTGATAAGGACAGTCTGGAGACAGAAAATGACACGATGGTGATTGTGGCGTGCATCACGTCTGCGGCTTCCTCGCTGTCAGGATAACGGTTCTGAAAGATAAAAATTGCTTGATACTCGCGTAATAAACAATTGATACTTTGGCACCAATCCTGAAGCATCTAGCATGATAGACAACAAGAAAAAGTAGAACCTTTTCCTTTTTTACTTTTATTCCTCTGTCACTTCATCATTTCCCAGTCAATAAACGTACTCTTACTCTGCTGTGGTTTATCGCTTTCCTTGTTTGCTCTCACTTTTTAAGAGCAAAGCATTTTGAGGTTTGGTGGATGAGGTGGCTGTGTGTTTGCATGTCTGTCATTGCTGTAAACCACACTCGTACTATTCCTGCTGCACAGCTCGCATCATTCCCACTGTACCAAAGTAACAGTTAGGCCCCAGAACATTGTCAGATAAACTCTGCTAACTATTTTCTTAGCAGTCTTGTGGTGTTCAGAGTCGGTAGCATCAGGGGGTAGCAAGCACCTCTGGTTGGGAATCAGCCCAGTCGCTAAAATAAAATGTTGGCATTGTATCTTTTTCCAAACTAGAAATATGTTACTTTTGCACGTTGCTTGTATCATATTAATGTTTCCAAATGGTGGTGAATGGGGATGATGAATGGTGCCTGCCAATCTGCAGACCACTGTTTAAGACCAACAATCAATAAAACCGGGCACTCCGAAAAAATATGTGGGGTAGGCCACTATGTAGGTGGGGCCATATGTGTTGTATGTTTTAAAAGCCGTGATGAAGACCTGCAGTGGTCGAAACATGATGGCTCTTTTAATGATTGTGCCACTACAATAAAGGCTCTTTAATATTTCCTTCCTCACCTTTATATATTTTTTCCGAGTACCTGGATTGCCTTCCTGTCGATCCTGTTGTTTCCCGTTCTCCACAAGCATTCAACATAAGATTTTGATCTGCGTTTGTATACACAGAGCAGCCAGTCGTCTCTCTTTTTCTAATCAACAATTTAGTGGGTGGGATTTAGTGGGTCTTTGTTGTGTGTTCCCAGCGGCTTTTAAGGCTCTAAACACGAGTGGTTGTAGTGACCATCACTGTTTTTCCAGCAGGGGTAGTGGCACGATAAGCATTTGTTTTGTTTTTTTTGAGACATCCTGTTTTGTTAATGTTATTTTAAGCCAAAACAAGATCTTTTCATAACCATAACCAAGTGGGTTTTTGCCTAAACCTAACCACACATCAACCACAGCATTGTTGAAATGTAAAATTTCAATGTTGCTTCATAATAATGTGCAAATGTAAAGTATCCTTGGTGACTGGGTTGTGGGAGTCACTGCATTAGGGTTAGGCTGCATTGTTTTCGGTAACTGTAAACCGGTTGAGACAGAGAGCCCTTTGCTTTGCCTTGTTCTCATCCTGTGTCTCTTCCTGCGCATTCTGTTCCAGGTCGGCGATAAGGTGATGGTGCTGAACCGCTTTGGCCTGTGGCAGGAGGTGGCGGTGGCGCCAGCAAACCACACCTTCCTCATCCCAGAGGGCATGAGCTTCGAGGAGGCAGCCGCCCTCCCTGTGAACTACATCACTGCCTATATGATGCTGTTTGACTTCGGCAACCTGCGGCCCAACCAGAGCGTCCTCGTTCATGCTGCTGCAGGTAATAAGGAGAAGGATACACAGCATACATGCACACAGCACACACAAATGCGGTTTTAATTAGTGTCAATCTTAGACTTGGAATGGATGCATCACTCTGCATGAAAGGGTTATTAATTTAATTGAGGGTTGAATTCATTATAAATTGATCAATAATTCATTCACAAACTAAAGCAAACATTGTCTTAGCGTTTCCTGTAGTATCTATGAATAACTCTTGATTTATGTTGTAATCCTGCAACTGAAAACCACATTTAATCATTTTCATCTCAGTACGTGTCAGCCTAGAAACAGACACAAATGAATTCAGTATCTTACCACCAGCCTTTGGAGTAAATCTCCAGAGAGGCATTTTGAAATCCTCAGCAGAAGCCGAACACAAAGATGCAAAGCTTGTATTATGACATTAAGGAAACGCCCTTGAATGTTTACTGTACCACCAGACTTCTTCCTTCTCAGCACCTCCTGTTTATGCATTTCTTTTCTATATGAATTATGGCTGCTGGAGAAGGTCCCGCTATTCATAAGAATGAGATATGGCTCAGAGTTTTGCACTCTTTAGGACTGCACTTAACACCGGAGCACCTGCCACCTGGACTGTGAGGATAGAGTTCAGAATGAGTGGGTGGGAGAAAGATGGGGATTGAGGGAGTAAAAGCACCTGTTTCAGGGCGTGATGCACCAAGCCAGATAGCATTTGATTTTGCTGTGTTTACACAATCAGGCCAGCTGGAGAGAATGGGGAGTGCATTAGCCAAAAAAAATGTGTTCTTTCCCCGTTTCTCTCTCGCTATCTGCCGGTGTACAGCTCTCAACTCTGGTTCCCACTCTGTCTGTGCAGAGGGAGTCAGAAAGGGATTCCTCGGCATTTGGGACAATGAGTGGGCGTAGATGGCTAAGAGAAGTAAGCACATAACGAAACCTGAGCCCGTTTTCTCTCTGTGAGACAAAAAAATGACTGTGGGAGACTGCCAGCCCAGGTGGATGTGTCCCTCGGTATTAACACAATCGCTCTGAAATGGAATGAATTCATAAGATTGTCATTAAAACGTGCAGTTTCCCCAGAGCTGAACGCTGACAGCTAACAGACTCATAGTTGTGGGATCGGTGGTTACAGAGGAATCCCAAATGTTTGCGTTTTCCATTTCATCCGGCTGATGTCACTCACCCCCGTGAACACATATCTTGCCAGAGTTTTCTGCGCAGAGTATGTTTGCTATAGGAGGAATGCTGTGGAAGTGTGGTGCAAGACGCTTCTCCCCGCTGGTTTGGTTGAGGCGGCGTCTCTGGTTTCTCAGGGCAGGCTGCCAGTCTTGGCTCGCCAGCTGTCCGGACATCAGGATTGTAAAAGCACATTACTGAGGCTATGACAAAAACATTTGCTTAACAGTCTGCTTCACTGCACTCTGTCATTCTTTGCATGTGTAAATCATTATCATCACGCTGTATGCTCCACTCCATTGAGACTTTGAGGCTGTCTTGTGAACATGATAGTAGTAACCTATGTGGAAAAGGTGTTAGCAGTGTGAGAGATCCCTCTCTTAACACCGCCTCCCTGTGTTGTGGGGCTGCATGGCTCACATGGTGCTGGAAGCTGAGTGTGGGTGGGGGGTCCCACCCCTGAGGCTGTCAAAAATTGTTCCTGATATTCTCTGATTAGAGAGATCAAAGGTATCTGCTGTGACAGGGCCAGAGGGAGAGACTGTGATTGTGTCTGTGCCTATCTGTCTGTCTTCTCAGGTCTGATATTTTTTTAATATTATGAAGGAAATTGCAGACAGGTGGCATATATTCCTCACAAAATGTATTCCAATGCTGGAACTGGTTGTTCTAGCAATATTGTAACACAGTATGGTATTGCTAAAAATATTAATTAGTCTGTTATTTGATCAGAAAACTAATTTTGATAACAAATTAACCACTCAAGTCATTTGTCAAGCAAAGACGATTATCTGCTTTCTCTTTTGTATCATTTTGATTTGAATATCTTAGATTTGTGCACTGCTAGAAAGCAATTTAAACACGTCACTTTGGGCCCTGAGAAAATTCCAGGGAATCTAATTTTCAGGGTGTGGTTCCCTTTTTGGTTTATGTTTTTAGTTAAATTAGGAGACAGGTGAATGAAGTAAAGATAATTGTTTAATACAGATTACAGGTGTAAAGAGTAACAGATAACGTGGTGATTAAGATTTGATGGAAAGACTTTGGCGTTTAGACTCTACAGGGAGATTTTGTAATTGAGGGATGTCTGCCCTGAGCAGCAGCAAGATAAATCCCCATGTGGACGGCAGGCACTATTGATGGTGAGTGGTGACTCTGCAGAGACATTTAAGCTGATGAGGCTGATGAAGCTTATGAATGTGCGAAGACTAGGCGGGGATGGCGATGAAGTGGGGGGTGCACACAACTGCAGCATGAACATACTAGGCAGACAGAGAATCATGTTTAAAAAGACAGTAGCAAGGTGATAGGCTAACAATGGCAGTGTGTCGCTGGGCTATTGATTAAATGCAATCAGCTGCTAGAATGGCTGATGTCTCAATTGACAGCCCCAGACAATGGCAGCATGAAACTGTTGGCAGATGGTATAGGAAATGAATTACAGGTCTAAGCTTGCAAAAGTATAGTCCTCCGTGCTGCACCTTTTTGGTTCCTAGAAACTTTTACAATGGTTACACACTAAATCCTTTGGTACCCCTTTTCCGCCAACATGGAACCGGTTCTGCAAATTGGTTCAGAAGCAGAAAAGTTGGTTTTCAGCTGAAACCAAAAAAGATAGCAGGTATTCCTTGACCTGAAGTGACAACATCAGTAGACATGTCATATTCAACAGGTTGGAAAGAGAGGATGGAAAAGGCAATGATAGAGAAGTCAAGTGAGAAATGTTAATAGTTGGCCCATGGTTGTTTTTTGGGGTTAAAACAAATTTCTGTAATGACAGAACTTAAGTTTGCAGGTCATCAGTGTAATCCACAATTGTGCTTCTGCCAACATCTGTTGCACATTGTGCAACGCCCTCTGTTGATAACACATCCTTGATTTCGATGCTCTCGGGCAAAACTGGGGGAAACACAGCCTAGTTCACTAGATGGCACCAAGGGTCCAAGAATCCTGATCAGAACCGGTTCAAGAACCAGAGCTAATTTGGTGGAAAAGGGGTAGCAGAGCGCTCTTCCTAGAACCCAACATGTTATGCCTAAAACCATCTGTGAACGTTTGATCCACAACCCCCAATGCCATGTTCAACAGAGGAACTTTCTATGGTGTAAAGGTTCCATCCAAACCCTTTCTAGGGTTTCTACTGAGAATCCTGTTATATTTCAAGGGTTTCATCTAAAACCAACCCAAGAGGCTCTATTAGAAATCCTTTTATATTCCACTAATCATAGTTTCAGTTCAGCAGTTTAGCCTGGGGCTTCATGGGTGAGATGTGGTCCAGCACAACCCACAACACTCATGGTTTATGATCATGTTTTTAGGGGGCAGGGAGATATTAACATTTAAAAATACCATTTGAAACATGGATAAACATTTCAATATTTGAGAGTGTGGCTCTTTTATCACCGATACTTTCAACAATCCTTGAAGAACTCTTTCTTCCAAAAAGGGTTCTTTGGATAAAATGGGCTCTTAATGAAACCCTTTGTCTTACAAAGAGCTCTCGAATAATCATTTCCTCTAAAAAGGGTTATTCAGTAGCAGATAGTTCTGGGTAAAACCTCAGCACTTTAGGAAGAACCCTCATTGAACTCTTATTTTTAAGACTGAAAATAAATTAGTTTTTCTTTCTCTTTTCCTATCATCCTGACACACTGAGTGGGGACCCTGACTCCTTTTCTCAGAATCACTGATCTAAGGTATCATCCATCCTCAGATTGCTTGCAGTTACTTTGCTATTACGTCCGACTTAACCCACTCAGATGTCATGACTGTAGTGTGTCACATGAGTATGTGGAACACCACCACCGTTGCCTCAATTAAAATTCCTTGCTTCAGTTGAAATGTTTTCCAAGAATCGATCTCCTTGTTCACGAATATCTGGAGTCAAAACCAATTCTAAGTAACATATCAAAACACAGAGCATGTATTGTATGTTGATTATGAAACAGTAATTAACAACTACTCTGTTACTACTTGACACTGCCCACAGCTCCAGTGAACGCCTCAGTTAGCCACATAGTATTAGTGTGTGGTTAAACGGCTTTACTTCACATCGTCAGACTGTCTCACAAGACTTTGCCACTGACGATTTCATCAAAAGTCATATATCCAGATAAACAGCAGTGATTTTGTGTGCTAGACATGCCTGCATAACGCCACATTCCTGCTGGATCATTGTCTGTAGTAGAGATAAAATATTGAGCATTTACATGAGCTTAACTGCGCCTATTTGTACAGCTGAGGAGTAGCAGTGGTACAGAAGATAGACAGCAATTTGTTTTTCACCCTCAGTCACAGGGTACGGTTTGATAATTACCAAACAGCAGTGTTTGAGGAGCAATTTTCTTTCTCTCCTGTCATAAATTTTTTCATCTAGGCATCTCTCTAGTAAATGCTTGAGGGGTTCATCTTCACTTGATTTATCTGTGGTTGACCTGTTTATTCTCATAATAAGCATGTAATCCTCTGATTGAATCACATTAGGAAAAATGATCATCCTCTTTTCAATTAGGCTACTTTTAGATTACCTTTTCTCCAAAACTCTTTAATGGAACAAAGGGGAGACAACAGAGAAGCCTGCGGAGGAACAGAGGAGATATAAAGTGTTAAGCAGAGAGCTTTAGAGATGCCGGTATGCAGGTTTTGTTACCTTCGGACAGGCTAGCTGTTTCCCTCTGATTCCAGTCTTAATGCTAAGCTAAGCTACCTGGCTGCTGGCTCCAGCTAATGTGCTCATGGTGTCATCTATCTCACTGTGAATAAGCAAATTTCCCAAAATGTCAAACCAAGTGTAGTTCAGTTTGGAGTGAAAACCAAGCTGCAACCTCCAAGACTGAAAAATGAAACCAACATGGAAGTGCCAAAACCTGCAGTTCATCAAGTGACAGCTTCAGGCTAGCTCCAAAAGGCCATTCTCAATAGACCCCCATGTAAGTTACACATTTTTAAGGGCGGGGCTACTTCAGTGACAGGCTGTCTGCGAGGTGTCACTACAGTCTTTGAGTCAGATCCACCTTCTTGTCTGAATATGGTCACTTCTGGCTCCAAAAAACCAAGATGGCAATGGCCGAAATGCCAAAACAATACAGCAGTCCACAAACCAATGGGTTGTGTCATGGTGGCTATGCATCTATGTTTTATACAGTCTATGGTGAAGAGCTCTATTTGGCAAATAACCTGTTGAGCCTGATGTCGTAGCGTGGGCCTTATGTGGGAGATGATGGGTATCCATCCTCTTGCCTTTTGCTTCGCCATTGTTCTGTTTGCAGGTAATGTCATGTCAACAAATCAAGAGCTCCCCATAAAGAACATGATTTCCTCAAAAGTGTGGTGACCTTTACCCGTCATGATCAGGTGATCAGTGCAGAATGCCGCTCAGACTCTATCAGTCATGCCTTTATGTGTGTGTGTGTGTGTGTGTGTGTGTGTGTGTGTGTGTGTGTGTGTGTGTGTGTGTGAGTGAGTAAACTCTGGTGAATAGTCCTCAGCTGCCTCTCCCGTGGGTCCGCTCCTGTCCTCTCTCTCCAAACAATAGCTTGTTGTATTTCCTCCCATCGTGCCTCCCTTCTCCACCGCACCGCACATCTGCATCCTCCGTTCTCCTCCTCCCCCTCCGGCCCTCCGTAACCTCCGCTCCCTCTGCGTGACCTCGCCATATCCGTGCTCGATTCCTCGTCACTGGGGAACGTGTGCACGTTTCCCCTTTTGTTTTCCCCAGAGGGCCTGGGTGGGGGGAAGTTCAGCGACATTTGGACGTACCTCGTGGGTCTTTCACTGTGCCCGGCCAGCAGCTTTTCCTCTGACCTCACCCTGAACTGGTCCTAATGTTTATGAACCCTGGCCAGCCACCCCGTCACCCCACCCACACTACACATTCCTGCATACATATGGGGCTCGGCTGCTTCCAATGATGACGTCCACCTCTGTTTTATTTATGAGCTCTCAAGTGACTGCTGGCCAACGTCAAGTGTCAGGCATTGTGTAGCAGATGTGGAATGCATAATATGAATTAGGCGGTGCTGCAGGAACCTGTGTCATCAATTTATGTGATGATTTTGCTTCAGGGCCTCAGCCACTTCCCCCTGTGTGACATTTTGGCACTGATGCTGCCAGAGTTTGTGGATTCCAACTGCATCTTCTCATACTGGAGAGAAACACGCTCACTAATAGCACTGTAAGGTGCTTTGGCCTGCTAAATAACATGTGTTGTCAATCATCTCCACTCATAAAACTCTACAGAAGTGTGTTTGAGGCTTGAGTTAGATTCCACACATCCTGACCATTATTAAACTTTTTATTTTTCCCACCAGCCAATTACGGTGGCTTCCATACTTTTGCAGCTGCTTCTCGCTGGAGTGTCTGTGTACAGGATAGAGTTACACCAGGTTACAGTGAGGATTATCTGGAAACGCTTGATGTGAGAGGCTTCCAGCTGCTGCATGTGGGTGCAATACAACCCTGAGCATGATGGGCGACGGCGGAGGAGTTAAATCCTTGTTAATGGTAATCTATAGAGTTGAGCTACCGGTTCTGGAAGCAATTTCTACCACTGTAAATTTCTGGTCTCCTTTTGATGACACGCTTTTTCTTCTGTGTTCTTCTGAATAACTGAATGATATTATAGGATTATGTTAATGCTATCAGTTTGAATTATTTTAACTTTGTTTCCTAGAAATCACATATTTCCTGTCTAATTTGGTGTGGCAGATTGCTCTACATACTGCGATGAAGCCAGATGAAGACATAAATCAGAGCTGTTGTAAGTTGAAGATGCTTCACTTTTGGGAACAAGAACATGTGCCATGGTTGCCAAATTCAACTGAAACTGATCCAGAATCTGATGGAAGTTGATTTGAACTAATAAATATTTTATCAGGTTTCTACATTACCTGATTTTTTACTTTGACTTACTGTTGCTGGCCCAAACAACAGAATTTGAGACTTTGTGATGGGGTATTTCGTAGTGATCACTGTCTTAAGTGTATTGGTACACACGAGCTGTAGGGTTTGACTTTTCATCAAAGACATTATCATTTTACAGACATTACATGAAGCACTGTTGTCATCTATCTTTGTGAAATGAAGCCACGCTTTAGAACGTTTCTTCCTCTCTGCCATTACTCCTTGTTGCAAGTTTCTGGCAGCGTAGGTGCATGAGTTTGACATGGTTGTTTCGCAATGTAAAACTGTTAGAAATACACACCAGCATGGTGGCATTAAAGGAATTGAAATGCTCAACTGCAATTGAATCATTGAATCTCAACTCATAAGCGGTTAAAATATTACTAATACTCTTTAAACTATCTTTAGGTGGACTATCCAAAAAAAGATTTACCCAGACTTGAACTTCTGCAAGGAAATGACTAACTCTATCAGCTGCGTCTGTACGGGAAGTTGGCCTTAAACATCCCTGTGCCACAATCTTAGAAAAGTGAAGTGTTGTACTGTAAATGCTTTAAGGAAGTGGAACAGGTGGCTGGATCTCTTGGGTTTGGGGAACGAGAGCCCCATCCCGGTGTAGATCTTCATGACTGCTGTCAGACCTGCAGGCGGGGCCTCAGGCATATGAGCCCTCGGTGCATATTTGATTGCAGATGGGACCGAAAAAATGAGAAGCAAAAAAAATGGATGTTGGATAAATGCAAGAAACAGCTATAGGGAAAGAAATATAATATATAATATCTTATTTCTCCCAGGGCTCTCCCTGACAGATTATTGTTCTCATTCATTATATACCAGCTAACAACGTCCCTAGCTATTTAAGCATTAGCTCAAGTGTAGTTACATCACTCTCTTTTATGGACCCATTGTTCCTGGGAGCCATGATAAAAGTCTGATGTGCCTTGAAAATGGTTTCCTCTCATCTCCTCCCGGTCTGTCTGCTCGGGAGGTCTTACCCTACTTTAGAGAATGCTAATTCAGTCTGACCACTAAGCGGGAGTCTGGGCTGCGTGGTTGAACCGTCTCTGTGTTCCCCAGGCCTGGCATCGCCGGCGGCAGATCAGCTGCACTGATAGGAGAGGGAAACCAGGGCAACCTCCAACCCAACCCACCAATCACGTCGCTCGCTCGCACTCTCATCGCTGCAGCCGTTGACAAATGACCCCATCCACCCAGCCCCCATCCTAACCACCACATCCAGTCGCAGGTGTATGTGAAACCTGTGTCAGGGCACCTGTTTGTGTGTGTGAAACTGGATGAGTGTGCACCAGCTTGTGTGTCATTTTGCAACCAGGTTCATGGGAGGAAAGAAAGTGGTTTATGCCAGAAATATATTTCGTGTCCCTACATACAGATGCATATTGTGTGTGCATCTCAGTTAGCAGTGTAAGAGTCCTAACTCAGGAAACCACAGGGACCACCTTGACACATGAACAAGGAATGTGTTTTAAAATTCACTCACTCAGTAACAAAAAATGGGCTTCCTCTGTGCTGCACAGAGAGAAATTCACCATCAGAGAGAGCACATTAAACTGCTCTTCAAGCCCACAGTGTTCACACACACACACACACACACACACAAACACACACACACACATACACACACACACTTACACAGTCATCCCAGAAAAACACTAAGGTTACATAATGCAGAGTAATACCTCAAGAGTACACGTTCACAAACAGCCAACCACAGCTCCTATCACTGCCACAGAGCTCATATCTGAACTCAGTCATAGAGCTGTGCAAAGTGGCAGTAAAAAGTTCATTTATTTTGTTCAGTTTGTTGATGTTGTAACGCCGCCATTGCCAGTTTGGGTGAAAAGAGATGCTTTGGTCCACGTTTGTATTTCATTCTTTGTTAGCCGCTACCACCGCAGGCTAATGACAGGTTAAGAAAGATGTGAGTCCTTGAGGAAATGTGGAAATAAATGCAGAAGAAATCACACAAGAAAACAACACGGAGCTCAGAGACAAGGGACCAGTCATCTCCCTGGTGTTGACGATAGGCATACGGCCCCCACCGGCCCTTGACTAACACCTGATATCATAGCTCGCACAATTGAGAAATGCTGTGATGAGAGATGTTTTTTTTATTTACACAACAGCCCAAACCTGTCAATGAGAGACGTTCAATCGGGACGAGGCAGATGTGGCGTCCGTCCCGTTATTTCTTCATAAATCTGAAAAACATTTCTGATGTCCCCACCCACCCATGCTGCTGAACTCTGGGTGTGGAGCAATAACAGTGGCCTCAGTGTCAGTCTGGATTCCACTGTGTTTTGGGGAAAATTCCTCTTCGCTCCTAACAGTCATGTTATGGAAGCCAAGTGCAATTTGTGCCAAAATGCAAGTACGTAAGGATTCAGGGGAAGACAAAACCCTACTGTGTATCCTGTTTCTCCACAGAGAGAGATAGAGAGAGAAAAACAAAATAGATAGGTGGATGCTTTTTGACATTTCCTATTTTCCAAGTGTAAACAATTCAATTCAATCTTGAGAACAAATGCAATTAGCAGCAAGAATTTGCTTAAGCTGCTTCCCCTTCCCTGAGGAATGGCTAAGTGTTTATGGATGGTCTTAAATCACACTCACACCACGACTGAGAGATGATTCCAGTCCAAAGACGCAGATATAGATGGAGAATCTATAAATCAGGAAACCAAGGAAACAACTGGAACTGCAGCACTCGGTTAATAAAAGGTTAATATTTTAATCTCTGTGCATATTTGTGAAGATTAGCTGCCATTCAGGACTGTTCAAGGCTGCAGCACCGCTCCCTTGTGATCTGTGTATGGATGTATGGATGTGTGCGACTGTGTGTGTGTGTGTGTGTGTGTGTGTGTGTGTGTGTGTGTGTGTGTGTGTGTGTGTGTGTGTTCATAAAGTGATGTGGGGAGTGGTAAGGGGTTCTTGGCACAGCTCAGCAGTCTTGTGATAGGAGATCAGGAGTTTGTTCTCATGGAGATTCGGAAACAGGTACCTTCTTCCTCTCTGAGCAACATATTTCCTTGCCTGGAATCACATTTGTACACACCGTAATTTTAAGAAACAAAGATATCTGGTTATAGAAAATGCATTTTTATTTTGTCATTTAAAGTAATGGTTCAAGGATTGAAAGATAAGGAATCAGTCTTTAAAGGAACAATGTGTAAGATTTAGGGGGATTTTGTGACATGTAGTGGTGAGGACTGCAGATTGCAAGCAGCTAAAATTTCCCGTGGTTAGGATTCTGTCAGCGATAGTTGGTCAGGGTAGGAGTGCAAACTATTATGACGGGCCCTGGGGCACGCTAGTGTGCATGGACAAGATCAACATACATATTACCCAGCAATCATCATTGCATATGTGTCAAAAATATCAAAGAACAGTTTTTGTAATTTATTCATAAATTGTATAACTTATATAGAAAAACATATAATTCTGTTGTAGATAGCGACTGACTTGAAAAAAAAAAGTAAACCATGACATAGATGGCCTTGTCTTTTTTGAGGATATATAAAGCAAATAGCACCATTTTGAAATTAGGAACAGTCTTTTTTCATCATTACTTTTTGAACACATATTCAAGGTGGCAATCTGAGTTACCTGTAAGGGCCCACTCTGTGTACGGACCCCTCCACCCCACCGGCCCCAGCGCAACCACACTGCCTGCACTGTCTACATTTACGCCCCTGTGCAGTGGTCTCCTGTCCAAAACAAATGGACAAAGTGATTAAAATCAGTAAAACGCTGAATAAAGCAGTTTCCTGTTACAAATTAGTGTTTCTCCAACACTTCATGGCACACTCCAGACAGACGGCTAGCCCAGCACGTGCTAATGTGTGCTCACCTAATTCTGATCCAGACATTCAGGAAGTGTTAACCCAGGGTCGAATGATCCGCAGAGGTCTCCTCCTCTCTAAAACAAATGAACCAGTAATTTAATCAGTTAAAAACACTGAACAAAACAGTTTTACTTACAAATCAGTGTTTCTCCAATACTGGCTTGTTGGCCATTAGCCTAGCACCTGCTAATCTGTGCTCACCTTTTTTCTCTTATAACTTAAGATATAGACGTTCAGAAGTTTTTACTGGGAGCTGAATTACCCAGAGACATCTCATTCTCTCCAAAACAAATGGACACAGTGATCTAAACTGGTAAAAACACAGAATAAAGCAGTTTGACATTTTTAAAAAATCTGTGTTTTTCCAACACTGTCATTTTGGTGGGGCTGCAAACTATGGTGGCCCCATCTAGGGCCAGTGTTTGGTTTGTCCGTCCCTGGCTACTGTAGAAATATGGCAATCTCCATAGATGAGGACCTGCTCCCTAAGAAGATATAAACAGTTGATTCGAAGATAACAAAAACACAATGATTCTTATTTTCAGGTGATTATACACTAAAGAAAACATACTTATTATATTATATTCAGTTTCTTCCAATATATCCCCCTAAATCTTACACACTTCATAAAACAGAAGCAGAAGGGGAATCACTGTGTTTATGACAGCAGCATTGGTTAAATATTAATATGCAAGTGCCTGGCTGTAAGTACGTGGGATTAATGGATGCATCATCCTGTTGGACACATTTTCACACCTGTATGTGAGGGTTGCTACTATGCGACAGAGCTATTTAGTAAAAACAGCTCTTGACCTCCACTCAGACAATGCATATTTAACATTTTCTCACCTTTTTTTTATCTTCCCTTCTACCTCACATAAACAGTTGCTGATGTATTTCTGTAAGAATCAGTGTGAGGCAAACAGATGCACATTTGCTTGAAGTGCCTGTATGTGTAAAAATATATACACAGGTACATTTGTTATCAGTGTATATCATAAAACCACTTTCCTCTAATCTGCCTATAAATTACTTACTATTACTGAATATATAAATCCTTGACATACACTCACTGGCTATTCAAAGCTTGCTGGTGACTCAGAGGAAGGTGTGACCCATTCTGTCAAGCATAAACTGATGACAAACATATGATTACCACCAAATGACTCTTATATGCCCAAAGGAAGAGCAGTCAATGAAACAAAATGGCTCCCTTTGCTCAGTCATTGCCGGCAATTTGGCCGAGGTTTCCTTGGCAACACAAACTTGGTTTCTCACTGAGGACAAGGAGAGATGGTGCTGCTATAACGCAGCCGCAACAACACTCACATCCAACAGCAACAGCCTTGATTTTGTTTTCTCATCAATTCTCCCCTCGGGCGAGATTATAGTAACGCAGAGTTGTCTGTTTATTTCACATGGGCATTTCATGTCAGACGAGAACCACAAATCAGGAATGCTTTTGGTCTTTATACTGAAATTAAGGTATTCAAATTATTTATCTTTTATCATCAAGGGAGTGTTTTCTATAGCAAAGCACTCTGAGTTGTTTTAAGTTCAATTAAAAGGCCTTGAAATGAGAGTTTTCTGGTCAGAGATTAAGAAAGAGGATAATGTAATTTGACATTAATGTTATCATTACATCTCAGTTCATTTTTTTTGGCCGGTGTTAGGCCTGCTTTTATGTGATAGTGTGGCCCCAGAGACTAACTGCCAGGATGTCGTTGAGGAAATTGTGCTATTTTACTGGTTCACTGGCTCAGATAATTTTTAGGCTGAGATGAAGGGACCAGAAGTGCATCAGTGTCATCTGATGTTCTACCTCATATTCAATATATGAAGACATGGTAATTCTGATATTAAGATATACATGATTAAACATCCTAACGGGTTTATATTCAATAGAAGAAGGTGTCTCTGTCAAATTACACCATCTATAACCATTTTGGAGACTTTGAAGTTGTCAGATAAACCCATATTTGTTATGTAAAGAGATAGTGGAGTAATGTCGTCCTGAGCAAAAAATAAATTCATACTACTTTTGTGTGTGTGTGTGTGTGTGTGTGTGTGTGTGTGTGTGTTGTAATCTGAGCCTCTCTGTTCTGTGTTGCGGTAGCCAATCTGGCCACATGTGTATGATAGTGCATTTAAGTCCTAGCTAGCCCTAGCACTGGCTAGCTGATCACCACCACTCTGCAGTGCGTTCATATGACGGTTAGTGCTAATAACAGCATCCTGATCCACAGGAAAGCGCAACGCCCACAGTAATACTGTTAGCGCCGTGTGCACTGTTAGCACCATTAGCTACCTGATGCCAGCTCAGCAACCTCCATGTTGAGAGCCATGTGCAGACAATCCTGGATCAGTGTCTGAGTGGTAGATATGCTCTGTATGGCACCTACAGCTCCTACAAGTACCTCTGTGGATTGCAAAAATTCTTCTGCACGTAAAGGAATAGTATGTAAGATTTAGGGAGATTTAGTGGCATCTAGTGGTGATAACTGCAGATTGCAACTAGCTGAAACCTCCCAATTAGAATTCCTTCAATGTTAATTGTTCAGGGGGTTTACTGGAGCCACATTATCCACAGAGGTCTCCCACTCTGCAAAACAAATGGACTGGGTGATTTAAACCATTAAAACACAGAATAAAACAGTTTCACATTTTAATATCAGTGTTTTTATCATGCTCTTGTCGCAGAGAGGCTGCTAACTATAGAGGTCATGGCAAAAATGTGACTGGCCCTATCTAGTGTTGGTGTTTGGTTTTTCTGTTCTGGGCTAGAAACATTGCAGTGCACCATGGCGATCTCCATGGTCAAGGACCTGCACTTGAATCTTATTTTCAGGTGAATATACACTAAAGAAATCTTACTTATAATATTACATTCAATTTCTGCCAATATATCCCTCTGATTCTGAAACACTGGACTTTTCAGCTAAATAAAACAACCTAGTGGTTTCTCATAAACTGTGTCTTCACACAGCTAAAAACAGGGCTGCTTTTCTTAGCTTGTGAAAAGCTGACATTTTGGACACATTTTAGCAATTCAGACATTAATAGTGCAACTTCCAGTTTGGTGTTATTGCTGTGTGTTTTCTTAGTGTATGAGGATAAATAAAGAAGCTTTTTTTATTGATGGAACATGATAAGATCAGAAATGTGCTAGATTAAAAGTATATCTTCCTCTTTCTGCACAAGTCTAATCAAACATGCAGAGGCCTTCTTGTGCATGTGCCTGTCTTCCTGCCTTTCTTTATCTCACTGAGTGTGCATATTAAGTGTTGCCTTTAGTTGCCTGTGTAAGTAAGCAAATCATGATTTCATCATTCATTTAATCCAAACCTGTGCAGCAGTCTGGCAGCTCAGCTATGCCATTAAAAATAAATGTAAACGCACGTGTTTTGTGTTGCTTTGTCCTCAGGTATCAGATAAGACGTGCTCTTTACATGGTCAGGCACAAATGACCTTTGTGAATGCCTTTCAGTTCGAGTCCTCAAGTCAGCCTCCATTTCAAACAAGCCACTGCTTATCAGTAACCTATTACTTCTTGCTCTGGCTGCCTTAGCAAACACTGGCTGAGGCATTTGCCACAACTATGTACACACTTTCAAATACAGCGAACACAAACACAGATATCCGAAACATCCACTGAAGCCCACAGTCTCACAGCACTTTGTCTTTAAAAGTTATCTTGGACGACATAGCACATTTTGTTTTCAGCTGGCACGGTTATAAGGAGCTGTGTTTATGTAATTTGCGATAGAATGTCATCCAGCTCTCCTTTCCTAACAAAACAGATACCTCAGTTATATTCTTTTTTGTCCTGTGGAATTTTAGACAGGTTGTCTTGAATAAGGGAACCAAAAATTTGAGCTACAATGGCTACTTTCTCCAGAGTTAGACACGTGTGTGTGTGTGTGTGTGTGTGTGTGTCTATGCATCTGTGTGTGGGCGTCTATTTTCCTCAGGCCAGTCGGGGTAATGTGATTGTGTTTAATACGCTCTTTACATACCCCCGAGAAAAACACGTCCACGCTGTTATTGACTGGCTTGTTTGGGACAATAAATAATGCAAATCACATTTACCTGCCATAGAAAGCACGTGCGGAATGGGAATTCTTGGGTGCCTTTAGGGACTGATCTGTTCAGCTTAATTTCATATAGGTCTTGGTAGGGCTGCACTATATGAGGGAAATATGTGATATGCGATAACGTTAGATATTGCAATAATCATATTACCTGTGATAAATAAACAGATAGCTCAGTTCTGCCTTTCTGTTGCTTTCAGTATACAGCTAAAATACAACAAATTGCTTGGAATAAAAAGATGAAAGGAAAATATTTAACACTTTCTTTTACTGAGCAAATTGGACATTGAACTGAACACAAAAGGCACCAATGGAAAAAAAGAAGGATAGTTACATTTTAAAGTGCAGTTTTTTTTTACTGAAACTCTCTTTTAGCTGACACAAAAAATGTCTGATGGGAAAAACAAAAAAAATGAGGTCTTGGTGTTGCCATGAACAACAATATTCAGTCAAAGGGATACTTTGCCAATTTTTTAACCAGCTTTGTATCATATTAATGTGGGTAGTATGTGTAAATGAACTCTGGTAACCTGCCTTCCATTTTACTAGCACCCAGATCTACCCGTTCATCTCTGAGCTCAAACCACCGGATGACACGAAATATCTGGCCGTAGGGCTGTTGCTTAAACTGCAGATTGTACTTCAGAATTTCCGTTTGCTCGCCACCATGGGCATAAAGCAGATCAAGAGAAAGAAACAACTCTCTCCTTCAGATCAAACTGTAAAACTAGGCAATGTTAATCAAACGTAAGGTTCTGTTACTGCATTGCACGTGTCTTTCCAAAAATGTCTTCAGAAACATATTTTAGTGTACTGTTTGGCTGTAATACAAGAATCTGTGAACAGGAAGCGGGCGCTTAACTGTTTCCTGCACTGTAAAAACAGAGGCTGAAAAAAGTAAAGCTAAGCAGTGCTGATCAAATATTAATCAA
Source organism: Epinephelus cyanopodus (assembly GCA_026686955.1). Lineage (NCBI taxonomy): Eukaryota > Metazoa > Chordata > Actinopteri > Perciformes > Serranidae > Epinephelus > Epinephelus cyanopodus. The sequence continues at coordinate 26,091,664 of CM048929.1, forward strand.
GATTATGTTCTCGCTTCAGATGTTTTCAGAAACATTTTTAGCTTACATTTTAACTAATTTGAGATCCTTTGGTACCAGCTGGATGCCATATTTTTTCCTGTGCCAAAATGGCCAAGCTCACATTATGTCACCCACCAGCGGGAGTGTTTGTTGGTCCAGTGTGGCGCAGTACATTCTGGTGGTTGTGGGTTTTCTACCTCTTGAGCCAAAGCAAATGCCACAGCCCTTTTTCTCTTTTTTTCTCTGGTCATGTAGCACCAATTTCTGAAGTATTTGCATCCGTCTACCCCACAGACAGTCAAGTTTCATTAAAAGACCATCGTTCCAGCAGTGAAATACTTCTTTAAGAATCCTTGTTAGTCGTCTTTGCAGTAGAATAAATCACGTCATGGCGTGAAATTTATATATTTACACAAACTCATAACTAATTGTCTCTCTTCCTTCAGGTGGTGTCGGTATTGCAGCCACTCAGCTGTGCAAAACAGTGAAGGATGTGACTGTGTTCGGCACAGCATCTGCCAGCAAGCACGAGACTATCAGCCAGGGTGGAGTCACACATCCCATCGACTATCGCACCAAGGACTATGTGGAGGAAGTCCGCAAGATCAGTCCAAAAGGTGAGGAATTTGGCCGTCTGCACAGGAATAAGTGCTCTAAATTTGGAGTCTGTCTGCACAGGGAGTGGAAATAATGAATCACTACCGAAAATCAAGGTTTGCATTGATATACGTGTTTATCACTGAGATTGTTTTATAAAGTAAATAGTTCAGTTTTGCATATTCCCGTAGGCACAAAGCAATACTGTGACTGCAGCTTTTGTTGATCAGTGTTGAACAAACTGCAGACAGTGAGATGATGTATTTTCATACACTTTGTTTTTTTTTCTCGTGACACAATTCTCAGCAGAGCTGGCTGCCATGTACACTAGACTGACAGCATGTAGGGAGTCATTTTTCCTACCGAGCAAACTCATTTAACTAAACAGTGACTGTTTGGATTCTCATCACCATCAATAATGTATCCGCAGAGCTTTATGGAGATGGGGACTCGCTGTGAAAAACGCAGCTTTTCAGCAAAATGAAACAACGTCCAGTTCCTGTTTTTTTTTTTTTTTTTTTTCGCCCACCGCTGTGTTCCTAGCAGGATGGAGACTGTTATTATGCTGGAGGCTCATTTCATAGTCCCCTCTCCAACCTGCCTCTGTTCTTTGTAGCATGGAGCGAGACAGACAGACATTACAGAGACAGATAGGAAGAGAGCAAGAGCTGACACTTTGGACAGAATGTATCTAATTAGAAGCCTGGATCAATGTAGAGCCCTGCTTGCTACCTTTCCCTCTGTCTTTGGCTCTCTGTCAATTCATCTGTGCTGTGGTCAAGGCAGAGTCCTGCTGTGAGCCTCCAACAATCAATAGAACCAGGGTTTAATGGAGCAAGGAGGGGTAGCCCAATTTGAGGAGTCCCCTCTGGCACAAAGGAGCATCATTAAGTCTGAGCCTACATGGCCAGACATTAATAAGCCACTGAGAAACCTTCATAGTTAGGTCTGCTGTTCTTTACCATCTGTTCAGATGTATGCTTGTAATTCTCTCCACCTAGGAATGGAATGACAGAGAAACATTTTATCCCTCTTGTCTTATCAGTGACAAGAATGAGAAAACATAAAACAAGTAGGATCTCACCCCGCTCTCCTCCTCTCCTCTCTTGGCATACGTATGGGTTTCTCTTCGTGTAAACATGGCACAACTTGGCTACACTCGCTACTCCTAGTGAACTCTGGCATGCGGAGGGGGGCTGCTGAGGAGACTTGGCAGGCTGCTCTCGCTGAATTCACACCAGCGATAACCGTCCCCTTCTTCTCTGTTCTGCTACAGGGATGGACATAATCCTGGACCCACTCGGAGGATCGGACACCCATAAGGCCTACAACCTGCTGAAACCTATGGGGAAGCTTATCACCTATGGTAAGTAGTGAAAACCTGTGTGTAGATCAGTTATTTTCAGTGTAGATCCAAGTTTGGAGCAGCTCTATTGAAAACCACAGTGATCCAACACAGCTCCTCCAGGAGTCAGTGTAATTAGATCTGGTTAAAATGGTCAAACTGAAAGAGTGCTCGCCAATATCACCAATCCCCACAGTTTTCCACACAAAATAATCGCATTCAGAAACATTTTTATGAGCCAAAGTCAAATAAAAACGAGGCTTCCACAAGGAAACGTCTTGTAACTGCGGTGGAAAAGACTCCTGCAGAGTTTGCCCCAGGCTGCATGCAACTCTCCAACCAACCTTCTCCAGATTTTTAATTTTTAAAGTTACCAGAACATCTTATGTAACGCCTGAAACCAAATATGTGGGTTATTGAGCTTGGTGGCTGTGCTGCACAGCATGGTAGGAAGGTTCCCTTTTAAAGATATACTATGCAGGATTTTCCTTAAAAACAATGTATAGACTGATACAAAAGTAATCCCTGTCAATCATCACCTATATGACCCACCACAAGTGTGTGGTGTGTGCTACAGAGACTCTGCACTCTGCCTTTCTTTCTCCTTATTTTGCTGTGGTTGGGACGTTCCTGGGCGCAGTGTGGAGGTGAGGTTGAGACGTTATAAAAAGATAATGAGCAAGTGCCAGACTGTAAGCAGCACACATTCAAGAGGAAGCTACAAATATTGTGGACACAGTGCTGAAAAAAGCAAATATAGCAAATGAGAGTAAATTTTGGGGTTGGCTTTCACTTTTCCTGGCAATATGGTTTCCAAACAGTAACCAACAATTCCTGCAAACTCTAACTTTGGAGATAGCGACTGACAGAAATTTCCATGAACGCGATATTCCTAACTCGTCTTTTTCCTCTAGTTGAATCTCCTTAGCTATACATTTGATTTAGTATAATGAGCTATGGCCATTTTTTTACACCTTAATAGTTATTTTTAAATATGAATCCTCTTAACTGCAAAAATATCATAACATTTTGGGCAATTTTTTTCCAAAAAAACTCTCCCACAAGATCCTGGAGTGTAACCGCTAAGCAAATTAATACAGTACATGAAATGGTCGTGGGTTTCCACACACACAGAATAAAGCTGCTTCCTGGTGGGCTGTGTGACCTCTCTGTAGAAGTCCATGTCCTCAGTGTGCTCTGTGTCATCTGTGGGAAGGCCTTTACGCTGGCTCTGTGGCGATGCCAATCTGGAACCAGCATGCATGCAACAGTGGGCGGGGTCGGCATCCATGAAGAACAGGGCCTTTCCTTTGCATGCTGCACAAAAACCCACTACCCAGCATGGTGCCCCCCCACCCTCACCCATTCACCCTCTCTCAACCCCAGGTCCACCCCACCCTCCCGCTCCCTCCGTGCCGGTTGCTTCTCTTCCAGCTTATCAGAAGTATGCATGGCGGAACAATGGGCGTTTTATCCACACGAAACCTGGAATGTGTCTGAATGTAGCAGGCTGGGTCCCTCTCTTCTCTCAGAGCATGCTTTGTGTCCCCTGTTTCCCCTGAGAGAGACACACAGAGACAGTGAGGGTATAGGAGGCTGTGTGAACACAGAGGGAGAGGATGTGGTGGCAGTGAGGGCTGAAGTGCTAAAGAGGTGAAAGGTGTAAGTGACTGGGTGACTGGCAGAGCAAAGACATCAACCAGAACTAAGCAGAAGAGGCACCCGAGGTGACTTAATGTAGATTTGACATGTTGCTAAGTGACTGATCAGTCCACTACTTTTGTCAATAACTGTTTGGCCCATAAATCCAAAGAAATTCAATTTAAAATTACAGAGAAAGTGGCAAATTGTTAAATTTGAGAAGCGGTAACTTGCATGTTTTGGATTTTTCCTTGAAAAATGACTTAAGATGTTCATTCATTATCAAAATTTGGTCAGTTATTATTGATCAAAGAGGTGAAAGGTGTAAGTGACTGTGAGAAAGTGGGAGCAGGGGTGTAATTTGATAGAAAATAAACCTGACTAATAAATATTCATCATCAGTAATCAGTTATACATGAGGACTTAGCAATGTACCTGAGGATACACACACACTGTCTTCCTTAGATTTCTCTCCCACAGACTAAAGATTGCCCTTCTTCCTCTCCTCCTTCTCCATCAGGTGCGGCTAACATGCTAGCGGGCCAGAAGAAGAACCTGATCGCTGTGGCCAAGAACTGGTACCATCAGTTCTCCATCCACACGCTCAGCCTGATCCAGGGGAACAAGTCAGTGTGCGGCTTCCACCTGGGCTACCTGGACGGAGAGACGGAGCTCATCACCCAGGCCATGAGCACCATCCTGGATCTCTACAAAGAGGGCAAGGTCAAGCCTCGCATCGACTCCACTTGGCACCTCGAGCAGGTTTGTGTCTAACTATGGTACCATATATGCTTGGAATTAATCTTAATTGATCAAAATAAATAAATCATCCACCACATTTACATGTGATGTAGCTATGTTAATCAAAACATATGACAATTTGAGCTCCACTTTTTGGTTTCCTTTGGTTCAGTCCATACTCAGAGATGTATTTCCATTAACGGAGCTCTATGTGACATTCAGAGCATTAAAGGAGCAGTGTGTTACATTTAGGGGGATTTAGTGGCATCTAGTGGTGAGGATTCCAGATTACAACCAGCTGAAACTTCTCCTGGTTATAATTCCTTCTGTGGTCATTGTTCAGGAGGGTTTTACCCAATTATCTGCAGTGGTCTCTTCATCTCTAAAATAAATGGACCAGGCAATTTCAAGTCAGTGTTTCTCATATGGTAATTGGTATGTTGGAGACAGGCTGCTAGCCCAGCATCTGCTGAAGTGCGTTCACCTTTTTGCTCTAATAACTTCAGACGCTCAGGAGGAGCCAAATTATCCACAGAAGTCTCTTTCTCTCCAAAACAAATGGCCCTGGTGATTTAAACTGGTGAAAATAGTGAATAAAGCAGTTTTACAATAACTTTCAGTAATTTTACAATACTGCTCGTCACAGAGGGACTGCTAACTATGGTGGCCAGTAAGAAAACATGTATGTCCTATCTAGAGCTAGTATTTAGTTTGTCATTTTTTTGGCTACTGTAGAAACATGGCTGTGTCATATCTGTGTAGATATAAATGGCTCATTCCAAGGTAATGAAAACAGAATTCTTATTTTAAGGTGATTATACACTAAAAAATTGTGTTTTATATATTAAATCCAACACACCAGACCATTAATACAGCAGCAAACACCTATTTTTTTAAATGTGGATATAGTGGAGAAATGGCGTCCTGAGCAGAGAATGAAGTTACACTTTTTCTGTGTTACAATCAGAGCTTCTCTGTTCTGTGTTGAGTTGATGGTCTAGCCACTTGTGCATGTTAGTGCATGTTAGAAAAGCGCATGGGTAGCTTTCTGCTGATATCAGTGAAGTGGTATTGTGGGAGCGTAGCGCCCACCATGCAGTTTTCTCCTGGTAAACACCGTTAGCTGTGTTAGCACAGTTAACACTGTTGCCATTGCTAGCACTGTTTGCCCTTTTCACATTGTTAGCACCATTAGCTGCTGGCTCAGCTGCATCCATGTTGAGAGCCATGTGCACACAACCTAGCTACGCTCTGAATATCATACAGAGCTTTGAACAGCCTTTGCATGTGGGTTTCAGATCCATTCATGCCTGGTTGCTGCTGTGACTAAATGCATCCCTGTGCACCAGAGTCTGGATTTCCAGATGATTCATTGTGACACGGGTGCATTTTCACCTGAACTACATCCATTTTTACACCATGTGCTTACAGCCCAGTCACCCAGAATCCATGTGAATGCCAGGCGGGTTTGTGTGTGCGCGAGTTTTGCAGTGGGATCTGCAGGAGCTGGGTGTGGCTCTCAGATTCAATAAGGCTTAACAATCAACAGACGAAGTTTGTCTACAAGAAGCACTGTGTCTCCTCGAGCATAACTCACTCAGCCAGACAGAGTCAGATTGTTGCTGACAAAATTAACACTGCTGACAGATATGAATAGAGAGAGTGTGAAAACACCGAGAGAAAGAGGGAGTCAGAGGCTGACATCTTCTGTTGTCAGAGTCGGAGCTGGTCAGTATTTTGGCCCGTGTTGCTGCGGCCGGACAGAAACACCCGCTGTCTTTCTCCGCCATCTGACGCTCTTTCTCTGCCTCTCCATCTGTCTGCTCTTTATATCAGACTCTTTCTCTCTGTCTTTAGGTTATTGACTCCCTCTCTGTCTCTCTCCATCTCGCTGTATTCTCTTCTTCTCCCTCCTCACAGTGTATCTTTTTTTGCTTTTTCTCTCTTGTTGCTATGGTGACATCCTTTAGTCAGTGTGTGCGTCTGTCTTAGGGAGGGGCCCTGATGTATGAGAAAGAGACATAGACGGAGCGTGGAAAACAGAGGAGAGAAGAAGGTGCATCTCAGTCTGGCTCGACGCGATTGATGGTGTACAAAAAGCTGTCGGGGAAATAGTCGATCACACAAATGATCGATTGCTTCAAGCTGAATACAAATGCCACGCCCTGACGCCATCCATCACAGTCCTTCCTCCATCCGCCGTCAACCTCTGTATTTGCTCCAATAATCAATAAACATGCATGGACAATATTTGGAAATTAGCATTACCCTTCCCTCCTGTGGTTTCTCGTGGTTCATTATCTACATCTGCAATGACACCCAAGAGGATAATGGTCATGTCTGCAGCCGCAAATAGCACACTCCAGTCCAAGATGCCTGGGAGCCAGAGAGGTTGACAGATCTTACAGAGTGAAGGGTGGAAGTGGGTGGAGTTGTCAAAAGAGCCTCTCACTGTGACTTTCATTCACATTGAAGATGATTCTTATAATGCCCGGACTCACCCCTCCCTCCCTTTCAGTTTCGGCAAGGCGTGTTTCTCATCCGAAGGACACCAGTTGCTCCCTTCGTCTCCCCCGCCCCTCCCCTACACTCCGAACTCCCACACTCCCCCTCTTTCCCATGTGTCTGAGTCGTCAGGGCCACGTTTCAGCCAGGCTTTACGTTGCTAGGAGATGGCCCTGTTGCCGTGGCATTGGTCGTTAGGTGGTCTGCCTGCCTCGCACGAAGAGGGGGATTGGAGGGAGGAGGGAGGGGGAAGCGATGGAGACAGGAACAGACAGTGGACAGAGCTCGGTGGTCAAGAAAAGGGTGGGGTTGGTCTGGCTGGGATTCTCCTTTCGTCTTTATGATTGACAGTCAGTTATATCAAGTTGGTTGATCCATCATCGGAGGGGGGGTTTGGCTGATCAGCTGTCAACACAAGAGCGTTGTCCCCAAAGGCAAGATGATTGGTTAACTCCATTAAATTCAGCTTTTATGTCACAGCCAAAACATGTTATGGTTCCACAGGCTACAGCTTTGATCGGGACCAAACAAACAGGCCTGACCCCACATGAACCCGTGCAATTTCTGTCCAAGCCAAAACCAAGCCAGCGATTTTGCGCCCAAGCCCAATTGAAAACCTGAATTTCCATGGTGAAAAGATAATAATAATAATATTGAAATACTTGTTTCAAGCAAAAATCAACTGAAATCATTTCAGTGCCATAACAAACATTTGTGACACAGTCTCCGACATCCATCCTTTCCTATTGAATGTTCACCACAGCCAAAAATCTGTCATATGCTTTATATATTAAACAGAGATTGCAGAACATGTTTCTTAATAAGTGAGAGGCGGGAGTCCGGATGGGATGGTGGCAACACAGCCCATACATTATACATGACATTAAACAGACTGAAAGGTCTCCATTTAAAATATTAGAATGAACCCAACCTTTTGACAAATTACAGCCTGCCCCTTCCTGAACCCGGAGGGTGGGGCCCAATTTGGTTCAGGCAGAGAATTAAAGCTCTACCACAGACTAGTTTAATAAATGATCCTCCATGATCAACATCAGATAAGCTACTTTTAAAGTTATCTTAGTTTTAACCTGATAAGATCTGCGCTTTGCATATCCAAAGAGGTTTAGATTTTTTGGAGGCTATTTTCACATGTCTGTATGTACATTGCAAATTTGTTGCTGTAATTCCTCCTGTCCATTCTGGCTTCAGAGAAATCCAACCTGTATTTGTGCGGTTGTAATACATTCAGCCATGCATGACACCACCACAAGTATGTGCTGCTTTTCATTATTTCATTTTATATATTTCAGTTCATTACATGCAAGTGATGCATAGGTGTGAGCAGATTGGGGGTACGGCCTGCATCATTGTCCATCCAGGTTCTGAACCTGTTACCCTCAACCCCTGTGTGCTGCAGGCTGTTTATGAAACTTACTTGCAGCTCTTTGGAGCAATGGAGGAACCGCTGCTCAACAGGTCCGCTGGAAATCTGTGCAGTCAGGAAGTGGTTTTGCAGCAGGGGAAGAAACAGTGCCGACTCATTCTGGCCAAATACCAACAAATACCAAAATTTACAAAATAACTGTCTGGCTCACTGACTGACTGACACATTGATTGACTGACTAATGTTGTTGCTAAATTAAACAAAGCAATCACAGTATTCAGTCCAGGCAAACCGCTCCATCCACTTCTCGCGACAGTCTGCAGAGTCGAGGAGGACGTTGCTTTCTGTGCCAGAGGGCAGGGACGGTGGGTGGGGTTGGTTTGTGAATGGGAGGTGACAAGGCGGCAACAGGGGGGTTGGTTAGTGACAAAACTTCACCGCTTGGCACCAGATCAGCCAGTAGCAAAATTCAATTGCATAAGCCAGGTTTCAGTCGATAGAGGGCAGTCACTATACATATTTTCACACAATATGTAGAATTCACATACTTTGCACTCAGATGTCAAGATGTGGACCTGAATCAATCAACAACACTAAAAAAAAGTGGTCTGGGGGTTTGATTACTCTTTAAAGCTATTTTAATATAAGGGGGCAAGATTTTCAAAATACATCCATAAATTTAGCTTGAATAAAGATTCTTTCTTTGTTTCCCTGAACATCATTTCCTTGCTGACCTGCCATAGAGGGATGATTACACAAACTGGGAATTTTGCACTAAAAGTCTGTAGCTTTGGAAGTTAGTTTCATATCTCTAACGCAGACTGCTGAAGCCTCACTTTATCTTCAGCTAAACATTATACATCATTTCTGTGCTGAACAAGGACTGCGGATTTTGTGACCGAACACTAACACTATAATCACATCAGGAAATTAACTTTTTACAGCCAATATGAACAGCAGGGACACTTTCATTGTACATTTGGGCATGTGAGTGTACATTTAGGGCAGACTTGAAAAAAAATGTGAACCTACCCTTTAAAATGGAAGAAAGCACTATCTGATAGCAGCAGTTAATGGACTATTAATTAAACCTTATTTTACACAAATTATGATATAAGATTCACATTAAAGCCATCGTTTACTTTCAGCACCTACTAGACCTGACATCCAAACAAGACCAGGATTGAACCAAGGTCTCAATCCATCATTACACTCATCACCTTCTCTGCCTCATACACCCTCCTTTCTGTCCTTAACTTTAAATGCATGATTATGCACACACTTCCATGTAGAGATGATATAATTTTCTAATTAAAATGGATGTGTTGTTTGCTAGCATTGGGATATTAAATGAAATGATTACTTTCTGCTTCATGTCTATATTTCCTGCCCACTTAAAATCATAAACATTTCTTCATATTTATACTTAATATTGCCTAATGTTGAAAGCATCTGTATGCAGTACGTTATTCCCCTTGTTTATTTTGTTTTCCTTTTTTTTATTCACTTTTTGCTGCTGCAACAATTTCATTTTCCCCTCAAAGATTATTAAAGTCTCATCTAAACAAATGTATTTTCTCATAAACAGCATATTAAAGTTATATTTGAGCCTGTGCAAGTTGTCTCTCGTCTGTGGCATCAAAATAAAAGATGAGAGGCAGAGAATGCGAGGAGGCTCGTATTGCTGTCGAAATGTGTTGGTGGAGGAGAAACTGGCTACTACTGTGTACTCGCAATAGATTTTTCTCAATGACAGGTGTATTTTAAATCTCCCCTGCCCTCCTTTCACCCTCCACTCTTTCATCTCGCCTTATGTAACTGTCTTACTCCTTCTGTCCCTCCTCCAGGTGGGCGATGCCATGAGAAAGATGCAGGAGAGGAACAACATCGGCAAAGTGATCCTCACCACAGAGCCCATGCCCGAGGAGGAGAAGAAGGAGGAGGCCAAGAAGGAGGACAAGAAAGAGGACAAGAAGAAAGAGGATAAGAAGAAGGACGACAAGAAGAAGGACGATGGCAAGAAGGAGGAGAAGAAGGACGACAAGAAGAAGGAGGAGGCCAAGAAGGAGGAGAAGAAGGAGGAGGAGAAGAAGGAAGAGCCCAAGAAGGAGGAGAAGTGAGAGGGAAGGATGGATAGTCAAGCAGACCAGCAGGGAGTTTGTGTCCTGGGAGCAGGGGGTGGGGTGTGGGGAAGGATGGAGATGGAGATGGAGATGGATGGGGTGGGAGGGTGGGGTGTAAGAAAGGATTGGAAGGAGTTAGAAGGGTAGATTACAAAAATTATCACACCACTGTCGATCGTTCATCTCTTCCACCTCCCCTCTGCCTCACTCTCTCGAGTTCACCATGACAGTGATTACTCAGGCCTGGCTCCACCCACCCCCTCCCATCCTGTTTTCTTGCCTTTATCACTTAAGAAAAAAAAAAAAAATCCAATCACTTGTAACACCTCGTCCAAAATTATCTCTCCGCCTCACAACATCGAGAAAGATTTTTCCTACTGGGAATGGCGGAGACAAGAGAGCCGTGGAGGATTGTGGGTACGGTCCAGGCCTGGGGCAAATTACTGTTTCCTTGACAACCGTAATCCCTGCTCGCACTCCGGCTCCGCCCTCGACCCCCGTGCCCCTCCGCACCTCAACTCCCACTGTGCTAAATTGTTCTGCTCTGACTTCCACCTGCCACCTCCTCTTCCCCCCTCACTGTGCTGAGTCCCCCCCCTACCACCACCACCACCACCACCTCCCACACCACCACCACCGCCACCCCCAATCCATCCACGGGCCGGACGCACAGACAGGCACAAAGACAAGCAGATAAACGGAGAACCACACCCACCCACACGTTGCTCTCTTAGTGTCCAACGCTTAGTTATGTCACTGAGGATGAGTCAGAGATGCCTGTGATTGGCTGATTCTCCCCACCTCCCCGGGAGATATTTGCATCACGGTTTTGATCATGATGTTTGACTGCTGAGACAATGGTGTTAATGCTACAAGGCCTAACTTTGGCTGTCATTTACACGGCCTTAGCTGTGATATATCTTGTATCAGTCTCCAGAAACATCTCCGCAGAGCATGCGTTCCCACCAAATTTCAGCGAAGTTAATATAGTGGCTGCAGTTTTGCACTTGCCTGAATATGAATTTCCCTCATAATGAGCCTTTCTGTGCAGCGCTGAATAGGGAGGCAGAAATCATTGCTCAGCTTCCTTCTCCTTAGTTACAGATTTTTCTAGCTGACCAACTGTTGGCAAGAAGTGCGCAGTGCCAATTAAGAGAGAATTTGTTTCTGTTCAAACAAGCCACAAACACACACACACACACGCACACACTCTGAATGTGATGAAAGAGGCACTGTCATGCTGAGACAGTGAAGCGTCTGAAATGAGCAAAGTTAAGAAGGTGAATATCGGTCCCCCCCCTCTCAGGATCGCGCTTTCTTCCTCCCCTGATCCTCCTCGAGGCATTCCATGGCATTCTGCTCCTTTCACAGCGACCGCTCGCCTGTCGATCACCCTGACCTGAGAGAGGAGAATTCAATTCAAGCTGGCGTCCATACTTCGCCTCCCCTGCTTGTCTCTACTCTGCTCTCTCTCCCTCCCTCCTCTTTCCATTTCCCTCTCTATGGTCGGCATAGCAACAGGCGTCAGGCTCGTCAGAGAAGGCACTGTGGTCTGTTTCTCTGACTCCCTCTCCCCGTGTCTCTCTTCTCTGCCTCCCTAACTCTATATTTGCCAACAGTCGGTGCCGTCGACCAGTATTCCAACAGGTGTAAAATGCATTAAGGAATTCAGATGATGCAAATGAGGAGGTGGAGTAGTTTTCAGGGTTGATAGTATTAGAATACCAAACAGTTTGCTCAAACCTGCTTAAATCAAGTATTGACAATGTGTGCACTTAGCATTACGCCAGCTATAACAGTGCACCACTCCCTCTAATGGCCAGTATGAGTTTTGTCTCTCTGGTTTAATGTCATTTAAAGTAAATCATCGTCAATCCCACCGGGTGGACTCTAAATCTCTCATGTAGGAGGATATCAACGTTAAACCTTAGATATTTATCTACCTGCCTGCCTGTCTGTGAGCCCGGCCTCAGTGTTGAGACTCAGATGGTGACTAGTGACTTTGTAAAAAACACAAAACAAAATGTTTGAGAAAAAAAAAAAAAAAAAACGAAAGAAAAAAAGTTGTTGTGTTAGCATGAGTGGCCTCCCTCATGTGCTGTGTGTGGTGTGCCATTGTGTGTGAAGATGTGTGTGTCCTCAGGTCGTTTGTCAGGTTTTAAAAGCACCCACCCTGCCCTCCCCACCTTGCCACATTTCCCCCCTCTCACACTACTCAGCTACAGTATTATGTAGCTCCAACCCCAACCCTACCTTCTCACTCTATCTCTCCCTCCTGTCTGATAAGAGGCCTGTGTTATGAGGACAGTTGGTATTAGTATTTTTGCACTCTGCTCGCTGATCTTAATGCACTTACAGGCATGGCGGTCGCACTCCAGTCCCACGCAGGCTTTGATTCTGCTCCAGGTTTGCAGCCTGTTTCCCATCATCCACTCCCAGTGTATCTGCTGAAGCTCACTGAAAGCACAGGTGGCACACACACACATAGAGACACACACACTCATGTAAAGGTCCCCTCATTTTCAGCTTGCCAGTCCCTGCCTGGGCCAACTTCTCCTGGGTGGCAGCTAAAATCAAAGCATTCATCCATCCTTGACTGTGGGAAGTAAAATGTGGAGCAGGGCGGAGTGGACTGGGCTGGAGTGTGACAGCCACGCTGGTGTGGGGAGTGACTGTGTCCTGTCAGCCTCTGGTTAGTGTTCTGTTCTAATCTGCTGGGCTCCCTTTGTGAACCTGTGGACGGTGCTTCTGTTCCGAGTGCCATGTGAGAAACAAACGCTTCGGTTAAAAGAAAAAAAAAGAAGAAAAAAAAAAAGATGTTTTACTTAATATGTTATTTTAATTTACCTTTATATTTCCGTTTGTTTGTCTGTTTTGTTATCCAAGGGTTTAAAGTTCAAAGCTCATACTATACAGTATAATGTGGGGACCTGCCAACCTGCACTCCTTTTAAATGTGATGAAGTCTTTCTGTTGGTCTGAACCATGTGTGCCAAATTGTATGTATATTCCTTCTGTCAATGCTTTGAATATTAACAGTGCATAAAAAAAAATATGAAGACAATTCTGTTTTTGGATGCGTTTCCGTCAACCTTGAAGAAAAGAGAAAAACACAAAAGAGTCGTCACAGTGTGTCAAGATTCGTATCCCAAATGCTCATGGGTGCTGACAGGATTTTCGCTGCAGTTTACAAAAGGTTTAACACAATTTGTAGTTTTTGATTGGTTGCAGTCTTGCTCCAGCGTAGGCCTGCACTGTGCCTCTCTCCTTGCACACAGCTTACCTCAATCCGAGGCACCTCCCTCCGTATTTATATCCTTTTCACTGTGCTTTACCAGCTCTCACATCGTGTCGACCGCAACAGGTTGAAGTGTTTACAACCATAATATTAGTACCACAGTGAAAAGGGACTGGACGTGGGGTGCATTAAAGGTCCAAAACTCCACCAAAAGACATAAAGGTTCACAGCAAATTTCCTCCAAATCCAAAGCTCCATGGTATTCCTTTGTATGGATTCCTCTTTCTTTCAGTTTGTTTCCAAATGGCTTGTATAGCAAGTGAGGGAGCAGATGTTTTCACACAGCTGTGCAGGGATGCCAATACTGTAACACAGCTGCAGAATAACCCCAGCTTATTGGCTGATCATAGCTCAGCTCTGGCCTGCCCCAGACACAACATTTCCGCTTTACAGCTGATCTCAGTTCACTCAAGGATTGTCGGAGACGTTCCTCTTTTCCTGTGCTGCATCTGCAGAGCGTCAACAGTCCAAAATTCCTCTCCATGTCGCCCCCTCTCTCCCTCCATACACATTCATAGCAAATAAAACATTAGTTTGACATCTGGAATTTGAAGTTGCATGCATTCATCAGCATGTGGAAAACCGATTATGATCTTTTTCTTTCTTTCTTTCAACATTTTCCCCCTCGGTTCTTTTGAGCTCAGATGCCTTTGAGATGAACTCAATCAGTTGGGCGGGTGGCCTGCTGCCGGAGAGCACTTCCACCACGGTGAAGCTGCAGAGTAATGTCATCTTGAAATGGTTTCCCAGTCATTCCAGACACTTATGCAAGAGTACTTAGCAACTCAGAGATGCACAGGAGAAAAACCGTGTTTCAAAGTTAAAATAAAAAGTGGTAATTTTCTGAACATTTGCAGTTCTAGATTTGATATGACTAATTAACACTCGTAGTTTTAGGTTTGAAAAACATGCACTAAGACAATGAGTGTAGTATTTCCAATAGCTACTCTTCTGTCTGTCTTGGCTCGTATAGCTGAAGTCCCTCACAGGCACCCACCGTTCAGCTTTGAGGTGAATTTCTTTCTGTTCTCTATGGTTTCTCAGGTCATTCCAAACAGCAGTTTTCTTCATGTAGGAAACCATTTAATTTCGCATTCACTAACACACATTCTGTTTCACCGTGTTCACTGCACAAACTGTCACGCCATCCATGTTCGATGTAAGCTTTAGTATTCCGAGTCAAAATGTGAGGCTCTGTCAAGTGTTCACTCATCCACACTGAGAACCCAAAACAACCACATCTGCCTGCAGCTATTGTTTCCTTAGCGGTCTTCTTTTTTTTTATCATTGCAGCAACATTGCAGAGATGCTACGGAAGTACAACCTGGCTGGGCTTGTCATGTACAGTACTTGGATGCATGTATAGTCAACCAGAAAATAAGGCATGCGTGTATGTACAGCTAACCATCCCTTTCCACGATAGTTTAGTTGTCGTGTAGTGGCGTGGTGTGAGGGAGGAGAATGCCCTTCCAGTCGTATAAAGTTGCCAACTGAAGCCAATCCACTGCCCCTTTGTGCCACCTGACTCCCTGTCCTCACCTTCAGCATGGGCACTGTCATGGCCAGCTGGTTATTCATGATACACCTTAACCTATCTCTGGGAATGTTTCAGAAACTTTACATCCATCCTTCTGCACACCTCCTGTTAGAGTTCAGTCACCACAGGTAGTTTTCTACAAGGCATACCCAACAGGTTGATTTCTACGCTAGTTCTCCTCTCTGTCCTTGTGTTGTTTTTTTACCCCCCCCCGGTTGCAAACACTCTTCTCGTCTCGACTTTGTTTTTTAAACCCTTTGAATTGATGCTGCTTCTGTGCTTGACTCTGGGTTTACTGCGTGGTGCCATGTTGTCCACATGGCCTCTAGAGCTTGTAACGCTTCAGTGTGTAATGTTACCATATGCCTTACATGTTTTCCAGGACTAATAAAAAAAAGCATAACAAAACGTCAGGAGATGTGCTCTTTTTATTTCTGTGCCCATTCTGAAAAAAATAAAGAGTAGCAAACTCATTCTTACAAATTCATTTTACTCAAACAATTTTCCAACAAATATTTTCCTGTTTTTCCGAAACTAGATTATCCTTAAAACTACACTGGACGGTACAAAATGTACATCTATACAGTACCACGCCTGTGTGCATTTGTTTTTTACAAAATCAAGTAAAAACAAAAGGAATACTTTATGGAATGATCAAGACAATGCTGGTTGGTCACATGTCACTTGTCATTTACATACAGTTTGAAAAAGTATAACTTGAATTATCTAATTTAAACAGAGAGCAACGGTGAGGCAGATTATAAAATTATAAAATCCAAAATAGCTGCAATGAGTGCTATACCTGTATTATCTGAAAACATATTTCAATCTCTGTACATCATCAGACATTATTATCAAACATGGAAATATAAGCTGCTCAGCATACAAAAATAGTGCAAATGGCTCTAACCACAAAAACATTTTAAACTACATAAAAGTCCTATTTCTAGGACTTGGCTGGTGGCTCCTCAATCCCCTTGGAAGTCAAGACATCAGACAAGCGAGTCAGATAAGTGGAATCTGGGTAACCATTCCTGAGGGAGACAAAAAGAAGACTCAGATGTATGGACTTGTGTGGCCTATAACTCCATAGCTCTGTTAGACACTCCAACTGGCCTCACTCACCCTGTTGCCTCCCTGTAGGCTGGTCTTATGTGGGATGCAGTCCCAGATGACACTGGCCCCTGTGCCTTTGCCTGCCACTGTGAAGGTGAGTCCCTGTTTGAAGGCTTTTTCCAGCCTGGGCAACAGCTTCCTCGTCCTCTCGCTGTCGGGGAGGAAGGATTCAAACACCCCTCCACGAAATGGTTTTCCTGGGGAAGGGTGATCCTCCTGGTAAGACAGAAAGCGGAAACCACAGTCATGAATAAAGTCTCCTGGGATTACCATGCATTAGCTAAAAGCAAAGTCTCACTATTAAAGCTTCATGTGATATCTTAAAGGGACACTTCACCCATAAATCTAAAATACATATTTTTCCTCCAATCGGTCTAGAGTGTTTTGGTGTGAGTTTGCTAGTGTTGGAGATAACGGCCATAGAGATGTCTCTTCTCTCAAATATAATGGAACTAGATAGCACTTGGCTTGTGGTGCTCAAAGCATCAAAAAATACATTCTCACAAACTCAACAACAATGTGTCTGTCCAAAAATCATCACCCAGTTACTCAAGATAATCCACAGACCTTGCTGTGAGCAGTTTCATGTAGGAACTATTTTCTCTCTACCCAACCATACCTGCCAACCGTATCACCTCATAGAAGAAAGTGTGCATCTACTCGTGCTTATGCCAGCACAACATGTAAATATAAATGACATCCACCTCTGCTGAGCTGTAACATTAGCTAGCTCAGTGAGGCTAGGTGAGCTAGCAGTAGATGCATGCTTCCTTCCGCATAGTAAGGTTATTATAGTTAACTAAAACTTAACAAAAAACTGAGACTAGGTGTGGAAAAAAAATATTTTAGTTAACTGAAATAACAATAAAAACTACATTTACATTACATACAGAAAAAAACTGAAATTATATTGTGCACTTGCAAAATTAACTAAACTAAAAATATATAGGAAATGTCGTTAGTTTTAGTCTTTGCCAATTTGGTCAAATTTGTCAATACAACAAGTATTAGGAGGTATTGGTGCATATATTTATCTCCATGACCGTGTGTCACCTACTTTCACAAAAAGTTGTGTCTGTTTTGCAATATGTATTCCGAAATTCTTAAGTCTTTCCCCTGGAATATATGCCCCCTACAATAATAATAATAAAAAATAGTACTACTAAAACTAATAAAAACTAAACATTTTTAAACAAACAAACAAAACTCAACTCAAATGAATAAACCCACTCTGGAAACTGACTGAGATGAAACTTATATGAAAACTAATAAATAATACAAATATGAAACTATAGTTATTCTGCTGCATGGTGATATGGTTGTTGGGTGTAGTTCAGTAGACAGGAAACAGTTCCTACATGAAACTGCTCACAATAAGACGCGTAGATTACCTAGAGTATCTGGGTCATAATTTCTGTGAAGAGACATTGCTGTTGAGTTTTTAAAATGCATTATTATTATTATTATTATTATTATTAATTAATTAATTTATTTATTTATTTATTGGCGCTTTCAGCACCATCTAGTTCCATTATATTGGAAAGAAGGCAGACTTCCTACTCAACATTGTCACTGTGTATTTTCCAGTTCTATATAAATCGTAATAGCTGATAACAGCAGACATCCTATAGGAGCCGACTGCAACCTG
This sequence comes from Epinephelus cyanopodus, assembly GCA_026686955.1. Taxonomy (NCBI): domain Eukaryota; kingdom Metazoa; phylum Chordata; class Actinopteri; order Perciformes; family Serranidae; genus Epinephelus; species Epinephelus cyanopodus. Next base: position 26,109,598 of record CM048929.1, read on the forward strand.
AGACAGTGAACCTATACATTAACTTCTCTGTAATAAAGACCTCACACAAAACAATACAATTTCCTGTTAAGTGATATCAGAAAAAAACATTAGTAAAGCATATTTAATGTACACTAACAATCTTCTCCACAATTACTTCAGTGTATTCTGTGAAATGCCTCTATTACTGTGGTTCTCAACCAGAGGTCCAGGGACCCCCAGGGGTCCTAGAGGGAGTTCCAGGAGTCCCCAAGAAAATGGGAAATAGTTTTCATTTTACCACTTATATTGACCACTGAAGGGAGGCCAATGTGAGTCAGAGCCATAAGAGTAACTTTTCTGATCACAAGTTTTACTTTCTTCACGGTTATCTCCTCAACTGTAGCTGACAGTTGGAGAATTCTGGTCCTAACCCTATCTAACGACCAAAATAATTTCAGATGGAGGTCCTTGAAGTTATATCTTATCACAAATGGGGGTCTGTGACCTAAAGTGTATCAATGCAGGGTTCCTTGACTGGAAAAAGGTTGAGAACCACTGCTCTATCAGACAAAACATTTGATCAAAGACAATGTGTTTAAAAAAAGTCCCTCACCCCTTGGATGCCATCAGATATGACGTAAGTGATCTTGATGGCAGAGTCTCTTTTCTGACCTGGTAGGTTGATGTTAGGGAGTTCACAGTAGCTCATTTTGCCCCTAATGCCCGGTTTCATTGGTTTCATCTCATGACAAACTCTGCAGTGGACATGTACAGTGTCCAGGCACTTTGAGCACATGGTAGCACCACACTTTGCTTTCATCAACATCTTGCTTTCCCCACACATGCACTCAGGGCCTCCCTGACCTGATCTGGATTCCTCTTGGGTGACCTGGATCTGTGATTGTCTTTGCTGCACACTGTCCTTTTGGGTAGAAGGAATGGTTCTCTCTTTCCTATGATGGGCCGCATCGTTATCTGTAGGGGTTGCTGTTGTTGTTGTTGTTGTTGTTGTTGTTGTTGTTGTTGTTGAGCCAACATCATTCACATGGTTCGTACTTCTATCATTTCCTGCTTTTGGGTGATTGACAGTTGTCTCAGTCCTCTGTCCATCCATCTCCACTTTACCTACAATTTTCACTTTCTCTTTAATGACTGGGTCTTTCCTTAGTAAGGGTTGGCTGGTAGCTCCATTCACAAGCTCTGTCCTGCCAAAGTCACTCCTCTGGTTTGTTCTCCTTTCCTGACTACTATCAGTCCCATCAGCTGTGCCTGTGACTCTCTAGCATCACCTGAGGATTGCTGTGACAGTTCAGACTAGTACTTGGGTCCTTGTTTGTTTGTAAAAATGTGGATGGATTCTGATTGGAGGTAGTGTGTGGCCAGAGAAGTCCTGTTGTTCAGGTATTTCGGCTAAATCTCCACAAAATACCTCCCGCAGTGCAGCACCAACTTTAGAACACAAGGCTTCAGGACCAAAAAGATACAATCTCTTTTTAGAAATGTGTATGGTAACCTTCTTGAAGCGACTACGCACATCAGAGAGACAAGCCTGTAAGGTTTCATCTGCTGCATCAGTGATGTGCAGCTCTGACAAGTGTAGCTGGTGCATAGAGAAGTCTGCACTAACCGAATCAACCAGCCTCTGCAGACCTAACTGACATGAACTCACTTTGGATGAGTTTGCCCCTCTTAAAGTGACAGTCAGATCACCAGCACTATCCGGGCAGCTTTCTTTTATCTGGACATCAGAAGTCAGGTCGTCCACTCGGGTGCTGTAGGCTTCTTTGATGTGCTTCCACTTCACAGCAGAAACCATAATCTCTGCATTATAGACTTCCCGCTTGTCCCTCTCTGTCCGATTACTGAAGCTAGAGGACCTTACCCTGGCTCTGACAGTGGACTTGCTGGAGTCATCTTGACTCTTCTCACTCGTGACTTGGGCCTTCTGCTGAGGCATCCCTGAGAAACTACTGGCTCGCTTCAAGGTGGATCCAGACCCTGCAGGTGGGAGCGGAGTACTTCCTGACAAACTGAACTGAGTTGTGCTAAGGGGAGATATTAAACTCTTGAGTCGAGTATCAGGAAAATGAGAGCTGGATGAGGTTTTACTCGGGCAAGAAGCAGTTGAAGGCGATGCATCTCCACTCTTAAACAAGATGTCCCCTCCGGTGTTTTGGGCTAATGCTCTGGAGACACTTTCCCCAGCAATCCCTGCTGTTTCTGACAGCACGTCATGCCCTAACATTGGCCCGAGGCGTGTTTGTCTGATGGGAGATGATAGCCCTCGTAAGGTGAAGTCAGTTGGTCGACTGCCTAATGCAGCCAGCCCTGAATCCTTAAAACGAGCAGCTAGTTTATACCTTCTGGCCCCTTCAGCTCTCCTGTCATCCTCGTCTGACCTCAGCAGCTGATCATCTGGAGGATCTACACTGGAGGACATGGTGAGGGGGACTCTCTGCTCATCAACATGAGTTGATGCACCTGAATCGTATGAAGGATATCGAAGAAGACTGGCTACATCCTCTTTTTTACTCCTCAATTCACTGTGGTCTAGGAGAAGTAACTGTTTGGCCTCAGACACATCACTACTGCTCCCAATAATGTAAATATTGTTCTCATCTTCATTCAGAAGAAGCTTGGGTAATCTGACACTTAAGTTCTCCATCGCCCTTTGCAGTCCCCCCCTGAGGGACAGGATTCTCTTGGGGAGCTGGTCTCGACGGATCTTGGTCTCATTCTCCTCATAAAGCCTACTTATTGCCTTTCTTGCCAACTTCAGGCACTCCTGATCTCGACCACCCTCCCCTACTCCTGGTGCTACCTGCAAAAACAGAGTAGTCAACCCCTGATTTGTCATATCCACCACATCAACGCCATACTGACGCAGGATATGCTGGTATTCCTTCCTGCAGTGTTTCTGCAGATACTGGAACATGTCTGCATCCACAATTATTGAGAAGTCCTCTTCTGATGTGGTAGGATGCTCGGGAAGTTGCAGAGCTACAGCTTCTGCCTGGCCAGTATCTTCCCAGCCATAACCACCAGGAGTCAGGTCTCTATATGAGCTGGAGTTGTAGTCATTAGAGGGCCGGTCAGTGGTAACTTTCTCTCGTTGTTCTCTTTGTTTCTTAGGTTTCCTGCTCTGATCCTCTGACTCCTGAGTAAGAGGCTCCTGTGCCACTGGAGGAGACTTGGAGCCATTGGTGGCAGGTTGACCGGAGGCGCTGTTTTCTTCTGGTTGTGAGCCTCCAGGTCCAGGACGGCCAAACAGTTGTGCCAAAGCAGCCTGGACTTTGGAATAAGCGCCATGCAATGTGTACAATTCCTCAGTAGCACCGCAGCTCATTTGGATATCAGGGTGGCTCTTATGAAGGCTTGCCAGTGCCGTTAATCCCCCTGGAAGCTGGCTGAGGTCAACAGTTGCGGACAAACTTAAGATGACCTGTAATGGTATAAGAAAAGAGAAAACAATCACTTGTGGGTTTTTACTACATTTGTTGGACGTATTTTCCAATATTCTATTCAAAGGAGCAATGTATAGGATTTAGGGCTAGTTAATGGCATCTAGCAGTGAGAATTGCAAACCGCAACCAGCCTCTCAAGGTTAGAATTTCCTCGGCGTTCATTGTTCAGGAGGTTTTCAGGAGCCGAATTATCCGCAGAGGTCTCTTCCTCTCCAAAACAAATGGACCCAGTGATTTAAATCGGTAAAAACACTGAATAAAGCAGTTTCACAATACAAATCACTGTTTCTCTGATGCTGTTTGGCCTCTCTGCGACAAGCTCTTGTTGATGTGTGTTGACCTTTTTTTCTGATCAAATTGTTTTTACTATGAGCCAAATTATTCGAAGAGGGCTCCGCCTCTCCAAAACAAACTGTAATGGTCAGTGAATCTAGTAAAAACAGTGAATAAAGCAGCTTCACGCTAAAAATGCTGTTCAGGTCTTTAGAGACAGGCGGTGCAACATGGTAGACTCTACTATGTAGATATGAATGGCTCATTCTAAGGTCACGAAAACACAAGGTTTCTTATTTTGAGGCAATTATAAACTAAAGAAACATACTTACTATATTATATTATATTCCATTTCGGCCCACATATTCCCCCTAAATCCTACACACTGGACCTTTAAGTATACCTTGTCTGGGTCCAGGGTTTCGTGGTGCTCAGTTACAGTGAGTTTATACTTCTTCCCATCCACTTCCAGAATGTGCCGTCTGTGTTGAATAACACTCTGTGCCACTGTGTGAGAGGGGTCAACAGACAGAAATCAGTCTCAGTGTGCAAAGCATCCTGACCAAGTACTTTACAATTGGCTACTCCACTTACATGCATGTCAACATTGTAGCTTAGTGTAAATCACTGGTGACAGCCGACATACTGAAATATGTTACTAATACTTTACTGCCATTTTCATGTCTGTTTTCTTGTCTGCATTTCTATTGTCTTTAGAGTGAAAGTTAATGAAGCATTTGCAGTTGTAATGTGAGATCTGGATGTTAATATAGTTATAATTAATAACATAGTTAACGGTATTCTCACACCAAAATGACATATTCAGAAATATCCCCCTCCCTTACACTTCGTATGCACGGACACGTACACTCTCTGACCCCACTGACCTCCACTGTCCTCAAAGGTGATGAGGGCAGAGACGGGCGTTGCCTTGACAATGGTGACAGAGTCTATTTCCCCTCCTCCATTCTTGGTTCTCAGGAAGTGGATAAATAGCTTGTCTTTCAGCCTCTCATCCACAATGTCTGTGGGCAGACCACTCACTCTCACAGTCCTGCCCGGCTCTGCCATCTGCTGGGAGAAACATAATCATTGCGGTGCAGAAAAACTCTTCGAAGAGTGGACGCAAGACAGCGACACAAAAATGTCATGATTCTGCATAAATGGTGAGCGTGAATATGAATAAGAATATGACAAAATATCCAAAACACAACACCTCTTCATGAAGCTGTTAATGTCAAAGTATTAGATAACCACTGACAGACCCCACCCTTGCACATAGGAAGGGGAGACATATTTGATAATATAACACCCTCTATTGGGGGTTACTAGGACACTACATCAACATTACTCAAAATCTTCCATTTCAGGGTGCAATCACTAATAGTTGTTGGTTTCAATTCTGAAGAAATAAATCTCAAACCCATATTTATGGAGGTGTCTTCTCCAAGTTCTCTTAAGCTGATTCTTTAGCAGGCTACAATGATAAAAGGCTGTGGCAACTTTGATCATCTTACTGCCATAACTATTGAGAGACATGTTGTTGTTGTGTTGTTACAGTCCAAATCCCACCATGTAGTATAAATATAAATGTGTACATAGTAAATAATATGTGCAGATTGTTGTGACAGATGAAGATAACGCCTCTTCTTCCTCATTCCAACACAGTTTGTAGCTGTCATGATGGCAGCTAATTGACTCCTTCATAAACTAGCCTAGATTTTGCTTCTCTCTCTCTCTCTCTCTCTCTCCCCTCTCTCTCACACACACACACACGCACGCACACACACACACACACACACACACACACACACACACACACACACACACACACACACACATACAGTATTTGTAATTGTAAATCATATTATGTTGGATTCTTAACTCTTCCTGTCTGATTTGCAGCCATCCTGCAACATATATGCGCAAAATGTTGAATGTTTATTGCTACAGAAGTCAAAAACTATACAGAAGCGAGCAGGAAAGCCTCACTGCAGAGCTGAGTGTCAAGGAAGTGGAAAAGAATCTGACATTTCTGCCTATCGCAGATCGCACCGTCGACAGATCTTCTGTTATGCAAGACGCTGTGACTGTCCGTCATTACATCTTGGATACCTGTAAGATTTGTAACGATTACTGACCTTACAAATGTTTCACGGCGTTTTCTCGGTATCTTTCAGAGACCGTCACACTTGAACAGCCATGGAGGAAAAGTGAAACTACTGACTGTTGTGTGATTTGTCATGTCCGCGCGAGGGGGCGACCAAGTGCCTCTTTCCCACAGTTTACAAGTCACCAAACTGGTTTGCATATCTAGGGGTGAATGGCGACCAAAAAGGGGGGTTAATTTAGCTTTCTCAAGTACTTGAGTACAATTTGGATGTATATTTTAGGCTACATTATAGGTACTTCTACTCCAATAGTCTGCATTTCAGTTTAAAATACTGTAACCTACTTTTTTTTGTTATAAGCTCATAACAAATCCAAATTATTTGGCCATAATATATCAACTGGAACAATAATAATAAAAAAAAATAATAACTGTGGGCATTATGCATTTTTGCTACTGACATCTCTATGTATGTTATATCCAATAGGGATTGTAGCCAATGATTCTTCTGACTATGTTTTGTTGTTGTTGTTGTTGTTGCTGCTGTGAGGCCAACAAAAAGTGCAAACTTTTGATGAGACATGAGATCCTAAGAGGATGAATCTTTCAACAGGAGCAGCTTTGGACAACATGGCACGTGAACATTAAGTAGATCAGTTAATGTTGCACATAGCATTTCCAAAAACATACTACCCCACTTATAGGCCTTCGTTTCTGACACCAATCATTTACTTTGCCATGCTAGTTGTTAAAGATTTATCCAGTGGCTCCCAACTTTTTTTTTTTACTTGTGACCCCTTAAAAAGCACTGTCTTTAATGTTGTTTGTTTGTTTCCATCAAGACAGATTTCCCCTCTAGAAGTCTCAGATGGTCTCATTTCAATAACTGTTTGAGACTCAAACCAGCTGTATTTTACACACACAAGAAAATAAGCAAAGATAAGATTAAGTAAAAAAAAAAAAAAAAAAAAAATACATAACTGTATTGCTTTTCTTTTCTATCCCATTTATGATCTCATGACCCCTCACAATAATGTTTTGATGGTTTGAGGTGGCTCTCCATCAAAAGCTATCATCACTTTAACCAGCTCCAAATGAAAAATGCTACTTACTCATCATTATATTGATATTAACAGTCCAGTAATGTCATACATAATAATATAGGCCTATCAGTCATGGGGCCATTTCTCTGCAGAAAGACTACATTTAGGCTACTTTTGATGCCTCAGGTACTTCTGTACATTTTACTCAAGTGGGATTTGAATACAAGACTTTTACTTGTTATCAAATATTTATATATTTTTTTTAAATTGGCATCTTACTAATGCCAGGGCTAAGTAAAGATCTACTGGTCACATGCAGCCTAACAATACCAAGTTATCCCATTAGTTTGTTTGGGCCATCTGAACCTTGCAACCTTGCATGGGAGGTCAGTTTTACAGATCGATTTACCTAAACAAGATTAAACAATTCTCTGATTTACTTCATAGTAAGAAAAATATAAGATAAGAGATAAGATAATCCTTTATTTGTCCTGCAGCGGGGAAGTTTGCAACATTACAGCAGCAAAGGGAAAGTGCCAACAGGGAGCATCAACAGAAAAAAAAATAAAATACAAAGCAATATATAAATATGTACAGAAAGTAAACTGTACAAAAACAAAGAGCAGTATATTAAGCAAACAATATAAAAAGCAATATAATAAGGAAGCATCAGAAACAAGCAGAATGTAACAAAGAGACAGACTGAATTAGTGGTTTACATTGACCCATAGGAGTATAGATTTTGCACAGTTTAACAATTCTGATATTGCACTTGAATGACTGATTGTAAGCAGTAAAAAAAATAAAAGCAAGATATAGATATAATAATAGATAGCCAGGCTGACTGACAGAATTTACATCATTACACATATCAAGTGTAGATATTTCGCAGTTATTATATACAGACCCAGATGTTGCACATGAGCGATGATTGACTGCTCATGGTGTGTGTGTCTACTGGGAGCAGCGTTGGTTGTAAAGTCTGGCAGCAGCGGGAAGGACCTGCGGTGTCTCTCCTTTAAACACCAGGCTGTCACTGAAGGAGCTGCCCAGTGCTGTCAAAGTGTCCTGCATGGGGTGGGACATGTCGCCCATAAGGGATGATAGCTTGGCAGTCATTCTCCTTTCTCCCACCTCATCCACTGTGTCGAGAGAGCATCCCAGGACAGAGCTGGCCTTCTTTATCAGTCTGTTGAGTCTCCTCCTGTCAACTGTCGCGACGCCGCTGCCCTTGCAATCCACTCCACAGAAGATGGCTGATGCCACCACAGAGTCATAGAAAGGCCTCAAGAGTGTCCCGTGTACTCCAAAGAACCTGAGCCTCCTCAGCTGTCCTCTCTTGTATACTCACAGTATCTGGTTTTGCTGTAGCCCTTGTTTTGTATGCATATTGACGTCTTTTACTTTTTATTTTCTTCACAGAAATTGCAAAGACTAAAAGGTTTAATAGGTCACAGACATATTGTCAGATGTAATTTTTGAAAATGTGGGACTTCATGTAGGATTTTAAACGTTTACATTATCTTTTTGTGATCAATTTTATTGTGAATGCCACGCTGCACACAATAAGGTAAGGATTTTAGTATTTAAGAACCGGCTACGGAGGAATTTATTTATTTATTCAATCAATCATTATTAATCATCTAAGGTCAACCCAGACTCTAGGTGGCAGTAAAGCATCGCTACATTGAATGCAAGGCAGTGACCAGAGCCGTAGAAGAAGAGAGTTATCTTTTGTCCAATCAGAGGCTACGTTGCCACATGCTGTGCGCAGGCGCAGTGGAGCAGATATTTCATGTGTTGTACGTCGTGTCCGGTGGAGGTCACAGACATCTGAGCAAAACCGAGGTGAGTTATATGTGCTGTGTGTTCGTGACACTGAAAATACGTAACTGTGTTAACAAATGTATATAAGTCAATAACTGCATCTCAAATAGAAGACGTTTTCTTATTTTAATCCATAAATTACATTATATCAACTGTTGAGTAAGGCTAACACGAGCTGCTACTACATGTCAGTTAGAGATAACATGCGTACAGTCACCCGGCGTGACTTTGCTGACATTAGCTTTGTTGCAGTTTTAATGTATGTCAGATAACACATACGTAAGATTTTACATGTCTCAGACCCTAAACTATAATGCGCGGTTTAGTTGGCTTAGCTTGCCAGCTGTCTCAGCACACTGCGAGCTATCTGACAAGCTAATGCTAGCAGGTGGGCTAATTTAGCTAACACCCACAGCCTTGGCATCACTCAGCCCAAGGCCAAGGCTAACTACTACTGCATAGAGGGGATTTATATTGGCTTTCCAAACACCGTAACACACACTTAAATGGTTTACGCTGCGTAGGAGTCATGTTGGTGATGTGTGCTAATTGTATCATCCTCTTGTCTTGTTTTCACTGTTAGTGGGATTGCTATCATGGCCAAGCTGTTCGAGTCTATTGGGAAGTTGGGGCTGGCCCTCGCCATTGGTGGAGGTGTTGTGAACTCTGCCCTTTTCAATGGTAAGTGCTGGTGAATTGGACATCTAACAACATATAACTGATCATTTTCACCTTGGGCTGGGGTCAATGTATTTAGCTTTTACCTTACTGACAAGTGATCACTATGTCCTTCATGTGAACACTGCAGTAACTCAGCCAGTCTGAGCAATCATGTAGTGTCAGATAAGACTTCTAAACAAGTCACTGAGGGATTATTTTGTTTTTTACGATGTAAAATTCATCCATCACCACACTTAGCTGCACTGATTCCAAAACAGCTTAATTTCACAAGGTGGTAGCTCACTGCACTGCAGTGTAATAAAAAGGAATTCACACAAAGCTAAGGTAAATGAAGAAAACATATGCACCACTATGACAACGTAGGCAGCATTTGATTACAAAAGGCTGCAAATAAGTAAGACACAAATTAGGAATTTGAAAATAAACATAAAGAATACAGAAATGCATTGCAAGTGTTGAAATACTCCAAGTCTGATACCACGCAGCTGGAGAAATACTTCAACCATTCGCCAGTCATGTTTGTTCTAATTTGGAATTCAAAGTTTGGTATTAGTCGCTTACGATTTACCAGTGTTCAGCATAGTTTATGTAAAGTCTCCTGAAAACTTTTATTGTGTTGTGACACAATTTGCAGTGTTCTTGTATTTGCATGTATTTTTTTTTCTTTTTGTATTTTTAGTGCATTTTGTACTGCTTAATTTGTCGTCTAATGAATCATAAATGGCAATGATGGCCATGTAGCACCGTGCAGCTCTTCAGTAATGTAATTCACATGATTTCAACCAATCAGGTTTTTATGTACAAGGTTGGGAAAACACTGGTCTGGAGAAAAGGGCGTCTTTTCTTGAAGGAAATTGCACTTCGGTGTGCTGAGATGCCACCATCAAAATGTTTTAAAGTATGGCTGTACTGCACACTGGTGGTGCTTGGAGGCATTTTACACAACTGAATGCATCCATATACAGGATGGGTGCCAAATAAAGTAGAAAAATGGCATCAAATAGTACTTCAGCACTGCTCTGGTAGTACTCTATTGGTATGTGTATCACTTTTAGAGTACTAGTATTGTAATTCTTAAAAGGATACCCACCCCTATTTTCAGCAAAACGTTTAAGGGTTCGACAGTTGCAGAACTATGAATTATAAAGACCTGCACAGTATGCTGTATATACAACCCTGTTGGCGGAGAGACTAATATACTTCTTTCTACAGTTGATGCAGGGCACCGGGCTGTGATATTTGACAGGTTCAGAGGAGTGCAAGATGCTGTTGTTGGTGAAGGCACCCACTTCCTTATTCCTTGGGTTCAGAAACCTATCATCTTTGACTGTCGTTCCCGTCCACGCAACGTGCCTGTCATCACAGGCAGCAAAGGTACATTGGTTATCTACTACACTGCCGTAATGCCATCCTCATTTTTGCTCCTAAACATTCTGTGTCCTTTAAAACGTAGTCAGCTGTGTAGAGTTTCTGTGAAAACGACTAGCCTCCTGGTAATGCTGTAATTCTTCTATAAGAAGAAAAATAAGCTGGTGTGGCTAATATCTAATGTTACCTGGTGTAAAATGTTTACATTTTGTCTTCAAACTATACAAACACTACCTAAGGATGTAACTTGTACTGTACATAGTACAGCTGCAACGATTAGTTGACTAATCAATGATTAATCGAATATTAAAATAATCTGTGACTATTTTAGTAGTCGACTAATTGACTTTTCATAGAAAAGTACTATAAAAGTACCCCATAACACTCTTATTGCAGCTTCTTATGTTCAGATATCGGCAGCTTTACACACTCTCCCATGACAATGAACTAAAACCCTTTGGCGTGAGTACGAAACAAGACATTAGATGACATAATTTTGGGGTTCGGGAGAGACAGACCGACATTTTTCAACATTTTAACACATTTTTCGATAAAACGATTAGTCGACTCATCGAAGAAATAATCGACAGATTAGTCGACAATGAAAATAATCATTAGTTGAAGCCCTAGTACACAGGAGGTTTTAATCTATGAAAAAAGTTATCTGTCACTTATGTGCTACTATGTGCAGTAAGAATAACACTTTGATTATTAACCCCACAGATCTGCAGAATGTAAACATCACACTGCGTATCCTCTTCCGGCCGGTGACCACCCAGCTGCCGCGCATCTTCACCAGTATCGGTGAAGACTATGATGAGAGGGTGCTACCATCTATTACCACAGAGGTCTTAAAGGCTGTAGTGGTGAGTCTCAGAGTAATTACAAATAAACAGGAAAAGATTTTATTAAGAGTGAGCTGATAAATTGACCTATAAGCCACTATGTTTGTGTTTGTGTGTCTGCGTGCATGTGTAAATTATTATTTTTTTTTTTTTTGACAGGCCCGATTTGATGCAGGCGAGCTCATCACCCAGAGAGAGCTTGTGTCTCGGCAGGTCAGTGAGGACCTCACAGAAAGAGCCAACACCTTCGGCCTTATCTTGGATGACGTTTCACTGGTATGAAGCTGCAGATACATTTTGAAACAATGTCTGTTACCTTTTCAGCTGTATTTAAATTCGGTGATACAATTGTGTTGTGTTCTTTCAGACACACTTGACCTTTGGCAAGGAATTCACAGAGGCTGTGGAGATGAAGCAGGTGGCCCAGCAGGAGGCTGAGAGAGCCCGTTTCATTGTAGAAAAGGTATTGTATTTAACACACAGGTCATCCCTGTCATCCGTCTGCTACTTTGAATTCAGGAACTTTGTAAGCAAGATTTTTCCTGCATAGAGAATTACAAGGCAGCTTGGTCCCACCTCCAGCTCTTGACAAAACTTAGATGGATGTCATAACTGAAATAACTATTTTCTAACAAGCTTTGCACTTGGTGGATTTCTGTCATTTGTAACTGCAACTGCAGCAATATGCAGATCTGATGGCGCTAAAGTAATCATCACAGTGCACCAGGAAACGTGCTGCCAAAACTGCCAAAGAGAGAGAGAGAGAGAGAGAGAGAGAGAAAAAAAAAAAAGAGCTGTCTGTTTTGGACCATAGCAAAGCGGGGGCCTGCTTGGTGCGCCACAGTGTTTGCACAGTTAACATGTTTGCCACCACAGCAAAAAAAAAATCACTCAAGAAAACAAAACTTTTCCTGCTGTTCCATGATAGTTTTATATTGCCAGTTGGAGTTTATAAATGCCACTGCAAAAGGGCAGTCTGACTCTGCATTTGTGAATGCCACTCCATTCTCCTCTATATAAGTGTCTGAACACAGTCTATTTAAATAAATAGTATTTAAATGGGTGAAATGGAAGTAAATAAAGTAGTTTTTTAATCAGCTTCTTTCCCACTGTATAAGTCGAAAAGTTCAGTCATCTGTTAAAAAAGGAGAATATGACTGCCACATATAGCTGACTGATAAAGCAAATAATTTAAAACAGGAAGTAAAATAATCAAATTTTCATTTAAAAAAAAGATATGCTGTCTTGTAAAAATATGTGAGGCAATTACTAAAATACAACAGTTAATTAAATGCTTCAAAAACAGGGGAAGATCTCCATTTGTGTACATGTTAGCCACAGTTTATCAATAATTGTAATTTGTTTCAGTCATACCACTATAAGAACTCAGACATTGCTTGTAAAAAAAAAAAGTGCTTCCTTAGTTAGTTGTGAAGGCATAGTACACATGCACATGTGTGCACATGATCAGGATGGTGCCACCTCTGCCTCATTTTGAGCCAGGAAAAACCCTGGTATGCAGTTTGAATGGGTAAATGGGTGGAAAGTTAAATTACAGTCATTGTGAACTAAGGCAGCTCACAAAATCATCTTTCTATGCTTTTAGGCAGAGCAACAGAAGCAAGCTGCCATCATCTCAGCAGAGGGAGATTCCCAGGCTGCCTTGCTCATCGCCAACTCCCTGATGGAGGCTGGCGATGGTCTGGTAGAGCTGCGTAAGTTGGAGGCAGCCGAGGACATCGCTTTCCAGCTCTCCCGCTCCCGCAACGTCACTTACCTGCCGTCAGGACAGGGCACATTGCTCCAGCTGCCCCAGTGATAACATCTAGTCTGTTGTCTAGCCCACTTTTGCTTTCACCAGCCATTACAAGGGCCATGGAAGGGGTGGTTGGAGGATTCAGCAAAGGACTCTCAGCTTCACACACATTCCTCCCACTCTTTCTCTAACCAACTCTGGACTGGGCTCTGCTGATAGCAGGATGGTGGGAGACAAAGTGAGAGGTCTGCGTTGGATACATTTATGAAGTCCACTCGTGAATGGAAGTGGAGAGCAACCTATATACAATATTTTGTTTTGAAAACGATGACTGCAGTAAATTCTGTGAATATTAGTCTTTACTACATTGTCTCAGAGCACTGCATGTGTGGAAAGCAACAGTAATTTTTAACATCAAGGGAAAACTGTTAGTTATTCCTTTAAAAGATAACATGATAAATTGTGAATGATAAATGCCATTATTGTTGTGCTGGAACGTCTCATCAAATTGTGTAACTCTGTATATTCAGATCTGTAATGAAAAGCCCTCATTATGATTCACCGACATAACCGACTAGAGGTGGTGTCTTCATTTGACTTAAATTCTCTGCGTGTACTGATTTGCCAGAGGGATTAAATTTCATAAATGTGTCTGCTTCCTAGCTAATTATTTCTTAATAAATAATACTGCTAGTCCCAATCAGTTGGAACGTGCCTGTCGGATAGTAGAGGATGGTCCTTCATTCTTTACAGATGTCGCTGTGTCTTTAGTTTGTGTGGAGAAAGTGTGCACCCAATGTTTCAGAAATGGCTCAAGTTAACAATAAAATTGTCTTTCTACCTCCCAGTGGTCAGGCTCGTTGGTCAAGGACTCTGGGGTGAATGTACAGGGTTTTCTATTATGTGTAATCATAACAGTCACCACAGGAGGGTGTGTCATGATTGCATCCTCTGACAAAATACTGTAGGTCAGAAGTCGGTTTAACTGATTTTTTGTTGCCTCCTTAACAGGTGTGGTACTATGATGTTTCAAAATGAGTAAAATAAGTTGACATCGGAGAAATTAATAACCTCAGCAACTCATGGTGTGGTCCTTTTAAATATTTTCTGGTATATAGATCAAGATACAATTAATTTCAGAACAAAGCATGATTGATTTCTGCATTTTTTTTAATATGTTTTCAAGCAGCCATTAAACCCTTAACCTATTGCTCTAGATGTATCTATCTTTGAGGAAAGATATATCGTTGAATCGTGGATTTTAATCACTTTCCTGATGCTATTTATAGATTCAGATTGGAAGGACAAATAATAAATGGCCGGGACGCCTTGTGTGCACAGAAAACTTCATGTTAAAAACATCAAACTCATAAAATTGAAGATGTGCCATAATATTTAAGATGAAGAGTTGGTTAAAAATAGAACAAAGTCATTACACTTTTAGGATTTCTCCTTGGAGAGGATAAAGCGGTCCTCAGGGTCTTCTCATTATTATTTCATCAATCAAGGATTTCAGCTCAGCGCGTGTGCGCGCGCCGTACCCTGTCTGGTGTTGGAGGGGAGACGAAAAGAATCCAGACCCAGACACGCTGCCGCGCGCCTGCCCAGACAGCGGCCTGAATGCCTGGGATGAGCGCGGGACGGCGGTGGTACGCGCGAGAGCTTGGCCGGGCCACGTAGCGGGGCTGAGGACACCGGTGCGCAGGTATCTCCGCAGCCCATAACGCACATCAACAAATGATCTCACGCACATTTGCACAAAGAAACCATTGGCATTGCCGTCTCTAAATGCACATCCGCGAATGTAGAGGCAGAGCGAGCGAGAGAAGTGCGCGTGCAACCCTGAATCTGTGCAACTCTGATTGCACGAACGCAAGAGGGAGGTCGCTCTCGACGGAGGTAAGCCAGCAAACCTGCAAGAAAATGTTGCTATATAACTTAACTGTATGCACTTACATGTATGACAAGCATGGCAGCTGCTTGGGGAAAGGCACAGCCAGGTCGCCGGTAGCCGGTGCCCGGAGCCACTGTGAGAATTGTCCGTGAGCTGAGCTAGCACTGACTTTGTGACAGTGTCGAGTTGAGTGGGATGTCAGTACAGCAGTCGGGGTTTTGTTAGGAAAGCGGCGCTTTTCATCTTGCACGACAAGAAAGATACGTCGATAACAAAGCATGACATCGGCTTTTCATCTAGCTTCACGTGGCTCCGATAACTGTCACACTTTTCCTTTTGAAGTGCAGTGTCGAAATTAAGTGTAACGTTAATGCTAAATATCTGACGTTAATGCTAGCGCCAAGCTAACTAGCCCCAATCTGGGCGGTTTTGGGTTAAAAAAAAAAGTGAAAGTCTTGTATCTGTTGTTAGCTAATGCATGTCAGCAAACAGCAGCCTTCAGATGATAGAGCTTATGCAAGCTAATATTACTGTTAATGTAGTAAAGTAACCTTAACTGCACTAAAATATCTAATGGCTGCACCTTGAGCTAATGTAGCCAAGTTAGCTTGTCATGTGTGTGCAGGTTAGTACCTATGGAGTGAGGCTAGCTAGCTAAGTAGCCTAAGTTGGCCAGGCCTGCACAGTGTTACCGCTGTTCGGTGTATAATGTTGCCTTTTTGTTTTAACCCTTTATTTGCTTTATACACACTGCAACATTAACTCTGAGCAGTGTAGCTGGAAAGATCACCCACAGCAAGACGTAGCTATAAAACCAGAAAGTAGCTGCTGCTGCTGCACCATATCTCGTTATACTTCCCAAAATGAAATGTTGCTTTCGCACTTTATAACCATGTATAAGCTTGTGTGACCCGGTCCTTTTGTTTTTATTTAAGCAAGATTTCTTGCTCTCCAAATCAACATTTAAACAATTCACACTGAACGCCCCCATGTTATCTTTCCCTATTCAGAGGAGAGCTCTCAGGTTTGACAGTGACTGTGAGCAGTGATGAGAAGACAAAAACTTGGGAGAGCTAAGATAATACCCACTTTTCTATGATACCTCTGATGATTTATACCAGACCAAAAACACTAAGTACTGCTCTTTTGACCTGATTATGGGCTTGAGGGCCAAATACTCACAGAGGCACGGAGCACCCCTGCAGTGCACCACACAGTGAGCTGGTTAAGGTCTTATGAGTTTGGACCGAGTTTGGAATGTGAACCTTCACACGGGTCCTCCACAAGCTGCGAAAGGGAAAGCTCATTAAAGTCTAGACTTTAGAGGGAGCATGGATTTGAGGAGCACTGCTGCATAGTCAGAGGTAAACGTGACGCATTTTGACTGCTTCAGAGGTTTCATCTGCTTTACTGTCACAAGCCAAGCGTCTGCGAACCCTCGCACTGTCTAATGCTGTTGGTTGAAATGTTGTATAGTGCCGTCACAGTAAAGCTCCCATCCTGTGTCATTCAAATCTTAAGCCACAGCAGCATCTATCCGGTATATGACTGGCTTTGTGGCTTACCGTATATGAAATTAGTTTTGGTTTCTCATCGTGTCTCTGAAACTTGACTGAGGACAGCTGTATATTGGTTATTGTTGAATAAACGTTGATTTCTGGGCAAGTTTTGCTGAGCATTAGTAATGCTTTGGATTACTTAAATGGGCTGTCAGAGAGACGTGCACTTTTTTTCTTCTTTTTTTTTGCGTCAGGGTGCAAAGTTCATCTTTGAAAGCTGTCCAAACTAAAAAAAAAAAAAAAAAAGTTGCAAATGATTATAATTCCAATAGTTTTGACCTCCCGATTTGACAAGGTGATTGTGCAGGCTAATTACCAGTGATATTGATATTGAAGTCTGCACTCCACTTGATTCCCACATCAAAGGACTGCATTATTTCGCTGTGAGTGAAACTCTGAAATGACTCATCAGTGATAATGATAAGCCGGTGGAAGGATTTTACTCAATATGGGTTGCATAACCGCAGAGTGTGTTTGTTTATTTGCACATGTGCATTTTCCTTTTGACAGTTTTCCACAGTCAGTTTAGCACTTTTGTTTGTGTTGTGAATGACAAATTAAATACATGTTTAAAATTAGCTGTTTCATATGCTTTCAACCCCATAAATATTTATTTTAATCACACACGGGCTGAAAAGAGGATGTAGCAAGCCGATGGCATGTTAAATCAGGTTCAGGCAATGGTTTCCCATGCAATTTATATTCCTCTGTCATCCAAACGCAGGATAATCTATTAGGCTTTGTGTCTAAGACAGCCATGTGAGTTGAGTTGCTCTGTCAGTGCAGAGCGCGCCCTCCCCTTGTGGTCTTAATGCTCTCAGAGCTGCTGTCCAATTCTCAGAAAGGATCAGAGTCAGCATGCACAGGAAGGCAGGTGTGCCTGTGTGTGTGGATAGCCAAATTCTACATAAATGGCTTTCGCTTGTACTTGCAAAACTGGTAGAACATAAATTCATGTATGTTTGGCTTTAATAAAAGCTCAGCAAACATCATTTAGTTTCATTCTCATAACAGTCTTGCATGGTTTCTTATTTCAGTTTTGCGACATGAATTGAAAGGAGGAACAGGGAGATCAGTTTAGGGTTTACTAAGCGAGATTATAGCAATTAACTGAGAGAACTTACATTCAACTTGAGCACTGAAATACATAGAGCATCTTTTAAAAATGGACCGGTGAACAAAGTTGAAAAAAAAAATTCCTGTCAAGTCTTTCAAATATTGATCTTTTATTTGGAGTTATTCTGGTTTTATTCCTGACATTTGTAGCCTCTGTTCAATCAGAATTGGTGTCGACACTGAACTTTCAGTAATAGTCGTCAGGAGGACTGTAGTAAAAGTAAGACACCACAAATGAAAACACGTTTCAAGTCACAAATACTGCTCTAAAAAAAATTACAGAGAAAAAAAAAATGCTTTTTCTAATTGCGATCAATAATTGTGCTCGTAACTGTCAAAATGATCAGGCTTTACATGTCTGCCATGACTGCAAAGCTCTACACTCATCATTTCACTTTTAACAGACTCTCTTGCTCATTTTTCTGGCACTATTGCAATCCCTTCATATTAATCATGGCTCTAAATTAAAGACAAGAACAAAGTAGTCTTTGCGGGTCGGTGGGGGGATGTTTGAATATAAAAGTCCCTCCTGCCCTATTTATGTTTTCTTTGTAGACAGAGGAGCGTTGTGTTAAAAAAGAAATAAGCATAAGATGTTTGTGAAGGCACAGAGGAGAGGATGTTTGTCTCCAAGAAAGGAAATGTGTTTTTGTTTCTTGCTCAGGGAGGTTTTCTAGTGAACAAACCGCCCTTGTGCACACTCATTATGGCGAATGGGGTGTGAGGTTGTTCGAGGTCAACCAACTGTCAGCCAGTGACACCCTTGTTTACATGTATGCAAAAGTCAAGCACATAGAAATGCCGTTACAGCAATATTTTTGTGTTTTAATGCTGTCTTTCTATTCCATTGTTTCCTTACATGAACACGATGATATTACTGTACGTTCCGAGCTGCGCAGCGCTTCAGCTTCATTGAAAAGCTGAAATACAGTTTCCTGTGGTTGTATCTGCAACACAAGCTCCTGAGCTGTGGTTACACTATGCTCTCTAACAGTCAATGGGAGGTGTGTGTGCAAGTTGGTGTATGTTGTTTAAAAAAAAAAAAAAAGCAGACAATCTTTTGTTTAATCAGTGCCGTTGCCATCGAGTTGGTGTGGGTTCGTGTTTTTGCAAAGTGTTCACTTTTGTTAACACTGTACCAAATGTTACGCTGGAAAGATATGAAACATAACTTATTTATTGTTCAGGATTCAGAATGTAAGTGATGCTCAGTGATTGCATCTAAATTGTCTCAGTCCTTTGCAATTCATTTGAGCTATCAGGTTGTCTTCCGGACCTCATGTAAAAAGTTTTATCAAACCATTTTCAAGAAGATATTTTACGTCTTCCTGTGGTGTATATGCTCTCAACTTAAGATGGTATCATGGTGTGTTTCTGTATTTGATTTTCATTAGAAATTTCAAAGCGAAATTTCAAAGCAAAACACCTCAAAGGACTTTCATGTTACAAAATCTCAGGATACCACATATAAGCATTACTATAAAATATTCCCAAAGTGCCCTCAATACATATAAACATAAATATTACTCTAGAAAGCAAACCATCACTGCATTTTATTTTATAGTGAGGTGTTTCAGTTGTGGCCTGGAAATATTCAGAATACTCTGCTTTTGTACTTGAATCCACTCACATTCATTTGTGAAGGCTGCGGTTTCTACTCCCACACACAACACTGAAACATTTGTGGGCAAATGTGGCGCTCAGTGTTGAAAACTTGACATTATGACTTTAGTTTCAGTTCGCAGACTCTGTAGTGGCACCTCTTCTAACCTCATCTATATTTCCCCTGTTTTTTTTCTCTCCCTCTTATCTCGCAGGTAATGCACTGTAAATGGCTCTTCAAGCAATACACAGAAGTCATTACAGCAGCTCCATGTCTGGCATTCAGTTTGTCTTGTCCTGCGCTGCAGTTTGAAGACACCGGCACCCTGCAGGGCAGCAGCCTTCAGAGAAACTGAGTCTTGGATCTGCCTACACCTCACATACTAACTCAAGAGGAATTTAGCTTCAAATGTTCAGCATCAAAGATTCTGAGCCTTTGATTTTTCAGTCTGATTTTTAAGCACATGGAACAAATCTTGGAACAGATTGTATGTCTTTCCGACTGCATTTCCTACCTTGGACAGCATGGATGCTCTTTTTGAATCAGGTTGACTATCTGTCGCCTCATCCCCTCCTTCCTGTCTCCTCAGTAGGAGGGTGGGGGATTGGTGTGGCGTCCCCTGCCCCTCCTTGTAGAGTAGGCTAGTCTACCTTGGCACCATAGCAGTTATTCTTTTCCATTGCCTTGTGCATCCACCAACTCCATCCCTCTATTCCCTCTCCCTCTTCATGAAATCCTGCAAGAGCCTCAAGGAAGAGGTTTCTGTCCCTAGCCTTGGCGGGATGTCACAGGAGGAGGGACGCAGGGCGCCAGTGTCCCAGTCCTATTTTCACTCCCCTAACCCAGATCTGGACCTGACGGGCAAGCTTTATAAGAGGGAGGTTGGTGGTAAACCGTATTCTGTCTTAGTGGACAATAAAATGGCAGCCAAGACGTCCATGGGTGATCAGAACATCGGTCAGTTGCCAACTCAACATGCGACTCAGCAGCAACATCAGCAGTATTTCAGAGAGGGAGGAGCAGGGCAGGAGGTGGGGACACACGGGTCCCAGGCTGGCAACGATGGCACCTCTGACGACACTGACGATGATGACGAAGATGAGGAGGAAGAGGGTGAGGATGAGGATGAAGATGGGGAGGATGAGGGCTTCAAGCGTGAGCAGATCATCGTGGAGGTAAACCTGAACAACCAGACGCTTCATGTATCCAAGGGGGACAACAAAAGTGGAACTGCGGCAGATGACTCAGAGAGAGCTGGCAGCGACGATGATGATGATGAAGATGAGGAGGAGGAAGAGGAGGACGAGGACACTCCTGACGAGGAAGACGAAGAAGAGGAGGAAGAGGAAGACGACGAGGAAGATGAGCTCGAGAGTCGACGGACAAGGTCAAAGCGGGCCCGTCGTGGTTCTAGTAGCGCGGCAGCTCCCAGCCAGCCACGGCGGAAAAGCCTCAGAACGGCTCTGAGCACCGCCACCGCAGGAATGACCACCAGGGGCCGACGGAAGCGCATGGAGCCTCCGAAGAGCAAGCGCAGGTCGGCCAGATCAGCCCCATCGTCCGCCGGTTCCACGACCACGACGACGGGAGGGAAAGCGGAGGTGGAGGAGAAGGAGATGCTGGCTTGTGAGAAGTGCCCGCGAGTGTTCAACACACGCTGGTACCTGGAGAAGCACATGAACGTCACACACAGGCGAATGCAGATTTGTGACAAGTGTGGCAAAAAGTTTGTCCTGGAGAGTGAGCTGGCCTTACACCAGCAGACTGACTGTGAGAAGAACATCCAGGTAAAGCAAACTTCTCCCCCGTCTCACACCGTATCTCTACTCTCGTACATTCACATTTTATTCTGAATATAGAAAAGTCAATTTCCAGGGTTCACCATATTCTTTGATAACATCTTTATATACATAGATATATTTAGCAGCTGCCCAGAACAACTTACTTTCAGATTTATTTTGGGTGCTTTGATGCATAAACCTGATGTTCAAACATAGCTTTTTTGCCCACTGAGTGCAGTAAACATTTTAAACATGAAACTGGTTTTTCCTGTTACACGCCCATAAAACTCTAAATAATGAGATTGCGGTGTAGGTGTGAAGTTAATTAACATGCTAGTTTTGTTTCCGGGCAAAGAATTGTGTAATCTCAAAGTTAGGGTATCTGTAGCTAAATAATGGTGTTTTATGCTTTCCAGGAAAGTATTTGTAATATTTAAGCTAGAAAACTAAAAAACATAAACTGAACGCACTGTCAAACTCCTAACATGTAGGAAACGTGTCATGACCAGCTGTCATTGATGGTGTCACAGGCGGGTTGAATTTGGTTTTGGTTCTCTAAAACAAAAACGTGATTCAGCGTGTTAATACCCAAGGGTCTCGTGGCTGTTTTGAATAGCTTTATTTAGCACCTTGTTTTGCTGAACTTGATTTGCATCTTTAGTTTGTGTTCGTTTTCTCTAGCCAACCATGTCAAGCTGTGAAGTTACAGGTTCTCTAATAATTAGTTTGGCTTAATGGAGCAGAAAAATAGCATTTTATCAATGCAGAGCCTGTTAATGCATGACTTGTTTCCAGGAGGCAACACTCAATACTCATGCCTTATGTAATATCTGTAAAGGAAGGAATGCAGCAAATTGGGCAGGTGAATTGATCCTAAGTGTGGTTCTTATTAAGCAAATCAGAAGTATTGACTGAATAAATGACTAAGTACAAAAAGCGAAAATTGCTCTGGCCAGTGGGTGGTGCTTTCCAGGTCGCAAATATTCTTATTTTACAGCTAAACAGTACACTACAATATTTCTCTGAAAACATTTGAGGCAATGCAGTAACAGAATCTTGATTGATATTTGATCAGCACTGCCAAGTTTGAAAGTTTGACCAGAGTTTACAGGCAATGACTGACATGATAGACAGCTGTGTTAGAGACTCCTCAGCTCTGATTGGTGGTTTTCAGTGAGCCGCAGTCTGATTCTAGCAAATGCCATTAGATTCAACAGAAGGAGGAGGGACATGGTACTTTTCACAGACTACCTGTCTCGTTTACTACTGAGTAAATGACAAAAACTTATTTTCATAACTGTAGCTTTAATAACAGTGTATCAAGGTGGACGTGATACTGAATTTTTACATTGAACAACAGAAAAAATAATCAACTTGATTATATAACACAAAATAACCAATTACACTCCATCACCGGTGGAGCCAAGTTAATCTTCATAATCAGCTTTATGAATCAAAGTGTGAAGAGAGATTGTTTTTAGGTTCACTACACTTTTATCTGGAAGGTCTAAGAGCTGGTTTGTCAATTTCCTGGTCAAACATGTACCGTGAAGACAAATGATCATACCATAACAAATCAAAGAATAAATCAGGGGTAGTATAAATATCCTTCAGAGTACAGTGAACTTATTTTAAAATGGATTTAAAAACGTAGTGATTGCATATGTCTTGAGCAGGCCGACTGAAAAAATGGAATGTCTGTGTGATAAAAGTACATGTGCGGCTACCGACTGAGCTTCAGGGTTCATGGATAAAATCAGAAACACACAAATGTTTCCCTGGTGCCTCACCAATTTTATGTCAGTGGAAAAAAAGAAAGACGCTGTTGGAAGAAAAAAAAATCTCACATGATAGCTTGGCAAGCTTTTGCCAGAGGACATGTGAGAGATACTACAACAGTGGAAGTCTCTTTCATATGATGAGACCTAAATTAAGCTTTCTGACCGTCACGTTAATTGCTTGCATTTTGGTGTTTTTATATATTGGTGGCAATGTGATGCTGTGGGGATGTTTCTCTGCAGGGCACCCTACAGTCTGCAAGATAACTGCCAGTACAACTGGATTTATTTTCCAGCAAGACAGCAGCTTGAACACAGAGCCAGAGCTCAGGAATGGCACCAAAATAACACTGACTACCTTTTATGTGCACAAAATATTCAGGGTTTTGCCTTTATTCTGAATGAAACGATATTCCTACTAAGCTGTTTACAGGGCTAATGACAATGATTGTTCCACTAATATTCCTGTTTACATGCAGCTGTGCATACTGCAATTAACATGCCCTGACTTGTTTATCACATCAAAATATGGAAAAAGTAGAACGGCTGGAGCTGCTTATGCCTTTGTGCTTCTTTGCATCAAAATAGGATTTTTATGTGTGAACGCAGCCTTCCTGTTTTATTCCTTCAACCATCCTCTTGAAAGGGTTGGCGCGGCGATATTTGCGCATATACAAAAACCAAGTTTAAAAGTAGGTGTGTTTCTCCTGCCATCCAGAAATGTGGGCTTTCCTTTTGGGCATGCACCTACACCACAGCCTTGCAAACTGTTGGCTAATTGATTGCATACTGACTGTAAACAGGCAAGAAGCCGTGTGTCGCAAACATTTAAGGTGAATGCGCTGGACACGTGTTCAAAGAATGCTCTCAAAACCCGAATAATAACATCATATCCCAAATATCTTAATCGGAAAAGGCCTAAATCAGAATATGTAAATGGGATATGCTGATAACATGACCTGTTTTAAATTCATAATATTGTCATATTCAGAATAATGGTGGAATATTAGCATACAATATTCTGTATTTTCCAATTCAGTCTGAACTTTTGTAAAGACAAAATAAAAGTGTCCAAATGAGCAAAGCTGGTTCAGATTGACCTGCACTGACATTACAGTGTAATAGCTTTCAAAGGTCCCTTCACTCAATATTGATTTGAGAGAGATCGAATATATACACATTTAATAGTGTTGTAATTTATGCAACTTGCTTTGACGTTAATTTCCACGTTAATTCAGCTCCATAGAACAAATCACGACATGGTCCAAGCTGGATAAATACTTCACAAGTGAAGAATATGATTTAATCAGAAAGCACATCTGCAAGCTGAATTAATATTGATGGAATCCACACTTTCCTGTTTGTGTTTTTTCTCCCTAATGGCCTCCAGGTTGTGTAGTCTGTTGAACTCCGTCAGAAGATGGAGAGGGATTTCAGGGAATTAGACACATTGTGACTTTTCCCCAGCAGAGGGAGCCGTAGTATAATGAAACAGTGTTTGCAAATATGAACCATCTGATGGCCATCAAGTTTTGTTTGCTCATAACATCCATCAGTAACAATAATCTTAATCTTTTTTTTTCCTCCTTGTATGTGTCCTTTAGTGTGTCTCCTGCAACAAGTCTTTTAAGAAGCTGTGGTCACTGCATGAGCACATTAAGATTGTGCACGGCTATGCCGAAAAGAAGTTCTCGTGCGAAATCTGTGAGAAGAAGTTCTACACTATGGCACATGTCCGTAAGCACATGGTTGGTAAGTGGGGGTGTTTTTTGTTTTTTTTTTACAGTTCCTGTTGTGCTGCATCACAATATCACATCCTGTTGGTGTGAGTCACCACGACTCAGAGTTCAGTATGACTGAGCCACAATATAATCATGTTCTATATTATAGATATATATTTTTTGTGGCTTAACGCTCACCAGTGTTGCATTTGTGTGTAGAATCATCAGATTAACTTTCTTTAATTGACTTAAATAATGTTGTAGTTGTCCTTATTCATGCACAGCTCGTGGTTGAAATCTTGATGCGACCCAATCAGGTGTTTGCTATTGTCTCAGTACTGTTTTCCTCTCTCTCTCTCTCTCTCTCTCTCTCTCTCTCTCTCTCTCTCTCTCTCTCTCTCTCTCTCTCTCTCTCTCTCTCTCTGTCTCTCTCTTTCTTTCTCTCTTTCTTTCTTTCTTTCTTTCTTTCATCCATCTCTTTCCCCCAAACCCAGCTCACACTAAGGACATGCCATTTACCTGTGAGACGTGTGGGAAGTCATTTAAACGCAGCATGTCTTTAAAAGTTCACTCACTCCAGCATTCTGGAGAGAAGCCCTTCCGTTGTGAGGTAAGATAAGCACACACTGTGGCCCCTGTTCAGACATGATCTCTTATATTGTAATAAATCTAGATTAGGTCCAGATCTAGTTGACAGGTCACAGCAGTATAATACGTTGTCTCACCTGGATCTGAAGCCAGTGCCACATGGACGAAGTATGTGGGAGAGGACATACAGCCAAAAAACACGACCTCCTGCTTTACAGTGACATAATGACCCTGACAGCGGCTTTAAAAGGCAGATACAGTCTATATTTGTCCCCAGTGCACCCCATCACAAGTGGATGACACTAAATACAGGTGTCCCTCGGAGGAATTTTAGACTTGTTTATCTTGTTAGGTTGAAAAATGCGTGGCCATGTGAAAGGTCACTCACGCAACACAGACAACATGAGTCTTTTTACCGTGACAGTTCCCAGGAAGCCACTGTGCATTTTCCAAGCAGCCTAAATTCCACTGCTCAACGATGATTTTTTTTCCTCCCCGCAGTCATGGTTTAATTTCCTTTCCTGCTTGAACAAATGTCAGAACCTCTATAACGTTGACATACTGGAATGATGGTATGCATTAAATACGGCTTTTCACAAACAGGCACACTTAAATGTCATCATCTTCCTCGCACGTCCTTTTTATAATGTATTTATTTTGAGCTCAATTCAGTACTCGGGAATGTTTGGCTGTTTGAGTGGAGCGACTGAAGGTTACAGTTCTGTTGAAGTTGTCCTTGTGTGCCTCCAAAAGGAGCCTCAAGGTAGTTTTTACTCATTAGTTTGAGCAGAGGAGCATCTGTGCCATGTGGTTTGTGACCAACCCCAAAATAGTCAGTTATATTCAGTCGATGCCTTTCAGAGGGGACCATCCTCCTGTTCTTTAAACATTCAGTGGACAGTTAGGACGTCAGAGTTATACATGGATGTCAGACCATGTCAAATATTAGCAAACGACACGTACAATGTTCACCAGTTAACCAGAATGTTATATAATTATGACACGAAGTGTTCAGTGTGTTGGGCTTTTACCAGCATCTGTTATAGATGTATTCAGTCACATTGTGTGTCAAGACTTCCAAGCTTATTTCTGCTCAACAGGGTTAGTTACAGTTGATTATCAAACCCTCTCCTCGCTTGTGAATCACAGGAAGTTGACAGATGGGGTGCCTTACTTCCACCCGAGGCTTTTTAATACCCAACCACTTATAAGGCTGCACACAGGGAACATGTGTATATGGGTGGAGCCGCTGAAATGAAATGTTTGAAGTCTTTCTATACTGCAACATGTGATTACATGCCTATTAAGGGTGTATGTAATGTATAGGTCATTCTCCTCTCAGTGGTCTTATTCTGTAGTGCCATATGGAAACTGCTGGATTTCTTTCCCCACAGACGTTTATTTAGCCAGGTGGTGCCATTGAAATTATAAATATCTCGCGTTAGCAGAAAACACCTGACCAAGAAAGCCTCATAATGCAAACACACAGTTTGGTTACATGCACCCAAATAATCTGGTTATTGCTGGCTCGCTGCAGTAACCTAATTTCTTAAACCTCATATACATATAAATGAGAAATCTGATGCCATTATCAGATTAAGGGATTAAGAGAAATCTTGTTAACACAGCTCAATATCTGGGGCCTAAACTACAAAGCCAGTTCAACATGCTCTGGGCCCAGTTGTTCAGAACAGAAGCAATCTGATCATATTTCGGCTGATGGATAGGATCAAACCTTGAAAAAGGATTCTGAAATCTGAGTAGATCATGTGATCTAGTCCTAGTTTTAATCTGGATCCAACTTTCAGTATGTGATGTTGAAAAGTTTTTAGTAGGATTGGGATATCTTTGATCCAAAAAAATAATAATCCCGATCCAAGCAGAAGGTTGGAGACAGGGTGTAGTTCAGGAACAAACTAATACATCTTTTAAATCGGTCAAATATGTATATTATTTATATTTTGAACTTGATTTGTTTAACAGTTACTGTGATTTTGAACAGCTGTGCACAGGATATCTTTTGGTTGTCTGGCTTCACGAACATTTACCGTCTGGATAGGTGGTATCAGGAAGCTGGTTTTCATCTCTGGGTTTTCCCATACAGCCACAAGCATGTTCATGTGAATTACGCATGGTTGTTTATTACTTGTGACATCGTCCAAACCATGAATTAAGTACTTCATATGATATGAGATGGAACTGATGGAACTGTGCTGGTTCAGCAACAGCAAAAAGTCAAATTCATGAGAGTGAAACAACAGAATAAGAAGATGTAGGAACACTAGAAATCATTTCAAATATTAAAAGTAGGCCAATGTTAAAATATATTACTGTTTATGTGGACGTGATGGCACGTAAAAACACTTTAACTTCTGTCTGACCAAGATGTTTATAATCACAGGGGCCAGTGAACAGTTTGTTTATTTTACCTGGTATTTACCCTGTTAAAAAGGGAACCAGCTTTGTGGTACTGAAAATATTTGTTCCCATTAGTCTCTTAGAAAAAAACATACCAAAGTTATCCTTTAAGATCAGTGTTAATAACCTCAGTAACCCCAAATCCTACTTCCTATTACAGGCATTGGTAGAAATAAGATCACAGTAACTTTTTCAATGCTCAGAAAGTATAGAAAGATTCAGGTTTTTTTTCTGTGTGTGTGTGTGTGTGTGTGTGTGTGTGTGTGTGTGTGTGTGTGTGTGTGTGTGTGTGTGTGTGTGTGTGTATCTGCATATATGAGCATTTTTGTGTCCCTGTCTCTTGACCTGTTGTTATCTGAATGCCTCTGTTCTGTCTCCGCTGTAGAACTGCGACGAGCGGTTCCAATACAAGTACCAGCTGCGCTCCCACATGAGCATTCACATCGGACACAAGCAGTTCATGTGTCAGTGGTGTGGCAAAGACTTCAACATGAAACAGTATTTTGATGAGCACATGAAAACACACACAGGTGAGAAACACACTCACCATCTGGAAAACAGACCAGTTGTGCTGGTTTGGACTGTTGTTTTGGCCTCTTTTGCCTCCAGGGTCGTCTTCAGGAATCTGTTGTACAAGGAAAACTCCATCAGCTTTGTTGACTGCAGGAACCTATTTCTATTGCTGTCCTCTTGAGTCAGTCTACTTCTCACTGTCATTACATGTGCATTTATCCATACATTTCCTGATACACGTGTGATACAGTCTGATACAGATTATTTTGAACTGAAGCTGCTGATTGATATTTTGCACAATGTTCAGTACTTTTAAACATGGTCACAATGAAGCCCTGTTTCCACCAATCTGTACAGTACAAAACAGTCCAGTTCAGTCACATTCCATATGACAACTTTGACCATTACATTAGTTCTTATATGACATACACTTTTTGTAATGAGTGGATCTTCAAGCTTTGTATTTATTAATTTCGACTGGATTATGTGAACTGTATATATTGTAATTCTCAATTGGAGAAAGGGGGGGACAAAAAGCATTGCAGAGTTGCGTTCCTGTGGGCTACAGCAACACTAAACCCCTGAGCTTGCCTGAGAAGGACTTAATGTACAAATCCGCTATTTTTAAATATCCCATGGAGAGAGACTCTCACTGCAGTCTGTTTTATATTGTTCTGTAAATGTCAGCAAGCAGTCTTGTTCTGTGGACAATAAATGAGGTGCCGGACCGAGCAGTGAGAGACAAAAACCCTGCCCACATACTGTTTGCAAACGCTAGGGTCTAGGTACCATGCCTGAAGGGTTACTTTTGGTTCCAAAGGTACCATACCAAAAGTGTTTAGTGGAAACAGGGCTTAAAGCTCCAGTAGGCAACATTGTTTTGGTATAATTGAGTAAAAAATTTATAATATCCTCTAAGCATAATGTAAATCAAGTGGTCTGAGACAAACAATAGGCCCGGAGGGAGGGGAAGGGTGAGGTGAGGCCGGGCCTGGCTGGAGGGCACAAGGGTCGGCCGTGGGAGCGGAGCCGAGGGCTCTCTGTGGAGAGGGAGAGCCGAGCCTCGGGGGTGTATGTGCGGGGCCGCGAGGGAGGGATGGGGAGGGCTGCTGCGCGGTGAGGGAGAGCCGAGGCTCCCAGAGAGGGAGTAATAGAACCAAGTAGGATAAAATATTCTGGTAGGAGGGGCTCAAAAATCTACCGTTTTCAGGCTTTCTACCTACTGCAGCTTTAAGTATTCATTTCTAAATCAAGGATCTGTATTCTGGTCAGGGTGTAAAAGCCTGGCACCTCTTAGTCTAGTCATCTAGTGAGCCAGATTAGACCCTTTGTTGAGCCAGTTCTGGCGCATGGGCTGTATGTTTGACACTACCTGTTCCAGAGATTGTGGTTGCCTGTGTTCCAGGAGCTGTTGGGGTAGAGTCTCTTGTAGTTTTGTCACAATGATGAAATTTGTAACTGCTATAAAATACCTTGAAAAATACTGACTTGGTTAGTGGCAGAGAATAGCAGGACTGTAGTAAACATTAACAATAGCTGGTATTGTTATATTGATACTGCAGAAAATGAATATTGAAACCATTTCAAATGTTCAGAATTGATATGTATTGCTAAATTGCTATTTTTTTTTTTTTTACAATGCTAGTCTCTAGTACAAGCAGGCTCTGACAATCACTGGTACAGATACAGGGACTTGGAATTTGACTTTCTTGTAAAGAAAGAAAAAAAACTTAAATTCATACAGCCAACTTTCCAGTCTAAAAAAAGAGCGTGATAACAGAAAGTGGGGTGTAAGAAAAATGTTTCACAGTGTTTGGATTATGTACAGGCTGAAACAGAAAATTAGCCAGAAAGCACTCAGCTGAGACTTACTATTTTGGAGACAGGTGTCTTGCCGCTCCAGCAACAGCCCTCTTTTCCATCTCTGCACCTCTCCTTTTTAGCGTCTGCAGTATTTGAATGTCATTTAATTACAAAGCATGGCCCAACTGAAGTGGCAAAAATTACATTTCATACGAAGCGCTCATTTATGTTAAATCTTTATGTTATGTCCTCTTTGTGCACAGTTCTTCAGTTATGCCTGATTAACGGTAGGGTGCAGTTGATGCCTCAGTGAAATGTATATATGTTTTAACTTATTAACTGTGTATCCATTGATTGATCAGCCCCCAGTCTGTCTGTGAGCTGTAGATTCTCCTTCCTTCCTACAGTGGGCTGGGAAATAAAATCAATGAATCAATGAATACAGTCACTGTTGATTTCCTCCTCTGGAGCTGACATGAAAACTATTTTGTTTCAGTAAATGTCTGCTGTCAGTCATCCTGGTGAAGGCACTTTAGCTAGGCTGCTGTCCTCTCTGCGCAGAGTCAGCATGGGTTAAAAACAGACAAACTTTTTACTGTTGAAAAATACGTCATTTCTGTTGAGCCACACTCGTAAAAAATGTTGAGCGCCCAACTATAAATCAGGCTTTACATTTTGAGAAGGAATGTGAAAGTGCCCAAAGGACTCAGGTTCTGAGTTAAGTCTTCAGACTATTTTATATATATATAAAAAAAAAAGTCAGACTTTTTTTTTTAAATGATCAGATGCTATGTTTCTTCTGTCTGGTGCAAATCTAAATACAGACAAATTCGGAAATGTTTTGAGATGAAAACTGTGCCAAACAGCAACAATGTTCCTGGACTCACTCAGTCAGTCAGTCAGCCAGTCACCATACACTCTCTAAAAAAGGAAAGACATGGGAAGTTTCCAAGAAGAACATTATAGTGGTAAGAGCAGAGAGACTTCGCCCAGTTTATGTAATGAGAGGGACGCTCTGCTTCAAAGGAGAGCCTTGCATATATTGGGGCTTGTAATGACTACCTAGACACATGCTGTATTACATCCCTCTGGTTTTCTGTCCCTGCTGCATTTCTATTTCTAAGACCAAGCTGAGCAGTGCATCCTCTTCGTCTTTCACTGTTTTTCTCCAGCAGTGCCTGTCGTGGGTGGACACGCTGCTCTCCGTTGGCCCTCACGGTTCTATTTGTGATGTGTAATTACGCTACCTTCTCCTCTGCCTGCCACTAGCAACCAAATTTGAGACACACCCAGTCTTGCCCTGTAATAGGCGGCAGCCATGTCAAACACAAACTCCCAAAGTTTGGTTCACTGCTGCTCACAGATTTTCCTTGATTTCTTGAGAGTGCAATGTAACAGTTACAGAAGACTAGCACATTAGCTGCCACCTTTTGATATTCAGTTGGTTTGGAGGAGCTTCACACATAACATGCCAGTGTAAGGCATTTAGAGAGCCCTTCAGCAGCCTGTTAATAGATGGCTGTGTGGGAGGTAGCAGGCACATTCAGTAGCTCCATGGAGGGAGGTTAATAAGAGCAGCATTCCAACGGAGCTGCTGTTATTCACTTTCACATCTCCTCTCCTCAAAGTGTGAATTGTAATAGCTTCCTGCGGAGTGGGTGGGTTGACAGCAAAGACCCTCAATTCAAGATGCCAACTTATTAGCATTTTTAAAAGAGTACTGTCGCTCTCTGTAGAGAAAAATTAGAAAAAAAGTTAACTCTGTTTTTTTTAGAGCTTTAATCAGTTGATTATTTTTAATTTGGTAACAATCACATTTGACAACAAAGGATGTGACTCTGATGGATGTATTATTTTTCTCTGTGTAGCTCCGGTCTTTATGTTGATTGATACAGTCTCTGTCTTCCTCACACATCAGTCTTTTATTTTCTCAAACTGTGCAGGAGAGAAGCCTTTCATTTGTGAGATCTGTGGGAAGAGCTTCACCAGCCGGCCCAACATGAAGCGCCACCGTCGCACCCACACCGGGGAGAAGCCCTATCCCTGCGAGGTCTGCGGCCAGCGCTTCCGCTTCTCCAACATGCTCAAAGCACACAAAGAGAAGTGTTTCCGGGTCACCAGCCCTGTGGTCCTGCAGACCAGCGGCCCACCTGTGCCTGTCCGCCTCTTTGCCAACACCTTCTCCTCCTCCTCCTCCACCTCTGTTCCCAGTCCCTCAGCTCCCACCCCGGCCACCACCTCAGCACCCCTGGGCCTCAATCCGACAGGAGGCTCCATGCCTCCCCGAGGCCCCGTGGGACACACATTCTCCCACGTACAGCTCCACTCAAACCCCTCTCACCATCATCCCCACCCGCCGACAACCCAGCAACACCTCTCAAACACACCCCAACATGCCCCACCTCACCCCCACCACCACCTGGCAGTGCCCCCAGTCTCCCACCTGCCCCCGCCCCCCGCCCTTTTCAAGAGCGAGCCCTTAAACCACTGTGGGCACGAAGACAGCAGCTACCTGCACCACATGGCCCCTCCTGACAAGGGCCCAGGGGCCCCACAGCACCACTGAACTGTGCTCCAGCTCTGCAGGCCCACACCAAACCGCGCCTTGTTCCTCCTCTTCTCATAGTCCTGCCTCAGTCTCTCAGTTGCGTGGCCCCTGATGAAAGGGTGCTCCTCTCAAACAGGTTCAAATAAGTCAAGCTACGCATGCACACTTGTGTATGTGACACATCCTCAGTGCACACATTATTTAAGTAAGACCCCGACTTAAATACCATGGTCGACTGACAAAGATTTCACAACCTCTAGAAATTTTTTTTGAACATTTTCTTAGGAAATCTATTCGAGTTCTCGATCTGTACATTCATGGGTGTAAAGTATCTCCTTTTCATCAAAAGCTGCTGATGGAGGTCGACGTATGTATTTCCTTGGCTTCATGGATCATCAAGGATCAGTGTCGTTGGACTTTCCTCTTTTTGTCAAGTTGACTTGTGGTTGCACATCGATCAGGACTCTTGCTGTGTGCAGTTCCTCCCCATAGCAATACTCAACCTGTCCTCCTCGTTGTACTGCAGAGCCTCGCCCCACAGCAATGTTTGATGAATGTTGGTTCTGGTTCTACCTGAGCCTTTCTCTGTCTTAAGGCCAAAGTCAACGCTTTCTGTCAGAGGGGCAACAGCAGTAGTTCAAGACACAGTGCCATAGGTTACAGTAAGAAGGGGGGGAGGAATTTTTGTAGGGGACTTTGAAAAAAAAAAAAAAAGGTTTTGTAAATGGTTAGTTGAATCCAGACGTGGTCTGAGATTCACATCATGGTTAAATGGTGCTTTCCATTCCAGTACATGAAATATTTCTTAATTTTGCTTTTCCGTTTGATTTTCAGAAGTGTAATATGACAAAATAACAATGTATTGTGTCAGCCTGGCTTTTCTACAATGGATTTGAGTTTCGACTAGAAACGCAAATTATGCAGGACATGCACCCTCACACTTAACTCAAGCACACACACTCGAAAGACAACAGACCATTGGTCACTGATGTACTCACCGTGCTCAGTGCAACCTCAGCTTTCAGTACTGTTGGTCAACAGGTGTTTTTAGACTGTCAAATACTGCCACTGTGAGGGGCCAGACACATGGCCCCATCAGGATTTACCCCACTTCCCTTCGCTGCTGTCGAAATGATACGGGTTACCACGTGAAAGGTCATTTGACACACACACACACACACACACAGAACACACACCGGGACCTTTTTCATCACAGTTCTTAACAGGCAATTATGCATATTCCTCTCAGCCTATATTCCACGGTTTGGTGTGGGGCGTAATGTAAAGGTTTTGTTTTTTGACTTTCATCATACTGGTATACTTTGATCCACACAGGCAAATGCGTGTCTAAACCTGTTGAATGTTGCCTACGCAGAATGATGACTGATGAGTCATTCATACGTCTTTTTTTTTTCTTTTTTTATGTTCTCTGATAATTTGCTCAGTTTTAAGCTAATGAATGGTTCTGCAGTGTAGACGTACTGTTGTTAGCACATGATAGGAAATGTCAGGATAAAAGGCAGTGGTCATACAACTTCAAATATTCTGAATACTTGTATAGATAAGCATACATGTGATCAGTCAGCGTAATTACATTTATAAATGTAATAGCCGATGGTGTGAATGTTATTTGTTTAAAATGGTTGGCAGGTATTTGAGCTGCGTGGTTGTTAGCCCTTTCACCCAGTCTGACAGCTATCAGATGTGTGTGTAGGAGCGACATTGAGCTTTGTGTGCGAGAGTGAATGTGCGCATGCATTAGTCGCTACCAGTCTGGTCGTCCCCAGTCAGTGCTCTTCTACCAAAAGCTGCTTTTACACAGTGTGCCCCGGTCTATGTGTATTTGGGGATACCTGAGATGAACAATAGCAGTAAATTTAACATGATCCTCTCTCTACCACTCTAACCGTACTCAGTCTGATGTGGTTAAGTAGCTCAGTAGATTAGGATGTCCCCTCTTTTGATTTGAGACCTGCAATTATCCTGCCATTTCTGTGGGTCTTAATAGCGCTGCATTATTTGCTTATCATCTTGTCCCCTCTGGTTCACTGCTGTGCTTCAGCAATTTTGCAGTATGGAACTTTGTCTCTTTTTTTTGTTTGTTTTTTAAAGCCTTTTCATTTGTGTGTATTCTCTGCACTTTACTGCTGCGTGGGTGAGGCGCAGGGAAGGGAGGGACTGACAATGCATTGTGGAACAGAGTGCAGTTTTGGCTGCATGGGAAAGGGTGGAGGTGATTATTTTGAGTGGATGTTTTTAGGCAAGGAAAGGAGGAGAATCCCGGGTGGAGGCGGTTAGTGTGGAAGGGACCATAGCGAACCGGAGGACATGTCTTTTAGTATGTGCGTAAATTTAATTTCCTATTGTTTTTTTTCAAAAGAAATACACTTTTGCTCCAATATGGACCTCCCCTCAAAGTGAAAGCGATGCTCCTCCTGCTTTGGCGACTTTACACCAGCCCCTCCAAGCTATGTCTGAAATACATTCTTCTTTTATGTTTGTTCAAGGAGTAATTCCTCCCCATCATGTCCTGTTTCGTCTTTCAGTTTGCCTGAATGATTCTCCTCCTCCTTTCTTTGTTATATAGAATGCACTTTCTACTAAAATTCTTGGCTAGTTAAGAAAAAATAACATTGTATATTCTTTAAAGATGTTTTAAAAAAAAAAATCAATATACTTTTTCCCCTTTGTATTTTTAACCACTTAATGTAGCATTGCGTATTTTATTATTGTATCTGGTACAAAATGTGCAGCTTTATAATGTCCTGGTTTGTCCTTTTTTTTGTATGTTATCTGGAGATTGAGGAGAAGTGAAAAAGTTGGGCCTTTTTTGATAATGTACATTTAACTGACTGCTAACTTTGAGAAGTAAAAACAAGTAGCCATGATAATCACATATCTGTGTGCATCTTATTATCGTCAAATGCGGTGCAGGACGGGTAATTAAGCATGAAATGTAGAAAAATAAGAATTAAGCACAACACATTCCTGGTAGTAAGCTAAGTACTGGGCTTTGTTGAAAAGCTTAAGCTTCAGCTGTGTGGTGCGTTTGCACAGATTTGATTTTCTACTATTTCAGGGTCACTGGGTTCTTGGCCTAAAGCCTGTAACCAAACAATGTCTGCTGGCTGTGCATGACACTGAAGGTTCAACAGCTGACTACGTTGCTTTTCAAAGCATTTTATTTGACAAGGGAAGTTTTATGTCCTCTTTTTTTTGGGACCACTTCCTTTATTTTTTTTGATAAACCTTAGGTTTTTTCAACTTTGACCCTGTTGCAGTTATGCAAAGTCATTTTACATCCACTAAAAGTGCCTGTTTTTGACACTGACAGGCTCATATTACAGAAAGGATCCCTAGAGACAGACCTTTTTGTTAAAAAGTAAGATCCTTTTTGTTTAAATAGAAACAGCCCCAAAATTGCTATCGCCAAACCAACCGAACTCCATTTGAAAAACAGCCATTTTAGCGTGTATACAGCCAGCATATTGTCACATCTAACCAGGGTGACTTAAGGGTTTGTTTCAACCAAACCAGAGTTGGTAATTGTTGAGACAGTGGAAAGACAAACCAGAACAGTTTTGTGAGTTCTATTTTACTTCTGTCGACATTGAATTTAGTGTGTTTTACTATCATAAAATTGCTGATTATTTAAATGGTGTCTGGTGGCTTTGCAGTTTCCAGGCTGTTTGTTTTCAAACAAAAAGGACCTTAGTCTTCAGCAAAAAGGTCTGTCTCTGTAGGGATCCTTTCCATAATGTTGTCAGTCACTTACAGTAACAGTCAGTAGCAAAAACAAGGACTTTTAGTGGACGTACATTGACGGTACATAATTGCCCTGAGTGGTCACATTACAGCCTGTTTCACAGCTGCCGGCTGCAGTTCTCTCACTCAGTCCTGAAACAATTTCAAAAATAGTTGTCCCCATTTGTCACTTAGACTAAAAAACGTGAAAAGATAAGATTCAGGTTGAAAAATAACCAAGTTACCCTTTAAATAGTGTGTGTTTTTTATGAGGACCTGTGAGATCCTAACAGTAGGCTACACTGTAAGAGCAGTCAGTAACTTCAGGCAGGGTTCTCAGCTTCTGTTTTTTTATCCAAACCTAAATCATTACTTTAGATGAGTAGTTGCACTTGAGAAAGTGTCTTGTCTTTAAATGCTAGAAACATCAGATCCAGAAGTGAAAACACACAAGGCATTTTTCTTCCCTGGATATCTGTTGTCCCAACACAACCAGATTTATTCATACATTAATAGAGTGTGTCTTCTCTCAGGGCACGTAAAGACACTTACTGTTGCTGGAATACCTCCTAAAATGCAGCGTGCCCTCTATCACCATAGGTGGCTTTAAGTGGCGCACCAATGAGTCACATAATCCTATACGAAAGCTGAGCAGGCCGACGGGTAGAGAACAGTGTGAGTGACTCACTGATGGTGAGTGGGTGGTCAGGTACTGAGGCTCACTTCACAAGCAGAGGAGATAATAACACACCGTCTGTACATCTCCCATTCCCATTTGGGTTTGAAAATAGTCAGCCACCCCAGCTGTTAGTCATTACGCCTTGTGGTGTCGAGGAGGGAGGAGGCTGCGTCTGTCAGCAGGCAGATAAGGAGAGGAGGGCTTCACGCCGTGTTCTTCACACGTGCATTTGCTGCTCTGAAAGTTGCTGCGGTTCATTAATCAGTGTGTGTTTGCAAAGATTTAACACACACTCCCTCGCTGCGATGCTAATGTTTCACTGTGGTTAATTATGGAGATGCCACATTTGAGAATATATATTCACTTTTCATTTTATTGCAACCTGCCTCTCATGTCATACAGCTCTACCTTCATTTCCTGTGTCCTTTACAATAAAGGTCAGAGGTCAAGTACAGCTTCAGAGCAGCACCGTGCTCATTGTCACACTGACCCAAATCCTGAAGGTGCTGTGGAAGGAGAGAGCAGGAAGTGTGTTGCATCAGGCGAGCTGAACAATTCAGATAATTCAAATACTTTCCTGGAAACTTCGATGCCACGCACCGTGTTCTCTCACACACCTCGCTCCAAACTGGGTCAACACAGTTAAAAAGAAATATGGCAGAGTTTGCTGTGCTCTCTTGTCAGAGCTGGTGTGTTTATTCTCCCATGTGTCTCACCTTAAACACTCCACTGGAAAATGTGTTAGAGCAGTTTGTCACACACACACACACACACACACACACACACACACACACACAGGTCATAACCACACATACACAGTCCTGCGGATATATCCAGCCAACAGAATATTTACATTTGAGTCCTCTTTTTTCCTGTCTTCCTTCCTATCCTCCCACAAGCCCCCCCTCTCTCTCCTATTCTCTTTGGAGTGTCGTGCACGCGCTCAGTAGGCTGCTATTAAATGGGCGGACTTGGAGGCGCGGTCACGCTCATAGCGGCTCCGGTGGTTTTGACTGTCACATAAAAGTGCGCGTCCCACCGGCAGACTGCCGGAACTCTGTCTCTGCTCCCTGAG
This sequence comes from Epinephelus cyanopodus, assembly GCA_026686955.1. NCBI lineage: Eukaryota > Metazoa > Chordata > Actinopteri > Perciformes > Serranidae > Epinephelus > Epinephelus cyanopodus. The sequence continues at coordinate 26,147,746 of CM048929.1, forward strand.
AGACCGGATCGGACCGGACCGACACCTGGGGCACCGGGATCAGCGCTCTTGGCACAGTAATGCTTTTTATATAGGATGTAAGAGAGTTGAAGTTTGAGCTGCAGCTGCTGTTGTTATTGATATGAGAAAGTAGATTAGTTTTGCAGCCGGTAGATAAGGCAGACAGGCTGACAAGTTTAAACAGAGTTTGTAGGCTGATCCAGGCGGTCGGACAGATATCTCTGCATTGTGCTGCAGCCTAAAAATAACAACGCAGTGTTCCTCGGTTGTTGCAAACAAGAGTTGAAATGTGTTTGAAAGACAGTAAGACTACAAAGCCAGTCTTTCTAGGGATCTTTTATTCTTACTGGTGTGTTTTCTGCATGCGCTTGTGGGAATGATTAAGTTGGTATATAGCTATTACAGGAGACTTTGGGATGTTTGACTAATGTTTAAGCTGCGTGCTGTTGTCACGCACCGCTGTGATGCTCTTCAGTAGTCATTGTTTTTCCTCATGCAGACAATAACAGCCGCACAGCTTGAAGGCGCCGGCAGGGGATCAGGAAACACACGACATCGGCGACATCTACAAAGGTAGGCACACACACACTTAAACACACAAAGATGTGAGGCTGTCTTGCTCGTTCATGGTGCGCACTGTTCATACATTTGCTCGCTTGCTTGCAGGATCTGCATGGGCCCCTGAAGGCTCTTCCAGATCCGATTATAGTCGGATCATAACCACAATATCTCCCTCCAAATTTGTAACTTGTGCTGCAGCAGTGTGACCCCAGCCCTCTCCTACCTTGGCTGGAAGTCCTGTTTGTCCAGAGAGTTGTGGTTTGAAAGCGCTGCTGGCTGCTTTGCTCTTTATAGTGTTTTTATTTAGATAGTATTCACATTATAGAGCTAATTTTAAACTTATATTTGATTCTGTTTTCACCTCCACCCCCAATCAATGTTTCCCAGAGAGCCATCCTCGGTAGCCTCCACCTTACTGTGGCCTGCCTTGCGTGGGATGCTGCCGCAGAGTGGGAGTTGATGCCATCAGTAAGAGGTGTTGCATAGTCAGATCATGGGGGATTCAATATTCAACTGCTGTTATGTCCCACCCCACCCCCCAGGAGAGGGGGAACCCGCCGGGTCCAGACGCGCACACATCATGGCCTCCAACTCAACGAGCATCCCCTCCGACAAGCGCTTCCTCATCTTCTTTGACTTTGATGAGACCATCGTGGATGAGACCAGCGACGACATGGTGGTGCAGGCCGCCCCGGGTCAGCACCTCCCGGACTGGCTGAAGGACACCTACCAGCCGGGCCGCTACAACGAGTACATGCAGCGCGTCTTGGCCTACCTGGCGGAGCAGGGCGTCACCGAGAGCGACATCCGGAGCATTATGGAGAAGATCCCGGCCACCCCCGGCATGCCCACCCTCTTCCAGTACATCCGCACCCGGCCTCTCACGGACTTTGAGGTGGTGCTGCTGTCCGACGCCAACACCTTCTTCATCGAGTCCTGGCTGCGGCGCGCCGGGGCCCGCCAGCTCTTCCACCGGATCTTCACCAACCCGGCCACCTTTAACAAAGACGGCCGGCTGGTGCTGCGGCCCTTCCACTCCCACGACTGCGCGCGGTGTCCCAGCAACATGTGCAAGCAGGTGGTCGTCAGGGACTATGTGGCGCGCAGGACGCAGGAGCGGGGCCGCCCGTACCAGAGGATCTTCTACGTGGGGGACGGAGCCAACGACTTCTGCCCGGCGCTCGCCCTCGGGCCCCGCGACGTGGCATTCCCGCGGCGGGACTTCCCCATGCACCGGCTGATCACGGAGACCCACGAGGCCATGCCTGGGGAGTTCAAGGCGGTCACGGTGCCGTGGAAAAGTGGGGATGATGTGGTGCAGAGGCTGAGGAAGCTGGTGGCAGAGTAGAGGCTCACACACAGAGACAGAGGGGACAAGTCAAGGGGCCAGCTGACACTTGTAGGCATATTCTCAGGTATAACACAAAGTGTTGAAGGCAATAAAATAATTTGTACAGTCAGCAAAATAAAGTGTCTGCCTGGCGTCCTGCCTGCACGTGCCTTAGTCCAGCCTCGTGTTTTGGTCCGGAGGTCAGAACAGAGACAGTTTATCATCAGCGGGTTAATGATTATGGAGACCTGCCACCTTCAACTAAAGACAGGGGATCAATGACACAGCAAATATTTTTGTTATAACGAATTATGTCTATGGTTAGAATAAAGGTTGAAGGGACTGTAAGCTCAGTGGGGCGTGGTGCTTATATAGGCCTGTGTGTTAAACTGGGGCGCACCTTTATAGCAACATGTTATCATCCAAGTGACTTCCTTATTATCATTTCTGAATATGAAATATTAAATTATAATCTCAATAAATGGAATCTGAGTGACACTGCCACCTGATGGGCATTATAACAGAATATTTTCTCAGAGGATATATGTCTAATGTAGAAATGTATGACTATGTTGTAGCCAAAGGGTGTTTGTTGAACTTGTATATCAGTCTGTTGTGTCTTTCCTGTGTAGGCCAGGCCTACTGAACAATAATGAACACCAGCAGGAATAAAGCCATCAACTGAAACCCTGTGTGTGGCTGAGTTTATCATCACACCGCATCAACATTCAGATTTAGTTTTTGGCACAGCGATCACACACACCACAACTTTATATCAGCTCTGAATAGGTTGGAGGTTAAAGTCCTGTGAAAGCAACAATAATAGCACAAACTTCTCATCAAAACAGCCTCAAGTAACGCTCATAAAGTCACGTTTCCCTCCATACTGAGGTTCTACAGTTTTCCATGGGTTAAATTAGTCTTATTGTAATTTATCATTAATTTTAACGGGTTAAAGTTTCTGCTTCTAATATACTACTAAAAGTGTAGTTTCCTTAGTAGGCTATTACAATATCTATAAATAATTTATTTTGCTTAAACCAATGTCATTAAAGTTATTCCGTCATAGCAGTCATAAATGCTCATTAACACACACACACACACACACACACACACACACACACACACACACACACACACACACACACACACACACGAAGTTGATAGAGGTCATCAGTGCATTATCATGCATGACTGTTCACTGCCCTCCAGTGGCCACAGTGTGTAACTACAACAGCTGGAGGCTATGCTACCGTGATGTCCTTTCTCCCCTCTCTGCCATGCTGGTAACTGGATGGTTGTATCTTTAATAATGATGAGTTTCTGGCAGAATATTAAATCTTTTTAACGCCTGAGGGTTGGTGCAATACCCTCTGGTGTCTGTGTGCTGTTTAAATCTCAGCCAAGGGTTAATGTCCAATAAGTGCACTTTGTTATTTCGAACATATGCCCACACACCAACAGGCAAAATGTGTTTCTCCAGTTCTTCTGGTAGTGACAACAGATCTATAAGAGCCCTGTACCAATGAGATATTACTACATTCACATGTGATTTCATACTGGAATGAATTTATGAATGATATGGTGTGGGAGAAGGCTTACAAACAAAGTAAAGGGATTTTGTAAAAACTCACTAAAAAATTATATCCAGCTAAAAACTATGCTCAAAAGTATTTAAGAGAGTCATTGATGTGAAGTGTAGTTTTTGTTTTGGATGTCCAGAGACTGTTGGGTATTTATTTTTGCACTGCCCGAGTGTGCTTTTACTACTGAGAATATTGATGAGAATTTCGTTTTACTTTGGAGGAATTTGTTGCTTGGTTTCCTAGTAAATATTACATAGAAGAGCACTCATGTGAACATGGCTAATCTCATTATTATAATGGTCAAATTACATATTCATAAATGTAAATTCACAGGAAGGAAATCATGCTTTATTGCACTTAGCACTGAGTTAAGATAAGATGGAAGAGGAAATTGAAATTGAAACTGAAGGGTGACAGTTTATATTTAGATTAAAAAATAGAGATTAAAAAATAGAAAATATACAGTATATATACATATAAATATATAGTTCAACCAATACATTAATTAATTAAATTCAACACTGTGTAAAAAAAATGAAAGGGAAAAAAAGCAATGAAAATTGCACAGTTTAATGAGCAAAGACTTCAGGGAAAAAAATATTTTCTAAAGAATCTACACTTCCTTAAATATTAGTATAAATTAAGACCTGCAAATATGAATACAAAGCATCCCATATTTATTACACAGTGTCTCAACTATGCAGGGCAGATCTGAATTTCAGTTTCAACAGACACAGAAATTCCTGTCAGTACATGCAGTGTGCACATTTTGTAGTGGACAGTCATGGAGGATTCATTCAGTTGAACTAACTTAAATGTAAGTTATAAATGCCCATTATAAATCTATTATACAGGCCTTATTCGGTATACATCTGACTGAATTTAATTACGTCATAATCTTGTTCCCTAAATACACAGACAGAGAGAGGTTGCGAGAGAGAGGGGCCATTTTTTTCAAGTACATTAATTTTATGACCAACTGGAATTGATGGATGTCACATTACAAATGAGTCTTCACCTGAAGATACAGCAAGCTGTTGTGTCTACTAGTACTATTTATTTAATGCCTATTACCAACAGTTCAACAGTTTGTTACATGGTTTTACGTGCAGTGAAATTCAGGAAGTCATGCGCTTAATCTTGGGATGAATTTAGAAACAAAATTTTCACAACATACCGAGTTGTGGTTGCGGGCCATGGCCACTAGAGGGCACTGATGGCACTCACGTCAGCCATCAACATTGCAAGAATGTCAAGCAATTAAAAATAAAACTTCATAATTTGCTGCAGTGACTGTGGAGACAAAGAGGTTTGGTTTAAGAAACAAGTAACGTAATCTTGAGCGATGTGGCGATATAACCTTCCACAGTGATTGTGCTTTGAAAAGGTCGATTACGTCTGGAAGTCGTCTGGGGGCGATAGTGAGCGTAACTTTGAACGCTCACCGCTCTCAGAGATTAGTAGAAGAAGAAAGCCGGAAGCAGTGTCTCATGCGCATGGCGCTATTTGGGAAATTATTTATCTTCTGAATACATACCCAACTTTTATCTTGTTTGGAAACCAGATTTTGTTCACCGCAATTTAACGGAACACAGGTAAATTGCTTTTGCTGCCTCCTCATTATAATGAAGTGCTGTAAGCTAACGTTAGCTATCGGTAAATAGCAACGTAACAGAAACGTCGCCGTTAAGTCATTCATTTCTTTACCTGTTAGCCGATTAGCATGCTAGTTTTTGGCTCGCTAGTAGTGTTGCAAACACAAGAAAAAGAAAAGTTTGCAGTTACCGAAAATGTCTCACTACACCCAACTTTCAGTTTAATAGTTTTGCTGAGGGAAAGCGGTTATTTGTTTGATGAGTAGATATCTAAACTGGCGGTGCATGTTATGCTACGTGCAGAGTTAGCATTGGTTGTGGTGGCAACTAGAGGTGCCTAATGGTAACAGTTAAGCTAATGGTAGTTATCAGTGGCTTTTGAAACACAAGCAAAGCTAATTCACATTGCAGGACATACTACCATCACCACGGAGACGTGAACATGACTAAATTATTGATATACATTGACTCACACAGCTACACTTAATGTTTAGTTAACGTCATATCAATGAAAACTGGCTGTAAGCTTATGTAATTTGATCCATGTCTAGTTGTATCCTGTTACATCCTCTCTGCACTGAGAAAGCAAGTATTTGCCACTTAACGTTAATCTTCATTTATGTCGCAGCATGTTGTGTTGCTATTGGATCTCATTCACATATTGGCTTTAACAACAAACAAACTCTCTAACATTTATTAACACATGACCCTGTCTTCAGTTCTCTACAAGATGGAGGCTGATCTGTATGACGAGTTTGGAAACTATATTGGTCCAGAGCTGGACTCTGACGATGATGAAGATGATCTGGATGCAGAGGACAGGGATGTCGACGAGGTAAGCTTCAAAATCAGTGTAAACAGTTATGCAGCACTTTAGTTTGTTTATGCAGTATGTGGAAATATAACTCTATTGTTTTGCAGGGTGATGAAGATGATGACGATGAGCCTGCTGATGCCGACGAGGATGTCCCTGGTATGGAGGTGGTCCTGCATGAGGACAAGAAGTACTATCCTACAGCAGAGGAGGTTTATGGGCCTGAAGTGGAAACTATTGTCCAAGAGGAAGACACACAACCTCTCACAGGTTAGATACAAAGAACAGCGTACGTTTAAGAATGTCGAGAATTCACATCAAGGCTACCTGCACCTAATGTTTTTCTTTTTTTATTATTGATTTATTTGTCCATTATTTTCTCAATGAATCATTCTGTCAATAAAATGTCAGAATATTATGTAAAACACACGGCGTAATTTCCCAGAGCTCAAAATGACGTCTTTAAATGCTATGTTTTATCAGACCAACAGTCCAAAAATCCAAAGCTATTTGGTTTATAAATGTACATGACAAGGAAAATAACAAACTTCTCATATCTTAGAAGGATGAAGAGGTACCATCAAAACTTTGGCTGGTTTGCAAAAAACGAAAAACTGTAACAATTATTCAGTTATCAGAATAGTTGCCAGCTAATTGTCTGTTGATTGACTAATCGAGTAATCAACTAATTGTTGCAGCTCTAATGCAGATAGTATTTGGTTACTTAATCCATATGCTGTTACAGATGCTAATAACTCATATGCTGTTCAGGTAAACATGCAAATACTAACAATGTTTTTTTCTTCTATCCAGAGCCCATCATCAAGCCTGTGAAGAACAAGCAGTTCACCCTGATGGAGCAGGAGTTGCCTGCCACTGTTTACGATATGGAGTAAGTCATCTTCACCAGGGCTGAGCGATACAAGAATTATGTACGATATATCAATATGTTTTTAAGCAAAATATAGAGTTCGACTTTTCCGAAAAGCAATGCCAGTATGCATCTCTCCTCTGTCACACTCTCCACACAGCTCTGCCCCGCTCAGTCACTCACAAGTGCTTCAGCAACACTAAGAGAGGCACAGTGCTGTTACTCTGTTTAATTCGTCTGTTGATTAGTCTAGAGTGCGACATCCGTCTATATGTTGCACTTGCTACGCTAATTCAGTCTGTGAGATGAATAAAATTACCGCAGCAGCACACATGTAATATAGTGCTGGCTGTGTGTGTGTGTGAGGCAGATCGTAGCGCATCATTCTTGTGACGTTGAGACGGTGCCTGGATGCAGGAGACGGATGTGTTTCAATAAATGCAGTGACAACACAGACATTTCATATACAAGACGTATATAATGCAGACAAAGTGTCTCTCGCTCCTTCCCTCCATCGGCCTCTGCTGATGCTCTGTGCATAAATAAGATTGAAAGCCTTATTTAATAAAAATGTTTAAATCATTTTCCAGCACTAGATTCATTTGAACGGTCATGGAAAATGACTTTTTATCTCCCCGCACAGAAATTGTTAATTATTTCGAGTACAATGGATTTAGGCCTTCTTGATACATTTATACTTATTTGATAGTTTTGTGCCCTCTGCTGCAAACCTTTAAACCTTTGTAGCTACAGTGCTACGTTTAAAAAGTTAACGTACAGCTATTTATTTAATTTAAATTTTCATTTGTATGTTGTGCAGCTGTATATTCAAACAGGAGAGACAAATCCTTATCTCAGGTGTGGCTTCGAATTGCAGCTGAACGTGTGGCCCATTTTGCTTTAAATACCAAGATATATATGGTGTATCGCCATTTAGCCTGAAAATACTGAGATAATACTGCGAATTTTTGTCCATATCCCCAAGCCCCTAACCTAAAAAAATATGACCATGATGTCCTTTTGTTTTGTCCAGACAACAGCACACTTCTCTTCTGATCTTGTGTATTTCTCAGCACATATCTTCCATTTACACATGTTTACTGTGTGTCTTTCAAACTGTGATATCTCTCCTCTTTCTTGTCAGATTCCTTGCAGATCTGATGGACGGTCCTGAGCTAATCCGTAACGTCACACTGTGTGGTCACCTTCACCACGGCAAGGTTAGAGTCTGCCTACAGCTGCCTCTGGCTCGGTTTATCTTTTAGCTGTGTTTTTCTGCTCAGGGCTCTTGCGTGGCATTTTGCCAAACAGCACATGTGCTCCTAAGATGAAAATTTCAGAAGGACAGGAATGTTGTGGAGCATATGCTAATAACATGGCTGCACTTAATACTCAGCGGTGACTCATGGGGATCTAATGAATTTCTTTTTTTTCTGTTCAGACCTGTTTCGTGGACTGCCTGATTGAACAGACGCACCCAGAAATCAGGAAGAGAGATGATGTGGACGTGAGTGTCGACTGTTATAATAAACACATATTTGCTGTTTGTTACACTTATGTATATGACTGGAAAAACTAACATTGAGTTATGACTTTTTCAGCTCCGATACACAGACATCCTCTTTACAGAACAGGAGAGGTGAGTGTTTGGTTGAACTGTGGCGTAATGCTAACACTTAATTGCATCCTAAAATACATTCGGTTACCACATATAGGATTGGCAAGGAATTGAAAACATGAAAGTATGATCCACAAAAAATATAGTTTGACTGGTTAGCTTGACTTAGTCTTTTAAAGAGGTGAAATTTCAGAACCTTGTAGCCAGAAAAAATAATTGAAAGAAAATAAACTTGCTGCAAGAGTGATTTTTGTCTTGTGCTTTGTCCAAAGAGAGGAGTTGGTATCAAGAGCACCCCTGTCACAATGGTCCTGCCAGACTCCAGAGGCAAATCTTACCTTTTCAACATCATGGATACACCAGGTATTGTGTGAGCGACTGGATACTTTGTTTCCTGAATGTGTGCTTCGAGTTTTGCTGCATTATAGCAGAAAGTGATAAAACATTGTGTCTCCCTCAAAGGCCACGTGAACTTCTCTGATGAGGTCACGTCAAGCATCCGGATCTCAGACGGTGTTGTCCTCTTCATAGACGCAGCAGAAGGAGTGAGTCTTTTAGTCTTTTTAATTCTCTCCAAATCCTCCCCTTTTTCTGCACATACGTCGACGGTCTTCAACCTTCCATATATCATAAATGTTTGTGTTTCTCTGCCTAGGTGATGCTGAACACAGAGCGTCTGATCAAACATGCGGTTCAGGAGCGTATGGCCATCACCATCTGCATCAACAAGGTGGACCGGCTCATTGTGGAGCTCAAATTGCCTCCCACAGATGCTTATTATAAACTTCGGCACATTGTGGATGAGGTCAACGGTTTGCTCAGGTAATACTTGAAACCCATGACAACACAGTGTCTGCACAGCAGGAATGGCTTCATGTGACAAAGAGCTTCATATTGGGGGGAAATTAAGATACTTTGTGGTTACTGCGATGTTACGTAGAGAGCTTTAAATGTTTTCTGACATTGTTAATCCTTAAAATGCTCACAGGAATAATAAATATCTTTAAAATGGGAGGAACTTTTGTCTTTAGTGACAAAATCCGACACTTCATGTTGGTCATTTCTCTTCCTTCCCAGCACATACTCCACAGACGAGAACTTAGTGGTGTCTCCTCTCCTTGGAAATGTCTGCTTCGCCAGCTCTCAGTACAGCATCTGTTTCACCCTGGGGTCCTTTGCAAAGATCTACTCAGACACCTACGGTAAGATTACTCAGCACACGCTCTCATAAACAATTAACAGACACATCCTTTTCTCATCTTGTGCCCAGTGCAGTCACTAAGGTATGAACTAACTCCTCTTTGTGTTTTCAGGTGACATCAATTATAATGAGTTTGCCAAGAGGCTTTGGGGAGACATTTATTTTAACCCCAAAACGTGAGTAACTCATTTGTATTTTAACAGAATGCTAATGTTTAATGCCAAACCTTCTTCCTCTTTTAATATATTCTTATGGTATTTAATGAGTGAGTATTTAATTTTTGGGTCTTTTCCTCCTGTTCCATGCTTTAGAAAGAAATCAAAATGCAAAAATGTTGTACAGGTTTTCAATTAAAGCTCCATTTTCATCTGTCTGCCATTATCTGCCATTTTCTTTTCTCCTCTTCAGTCGCAAGTTCACAAAGAAAGCTCCCAGCAGTAACTCTCAGCGCAGCTTTGTGGAATTTGTCCTGGAGCCTCTCTACAAGATCCTCTCACAGGTTGGACATGTCGAACATACATTGTGTGCAATAAGGCATCACAGCTAGCTCAACACTTTCAGGCCCCATCACATGCTGTCTGAGTGTGTAATCTCACCCAAATCCTCTTTGTGTGCAGGTGGTTGGGGATGTGGACACATCTCTCCCCCGAGTTCTGGATGAGCTGGGGATCCACCTGACTAAAGAGGAGCTGAAGCTGAACATCAGACCCCTGCTGAGGCTCGTCTGTAACCGCTTCTTTGGAGAGTTCACTGGTATGGCTTTGTTTCTTTTATCTATCTTTTTGGTTTTGTTTGTGTTACTGTTTCAGCATTTTTGATGTTTTTCAGCATTGGTAGTGGCTACATTTTACTAATGTTTATAAACACATCATATTAAAGCTACTGGTAGCTATAGATGATTGTTATGTCCAGTGACTCCACAATTCAGCCTGTAACAACAATGTGACATAGGCCTACTGTTTCAAAATCAAAGAAAACATTTATTATTGAGAGCCCTTCCTTAAGAACGTAGCACTGGTAGAGCGCTAAATATTTTTGACTTTATGAACACACAGACGTTAACATAAGGCATTTTTAGTAGGTTGGGCTATATTCTGATTATTAGTGAAATATAAGAGCCCATGTAAAATCAAGCATGAATCTTTTCCCCACAGGCTTTGTGGACATGTGTGTACAGCACATCCCCTCACCACAGGAGGGTGCTAGGAACAAGATAGAGCACACATACACAGGAGGACTGGACTCAGACCTGGGGGAGAACATGGCAGAGTGCGACCCTGATGTGAGTATAATGGAAGCAGAGCAGGAGTCTCCTATTTATTGGCTGGTTAGAAGCAGATAGTGCAAATAGCTGCAATCTGTTTCTAGTCTAGTCAATAGTGTCATCCTGGCTGCTCTTACAGATTAAGCCAACAGGCTGTTTTAATTGTCTTGAAATAAACAAGCTGTTAATTAAGCCAATTTAAGACAAAGCCAGACATTAATCACAGTTTTCCGAGTTCCCTTTTAAAGTCTTACTGCCTTTTGCTGGAGAAAGTTACATTCCAGTGGTAAGACTTTCCTGCCCTATTTTCTGTCTCTCTCTTATCCCTCCTTCCTGCTCACCTCGTGTCTCCTGCCTTCAGGGTCCTTTGATGTGCCACACCACTAAGATGTACAGCACAGAGGACGGGGTTCAGTTCCATGCGTTTGGCAGGGTGCTGAGCGGGACCATTCAGGCAGGCCAGCCTGTCAAGGTCTTAGGAGAGAACTACACCCTTGAAGATGAGGAGGACTCTCAGGTCTGCACTGTGGGCCGTCTCTGGATTTCAGTTGCCAGGTACGCTGAGCGGGTTTTATATGAAATAAATATCACTAGTCTTTAGTCTTTGTTATCGGTGTTACCCTGTGTTTGGGCATACACCAATTACATTACTTGCCCAGTGCCCCCACTGTTGTCTCACTTTTTAGTTCAGACAGATGCAACGATAATAAGCTTCCCATGTCGGCTTCTTACATCAGCAGCAGCAGCAGCAGCAGCAGCAGTCACAGCACAGAGTAGCTGGAGACAGAAATTACTTCTCACGTGACGAGAGTCAGGAGAGTTGACCGACAAGATGATGGCAGAGGATGTCAAAAATGACCATTGTCTTGTTCTATAGATGCATTTTTCACCTGTTAATTGCTTTTAAATTGAAGCTGCAGCAGTAGGAAATGTTTAATTTACATTAACAGTTACTTAATACAACGCTTTACAGATCTAAGCCATCATCACCAAATATCTTAATGCCCGGAGTAATCGGTAACACCATTGTCTTTTCATACACATTTTCAGATACCAAATTGAAGTGAACCGAGTGCCTGCTGGCAACTGGGTTCTCATCGAAGGTTGTGACCAGCCAATCGTCAAGACCGCTACGATCACAGAGCCCAGAGGGAACGAAGAGGTGAGACATCAGACAGAAATACCATTGGAAATCTTTAAATACTGTATGAGAAACAGCATAGTTGATATTTTTTTCTCTCTCTGACAGGCTCAGATTTTCAGGCCACTGAAGTTCAACACAGCGTCAGTTATAAAGATAGCAGTGGAGCCCGTCAACCCCTCAGAGCTACCGAAGATGTTGGACGGGCTGAGGAAGGTCAACAAGAGCTATCCGTCTCTCACCACAAAGGTAAATCAACATACAAGTACAGTAGTGGGTCCACTAGTGCCTTGTAGCAAGATTAGAAAAGGCTGTTAGGCTTGCACTATTTGGGAATTTCACTCCCTGCGACACAAGCTGAATAAACTACTAAATAATCTGTTAATAAAAGAGATAAGACTTTACACAATTTAAGTTGTACAACTGACCAGCTTTATAGCCTCCTGAAATTGTTTTCAATCTGAAAATAAAACTGGGGACCCTAAAGTAAGGGCAAATAATGAAAACTACAAACTGATCTCAACAATAGTTACATAGTTAATAAATTGTTCAAATCATAATTGTGTGTGCATGTCTTTGTTTTTCAGGTGGAGGAGTCTGGAGAGCATGTTATCTTAGGGACGGGAGAGCTCTACCTCGACTGTGTCATGCACGACCTGCGCAAGATGTACTCCGAGATCGACATCAAAGTAATTGTTCTCACTGCTTTCAAGAAAACAGCCAGAACTTGAAGGTACCACACAGGAGTGGAGCCTTTGTTTTTCTTTGTGTAATCCTGCTCGTGTTTGTCCACAGGTTGCTGATCCTGTTGTGACCTTCTGTGAAACAGTTGTGGAGACATCATCACTGAAGTGCTTCGCTGAAACGCCGAACAAAAAGTGTGTATCAAACGTATTGTCTTTGGGACTTATTCTCACATACAGTGACATGAGTGGGGACTAGTATAGTTTATTAAATTACATAGCCTTTTAGCTTTGGTTGTACAGATTTCAGGGACATGAAGCATTTGAAGATACTCCAAGAAATGACGCCACAATAAGCAAAAATACCTATGTAGAAACTGGCAGACTTTCAATTGCAGACTTCAAAGAGTTAATAATATTCTCTTAACGTTTCTAAAACTCCTACATGAACTGATATCAAGACTGTTGGATGATGCATTTCTTTTTGGGGAGTTCAGTTTGTGCGCTGCTGGAGTCATTGTTAGAGTTAGTCCTTCCCTTTGGCGGAGTGTCTCCCTAACCCAGAGTGAGTGATTGACAGTTGTGTGATGTGATTGACAGGAATAAGATCACCATGATTGCTGAGCCCTTGGAGAAGGGGCTGGCTGAGGACATCGAGAATGAAGTGGTGCAGATCACATGGAACAGGTACGATGAAGAAGATATCACCATGCCCTAATTAACTGAAATGATGTAATGTGCCCTTCATCGTAGATATGTCTGTAGATGTTCCCCATTTCAGTCTGATATGGTAGTAGCCTTATTAATTTCTCCATATGACGGAGCCATACTGACCAATCATTCATTCTGATTATTCTCTCAGTTAGCGGGGATAAATGAGCCAACACGTACCAGTGATGATTGCTTCTTTAATTAAATGCTGTCATTGAAGGTAGAGAGATATAGAAATGCCCAGGGCTGAAATTGTCATTTAAAAAGTGCAGTTATTGGATTTGTGCCTTACATTTCTCCAGAATATATATATATATAAATATATAGGTGTGTTACCCAGTTTTCTACAAGCCATCATGCATGGGAGGTGAGAGGTGTGTGCACTGTCTGGTGTTCATACCATCAATTTTCATTTTTAAATTGGAAGTGACAGCCATGTGTTGCTATTTGATAACCGCTTTAAATCAGTCTGGTGTGTTGTTTTATTTCATTTAGATCCCATTTTCTTTCAGAGATTTGAAAACTTTCAGAACTGCAGTACAATGTGACAACAATAGAGTACATGTGCTTCACCATGTCAGTTTGAAAGTGGCACTAGAACCTAATGCTAAATATAAAAGCAATGTTCATTTCTGATATATGTAACATTGATCATCTCATTGAAATGCAATGCGTGTCTTTGAAACTTTGAGTTGTGGCATTTATGAGGATGCCACTTCACCACTTGACACACACCACCTGCCTGCCCAAATATTGTTGCAGACTAAGTACGCCCTCTCATGGCAACAGCACTCTCTGATGGCAGTGCCCCCCTCAGCAGGACAGTTTACCATGCCACATTGTAGAAAACCTCTCAGGAATGGCCCCAGGAATGTGACAAAGAGCTGAAGGCATCCACCCGGCCTCCAAATTCTAAAGTTACCAATCTGATCAAGTATCCGTGGGGTATGCCAGTATGTCTGATCCACAGTTGGGCCTCCTTGGATCAGACTTGTAACAGACCTGTCGAGGCATGGACACAGGACCTCAGGAGGTGTCCTGTTGTCTCTGGCACCAGGGTGTTGGCAGCGGATCCTTTGAGTCATATGGGTTTCAAAGTGGGGTACTAGCATGTTCCAATGGGTGGGATTTGGGGAGTTTGGAGGCCAGGTCGACGCCTTGAGCTCTCTGTCCCGTTCCTTGTGCAATTTTGGAACAGTTTTTGTGGTGTAGCATCGTGCATTGTCCTGCTGGAGGGCACTGCCATCAGGGAGTGCTGTACTTGGTCTGCAGTGGTATTTAGGTGGGTGCTAGGTGCTAAGTGTTAAGCGGCATCCATATGAATGCCAGGACCCAAGGTTTCCCAAGCGAACATTGCATTGTATCATGATGATGAATGTTGTTTACCTCACCTCTCAGTGAATTTAATGTTTTGACTGATGGAGTTTATCTTTGTTTAAAAAATGTTTAAAATATATACAGTAGGACATTTCTGTGTATTTAAGTAAAGGGCAGCCTTCTGTACTTTGTGACAAGTGTGTGTGCGTTAAAAATCCTCCTCCATATATTGATCAGTTCACTCACAGTAATTGAGTCATGCACTAAAAGCATACATGAATTTTCCCGTCTCTGTGACATGATGAGCATGCGTGAGTGTGTGTGTGTTCTGTTCAAGAGTGACTTCCTGTCAGTCCTCGGCTCATCTGTTAGGCCATCTGGACCCAGCGGTGCCAGCATGGAGTAGCAATGCCAAAGAAGTGACATACTTCACACACCATTAAACTAAACCTTCGCTCTACTCCTCCTCTTCCATTAACCCCTCTGCCCCCCGATCAACCAATCTCCTTAATGTCCCCACTGACACAACGTGCAGAGCTGATTTCAACTAGTGTCTGTTCTGTCTCCTCACGGCAGGAAGAAGCTGGGAGAGTTTTTCCAGACAAAGTACGATTGGGATCTGCTGGCCGCCAGGTCTATCTGGGCCTTTGGACCAGACACCACGGGGCCAAACATCCTTGTAGATGACACACTGCCCTCTGAGGTGAGTCTTATATGAGCCAGGCAGGTGAATAACAGCTAAGTAGGTTTAGAAAATACACATTAATTGCTGCATAGTGCTTACTCCAAATGTTTAGAGCCATATATAGCTGTGACTAAAAATTATTTTGATTTTAGTTTATATTTTAAAATATAATATCCCAGAGTTTAAAGTCTTACACTCAAATTTTATTAAACCAACAATTCAAACCCCCAAAATATTAAATTTACAAACAGAAGAAACAGCAAATCCTCAACCACGAGAAGCTGGATCCAGTAAATGTTTGTCAGCTTTGCTTGTTAAAGTAATCATAGTCATAGAGTCGTAGTCATAAAACTTTGACTAGTTGGTTGAGTTATCATTTCTAATCTAAGGCTATGCATTTCTTTGAATCTATAACCCAGATGACAGTAATTAAATTATTGCTAGTTTATATAGCATTAACACCAACTAGGACATTGTTACCAGTCAAACATCAATCATGAAATGTTTGAGTTTGAGATGCCAAAAAAAAAAAAGCGCAAATCCCTAAATGACATATTTACACAATACATTTATTTACATCTGTAAATCAGGATTATAATACACAAAACTACTGAAGTCCATCAGGTTTTGCTTAATAACACATCCCATCAGAGAACAAGCGTAACTCTTGTTTGTCGTCTTTTTCTCTTCAGGTGGACAAGGCGCTGCTCGGCTCAGTCAAAGACAGCATCGTTCAGGGCTTCCAGTGGGGCACCAGAGAGGGACCTCTGTGTGACGAGCGTAAGTTTTCTCCTCTTTTTCTTTTTCACCCCTGAAACATGCTGGTTTTAGGAATAAACCTTTGTTCTCTGTGGAATTTCCTCTTCTAGCTTTGGGAAGGACTAGTTATGTTCTAGGTGTAAACCAATTAGGCTTATGTGTACAAAGTACAAAATCAGGCCTATATAATGATATGTTCTCTTGTGTGGATGCGGTTCTGGGGATTCGGCAGGAATGCAAAACTCAGCAGCACAACGGGACCTTCCATTTGGCCAAACAGAGACATCTGTTATAGGCTCTATTATCTTAATTATGCCAACACAACACAATGTATGCACCAGCTTTGCGTGAAAATACTCCAAAGGATTGAATAATGAAGAGCACAATACAGAATCTATCTCATCTTAATCGGGAGACTTTTTAAATGCCAAATTATCCACTTTAAAGAATTTGTTTGTACAATGAAAACTATTATTATAATATACAAATATTACTTCCATGAGGCTGTTTTCAGCAGACAGATTACAGGCAATGAACTTGGCATTTCATATTTCTTGCAGAGAAGTTCAAGCTGCATGTGAAATCTTTGTAATGTTAATCCTAATGTTGATTAACATAAATTGTTTTCTTTTGCCTAAATAATTGTTAATACCATTAAATAATAGAAGCGGACAGATGGGGAGCTCACAGGTTCATGCGTATTTCTCTTTGTTGCTTTAGTGTTGCTTGTTATATGACCAATGTGAAGGTACCTTAAAAATAAATCCATTTCCTGGGATTTCAGGGACAGTGTGCTCCTGCTCCCGGGACAGGGAAAAATATTAATCCCTGCTTGGGAACATTATGCAGTGTGCATAAGGAAATATTTTTTCCTCATCAGTGTTCTGTTACCATAACTCAGTCTCTCTGCTGCCCTCAGCCATCAGGAATGTCAAGTTTAAGATCCTTGACGCGGTGATTGCTCAGGAGCCTCTCCACAGAGGAGGAGGCCAGGTCATCCCCACAGCCAGGAGAGTGGTGTACTCTGCTTTCCTTATGGTGAGATCATCCTCCCTAAGCCTATTCTTCTCCTTGTCTGCCATTAACTCCTCCAGACTTCATTTTCATCTTCACTTTCTTTAATGTTCCATTACCGTGATTACGGTTCGGATTCTGCTGACGTGCGTTCTTTTTAATTGTAGAGCAATACATCGCTCTTTCACAATTTTGGCTTCTTTCCTCATCTCCTGTGGCTCTTTTGCTGCCCTTCATCATAAATCCATAGGTCAGCTATACATGGGCTGGCCATACTGTTCTTTTTTATCCAGGCTTTTGTCCTGCCTCTAATGTATGGTCTCCCTTGTGTCGCAGGCCACTCCAAGGTTGATGGAGCCCTATTACTTCGTTGAGGTCCAGGCTCCAGCTGATAGTGTATCTGCCGTCTACACAGTGCTGGCTCGAAGGAGGTTGGTATACTCTCTTTATCCTTAAAACAAGTGTCAGCCCAAGCAGAAATGTAATGTATTGATAACATTCGCTGATACTGAAATACAGATATTTGAGTTTTTAAAAATGTAATCCTGTGAATGTCATCTAACAGGGGTCACGTCACTCAGGATGCACCTATTCCAGGGTCTCCTCTGTACACCATTAAAGCTTTCATCCCAGCCATCGACTCCTTCGGCTTTGAGACAGACCTTCGCACACATACACAGGGACAGGCGTTTGCTCTGTCTGTGTTCCACCACTGGCAGGTAAATAAACAGCTTTTCTTCAAATGAACACAACACAGAAAATAAGCGAAATAAAATGGAGATAAATGCGTGTTTCCATCCACTACTGATGATGAACAGTTGGTTGTACTAATTCTCCAGCCATTAAGCCATACGTACATTTCAAGAGTTAATGGTCGCTGTAATCATCTGGCTGTGACGAGATCCCTTCCTAATGTGATTTTAGTGGAAGTGATGGAGGACAAAATCCACAGTCCTCGCTCTGTGTGTATATATACATCTAAATTTTAAGCTAATATGAGCCACATCAGACAAAACAAATGGGTATTTAATTCTCTCTAAATCCCTTTGCTATCATTGAAATGCAGCTCAGCAAGGAAGCGCTGTCCTGGGAAACAAAATGGGGGAAATTTGCACTAAAAGAACTCACTTTAAAAGAATAATGCCCACTTGGTTTGACTAACGGCTGCTGGAGCCTCATATGAGCTTCAAAGTAACTTAACTTTGAAATGCATCGTTGCACAAAAAAAGGAATGTGGATTTTGTCCCCCATCTCTTCCACTAGGGACACTTTAGAAAGGCCAGTTTGAAGAGGAGGAGGATCACAGCAACTGATAACTCTTTCAGTTTTGCATATTGTCATGGAGAAATGTTTTTAGGCAGACTTCAAAACAATGTCGAGAGGGTCTGTCATGTTAACTACTTTTGTTGGACGATGTAGTGTCCCAGAAATACTTGCAATAAATGACATCATTGTCATTTTGAGAACATTTTATGCCACTGATATAATTAAAATAATACAATAGCATAATAATGCAAGTACATCCTTTCAAGGAGCAGTTAAAGTTTAATTGTTGAGAATATTCAGACACTGAAATATGAAAGAAATATTTAAACTTTTTTTAAAAGTTGTAACACTTGTTAATATATACAAGAAAGTATATGTTAAATCTATTTGACCCACAATTAAGAGCCCATAATTACTCAGACTGATGGCACTTATGACTAATAGACAAGCTTAGCAAACCTCCGGGAACACACCAGTTACCTCCACAATCTGGCTGGTGTGCTTCAGTTGGCTCCCCAGGATGGACAGCCTGGGAGCTGTGAGGTTTGCTGATGGTTTTAGGGAGCGGAGGAAAGACGTTGGAGGATAAAACTACAATTGACAGATTTTTTGGCTAGTTGGGAGGCGTTAGCAGTCTAATGACTATGTGCTTCTCAGGCTGCCCGTAAGATACGCTGTGTTGTCTTTAAAGTGTTATTTTATTTTATTTGAGACTCATGCAAGTAGGTGGGATGGAGAGGAAGAAGTGAAGAATCGCTTCTGTTGTTGGTGACATTCTTATGTGAACAAATTTGCTTGTAAACTAGGGCTGTAACCAACTCAGAATTGACCTATGGCTATGCGTATCTGAAACCTGACGGATCCCTAAATGGTTTGAGGAGACTGCTCAACTTGAAGCAGTGTCAGATGAGTGAGGGTGACCAATCAAATCTCTGGCTTTCAATATGCAGCCCTATTGTAAACACAGTGGGTAATATGGAGGTCAGCAAAATGATCAACAAGTCATGTACGTGTATCGTACAATACGTCGATAATGTAATGTCATCAGGCCTCATGACAACCTATACTATACTTTCTCATGTCATCTGTTGTGTCAGATATATTGAACTGAAATTGTTAACGGCTTGCTACAAACACTCACCGCCTGTGTGTTACTGTGACGAGCAGCGTCAAAGGAATTAATTCCAAAGCCTTAGCGAACAAATGTAAATTAGTCATATATAAATAGCACGGTGAACATGGCATATTTGTTTTTAGATTTAAAACAGCTCTGTTCAAATGACAAATCTGATATCTTAATTTGGTGTCCCTCTGTCACCCGTACACATCCTCACATGCACAAACACCATCGCACGTTTACTTGCTCACATGCACTGACTCTCACACACGCAAAAACTGAGGCAGCTTGTGCAGCAGAGTGACCAACCTTGTGCACATGTCTGCCACTCTTGCTAAATTCATTGTGATGTGGAGTGTTGAGTCATTAAGTTTTAAGTATAATGT
This sequence comes from Epinephelus cyanopodus, assembly GCA_026686955.1. Taxonomy (NCBI): domain Eukaryota; kingdom Metazoa; phylum Chordata; class Actinopteri; order Perciformes; family Serranidae; genus Epinephelus; species Epinephelus cyanopodus. The sequence continues at coordinate 26,167,665 of CM048929.1, forward strand.
AGCTGTCTGTGTCCATGCCTGCCATGTCTGACGTGTGTTTGTGTCTGCAGTCTGCAGAGCTGTGTCAGTGAAAATTAACTCCACTTAGGGAGGATTAATACTTAACAGCAAAGTCATTCGTCTGGAAGAAAAAAAGGTTTTCCTCAGTACAAATATTTAATGTTTTATCCCCTTGAGGTCAAAATACAAGTGTTAGACAATATACTAGACATGAATTATTTATTTACAGGCCTGTCTAAACACTGGGAAAAAGATGTATTATGGAGTGATCCTTTGGGACCATACAGAATACATGAAAACCACTCTTGACATTTGATCAAGCCTCTATTTCCACACCGTTTACAGTAATGGTTTAGGCCAGAATGTATTATTTACTGTCTGTTATTGTTGTTGTGTCAGGGGATTTTCAGAGCGAAAATCGTGACACACAACTTGCTTTGTAAACTAAATATGAAGCAGAGCACCAAACAGTGAGCAAAACAGTTATGAAATCAGATTTCCCCTGGGATTATTCCTGAAATTTCGCTGAAATATACCGTTCCACTTATGCGGCCCAGTGTGGTGATTTATTACCGCATCCTCTCATCCTAGGTTGTCAGTCCTGAGCACAAAATGCCCTGTTCCCAGAAGACACCCCTGGGGTCCAATACCAATTACCGCCCCAAATTACCTTTTAAACGTCAAATACAGAGTTTGCATCTGACACAGTCAACACTCTGAATCTCCTCCTCTGCTCTGGGCTTCAACAGACGTTATTCCTGTTGGCACATATCGATTAAACTGCCCCAGAAAACAGGAATGACAAGGGAGTCCCTGAACTGTGTTGTTTACCCCATTAAACTCAAGAGGCTATGTGTGCCTCCCTCATTAGTTTGATTATGTACTGCCAGTATTGGCATGCAAACAGCACAGTGGTGAGTTACTGTTGTTAGCAGCTCCCATCCATCTGTTGATTGGGCTTCAGCCACTCCATTGATTATTTTTTTCCTTTCCCCCTGTTTAATCTTTCCCCGAGGCCGGGAACGTCTTATTTAGTCCACTCTACCCTACGTTTTCCAGACCCAGCCTTCCCTCTTTTCCTTTCCCTCCTCTCTTTGTGTTCAGGAGGGGGTGTATCACGTATCCATGACATTGAAATCATATTGTGAAGGTCTTACTATGAGCTCCATAAGATAATGGATTTAGTGAATCATTTTAAAAGCCTGTGAACACTTGCTTCTTGTTACTCAACCTGCTAACACTGCACTGGTCACAAACTGAAGGAGTGTGCACGTTGCTTTTCCCATCACGTTGATGGACACACTCCTGACTCAGTAACAATGGGACAGATCTGCAACTGAATCAGATATTCAGTGGAAGGTCGGGGCCACCATTAGAAGTGTCCACTCAGTTTGTTAAAGCTCAAAATTTGATGCATGTTGTCATATTGTTTCTCAGATTAGGCTCGGGTGGATTCCCTCTGTTGACCAGTCAAAGCTGCCATTCGCTCCTTGCACGATATGAGGGAAGTGTGTGATAGCATTGTTGAATTTTGAACATCTCGGTTGTCTTGGACTGTGAAAAAAGAGGAGAAACTGGTGGAGCTGTTGGAGTAAACAAGAGTCTGTGTTTAATTCAGCCTGTATCTGATCCACCAACCAGATTATTTTAGTGAGAAATCTTAATTTTAAACGGTTCGCCTCTAATTCCCACAATCTCCTCCCACTAAAATAGCACAGCTAACCAGGGGATGCTGATGGCAAGTTGAGGCGACGATTTCAAAATGTGAAGTTTGTACTTAAATCCTGTTTATCTTCATATAGTATATTGATGCCAAATTGACAAGAATACTGTCAAGATGACTCCTTTTATCTGGTGTTTTAGAGTTGTGTCTTTTTCCAGACATGAAGGAATTGTTAATATATCATATTTCTTAAATGGAGTTAGGAGCATATTGTTTTTCACCAGGAGCAGGATGGCAAAATAATCTCAGGAGAAATGTTGTTGTCTTGGAGTGACCCTGCAAGATCTCTGCAATATCTTATAATGACTGACTAAAACCTCAAATCGTCTTTAGATGTTAGAGGCTGTCAGACTTAAGTCTCTTAGAAGTCTCTTCATAGTCTTCTAGTGTGTGGTAGGCATAACTCAAAAATCCTTGAGTTCAGTATCGTAGTCTTTCGCAATGTGTATCTCACAAGTTAACATCACACATATGATGAAAAGCTACATATTGTGCAGCTCTACTCTGGGTTAACTGGACTTTATATTTCCTTTCAGATTGTCCCAGGTGACCCCCTGGACAAGAGTATTGTCATCAGGCCTCTCGAGCCTCAACCTGCCCCCCACCTGGCCAGAGAGTTCATGATCAAGACCCGAAGGCGCAAGGTCAGCCTTTTGTTTACCTGTTTATCCTTTGGTTTTTCACAGTTGGTGGTAAATTTGACTAATCTCTTGCACGTGTTGTTCTGCAGGGTCTGAGCGAGGATGTGAGTATCAGCAAGTTCTTCGACGATCCTATGTTGTTGGAGCTGGCCAAGCAAGACGTGGTGCTTAACTACCCCATGTGAGACTGCAACACAGACCGCAAACCATAACCTCGACGCCAAAACCTCGACTGGTCACTCATCGGCAGATCCTACTGTTTTATGGATTTTGGGGAAATAATCAACACATAATTCATAAAAATACATTAAGGTTACACAGTGGTTATTCTGGATCTCCAAAGACCTTCATTGCTATTTTAGAATGTCATCTCCCATTTCCTACTGGGAATCCCCAAGCCAACACTTTTAAAGATCCTTAACAAAGGGAGATCACCTGGATCGACCATTCGAGTCTGCCTGTTGCAGAAGAGTTGTGCTCTTTCCTTTTGGAAAGCAGCTGTCAAAAGATTGCAGACGTTTGTTGTGTCTCATTTTTCTTGTTATATGTTTATTTTTTAATGTACAAATTATCATTGTTTTTGTAGAATAAGAACTTGGAAACCTTTTTTTTTTAAAAAAGCGAAGAAATTGGATGTTATTGATCTGGTGTGTTTAAATAAAAAGTCTTTGTAATAATTCAAACAAAGATGTCTCATGTATCTGAACCATCTCTGACACCTCATGCTCACAACAACGCAGCAGTTAAGGGCTTCTGTAGCTGAGATACTGTGTATGTAATTGTTACTTGGAAAGCTTGAGTGCAGTGGACTCAGTTCTCTGTAGGTGCAGACTAGTGCTATGTTGGAGCTGATGGTTGGAGTGACTGGTGTCTGTTTGGGATGCTGTGTGGGCGGTGACTGATGGACAGGCTGTGGGATGGTTGGAGGCAGGCGGAGAGGAACCAAAGGTTAGGGTCACATGGCCATATAAGAGGAAAAAGGAATGATGCAGCATGTCAGAGATGACAGTTGTCACCAAAGCAACATGACTATTGACATCTGAGTTATCTGATAATTAAAAGTTTGCTCGCTTTTGGATCATAAATGGCAGTGAGAGAGAGATGCTTATGTGCTGTATGATTTCTGCAGCTGCTCGCGGTTACATGAACCAGCTTAGCTTAGGTCAGGGATACACAACTTGTTATGCCCCGGGGCAACTGTTGCAAAATGACAGGAGGCCAGGGGCCAGATAGTAAACAAACATTAATAATTCATATATAAATAATTAGCCAAGAGTCCTGTCAGGGAGTCCCAGGGATTCTTCCCTGGCCATGTTTTAAAATGAAAAGGCTCTACGATTTATATATTTTTTGCACTCTAGTACCATATTTACATGCAAAGTATAAAAAACAGTCCCAGTGTGAATCAACTGATTTTCTCTGAATGAGAAAATGCTCAGCATGTCACCCAGCACCCCACCTCACGGGCCAAATTTGGCCTAAAGGCAACAATGCAAGTATCACTGTCTTAGAGCATATTTGTGTTTAGGAGGGAAATGATCATATTGGTGTGAGGCTGATCTTTAGTATGTTAATTGTCACAGTAAAAAATAAATTACCACTAAAATTAGGACAAGATTTAATGGAAGCTAATTAGCAATCTGGGAGAAATGTCAGAATACACAGCTATAGATAAAAGGTCCAAAGCCCTTACAGCATACGACATCCCTCTGTCCCTCGACCATCACAGCGGATAAGAACCTTTAACAGGAAAATTAAATTAAAATCAAAGAAAATTAAGGGAAAGGGAAATTAAAGGTTAAAAAATTATACTGACAATATCACTTCTTGTAATGTATCTGTGTAATAATGATAAATAACACCCAGTTTGATCTTAACTTAAAAGCACACCTACGGATCTTAATGGATGGTGATGATGGTGGGATACTTTAAATTAATGTGACAGGGCTGTGAGGAAAAACTGTGCTAGACTGTACTTTATAACGATACACCCATATCAAAAACGTTTGAATCACAAAATGACGCCTCAACAGACATTAATGTCCTGTTAGCACCCAATAATTATTATCCTAAAAATGTGATAACGTCGAAAGTGTAATAAAATTTGCTTTTAACCTGATCAAAATGCAATAAAACCCACTGATGTAATAATCTGACCGATAATATAATAAAGTGTCCTGATTGATAATGTAATCACATTTTTACCAATAATGTAATTTAATGCCTGTCATGTTATATGGCATGTGGAGTTCAATATTCTTTTACTACTTTTAAAGGTACGTAAGTATTAAAGTCAGCTTTCTTCTTCATTTCGAATTTGATAGGAAACCCTCTCTGAATGCACAAATTTTGTAAGATCAGGCGAGGTCAAGGAGACACGTCATTTGCTTTGACAGCTGTTTTGCCTCATTGCTTGCTTAACGTTAGACATCCCCTGCAGCTTCTGTCGTCTTCTCATGATGTCTAATCTATGATCCACTCTGGTCTCATGAACGATCTTTGAACAATGATATGTATTGGCGGATTCATTTCCCATTTAAAGAGATTCTAGATTAATGCATTTTTGCCTGATGACAGCGTACCATTTGCCATCTGTAATTTTCAGATTCTGCATAAAGAGAACAGAAGGACACGTACATCCTAGAAAAGACTTAGCCTAGGTGCTGGACCACAAAGAGGCATCAGTGTAGAAAAAGTTGAGTCCACACACTAGATGCAGCTCCAAAGATGGGCCTGATGAAGGGCCTGGGCCCAAAACGTCACTCTGTTGCATAAAGCCTTGAGTGTTAACGTGACACTATCAGTATTATACATTATATACTCGAACACTTTACATGACGTTTTTTGAAACAACTTTTCAGGACACTTGGATCACTACGGATGAGCATGTTGGTTTCAATTTGGTGTTCTTGGATGTTAGTCTGGGGCACCGTCAGCCATTAGGTGTGCTAGCGGCTCCCCCCGCCGATCTCCGCAAGGGATGTGAGGACTCTAAAACTTCACCAGAGGCTTCCTCGGCATGAGGGCGAGTAGATAATCGCTGAATTTTCATTTTTGGGTGCACTATCCCTTTAAAGCTTAAAGGTCCAGTGTGTGGGATTTAGTAGCATCTATCGGCAGAAATGGAATATAATATTCATAACTGTGTTTTCTTTCATTATAATCACCTGAAAGTTACAATTGAGCCGTTAACAGTATATCCTCCTGAGACCTGAGCTTTTGTTTGCTACGCATTTTCAATTTCTCCTTGCTATTTGGGATCAATAGGACCTGATAAGTATAAAAAACTAAACTTTGTCAATGATAATTAAGTCCCACCGTCCTCAAATGCGACCATAACAAAGTACCAACGAAAAATTCCCAATGTCTGCAAATGAGTACTTTATGATTAACAACATGTCTTAGCTTGTTACTGTCACTAAAACTGGTTTGTTGCCATATCAAACTTCAAACATTATTAATTGTAAATAAACAAGTTTAATGTAGCAGGGTTTTGTACCTTGTCCACTTTTGTGTCGGGTCAGCTGCAGACTGACTTGGCAGACATGGTTGCCATCTTGTTTTTATGTTAAATAGTTACAGTCCTTATTCACCCTAATTATTAACATGTCCTGTTTGTATGAATGAAAGCACCTACATATCTGTCACCTAAAGAAGTGACAAAATTTAAGAACAAATGCAAAGTGCCTTTTCAACAGATGGGATCACCACAATTAGCTTTTACACCTTATGGCTTTGATATCACAAACCTTGATGTCTCATCCTAGGATTACTTGAGCAAAAACAGTTTTTTTGAGTTTAGTTTTTAGATTGCTTGGTTAATAAGTTAAGTTTACCAGCCCCTCCAGGATGTTGTGATGTTATGATTGCAACAGTTGCAACCATTAAATTTTGTCCAATCACTGCAACTTTTCCGCATATTTAAACAATTATCGTAGCTTCTCTTGAGTCACCAGACTAACTTCTTTGTGCTGAGGCGACCTCTAATTCGATTGTCTGCCCTATCAACTTTCGATGGTACTTCCTGTGCCTATCATGGTGACCAACTGGAATCAGGCTTTGATTCCAGAGAGGGAGCCTGAATAACTGTGCGACACAAACGTCTCACATTTACCATCAAATATTACTGCTAAACATCATACAAGGCATTTCCCCGATGCTCTGCACGAAATAAAGGGCAATCTGTTTTGCACCACGTGTTACATTGTGGTGAAAAACTAACAACATGGAGTGACAAACACTTTTCTACAGCAAAACACTGCTGGAGAATGGCAGTGGACACCAGACAAGATGAATCACCATAACAGAGGCTGTTGAATCCACATCTATTGCGCATGCTGAAAGAACCAAGGTGAGTTCCATTGAATATGCATGTTCATGGTAATGTTAGTGTAATTTAAATTACAAAGTGGCAGAGGTGTGCGTCCCTGTTGGCATGACAAACTGTTTGTGTGTGTGAGTGCGATGAAGAAAATCGTTTTGGGGATAAAAACATGATGTGAAAGCTTAATTCAGCCTGTTGGTAAGGTTACTTAGAGCACTCAGACCAGTGCACTTTTATTATCACTGGAACAAATTGCCTTTGGTTAATATATTTCATCTTTTAAAGATACTATTTATGTAATTTTTACTTGCTCATGAATTTCATTTTTTAATTTTTTTTTAAATTTATTTATTAATTTTTAGAAAAGCTTTGGTGAAATCAGCATTATGGGCCACAACAATCCCAAAAAAGCCTGCAAATCTGGATGGACGGATTTTCAGTTGTGAAAGATTACCAATCAGTTTCTAAAGTAATGCTGTTGGTGAATATGAATCCAGGTGTAAAAATAAAAGTGCAATAAAGAACTGCTTGCAGCTTACCATTCAGGAAACACTGTGCTTTAGGGGCGATAGTAGCTCATTCTGTAGGGAGCTGGAAGGTGGCCGATTCAAGTCCCACATGGACCAGGTATGGAATATGGACTGATAGCTGCCGGAGAAATGCCAGTCTAGAAAAAAAACAGCAGAATGAAAACATGAATTTCCCTAAAAGGAAAAATAAAGCATGTGTTATTTAAAGTAGTACGAAGCAAATGGGCCTCAAATGTTTTATTGATACGTTATCCAGAGTCTTCCTTTTCAAACACACTGGTGGATTACACGGCAGAAGTTCGAGAAGTACCGTCTGCTATAAGACTTGCATTGCAACCAACACAATATCAAGCTGACTACAGCCACCATGCTCTGCGAAAAGTGAAACTGACAACCACTTAAGCCTACAGGTGATGAGTATCTGATCTTTAAAACTTAGATGTTGAGTGGATAATCACTCTGAAGAGCAGCGTTTAACTACACTTCATGATGGATAGACGTGAGTCTTGTCACGCCTTCAGAAGACGGTGGTGTCTGAACGGCTCAGTCCTTCATCAGTCACCACTGACAATCCTCCCAACAGTCCTGGAGGTGATGGAGATGGGGAAGGTAAGGACGGGGACAGGGCGAGTCAAAAATGGCTTGAGCTGCTTTGACATTTGGACTGAATGTCAATCCTGTCCAGCGAGAAAAGCGTTTTTTTTATTTTATTTCAGCAGACGTGGGTAGAAGGTGACGGGGGATACTGTGCCCTTTTCAAATGCCCCAGGGAAGGAGAAAAGAGATTTAGGGAGTTGCTGTAAACATGAACGCACCATTAGGAAGAGCTAAGTACAGTAATGAACTCATCGAGGTATCGACAGGCAGATGCTTTCAGGGTTTGTATCCTCTCACCTCTGCTCAGAAGGCATCTGCTCCCACAGAATGTGATCAACTCTGTACATGTGTTAAGTAAATGTGCACTCAGACGACATGGTCCCGTCACTCCTCCCCTGCGCTGGCGTGAGCTAGGATCGTGCCTCGCCTCTGGCGGTCAGACGGATGGCAGCAGTTCTTGCCGGTCTGAACACAAGGGCCCGGAGTGCTCGTTACAATCTGTGGTCCCTGTGCTAAATATAGACAGGAGCAAGACTGCCTCGATATAGGGCCTTATTAGGGGCACCCTCCTCCTGCAAGTCAGGCCTTTTCCGTTTTCCTTTTCACCTCCATCTGCTCTGCAACCACCCCATCAGTCACCCCTTTCCTGCAATAAATCTGCCCTCTGCTCTTACCTCTCCTTCATCTTGTCCTGTCTCTTGGCACCTACACACCTCTCTGGCTCTGTCATGTGTCCGTGACTCAATCACACTTGTCTCTTTCTGCTAACATCACGAGCAGACCTTTCCCTCCAGAACATCCTTCCCAAAGTAGGAAGCTACAGGCATGCAGGGCCCAGTCAGGCAATTTTATATTGACAGTCTGCTTACAGCAAAGTAGTAGTAGGTTATACAAATCATTAATAGATCTGCAGGCTGAACGAAGAGAGTGAAGGTTGAGTCAGCCTCCAAACAATGTCATGACTCCAAATAGTGTCTGCAGGTTGTGAATGACTTTAGGTAAAGTGAGGGTACGTCCATGGATGGGGCTTGCTGGCTTCCCTACCAGTCAGAACATGAGAGATAGTTGGCTTGTTAGTATCACGGATTGATCTCTGAACAGGCCAATCAGAGTAGAGCCTCTGTATGAAGTGACTGTTGACATTTCTGGTTGGAACATCGACAACTAGAAAGAGATGCAAGACAACAACAGAAGCAGAGATGCGCAAAGTGAGACACAAAACTGGACATAAAACCACTGAAAAGAGACACAAAATGACCACAAACAGACACCATATCAGGGTTGCTCAAAGTTTGGGTGCCTGAGTGTCAACTTTGAGAACCAGCAGATGATTGAGGGTAGCACGGGAAAAATGCAGTTGCGAATTGTCCACTGAGATTGCTAACTTTTGTTTACAGCACCAGCACTGAGTGTTGCAAGGATGATGTATTATTGTAGGCCAACGCAGAAGTTAACATTACCCTGGTTCCCTCATCAAATGTCTATATGGGATGTTCCCACTGGATTTTGGTTCATTCGTTCATTCATATTCTGTAACCACGTACTTTTTTAGGACACCTAAAGGCTTCAAAATTCATAAGTGGGGTACTTCCTTATATATTTCATGTCATAGAACACATAGTGAAAGTCTGATGCTGTCTCCTGGCAGTGTATTTAATGTAAGCTATTAAAGTCAATATTGAAATGGGCTGCAAATAATAGAATGGATGCATTTCATGTAATTTTTTGGGGGGCTGCACAACGTACTTTTGAGGTCCACCACTGGCCCGTGTGTCGCACAAGAGAACAACAATTTATTAGCCAATAGCCTGGCTGCATAAGACACGCCTCCCAACAACCTGAGTCAGTTGTAACGCATGCTGACATTGAGATGTTTGAAAACTAGTCAGTTAACAAGAAGAGAAGGAAAAATACAAAGATAAAGGGTAAAATGTTGCCTGGATGGAAGCTGGTGAAAATTTGGCCAAACAGACTGAACCAAAACATTCGAAGAAAATAACCAGAAATAGGAGCAAACAACCTCAAAGAGATGCAAAGTAGCCTTAAGACACAAAACGAGTACAAAACATCTACCAACAACGTGGCTGCTTCAGTATGGCAGCTTTTTTCATTGTGTGGGGCCTGATGTCTCATAACTGTCCGTCTCTGGAGTTACACATAGCAGCTGTTAATATTATTTCATATGGTAATAACTTAAAAAAAATAGCAAATATTGGCATTCATTTCTTACAATGTATACATTATGTAACTATTAGTAATGTACAGATCATTATTACTCAGAACCAGGGCTTTACATTTGAGTCTTAACGCGTACTTACTCATTTTACAAATGTGCCTGGTGGGGAAAAATTATTCAGTATGCATGTGTCATCATGTATAACTGTATGAATGTATGATTCATATAGGGTCATGCTTCACTGTCTGCATGCAGGCATGTGAGCAGACTTCAGAGTGTCAGGTTAAGATACTGTAAGATGAAGACCTTGAAGGTGGTTAGGCTCCCATGTTAAACACATCTGTGTGATGTGTGGAATACGCTATCTAAGGCTGAATCATTGCTCTGTTACTTTGAGTTTTTGGTACCTCTTTGTCTGTGCATGTGTGCTGTACCAACAGTTTCTCTGATTTCATTATTCCCCAAAATGAAGACTGACCAAGAGTACAAGTTTTTTATACATCAGTGCCCTTCCAAAACTTTTCTAAATGTGGCCCTGAATGTATCTTTGCTTTCTTCATTTACCAAAGAGCTTCATGTGTTCTGACATCTCCCTCTTGAATAGTCAAATGTAGCTTATCCTGCAGAAACACAGGAGGGCGCGATCACTGCCCAGCAGGTCAGTGACAATTTGAGGTCCGGCAAGGTCGGAGCCGTGAGCAGACTTGCAAAAAAAAAAAAAAAAAAAACATGCGCACATGACTGTGACTACTGCACCCTAGGGCCCCTGAAGGACCCACAATACTGAATCATTCTCTAATCACAAAGATCAGAGGATCCAGAAGTCAATCCATCTCAGCATTTAGCTGCACACACTGATTAAGGCTGCACATGCCCGGGTGCCTGAGAGGCCTGCAGAATAGAGGGAGGGGGTGGAGGGGGAATTTGTGAGCAAACAATCAAGCTGCAAACTCAAAGCAACTAGCTGTTTCAATCTGCCAAATGAGCCATATGTGTTCCCGTGCTCGGGGCCTTCCACAACAGCAGATTGACCCAAGACGCGGGCCCTCACACAGTGACAAATGGTAAAGCACCTTGGAACCATCCAAATCATTTCCACTAATTTGTCAGCAGGAAACCCGTCTGACTGTGTGGAATCACAGACATCATCCATCCTGTGTGCTTCGGTCATTTCCTTGGAACATGGTTTGCGGCCTGGTGGTGGGCTGTCGGATTGTGTCACTTTGTTTTCCATCCAGTGAGTTAAACTCATCTAAATCTACACTTTATTCAAACTCTGTGGGCTCCAGAAGAACAACTATGGTCCCAGTGCTGCGTCTTTGGGGTCCACCACAGACAGACCAAACCCAGTCTGTTATGTTACAACTTTGCATTTTGCTTACCTCTGACTGCACTGTGACTTATAATGCTTTTTTCTTTTTGTATTTTATTGTAGTTTTTACATTTTTATTTACATAGTCTTTGCTTTTTATCTCATTTCCATTTATGCTTTGTGCACCACATACCGAATGCACAAATCCTACATTTAAGTAATACTATTCAAATATTCATTATCAAAATAAAATGAAATGTGAGCAGTTAAAAAATTCCATTAAGTACGATTATGCCATTATAAACTGCATAGACGTAGATCCCAGGTGGGACGGAGGGGGCACGTCCCCCTCAACATTTAGAACATACGCATTTGTCCCTTCTTGTATAAACATAAACAACATGTCCTTAAATGATTTATATGGTATCCGAGCCTGGTCTCACTCCAACATCGCTGTAATCCCGTACTTAGGCAGTGACTTGCAGCGTCAGAAACCAACTAAAAAAGGCGTCCTTTAACGTCGGTATGATATGCGGCTGGTTGCAGTTATACCGGCAGTGTCAGCGACGGCAGGACAAGGATGAAAGATAAGGCAGCGAATGTCCAAGTGGGGTGGGTGGGTCCAACAAACACCGACTTTCACCCAAGAGCGGTGTTTGCGTACCTTAAGATTCTAAAGCCAAACAGTCTGGTCTTTTTTCCTGAACCCAGCCACGTGGTTTTGTTGTCGAAAAAACCCCCATCAGCTCATGGTGTTGTACTGACGTAGTGTGTTTATTTTGAAAGAGACTGTATGTAAACGTTACATTTACTGTGAAAACAAAAGTGTGTCTTAAAAGAAGACAATGTAACAGGCAGTACTTGACACGATGTCCCAGAACGTCAACAACCAACTCACGCACGGTACCTTGCATGTCGTATGTGGACGTGGAAAGTCCATGACCAGACTTGTAAATATGTTACGAGGTCGGAGTGAAAATGTGTTGGATATCCTACAGAAATGCACACACAAAGATATCCTACGAATTTGCACCCCATGAATGACATTACATACTTAACGTAAAGTTATGGAGGTTAGGTTAGTTAATTTGGTTAGGTTTAGGGAAAGAAACCTGACAAGAGCTTCCTTTAAAGTGACTCAAAATTCATGTTTCAAACACAAGTCCCGTGATTTGTGACCCATCCACCACCCCAACCCGCTTCCTTACAACACTGCGCCCTCCTTTACTCCAGCCTTTCCAAATATGTATGTTCATCAGTGCATAAGACCAGCCTGACATGAAAGTAGCAGAGGACTTTTATTTGGACAAAATCAAAGATATTTACATTATACATGGATTGCAAAAAATTTGCACAAATTGGTGTATAAAAACTCACCAGAATGCAGGACATTAAGTATTTGATGCTAAAAGATTTTGGCGGAGGACCCCGAGACCCCTCATGTAGTAAGTGCAACCTCCATGCTGAAACAAAACCTACGCCCCTGCTGTATCACAGACAAATCAGGCTTCAATAGGGATACTCTGAGAATGCAAATCTAAAATTACCACAAAATTATGGTAATCTTACATTTTACATAACCTACTATACAAACGTTGGTCGACAGAGATTGTGATTTCAAAGGCTACTCAGCCATTACAAATTCCCTCACACATGATTATGCGATTATAAACAGACACAACAGAATACTCTGAGAATATTATCATGATTTCTGTGAGGCTGCATCACATAAACACAAAGTGACGGGTTTGTAAATTGGCTTATTCGCCCCCCTTTTTTTTTAAAGGCAGATGTTTGTGGACCCAGGATGTGTGACCTGTCGGGTGCGCGCACTGTCAAAGACGTGTACGCGCAACATCCTGCTTTACTGCTCCCCTGCAAAGACGGGTCGCCACGCTTTCAGTCAGAGAATCCAGCTGTCACTCAACGAGACCCCCGTTCAGCCAGTGTCAGACTGTATGTGGCACACGGCGGAAAAGCCCGGTCCCGATAAATACGAGACACCGCTGGATGTAGGTGGACCTCCAGCGATCAACAGATCGGCAACTCCACTGTCCACTCCTCCTGCGAAGAAGGAAAGATGAGGGACCCGAAAGACAATACCGGAGCCAACTGGCACATGTGAGCGATATTTATTACCAAATTCTCGAGCTAGTCACACAGATATGAGCACACTAGCTCTCAAGATTTGGTTGTAATTAGCCGACGCAACTGCTCTTGGCAGCGGAGAAGGTTCAGCCCGTGCCAAAATGACCAGACTATTGTCTAGCATCGCTGTAACGGAATGGGCCCGCAGGAATTTTGGCACCGGTTTTACGCAGCAGACCACATAGTTCAATCGACGTAGCTCGACTGAAGACAGAGCAGGGTGGCTGGCATGGACAAAGAATGCTTACACATCTCGTAGTGATGCTATAAGATAAAAAGACATCAGTGAAACACCCTGCTGGTTCCCTCCCGAGAAGTGGAGCAGATTATCAACGGCGGGATTCAAGTTTGGACCTCACCAAGTCCAAAACGACCTTCCCCTCCCCAAAACAGAATCATCTTACATCTTAAAGCATCTTCACAGACTCGCATAGCGGTAAGAATTTGTCTAATAATTCCCAGTAATGTAATAATTCTCATCTTTGTTCATTGTGTGGTTTATTTCTAACCCAATGGAAGGTGAGAGTGGATGTTGGGGGGTCATGGACGCACCATTTGGCACCATAACGCACAGACAATGCTTGCATCTTTGTGGTTCTGTTCTGTTTTAATTTGCACTGGATTTTCCCTGTTTTTTTTTTTAATTATTATTTTGCGAGTGTAACACGTTGGTCAAGGCCAAGCTGTGAGCAACAAGAGAGCAACTTCACTGTACAAACGTGCTTTTGTGAAGCTGCTACGACCGGTGCGTTTAATTGACATAAGCTGCTAATTTGAAGTCCATATGGCCGCCCGTCAGCTTCAAATCAAATGCAATTGTAGCCGTAAAAAAAAGCAATTACGTCCAGACACTGAAACACAGTGTCTCATAATCTTTTGTTCTCAAATCATTTCAGCAGGAACATGGTGTAGATGGGCGGTGCAGGGATTCTCCTCGGGATCTGGTTAAATCCTGTAGGAGCTGTTCAAATTAGTGGAAGTACATGCAGACTTTATAATGACGTTATTGGCAAACTCTTGAGATTTATTAATAATGGATATGTGTTGAAAAGCTTTGCCTATGCATTTTTGGTTTTGTAGTGATTTGTATTGAACAGTGCTGTAACATATGTAGGCTAACATTATCAAAACCTATAGAGCTGAATTATTTGAAATAATAAAAGTGCTAATTGCAGCTGCAGTGCTTATTATAATTAAACATATTCACTGCTTGATACATTATCGTGACAAAATAGTTACAAAGATCACCATGACACCACATTTCCAACAATTGCCGTCAATAATCGCACAATTAAGCGTGACATAATTTGCAACCCTGCATTTATGATATTATCTATGATGGTGCCATTACCCATGGTGCACTAGTTCTCTTTTACCTCTCTTCCAACAGAATGTGCTTACAACTGCTCTGACAGCGTCTCTCCGCACAGATCCCCCGTTTCAGTGATTATCTCATTTTTTAAGTCAATATATCAAAAGCAACACTCCCACCACTCAGCAGTTAACCTGGGGTGCAGTCAGCTCCTGGCATTATTCACCACGATGAGAAACCGTTTCATTGTGCTGCTGGATGCCTTTGAAATATGCCACATTGGTTTCCGTGTGGAGCATTTGTCAACGCCACAGCAGCAATGGCTCAAATATGAGCCACCATAATGAGTTTCTCCCCTGTGCTTCAGAAAATCCTCCTATATGTTAAGACATTGTGATGGATTTGGGATGTTGCCAACTGAAAGAGCTTAGTGCTCATGAATGATGCTTGCTTTCTACATAGCATATGGATGCTATGCATTTATTCAGAATTTATTTTTTGGTAAGCTGCCAGTAGAAGCATATCTACCTCAATTTGCCCTCCATTCCTTCTTCTATATTTCCATCCAGTAAGTGCGCTTTTGGCATTTCACAGCCTTGCAATCAACATTTTCTGTATGTGAAATTATTTCTGCGAGGCAGTCCATCTCTGTCGCCCAACACCCTCCCACTTTGTTAGCCCTGCACCCCCCTGAGACCATTATCTCACTCCCTGTGGATTGGAGGAGGAACTTGTGCCAATATGGGAGAAGGGGAAGTCGACCCCTGTGCACTCCAGCACAGAGAGAGAGGGATGAGGAGCAGATTCTGTGTGGCAGCAAGGAAATGCCCCATCACTTCAGTTAGTATCATGACCAGTGTGCTCCTGTCCTCTTTTCATTTAAGACATACAGCATTTTTCTGTATTATTACACTCTTGGAGAGAAACACTCCTGCTACCAAAAAAGCCATGACTTGGCAGATATAAGTGATAAATTGTGCATGGATGTTTATTAAATGATCAGAAGACGTCCTAGAAAAGTCAGAGAAATGCTACATAGCCTCTTAGCTGGCTGCTTGATTTATTGTATATCCAATAGTATATATAAAATCAGAACATTTTGCAGCTCGTCAAATGAATGTCCAAGAAAAGGTGCACAAAAAATGGCTCTGTGATAAGTTGTGAATAGCAACACTGACAAAGCCGGCTATCAAGTGCTGTCTTGACTTACAGATTGCATGATAAAAGTGTGAAATGTAGAGCTTATATTGAACAATTGTACCTGCTACACAGATGCATCTCAAGTTATGAAGCACAAGAATGATCCATTGTTTTCAAGGCCTGCATAGAAAATTTCACTTGATAAAAATATAGCAGTCTTATTAGTAAAATTAAAGTATCAATACTAAAATGCACCCTGTACTTGTTGTACCTTTAGTATACCAGTGGATTGTTTTTATCATGCATTGGTGTGTACATTTAACTGCTGTAGCTGGTAAAAGAGGAGCTAATTTGAGCAATTTTTACATACTGTTGGGTAGTTTAATCTCTTACTGCACCATATTTTATTAAAATGCGTGTTTTATCACGTGTTTTGTTCGTAAAATCTTGATCTTAAAAGTAACTAAAGCTGTCAAGTAAATGCAGTGGAGTAAAAACTACAATATTCCATCTGAAGTGTAGCATGAAATGGAATCACAAGTACCAAAAACTTTGTGCGTAAGTACAATATACTCGAGTAAATTTACATATTTACACCACAGCACTGCAAAACACGTTTTAAAAACCTTCAGTAATTTCATATCATAATGGAATTTGGTTCCTTTGTTGACATTTAAGTATTTTAATGAGTCAAGGCCTGATGCACAGCTTAATGCAGAGCTTTTATGCTGAAATACTATACCACTGAATTCTTAATGTCTTATGATAAAAGGAAAATCAATATTGCCATATACTGTTGGATTTATTATTCCGTTCCTCTTTCAATTCACAGTTAAAAGCAAGAATAATACTCCTGGGGGGTTGCAATCAATAATGGTGTATTAAATTAAAAGCTCAGTGGATTTGCTTGCAATTGCTCAAGGCTTTTGCACACAGCATGGTTTCATTCTGCATTTAACTACATATAAATACAAATAAAAGGGGTTTCCATTGACACAGGAATAGAGAATTGCAAAAATGATCTCATGTTTAATGTCAGGTTAAACTGTAGTGTTTGTTCCCAACCAGTCAAGATAACATCAGCACGAGGGCTCCAACCACTCTCAGCCAGATGTGCTACATACAGTAACACACAATATTCGCCAGCATCAGTCATGATAGTGTTGAATGCTAAATTGCCTCATTTCCGCCATTAATATCCCTCTAATCTCCAAATATCACCAGAACATTATGCGTATCAAATTCTCCACCTCTATGCTGTTATTCTAATGTTATTTTTTATGTTAATCACTGGCAATTAAACCAGTCATTTACAATTATCATAATTGTCTGGTGAAATGTCTGCAGGATCTGTTTAAGTCAATTACATGCTTTTTAGGCAGCTATTTTGAATAATTGGAGTAATTCACTTCCTGTTTTTCCCAATTCTTCCCTTCAGAATGTGTGATGTGGAGCCAGTACAGTAAGAGGTAAATTTTATGCTTTTAGCCACTACATCAAAAACATACCCACTTGTATATGAGGAGCAGGTGCTTTGCAGCACAAACAGTCAACATGTTGTACCGGTAAAAGAGAAAAAAAGTCTGTGTGAGTGATTGGTGACCGCAGTGTTGTGGATGAACTGAGAATATGCAGAGATGATGGGAGATCCTTCACTGCTGCAGCCTTCCCTAACTGGCTTTGTGCAACATGAAATATCAAGGTATTATGTCTATATCTTGTTTAGCAGACGTGAGCACACTGCCAGCCTTAATCCTCAGAGTGCAGCACACAGAGGGAAAACTGTGTCTTTATGCCTGCCAACGAGTCTGGATTCCCTCTGCTTGACACTGTGTACTCTGCTCCACATTTTCTGGTTGCCAGTTCCTGTAGATGACATTAAAGTAAGAGCAGAGGGAAGGAGCTTTGCTCTCTTTGTAATTACGGAGTGATTATTGTTAGAGGTCATCAAATGCACCCACTTTTACTCCCCAAGTGTAGTGTCCCCTGCTTGGTTCAGCTGTACTGATTGGGCCCTGTGAAAGTACAGTGTAGATGTATTTTGTGGATCTGGATGATGTGATGGAACTCTATCTCTAATGAGCAAATGGTAATTTTCTGGGAGAATAGTTTCATTTTTGATGGAGCGAATGTAGTGAAATTTGTTCTGAAACGTTGGTATGAAAATAATTGGCGAGTCTTAAAATAATTGCGAAGATTAAAAATGTAATTAAATTGTCATTAAATTTAGAAATTAAAATCATCATGTGTGAGCCATAAATTATAAAGATTTAGACATTCACGTATTTCACTAACTTAGTCAGCCGACGTGATATTGATGAATCAGTTGTGTGCCAGATAACAAGTCTTAGGAGTACAGCAGAGCATGTTTTGTGTCCAAAACGGCTGATATTTTAGGGGAGATTCCAAATATTAGACGAGGACGAGCAGCGGAGGGTTGTGTCGTGCTCTTTGTGACTCATGATGACTCCTCGGGAAAATGAGCCTCGCAGTCGGCCCCAACCCCTTGCTAAACAGGCGTGTTTCCAGTTGTGGCGGTGCACGTGTTGCCGTGATGCCACAGCAGAACTCTGAGTCCTTAATTTGCAAAAAAAACCAAAAAACAGAAGAGAACTGTCTCATTTTGTAAAACAATGGGAATCCTGACCACCATGATTCATGTCATCCATGTAACACTGCTGTTGCATATTAATACTGAAGCAACATGTGTCCACATTGCAAAAGCAGTGCAGTATACCTCCATTATGTATTGTTCTATTTGCAATGGTGGTTCGTAGAACATCCACAATGCTGCAATCACAATAATTAATACAAATTCAGCCAATACTACTTAGAAATGGGTAAAATCTTATTTTATTGTAGAGCTATGTGCAACGTATTGTTTCACTCAGCCCCTCCTTGCCCCGTCTTGTCTCTCTTTGTTTATCTTAAGAAAACCACTGCAGGAGTTTGAGCTCCTGTTAGCATCACACAGCTAACATCAGTTAACATGTTTAACGTCAGAGCCAAACAGTTTCGTTGTTGGTGTGAGATTGTTGGGACTGTATAACAGCTCAGCGCTGGATGTTGGATGCTGCTGTGTGAGCTTGTACAGTGAGTGAAATGATCACATTGGAGCTCCAGCTAACTGTAATTTTTCACTACAGTCTGATAACTTTTTTACATTAAAGGTCCAGTGTGTAGGACTTAGTGCCATCTAGTGGTGAGGTTGCAGAACTGAAATATCACCTGTGTGCCAAGCCTGTAGTAGAACTACGGTGGCTGACACAAAAACGCAAATGGCCCTTTCTAGAGCCAGTGTGTTATTTGTCCACTCTGGGCTATTATAGAAACAGAATGACGGACGCTATGGGAGAGGACCCGCTCTGTATATAGATATACAACTCGTTCTAAGGTAATAAAATGATTTTTTTTTTTTTTAGGTAATTATAAACTAATGAAAACATAGTTATGAATATTACATACCATGTCTGCAGATTAGAGATGCACCGATCCAGTTTTTTCAGTTTCAATACCAAATAAACCATTTTGCAACAGTAGTTGAAATAGTGTGAAATACCTCCACACAGCAGATTCTCTCCTTCGCTCCATGACGTATGACGTAGCTCGCGTCGCAATAGATTTAAAGGGAAAGGATCACCTCAGGTATAGGTTGCATTTTCCGATTCCCGATCCATCTGTTTTGATGATATCAGGGCCGATATTCGATCCAGATATCAGATTGGTGCATCCCTACTGCAGATACAATAGATGCCCCTAAATCCTACAATGTGGACCTTTAAAGACAAAAGGCAGAAGAAATTTCATAATGTGTTCCCAGAGTGATATTGCCTATTTTGTCTGACTAACAGCCAACAAACTAAAAAAGTATGCATAATCTACAATGATGTGAAATAGAGGAAAAGAATAAATCCTCACTTGGAGGAGGTGTAAGCAGCAGAGACGTGTTCAGTAAGAGAAAAAGATGGAGACAGACAGAGAGAACCCCACAGAGTGTGGATGAAATCAGATGTCACTTTCACCCAGCCTGTACTCATGAAGAGATATGGGCAGTCTAGCAAATGAAAACAGTCGTGAGTTTCCTTCCCACCGGGAATGTCACTATAACATACCAGGATCAGCTCAGACATACACAGTGTGTGCCTGGAAACGCACACACACAAATACACACAGATGCACTGAGCCCAGCACGTACAGTGATGTTTACGCTCCAGTCAGTGTTGAACATGCATATTCAAACTGATATGTCATACTCATGAATCTGCGCATGCTGACACATTTACATATGAGCTTGGCTGTCGTGGGCCAGGCTGTGATTCAGGGTGACAGGTCTTATGCCACTTCCCTCGGGTCACAGGAGGGGCGGAGTCACAACGTGACAGGAGTGAAGCCAGAGAGATGCCTTTCATTCACTGTCAGATTCCAATGACACAACCTTCCTCTCCGTTTTTAGTCACATTTCTGGCTTCAGTAGTGGTGAGGTAACATTTGGGCTCCTTCACAGCTGACTATGCTCATGTGACTCATACCTGTTGTTTCATTTTTATCTTGTGTTGTCAGAGTAGGTTAAGTGTATTCCTGACTTGGATTTATTCAGAATATCAGTTCGGCAGTGCGGCTCACGTCATATGGTTTAAGGCCAAAACTGTATTTACTGAGTCCATGAATCACAGGTATATATACATATATCACCACGCAAACACAAATATACAAGTGTATATTTCACTTGTAAATTTTGTTTGATGTTGCTACATTTAAGTGTACATTTAGATACAAACAGTGCCTTTGAATCATTGTGCTACACACTAACTTGTCGGCAGCAGCAGATGAAAAGGTCCACATTTGCAGCTGCAGTCTGTTGCACCTTAAATGACATTAGACAATAAACAATCGGAACTACTCTGCTTAACATAAACAAGAAACACATCACTTCTTGTGCAGACTGCAAGTCTCATGTGTCTCAAGTTAAGTATTTTATAATTATCCTCTAGGAGTCAACAGCTACATTGGTAAAACTTAGAAATATATGTATTTTCACACATAGTATCACAGAGGTTCCTTCAAGACCAAAGAGAAAATCACTGCATTACAAGCAGAAGTCCTGTACTGAAAATCTTACATAAGTAAATGTAAGCAGTACTGTATATAAGCAGTATTTTAATTTTGTAGCCGGTCAAAAGAGGACTAACTTGAGGGGTAACTTTGGTATTTTTCAACCCAGACCTTTTTCTTTTCTTCCCATGTTTTTGTGTCCAAATCACTAATGGGAACAACAATTTTGTTTGTTTTTTGGTCCAGTATTGAGTGACAGGGCTGCAACCAGCAGATACAGTGTAACCACTCAGGGCATATGTGCACCCTCAAAGTCACTAAACTCCATTTAAATGAATACTACTTTAGTGTGTACAGAGGCAGCATATTTTCCACTGGGGCTGAAAAATGAAGCCACAAAGTGCAAAAGTGCCCAAAACTGCAGTTCCTCGAATGGCCACTTGAGGCTGGCTCCAAGAGCGAGTCAATCCCCACAAACCTCCATGTTAAAATGCCCAACTTTACAGCAGAAATAAACATGTTTACAGCCTGATAGAAAAAAAGGGCTGGTCTTAATTACTAATTTCCCCATTCATGACAACTGTAAGAAGTGAATTTTTACATAACTCACCCATGTCATTAAGGCCTTAAGTCACACATGATTAAGGGTGGGGTTGCTTTGATTGACTGTCTGCGAGGCGTCACCACAGTCTGAGTCAGATCCACACCCCCCCCCCCTTCAAATATGGTCACTTCTGGCTCCGAAATCCAAGATGGTGACGGCGAAAACGTTGAACTCAAAGCTTTAAAACAGGAGTCCACAAACCAATGGGTGACATCACAGTAGCTACGTCCATATCACATCTAACTGGGTGAATTAAGGGTTTCATTTAACCAACCCAGAGTTGGAACAGTGAGTTTTATTTTGTTTCTGTCGACTTTGAATGGAGCGTGTTTTACTTTTAGTTTTGGAGTCTGATGGGTTTGGTGATAGCGATTTTGGGGATGTTGTTACTCTTTGTCAAAAAGGTCTATCTCTTTTGGGATCCTTTCCATAGTGTTGTCAGACATTTTGAGTAACAATCTGAGCCTGTCAGTGGCAAAAAGTGGCAAAGCTGCTAACTTTGACTCAAGTTGATGGGGTTTGATGTCATAAAGGTTGAAATGACGTCCAACAGACTTTCCCAGCCTGGTAAGAACAACATCCTGGGGGAAGCCCTTATTACGTGTGATACTTGAGATATTTTTAAAGTGATATAATAAAATCAGCTTCAGGCCCCACATACATTTACTGGTTTCAACTTTTAGAAACCCATAGCAGTCAAAAGTTTTTAACAACCTCACAGTGTTGAGCCATGTGACTCTGAGTAATCCTTTGAAACACTATCAGCACAGGTGCAGTGGAGGAGGCTGCAGAGATTTCATTAAACACACAAAGTCACCTTCATTATCTGAGCAAGCACACACAGGAGCGATCAGCAGAGTGCGGATGACACTGTGGAGAACATATTAGAATCCATACGGGGATCTGTGCCACAGAGCTGCACATGGCGGAAGGCGTGCGCTGATCCGGCCACGAGTGCTCACGCCTGATTGGCCCAGCTGGGGCAGCCATGGTTGGGCGACGTCCCCCTCGCTCTCTGTCACTGGCGGAACAACAGAGCAGCCAGGTTCACGGACCACGGCCGACACCCTGTCACCGCCTTGCTGCCACACTCCGCCACACACGAGGCACACGCACACACACAAACACTAGTGCACAGGAACAAGCAGAAATGTGAGGAAAGCTTGACCACAGAGGAGAGAAAAGCCAAAGTAGTTGAGGAAAAAATGTAATTCTGGAAAGGAGACATTTTTGGGGGGATATTTTTGTTGCCATGAGTCACTGTAACAATGTCCAAATGCTCATATTACTCCCATTTCATCAGTGCTGTGTCAGCTGTTGCAGACCCTCCACCCATCCATTGCCACTGCATGCCACTGCAAAGGGTCACAACCTCCATTGTGTCACAGAGCTTATTATTTACCTCATGATAAATGCATACAAGTGAGAGCATTTTGTTTTCCAGCACACAAAGGAATTTGTTGTTTTTAAGACCCCCACAATGATATAATTGATTAGCATTTGTTACTTTTATTTCCACCTTTGCTAATAGAGTCATGTTAGCATGTAAACCTCAGCAGCTTAGTCTCTTTCTTGGACGTGCAGCGGTTTGAAACTGTTCAGGCCATGTGAACCAGCAGCATGGTGGCTCTTTAAATGTTGTACATAATAATTTCACTCAATTGAGTAAATACAAGCAGGGGCACTAATAAAAAGCTTGAAAGAGACAAGCTAGCACAGGGTTATTTTTAGCCGCTGTTCCATATACAACATGTTCCTCCAGACACAAAGATGCTCCGGGGTCATGTTCAGTGTTTACATAGCCTCTTATGGAGTCCTCATACCTTTGACTAGATCTAACTGGAGCCTTAGAAATCATTAGAGTAGGTATTTTGAATGTATTACAGGCAGTGTTAAGGTAAGATTTAGGTTTTTAAAAATTAACAAAAATCTCATATGTTACCAAAATGACAGGTTTATTGCTATTACAAGTGATACTTTTCTGAAAGATGGTTCAGTAATAACAGAGGGTCGATCTGTCTTATCCAAAACAATGTGGCACTTGTTATATCTTTTTCAAGCAAAAACTGTCAAACATTCACTGATTCCAGCCTCATAACTGCGAGGATCTGATGTCTTTTTTTGCATTATGTGAAAGAAAACTCAAAATTTTTGGGTCTGGGACAAACTGTCGGAAAAAAAGAAAACTTTTGGTTTTTGTTTCTATTGACAAAATGAACAAAAGATTAATAAAGACAATAATAGACAGATTAAAGGAGAAGTGTGTGGGATTTAGTGACATTTAGTGGTGAGGTTTGCAGATTCTTCACATGCTTAACTCCTGATTAGGATTCCTTCTGTTATGCAGATCAGGATGGTTTTACTGTGAGCTGAATTATCCGCAGAGGTCTCTTCCTCGCCAAAACAAGCTGACTCGATGATTTAAACAGGTAAAAACACTGAATTAAGCAGTCGTACATTAAAAATCACTGTTTTTCCGACTCTGTCCAGCTTGTTGTGTAGGTTCTGCTAACTATGGTGGCCAATGCGAAAATGCACATGGCTTTATATCTACAGCAGTGTTTGGTTTGATTGTTCTAGGCAACATTAGAAACATGGTGGTACAACATGGTGATCTTCGTAGATGATGACCCCCTATGTAGATATAAAACAGCTCATTCTAGGTTAATAAAATAATAACAATTCTATTTTTCAGGTGATTATACACTAAAAAAACATATTTAAAATATTATATTTAATTTCTTAATTTCTTTTAATTGACAAGGAAAACAATCTTTGCAGCCTTAATTTACCATGGAAATGAATTTATCTTGACCAGTGTTTTACTTTGTAAATGAACTTGAGATGATTACATTCACATTGTAAATAGCAATTTCTCTCATTATGTAGTGATAATTTATTTTCATCAATAAAAAACAACAACAGATGGCCACCACGAGTTCCCAGAGCTGAAAGTGGTATCTGCAAATATTCATCTTTTATCTGACCAACACTGAAAAGACTGCAAAGTATAAATTATTCTCAGTGATATGAAACCGAGGAAAGCAGCAAATCCTCTTCAGTTTTTGAGAAGGTGCAAGCAGCTACATGAATAGTGTGAGCAAAAGGTAGAGACAAGCAGAGAGAAGCCCACTGAAAGTGGATGAAATCGAAATGATGAAATAATAAACAGATTATCTAATAACGGAAACAATTGTTAGCTTCAGTCATAATTGTATTACTTATTAGATTCTTCAGTTCACATGTGTTATAGTGTTTGATTTGATTGTGATTGATTTAGATAGTTCAGCTTGTCATACAGACATTGTTGATGCTTTGCTACCAGTGAATCGAGGAAATCCCCCCTCATACAACCTGTCAGCTTTCTATTCATATTTTTCGGGCAACAAAACAACAAATGCAGTGACTCCTTTTGCCTTTCTTTTTCCTGTTACATCACCAACACGTGATGTGTCTCCCAGGACAGCCCTGTCCTGTCCTGTCCTTTCCTCTTCCTCCTCTCCTGGAGTCATGTTTAAACAAAGTAACATTCATACATGAGTGGGTTTCCATGGCCACAAGGCCTCAGGATTATCAGAGCCATGGCCCACCATGGTGTGATGGGTAGGAAAAAGCCCAAAGGCGCGCACAGATGCTCTCGTGCTACTAGTGTAGCCTTGATGATAGCCTTACGGGCTAACACTTTGAGACTCTACGTCTAAAACAAAAAAAAAAAAGAAAAAAAAAAAGATTCACTTGACAGAAATGCTTAAGGCCTAACTTTAAATAACTCTGCACTGTTTCTCTTTTTTTCCTCTTCTCTGTTTATTATTGGTTTGGGCCTCTGCTGCACGAGACCGTCTTGAATGCTGTTTTTAGGAGTCGAGGGAACAGAGCCTCTCTCCTAAAGAAGCCTCAAGACAGATCGTTTACATAAAGATTACATAAAGAACGTGTTTGTTCTGAGAATGATAATGACTTAGTGATTGTATGCGCAGGCCGTAGGGGAGAGCAGCAGCAGCAGCTTCCTCGGCTGGCACAGTGTGTTTGTCTCTGGATCTCATCACAGCTCCTTTCTTTGGTTTGGCATGGGAGCACGGGAGCAGTCGTGACCCCTCAGCTTCAGCCCTCCTCTCTGTCTAACCCTCAGGGCATGCACACGCATTTCCCCCCTGAGGTCAATGAACTTGTCCCACGCATTACTGCATTGATGACTTATTCTTATTGGCTTTGTCTTGGTTTTAGAATTAGCGACCCCTATTGTTATCTTTATAACAGCCATCATGGTTTAATACTACAGTAAACACTCCTTGAGAAGGTCCATCATTAAAACACAACAGATAAGCTACATGTGTTAACAGTTTACAGTGCAACCAAACACGTGTGTGTTTTTGTTTTAAAGAAGTCAATCAAAATAAAACCGTGACCTGATTTCATGCTGTACACAGTGTGAGTGGTTTTCCACACAACAGCAGGTCATAATAAAGTCAAGTTAATTACCTTGCTGAGGAGATGGAGATGTGTTCACTGTGGTGGCTGCTCCTACTCCCTTGCAAAAATTAACACTAATCGACGGACAAATAAAGTGAAAAAGGACTGTTGTCTTCTTTTTTTTTTTAGATGCATTTTGATTACCAGTTGGGTTAACCACAGTGACACATACATTGTGTGTGTTTAAAGCTAGGCTGCATATATAGCTTCTTGTTCACGTGAAGTGATTGCACCTGAGAGGGGCATGTCCTTCTCAGACAGGAGTGCCTGGGTGTCTCTAGGATAAGTAGGAAGGATCCTCCAGAGGCAAGGCAAGAGTCCTTCCTAGCATTCAGTGAACACACATTGGAACAGGTTAACTAGTTTCCCTAGGTGTTTGTCATGAACCCTTAGCAGACTGAGGTGGTTTCAGGGTACCGTGATCATTGTGGTACTCTCTATTGATGTTATACAATTTGAACAAATGTAACCAGTGTTTACTTTTAGGCAGAATATATTTCTGGATTATACTTAAGGGTGGACACTTGCTCTACCTCTGCTGTAAATGATTCATTTAAAAACGTTTCTATTTTTTAAAATCTCATTATTTGGCAGTGGACACAGAGGAAAGTGTAAATTATGAGGTTTCTATCAGTATTTTTTTTCATTCTTGTGTGATAAAAACTCTGACATATTTATCTTACTCCTGCTGAGCTCCGTTGGCGCAGGTTTCATTTAAGAGGCCCCCCTTCACTTCTAGCAAATTGTGCGCAAAGCATTGTGGGGATTTTATACCTGCTGAGGATACACATATGCATCCTTGGAATTTCTCTGAAACAATGACTCTGTCCTCTGTGGAATTCAGAAGGATCCTTGATATTGGAACAGTCCTTTGGCGGGGTTCGATGGCGTAGTCTCTGTTTGTTATCCTCCCTTTGTCAGGTGGGATCATGTGATCTCTTGATGGGGACTTCTGACACTTTATCACTGAATGTAAATACATGGATTGGTTGTTGTAGAAAAAGTGCCCACATTAAGTAGTCTAAAAAATGGGGCTGCATTTAATGACAGCACAGCCTCTCTCTTTCATCCTCCAACCACCTTCTTGTAAATGTTGGCATTGCAATATTTGCACACATCAAAAAACGTGTTGATATCCAAGTCTTTCATAGTGTTTAAAAAATAGGTTTCTCCTTCCAAGCAGAAAAGTGTGCTTTTCTTTTGGGCATTCATCTCTATTCCCCAGCCTTGCAGACTGTTGGAGAGTTGGTTTGTGTCCAACACATCCATGACAACCTACAGAGCTGACTGTAAACAGGCAAGAGGCCATGTGTCACAAACTGCGGTATAAAACCATCAATTGAGACGCATATTCTGGATGCGCTGTTTACGTGTCCAAAGAATGCTCCTACAACCTGAATAATACTGTCATGTCCCACGTGTCTTAATTGGAAAATGCTACATTCACAATGATGCCTTATTCTGAAAATCCAGATGGAATATGCTGTTTACATGACCTGCATTAAATTCAAAATATCATGTTTGAAATAATAGTGGAGTATTTATGTGCATGTAAATATAGTTAGTGAATATAGAATACAAAACAACTCAAACTCTCAGTTATAACTTGGGGAGGATTGTTTTCATTTTCCATTTTATACTCGTGTTTATGTAATCTCCTGTAAGAAGAACAGAGGCTATACATAGCCACAAACAAGAAAATACTTTTCTTCATCCATAACTTGATGTAGGCAAATGTAAGCACAGCGCTGTGAAGTCTTTAATGTGATGTAGGAGATTTCATTAGGTTGCAGTATACACTGTGTGCCTCGGCTGGGAGACATCCTGAAGGATCTGCCTCAGGCAACAATTGATTTATGGAGTCCATACTCTTAGCTTAGAGCACATGTGGTTTAATTCTTTTGACATTTTTTGAGAAGACACATTTGTTCTTGCTTGTGCTGTGGTTGTATTCCACTGAGATTTAAAAAAAAAAAAACTGATCATAAAATTCTGATTTATGTCTATATGTCTAAACTTGGCCTCAAAATGTGAAGATCCTGTTCCCTTTTTTAATCTGTTCCTCCATTATTTTCTATCCACTCTTTTTCCTGTCCTCGCCTTGCTGGACGGCATCCAGACTGTTTTGATGACAACATGAGCCTGGCGTCTTTCATTTCTGGGTTTTAGATCCAATATCAGTGTGAGCACAATCCAATTTTTGCACAACCAGACCTGTCAGTTGACATGGCAAGCATGATTGGATGATTAAAGTTGCATTGGAACAAGTGTAACCGTAGGCGAGAACATATTGCTGCAAAAGGGCTCTTTTTGTTCTCCAGTCTGTCAGTATGTTTCCTTCTCGGCTCCTCCAGCCCTCTATTGCCTTTTCAATCTTTTCTTTCTTCCCCTTCTCTGCATCCTTTAAGTGTTTTGTAGGAAATTTGATTGCTCAGTTCCGTTTACATTCACTCACCATCTGCTGGATTTGGCGGCGACTGTGAATCAATTCTTAATGTCGGCAGCTTTGTATTCACTTGCCTCCTCTATTTCTCTGTGCCTCCATTTCATCTTTTTTGTGCTCTTTGACTTCTTGTGATCTCTAAACATTAAACAAATACATGACTCCCAGTAAAGAACAAAGTCACTTCAGCCACCAATAATAAAGAAGAAGCCACAGTGTGTTTCTGAATAAAAAATACGGATTGCGAGCAGCAGAGAACGCAAAAGACTGCATATCTTTTGGAGTGGTTATGAGTAGTGATTCTTAAATTAGATATGAAATTGTCTGCTTTTGGAGTAGTGCAGTCGTTAATAGCAACAATCCTTTTTTATTTTTTTATTAAACTGATTGATCATGTAGTACTCAAAGACTTTACACAGAGTTTTTTATTGCATACCCACATAGCAAACTATTTAACTTTGACTCTTCCCAAAGAAGCAATCAAGAAAAATACTATCTTCGGTTGAATCATTTTGTCTCATGAACACACACACACACATTATGCTCATGCACTGCAAAATGTACTGACTCACAACTAGTCAAATAAAGATAGTGGCCCTAAACTTTGCAATATGATGCGCTAGGTACCCCTCCTGCGTCAGTTTTGGATGCCCAGGGACCTCGTGTTAGTTTACGCTGATTAGATGCATTGTGTGTTTTCAAGATAAACTGTGGTTTTGACAGAGTGCTGTTTCCGCTTGTTAAATGCATACAATCATTTTTTAAATAGAACTTAGATTGTAGATGAAAAAAAAAAAATCTTAGGTTTACCTCCTTTAGTTTATTCGACAAACGTATGTGGTTAGGTTAAGAGAGACGCATCATGGTTTGGCTGAAAATAAGTACATTTGTTACTAACTTAATGTAATGTTACATACTACTACTACACAAACAAGAAAAGCACAAAAAAGCATACTAGATTGTTATTAAAATAACTGACTTTATGTTTCACGCGGGACACAAACAGCAGTCTACCGGGTGAAAGTCCAGTTTGTTTTATCCATCCACTTCCCCTCCTGCCACCTTTGATGAGTTGGGAGTGAAACCTGCAAAAAAGCAAAAACGCAAAAGGGGAATTTGTCCCACCAGGCTTGTGTCCTATGTGCACTTACACCTATGTAGGTTTTTTAGTTTCTTCTAGTTATTCAGCCACAACTAAAAATTAGATGTGTATAATATGAGGAGAAGGTAAAAACAAGAGTCTATGTCTATTTATCCCAAAGGGGACATGGATGTCTGCAGCAACCCATCCATTGGCTGTCTGACAACAGACTGACATTGCCATCCCTGGATCTATGTCGGCAACATAGCTGCTGCCACACACTGTTATCCATTTACCTTTTGACTTTCACCTTTTAATCCGTCATTTACGGTGACACGTATGTTGCTATGTGGCGGCTCTCTGTGAATTACTTAAATGAATTCAGGCTGAACTCTGCATCAACTCTGTCTCTGAGTATTGTCGTTTGATAAACCTTGGCCCTTCCTGCAGCTGGGGTCTTCAGTCAGCCTGCTTTGCTCCTCAAGGCGTACAGTGGCAGTGGAGTGATAGTGTCCATGGAGCAGTCAGATGAAAGTGAATGATGGCTGATGGATGCAACGCACTGGCACTGAGTTATTACCCAGAAGTATAATAGCTTGGGAGATCCTTGTTGCCTGTCATCTGTGGCCAGATATAAATATGAATGATGTCCTGTGGATTCGTCAAAAGAAACAGGGTCAGGGTCAGTGTCTGCCAACACATTTGTATGTTTTTTTGATTGGGTGTGCCACAACCGGAAGGATCTGATAAAACATCCTTGAGCGAGATGCTTAACCTCTACCAGCAGAGGGTGAATTATTCCCCCAAGGGAACGAACAAACAGCTGTTACAAAAAGAGAAGATGTTGTGTTTCCGTCTCTGAGATGTACATGGCGTACATTTTAGGGAAGCAAGAAGTCAAGGTTTCAGGCCTGCAAGAGTAAATTCTTCGCAGGTTTGACTTCTTACAGTCTTGGCATTCTTTATGGTATTTCTGGATTTATGTTAGAGTTTAAACGCTTGTTCCTTTGTGAGGAAATATTGGGTAGGTTATCTCCCCTAAAAGACTTGCACCACTGTGAAATACTTAAAATAATAATTTCTTATTTGTAATTAATCCATTAGAATAAACACGTACTATATGGCTCTTTGTCTTTACTTGAGAGCGACTTTGGTTTTAAAATGTTTCTTTCTCAGAAGTCGTACAAGAGGTATAGATTACACTTTTTGGACTTGGATTATTTCTTTCCCATGTAATAATCCAAACATGAACATATGAAAAATTAATGGTTCTAATTCAAAAAAAATGTAAGGGGGCAGGAGGAGGCAGCTGGAAACAGACTGCTCAATCTATTGACCTGTTACCAGGCGAACAAAAATATTGGTGTTAAGTGAATCGTTCGTGTCAACAGAGAGACTCAGTTGCAGATTATCAAGGGTTCATGTCAACAGCTTAACCCAAATAAAACCTTAATTAGAATATGGAGTTGCTCTGTGCATCGTCAGGGTGCATGTATGTGTGTTTAATCACACACATTCGCGCCAACACGAGCCCTGAGCGCACAGACGTCCCCGCCTCTTCCTCCACACGAGCTCAGCCAAAATCATCTTCTCAGCGTTCAGTCACTGTGATGGCAAGGATGTCTCTGCTTATCTCGAGTAAACAAATTCAACTGCGGCTGGCAGTGGCATTTGGCCTCTGTGTGCTCTCCTTCCTGGCAGCACGTGTGTGTGTGTGTGTGTGTGTGTGTGCATGTGCGTGTGCGGAGCTGCTGCCATCGGACGGAGCTTGGATCGTGAAGTCAATGGTTGCTCCTCCAAGATGTCTGATTTAAACAGCCATGCTGCCGCAGGGCGAAAGCCACATTTCATTACACAATGCTAATTAATTTTAGCAGGAAGTCATGCGTGTTTCTAACTGATTGACTCATTGTCACACCCTAAATAGATGTCCACGACTCATGATGCTCTAAGCGCCAATTTCACGCTAGCTACAGGGGTGGAAGTTAAGCTATTAACTTGTTTAAAGTGAAATGTCAGGTGCTAAGAAAGAGATGACTTTAATGGGACAGCTGTTAATCAGTCACTCATTAGTGTTGTTGCATTGTATTATATCCTCAGGGACCTTTTTGTGATTTACATTCTATTAATACCTCACTTTAGATCTGTTTGTCACCTCTATGGTGAGTGCTGACATTGTCAGCCCTGACAAAGCAGAGGGGGATGAGCTCAGTTGGCAGGTCTCAGGTCTGCTTTGGCCTGAGACAATGAGCTTCACAGTAAAGCCAGGCCTCTGTACAGGAGCAGCCTAATGCTCTTACGTCCCCCTTCATCTCGTTCCCTATGTCCTGCTTTACCTCGCTTAACCCATTTGTCTTTTCGCTGTGTGTCCCCAGCGTCTCTCCTCTCAGGTCAATTCTAGCTGAGCTCAGAGAGCCATTATTCATGGTCACTCATAAATCACCCGTCTAATCTGCTGGCAGAGAAGTACCTCTGAGCACCGGAAATCAATCTCATCAATAAGGAAAGATATTGTGTGTGTTTTTTTGTGTGTGTGTGTGTGTGTGTCGGCATAATTGACCCTTGTGTTGAAGTCTGTAAATCTTTTGCTCTGTGGGGGATTTCCTCCTGCCGTCCACTGCTTGTTAGCAGTTTGTTTCACATCTCTGCTGCGTCTCACTGAGAGCATACTGAATCCTGTACTGGATAAGAGCAGGATGGCATGTGCGCACTGGGCCACACAAACACAAAAGATGTGATTTCTAGACTTTGCATATTCATAGTCTTGTCGTAGCTAAATTGAAATTAAACATAATCATTTCGCCCTCATTAAAAAAACGTGATTTGTTCCTATAAAGCCTGAAGCCAGATTGTCTCCAGCAAAAAGCTGACAACAAATGGACATTAATTACTATTTCTTTTATGCTTTTTCTGTGCTCAGCTGAAGGCTCTGTTAACCCTTTCCTTCATTTTAGAGTGCCCCGCCAAAATAAGAGCTTGTGGTTAAAAATAAAATGCTACTTAACTGATGTGAGAATTGTAATCATTTATTTATTTAGGATTATTTTTTGGCATTTTCACCCTTTTTGGACAGTTGACAGTGAAAAGGTAGACAGGAAACAAAAGTGCCCGAGAGAGGGGGGTATGAAATGAAACAAAGGTCCCTGGATGAAATAGAAGTAGTGTTCTGAAACCTTTTATAAGCATGATAAGGGTCACCTTTATTTGCTTCCAAGTGTTATTTAATAGAAGATCATAAGCATTTCACTATTGTTTATCATTTATACTGTTCTTTTTTAGATATATCAAGTTCAGTGTTGAAAATTTAGTCTCAAGGGGGAAAGTTAAAAAAAAAGTGATGAAGTAAATATATACACTAGTGTTGCCTAAAATGTTGATTTATTGATTTATTTTCAATACCCATTTTCTGCAGTATAGGTACACTGGTACCACCTGCTCTTTCTTGCTCCCTCTTATTGACTGTTGCTGTTCTCTGTTACTAACCAAAAGAAAGTTGCAATTGTCATGTTATATCCTCATATATTTAACTATCAATAAACATTTAATTTTTTTACCCTTAGTGTTGTTTCCCCTTGGTATTGAACATGGGATCAAATATTATTTTTCAAGGTATTCAAAGTTAGAATTTCCAGTGTCATGACGTCATAACATACACACTTTATTCACTTGGGTTTAATGTTTTGCTCTTGTGTCAAACTCTCTGAGGTGTGCAGTATAGCCCTGTCTTTGTTTGGAAACCATGATCTCCTCTGTTTGCTTCTCAGTGGCTGCCATGGACACTCAAAACAGAGCCATGTACATAAACACATTCTCAGTGCTCAGCTCCACTCTCTGGCCTGTGAGACAGAGCAAGATAAAAGTGATACTTGGCACTTGAGTTATACGTATACATTTTCAGGGGGCATCTGGAGTTGAAGTAGGAAGTGTCTGAGCTGCTGTTAAATGCACTTCTTGATACACCACATCCCACACACGTTGTTTGAAAGTTTGGCACAGAGCAAAAGATATGTAAGTGGAGCGTGGGGCACCCAGAGTTAAACAGGAGACCACTTGATCTGCAGTCAATCTCTGCCAGTCTGAGTTATAGCTACCCCCTTCCTCAATGATGTTCATATCTGATATGAACTTATCTCATATTATGAATAGATAGTGACTTTAAAAAAAAATTACTTACTTTTTGCAGTTGAATTACTAGAAATTTTTACCTAAAAAAATGCAGGGAGAGAAAAAAAAAGATTTTGGTTAGCTTTGGTTTGCCTGGTCATAACTGAGAGCAATGTTCCCAGTGTTGAGGTTGGCACCCCCAAAGGGTCGCAAGAGAAGTTAGCTTCGCCCTGGTTACATTCCCAAAAAGCCAGAGGGATTTATCCATTGAATTTTGGATTATTGCCAAAAGCCTTATGACAAACAAATGGTTACAATGCTTAAGCCCATTTCAGACCAAAGATTTGCGACAAGACAAAACCGTTTTAGAACGTTGCAGACAAAAGCTGCAGCAATGTGAACTGGCTGGTCTGTGCTCAATTCAAACCGGCTGATCGTGTCACCTGCAACTCAGCTAAATAAATTGCCGCTGGTTTGTTTTAGAACGTAAAGCTTGCCACTTGTTTCAACAGCCAATTGGCTTGTAGTGAAGTCCACCAGTCAAGTCAGTGACCACAGACGGCGTATTTGCTTGCTGTTGCCTGCTGTTGGATGGTTGGTCGCTGCTGCTGCTCACTGTATGTGCTTATATGTGCAATTTAGAGACATCGCTCTTGGCATTTTTCCCTGTTTTGTGTCATTTTATAGACTATTTGTCAGATAAAGCAATAATGAAAATGAAAATTCATATAATAAATGCAATAATCAAAGTCAAATCTGACTGTATCTCAGTATTGTTAAAAAAAAACGTTTTTTGTTTTTTTTTTGTCACCAGGTGTTCTGGTTGGGTTGCTGGTCACTGGCCCGCAGGCATCGTACTGTATATACATGACCTCCAACCTGGAATGAACCATTATTCTCATCCAGCAGCACATGGTGTATGTGATGAGTAAAGAGCGAATGTCTGTCCTTATGGTCCTTTGTGGATGCTGATGAGGAGGAGGAAGTGGAGGTTTTGGTGAGGGGGATGGGGATGGCGAACAGTAGTGAGAGCAGAATCAGGGAGGTTAGCGGAAGGGTGAGGGTGTACTGGGATTTGTGGGGGCGGGTAGCAAGGGCCCAAAGGGAGGAATGTGGGGGATGGTGAGGAAGGATACTAGTGTGCTGAGTCTCCCCCTTTCTGATATTATAATGCTTCTATACTGTGGCCTGGCTCTATTTTCTACCCATAGTGCCAGACTATGAATGGGGGTGTTGCATGAGAGCGTTGTCTCTGCACAGCACTTGGTGCCATAGGCTGAAACAGGGCACTCCATTCATGCACTCTCTCTGATTTTGTCTCATTAGACTGGGGGCGCCATGCGTGTAAAGCTCCCTTTGTGTGTTTAGGTGTGCATGCATGCCTGTTTGTTTCTATAGAGTGTGAGAATTGATTGCATCGCTTGCAGGGTTTTCCTCGGTAACATATGTGTGCATCAGGCATAGGCTAGCATCTGTATCCATGGTCTGTTATTTCCTCCCTTGTCACGGACAGAGGATGACAAAGGATAAGACTTCATATCAGGGAAGGAGGGAGGGGACTACTCTCTCCAAATTCAGTCAAGATTTCCCCACCCTCAGGCCAGTTGTGAAATCGACACACGCTTTGATGGCTGCGCTACCCTTGTGTTTGTCCAAAAACAACTCCTAACTGTGCGACCCTTATTTTAGAGCCTGCGCCGAATCCTTGACCCGGAAACGTGGTTTTTGTTTTCACTTTATACAAATGTTGAATTGCTACATGCAGAGTGGGGCAGTGAGTGTGTTTGAAACGCACCATCAGCGCTCTCCTCGGAGTCATCTCTCATCACCATTCTGCTCTTTGTATCTATCAGTCTTTCAGACAGCAGAATGGCCCCTACAGTGTAGACTGAGGCTGAAAGCTGCAGCTGCTGCACACACTGAGCAGAGGCAAGGGACAGCACTCCCCCTGCTCCTCCACACACACATCTACATACACACACACACACACACACACACACACACACACACACACACACACATTCAGAGAGAGAGAGAGCTGCTCCTCCCTGTTTGTCTGATGTTTTGCTTTGCTTTAATAGCAAGACTGATGCCATTTAAATCTTTCGCTTCAATTCACTCAATGCAAATCCAGCTGCATAAGTGGGTTACCAAAGTCCTTTACAAACACATAGGCGAGAACAGTGAACGCAGCCCATACAGCCAGTCCAACTCCATTTATTCTAATGTCAGATTTTCTAAGTGATACATTAACCAAGTGTGAAAGATCTGCAAATAACAAAAAAAGTAGCAATGTGAAGATTGCTGAAATTTGTCTTTTTTTACACACTACAAAATGGTTTAGCCCTTCAAAATCAATGTGTACCCATTTCACTTTCAGAATTTTAATTAACAGATTAACATCTCACACAACCTTGCCAAATTCGCATTGACTGGGTTGTGTGTTACTAATGATACTGATAATTGTTCTCTGTGATTTCCTTTATTTCCTTTGACTCCACTGTGTTTCTAAGGAAACTATTATACATAGGACTCCACTACATTTATATGACAGCTATTGTTAAGATTTCCTTGCATATTCAGATTTTCTGTACCTCATAAAATACGATGCATTATCAAAAGTTAAGTGGGCCAACAACATTTAAAGAAGAGATATTAATGTAAGTATCAGGTGAAGAGTATCAGTAAATATATTTCCCCTAGCTTGATGAGTTTGTTAAATTAATAATGGCTACTTTGAAATAACTTTTGGATGTCTTGTTATTGGGCAAAAGTGTCCCCATCCACTTACTGTGTCACCTAGTAATAATGTTTGCATGTCACTAAGCTGCCATCTTAATTAAGCTGTTGTAGCAACATATTTGCTGCCTGCATTATGTTCAGAGAGAATGTTTCTTCCAGGTAAGGAAACACTACATTCATGTACCACGTAGGCTTCACAAGGAGGCGGTTGGGGAGAGCGACGGGCATACAGAGTGCAGGAGCTTGATACCGGAACTTTGGGTTTGTGTCCAGACTCTTGTCTCAGGTTTAGGCAGAAAATGCAGTTTGGTTAAGGCTGGGGAGAGATTGTGATTTGGGTTAAATGTTAATAAAAAGGGAAATAAACAAAACATAATGCTGTAGTCACTTAAAGTGTCAGTGAACATTTTGCTGATACAGTACGTTCAGTATCAACATTTTTTGTGACTTTCCAGGTACATTGATCAACATGAGATCATTAGCAACATTTACTCATTATGTTAGTCAAAAACATAATTTCCTCTGCATTATGTTTTCCTCGAAATTTGCTGTTTCAGCTTAGTTGTATATAAACATATTTCCAGGAGACAAGACTGCTTTAAACATAGCTCCACCTAACTGTTGCTACAACATTAAAACAGAGCTTAAATGTCAAAGGCATTACTAATAATGATCTCATAATATTATTATTATTATTTTTTAGATCATTTTTGTGGGCTTTAACCTTTAATGGACAGGACAGTGAGTGAAATGGGGAGACAGAGAGAGAGTGGGAGCTGACACGCAGCAAAGGGCCGCAAGCCAGAACCAAACCCGGGGCTGCTGCAGCGAGGCAAATACCTCTGCACATGCGGCGCCGGCACCATCCACCATGCCATCAATGCCCCCATGATCTCATAATATAATAATACATACAATACACTATAATACTTCCAAATCATTCTGCAGTATGAGTACTTTCACTTTTTGACTTTTGTCATGTAAAAATTACCTACTTTAACTTAAAATTGTAAGAGCAAATCTTTAAATTTTAATGAAGCATTTTTACATTACAGTATCTACTTTTAGGTAAGGAGGGTAAAACATCTAAATACTTTTTTTCAACCCTGAGAAGGTCATATAAGCCAAAAAATGCACACAAACATTCTCCTACTACTAGGTTCAGTGAGTACGTTTTAGGGGTATTCAGTGGCATCTAGTGGTGAGGACTGCAGATTGCAACTGGCTGAAACTTCTTTCAGTGTTTGTTCTTTACCAGGGAGGTTTTTACCAGGGGTCTCATTTATCAAACAATGCATAGGATTCATATTAAAAATGTACATACAAATGGGGCGTCGACGGCTTAGTGGCTAGAGCAAGCGCCCCATGTATAAGGCTGTTGCCGCAGCGGCCCGGGTTCGACTCCAGCCTGGGGCCCTTGGCTGCATGTCATTCTCTCTCTCTCTCTCTCCTCCTTCACACTTAGCTGTCCCATCTATAAAGGCAAAAATGCCCCAAAAAAACTTTTAAAAAATGTACGTACAAACAAAAGCCAAAAATGGCGTGCACCCAAAAATACTGTTCCTACAATCAGGCTCACATCTGCGTCGCCAATTTCCCATCTCCAAAATGTTTTTAAGCATGGGTAAAAGTTTCTCCCATCAAGTCTGTTTTTATAGACCGCTCATTCTAAAGTAACAAAAACACAACAATTCTTATTATCAGTGGAATATACCCTCAAGAAAACATACTTATTATATTATCTGCCATTTCTGCCAAAATGTCTTGCTAAATCTGGGCCTGGCCTGGACCTGTAAGATGTGCATCTATATATGTAAACAAAAAAGCATGCTCAATCCACTTGTACTCTCCAATTCCCTTACTCCATCTCACAGCACACACAGATACAGTAGATGACGATAATTTTAGAAGTAGCTGTGGTATTTATACATATTTGGGGTGATATTTAAAGAAAACCTCCCTCTCCTTCATGTGCCCTCCCTCTGCCCGGCTTTTCAGCTCCTGTGGCATTAAAGATACGCCTCTGTAAATGAAGTCATCTCTAATCCCGTACGTGCTGCGTGGCCCCTCTGACGAAGACTCATAAAGGTGAAAGTGCTGTGTGATTTGTTGGATATTATTAGCATGGTAATAGGGTCTTAGAAGACACGGAAAGAGAGGGAGCGGCACACGCTGTGCATCCAGGTGTGTGATATTTAGCAGCAGCCGCCGCCTCAGGAACAGATCTGTCAGACGAGTGAACACACACTGTAATGAAAGACTGGCCACTTCCCTGGAGAATGTGAATAATATGAATAAGAATAACACACATGTACAGTAGTTTGTGAGCAGAACAGTCAGAGGTTTAAACAAACACAAGCACACACACACGCACACATTCCCTCTGCCCTCTAAACCTGTCACCAAAGGCAAAGGTGCTCTGCACATGCACCTACACATGTAGACACACACACACCCACACGTCGAATATGCTCCATCCCTGCCTGAAGACACAACAAGAAACATCTCATTCTGAGTCACTCTCAGCCTGACTCACACCCGGACACACAAATACACACAGAGACACACACACAAACACTCACAACACATCCACAGAGCTGCTTTTTTTCCCCTGAGGAGCACTCTGCTTTACCAATAACCTTAACTTGGTTACTGGGGCAAATTTTATCTCTAATTCATCATATATTATATACGCTTACTAAGTCAATACACACAAACACTGCCTTCATTCACACACAGACCCTCAGACTCCTCCTCTTTCAGCCCTCCCTCCGTCCCTCAGCTCCTTCTTCCCTCCTACTCTTCCTCCTTCCTTCGCTAATGAGTCTCTGAGTGTGCAGGTGAGCCTGAGCCTGAGGAGGTGATGGCTGTGCGCTTCCGTGTGTGTGCATGTGTGTCATGGCATGCATGATTATGTGATGATAACATACACATGCTCACAGAGTTGCGGCTCACCCCAGGTTGACTCGTCTCCTCGCCGCTAATTAGAGATGAGAATCTTGAAGGCTGATGAGTTGAAGACTTTTTATGGCAAAGCAATAGATGAAGTGTGGTTCAGTGCTGCTGTTGTTCGTGTAATGGAGATAACATGAATCTTTAAAAGAACATACGCAGTTAAACAGAAAAAGTTAGGAAAATAGACGCACAAACTAAGGAAAAAACGATTTAACAAAGTGTTATTAATTGGCTGTCTATTATGGCAAAGATGATCAGCATTGCTGGCATCCAGAATTGAACTGAAGACCTCTTCATCTGGAGGTGTCACTGAGCTATACCTTCTTATTCTAACCCCACAGCTTGTTACACTGCAGTAAACAAAGTATGAAGCTGCCAAAAACCCCAAATACAAGAAAATATTAAAATAATCATAGATAATCACTTTGAATATGAAAAAGATAGATGTTTCACTTTTTATATACATTCCACACATCTTCACATACAGTCTATTTACATGGCGGATGATTTTATTCCAACTCTTTGTTGTGTCTTTTTAATTGAAAGTCGGTTTATGGCATTGCAAACATTGTTAGTGAAACTGTCAAAGAAGTATTTTACTGCTGGAAAAAAACGTCTTTTAATAAAACTAGGCAGAAAAATACTTTTGAAATAAATACATAAAGGAAAGTATAAAGGGCTGTGGCATTCATTTTTGCTCAAGAGGTAGAAAAGCTTCAATCACCAGAATGTGCTGATGGGTGAAGTACTTGCACGATGGTTTTGGCTGGTCCAAAACCATTTTAGAGTAAAGGTGGCATTCCACATATGGAGTCACAACTATGGTTGTATATAATGTGTATTATCAACAGAAGTGTTCTTTATCTGTAGCTACATGTTCAAACACTGAGCGATAACCACATGAGCTGTTTACAGTGGTTGGACACAGGGCTCTTGTAATTTTATTTTGTAATATCTTTGAACTGCAGTTTAAACCTATAGACGTAGCTATATGGAAAAAGTGAAGTAGAGAGATGAAATGAACATTCACCAACATGCTGAGGATCTATAGTATACAGCCTGTGTGTTCCAGCTCTTATGAGGTTTAAAGCTGCAGGCTCTGAAGCTTTTTTCACAGAGCTGTAAGCTCCTCTATTGTTTGCTATGTTGGCTCTAACATGCCGCAAAGCTAGGTCACATGTATAGAGAGCACCGTTTACTTTAGTAATAAACAAAGGTGCACTCAGAGTCAAACTGGGGAGCTGCTGATCCGCGGTCAAAGGCTCTACCACTGAGCTAAAGTCCCTTATAGATGGGGGCATCTTTATTAGTTATTTTAGCTTCATTTGATGCTGAATTTCACTCAAAGACCCTCAAAAACAGAGCTATAAGCGACTTTCGGTTGCAGATATTTTGAATGTGGGGGTTAAGTCACGAGCCTCTGAATGTTTGTGTTTGATAATGAACATGTGCTTGCAGATGTTGCAGCCTCCATTCAACCATGTCAATTAATTTGCTCCATGCTAATTACAAACAAGAATCAACAAGGGTTTGATATTCTCAAGGTCTTTTCTTGCAGTTAAGGGTGAAACACAGTATTTAGACACAGCTGTACATGAGATGGAGATACATGAACCTTGTAGTGAGATCACACTTCACAAACTGTGCTCAATTTCACTGTCTTACCATTGTAACCAAGTAAATCTATTAACTGTCAAGAAGTAGACAAAATAATTAAAAACCTATGACTATAATGCATTTTAGAAAATCTGCATTCTTACTACTTACTCTTATGCAGAAGGCGGATTTCCATATACTGCATGATAGGTTTAGTAGTTTGTTTATTTCTTTGTATGCAACACTATTTATAGTGTGAAGGGATAGTTCAGTTTTTTAAGTAGGGCTGTTTTGGGGGCTTATCAATAGACAGTACATTACATACAGTAGATGTCAGTCAGCACACTTACAGTTTGAAGAGGCAGGCTGGAGTCCGACAAGCAAAGCAATGCACTACTGAGGTACTGATGTAATGTACTGTGCCTGTGGGTCAGCAACAAAACATATTTTAGCCACCTAAAAAAAATCAATAGCACTTAAAGTGTACGTTATATTAACAGTATTTTCTGCTAATGGTTTCAGTTTCCCGTCATGCTCTCGTCAAAGCCACCAGACTCCACTGACAAAAACAGTAATTAGCTCGCTGAACACAGTAGCTGTTGGACTACCTCTGCCTCGATCAATTAGTTAGTTTGGGTCATTGTGTGACTTTAGTGAATCCAAACTAACCCTTTTATATGCCAAAGTCACACAATAACACACACAAAGTAAGTGTTTTAGGCAGCGGTAGATCAGCAACTACCTTGTTTACTGATGTTAAATTACTGTTTTTATCAATGGAGTCTGGCTTTGAATGGAACAGCTTTATTTCCCCTTGGAAATTACTGTCTGTTGGAAAAGTAAAAACCCTGCATCAAAAAATCCAATCTATCCTCTAAGTCAGTATCTACACACGAATACATGTTCCTGTTCATTCTACCCTCTCTGTGTTGAAGGGGTCATGGCATTAACAAAACAAAACAATACCACCCGGAGAGGTGGGTGAGCGGTGAGTGGCAGAGCTGCAGATCAAGAGGTCCTCACTTCAAATCTGGGTGCCCCCTGTGGAAGCATTACGTCCACACAGAGTGAATAAATCCTTATGCTGTTTACTGCAGCCTAAGAGTGCTGATGATGGTTTTCTATCATCCCTTGCGTAGAGGCTGGAGTGTTTCAGATGAAACTAGCAGAAAACTCAGTCCTGACACTGAGATTAAGAACCACTGGCACATAACACAGAAAATTACATAACATCACAGCCACAGGTGTCATACTGTGTACTAGTGCGTTCTGAAAGTCCACAGGTTTCCGTTCCAGCCAGACACCATACACACTTCGCTGCAGGTAATTGAACTAATAAATCCGCCGCCACCTCCCCCTGGCCTGCAGAGAGCACTTTGCATCAATATTGATCGGCTGAAGTAATTTTGTACTGAGGCAACAGTTTGTGCAGATATTCCAGCAATTAAACAGATGATGATCTATAAAGTGTAATAGAATTAATATAGGCTTACTAATGGCCCAGTTGAGTAGGCATTTTTTCTTGTGCTGATGCAGTCATGCTCATGTCCTGCTTGTGAAATTTGTCAGAGCGGAATAGATAGTGTATGTAATCCAGTGCTTTCACACCATGTTGACACCTAGAGGTTATATATGGGATCACAGGGGGCACGCAGAGTGTAACTGGGGACCACTCAGCTGTAACCCCTCACCCACACTCTTGTCAAGTCTTCTCTTTGTCTTGAATAATAGTGCAACTCCATCAAGAACAATATTAAAAAACTTTAATTCTCTGAAGTTCTTGCTGAAGCACTTAATAATGCTTTTTCATGTCATTGCGTGTGTATCTTGACTGTTATGACAATATTTGTGACCTATAGCAGATGCTTGTTCACCTCAGGTTGACTCATTTTCTTTATGCAAACAACATCTGCCTGTAATTAAGGGCTTTTTCAGCTTATGTGTGACTGTAAGGGCAACTAGATACACTACAGATTTGAAAAATATTACAACCTTTTTAACCTCCCAGAATTATTGTTCTTCTAAGACTTTTTATTGCCAATTAACTGATCTACTTTTCTATGACTGCGTATTTTCTGATCACTGAGCTGCTGCCCTGCAGACACACAGTGCAGCACTGTAGAGTAAAATAGCGTAATTACAAGAACTATTTATGGCTATTGTAGTATTCAGGGTATGTACTTTATTATCTACACCACATTTATGGTGTAGATAATACCAAGAAGAACCTGTCAAACGTTTTACCACTGAGCTTTACCGTCTGATTGTCATAACTGTATGTTACTAAATTGCTTTCTGAAATACATTGTTGTGGCAACATAATGGCTGCCTTGATTATGTTCAGAGACAGCGTTTCTTGAGGTTATGAAACAAT
The DNA here is from genome assembly GCA_026686955.1 of Epinephelus cyanopodus. Lineage (NCBI taxonomy): Eukaryota > Metazoa > Chordata > Actinopteri > Perciformes > Serranidae > Epinephelus > Epinephelus cyanopodus. The sequence continues at coordinate 26,210,989 of CM048929.1, forward strand.
CCATTCTAGTGCTGTGTAGCCTTCAGAAGGAGGTTATTGGCGATGCTGGTGGGTGTACAAATTGCAAGACCCTGACACCAGAACTTCGGCTTCACGTCTAGACTGCTGTCTTAGGTTTAGGCAACACATGCACTTTGGTTAAGTTCAGGGAAAGATCATGATTAAATTAAAGGTAAAAAAGAAAAAACAACACATCTGAAAAATGTTTTGTGAACATTTTGCAGATATGTGGTATAGATTTTTTCTGGGTTCTCCATCTTCCTCCCATGCAGGTTAGATTAATTGCTGTCTCCATAATTGCCCATAGGCTTGAATGTGAGCGTGAATGGTTGTCTGTCTTTACACTGCTGGCATCAATGAAAATAATCATTAGTTGCAGCTCTACCTGACACCATACCTAAATTCAAATTAAATCAACATCTAATGACGTTGGTGGCCAGCTGGGTATGTATCAGCCCTGTCCAGTGTTCCCTCCGCCTTTCCCCAAATGTCAGCTGGGATAAGCTCCAACCCCTCTGTGACCCTGTACCAGGATAATGGTTTACAGATTGTAAATGAATGAATTCATTTTGATGATACAGTATCAGTATCAACATTTTTACAACTTGCCTGGTAGGTTGATTAGCAACATTTTCTCTTTATGATAATGGCAAACGCCATTTGCTTAGCGTGAGGTACCTCTCAAAACATATTTGCTCTTCAAATTAGTTGTATATAAACATCATTTCTAGGAGACAGGCCCAGCTCCTGACCTCAGTCTTTCTTCTTTAAACAAGTACAATCCTCACAGAGTCTGCTTAAACTTTGGTTTTGAATGCACTGAAACAAAAACATCCGTAATATCACAAGGCAGGCGGCCAGAGTTGAACAGCAGACCTTCTGACCTGCTGTCAAATGTTTGGCCAGTGACTTATACCAGTGGATGTAATTAGGCTAAATGCTGTCCAAGCATTCATTCCAATGGAAGCTGTTCATCCAGCCCAAACACCAAAAAAGCCTCTCACTCCCATGTTGCTCTCTCCATGCTGCACTGGGCCCACACATGTGTCTTCCTCTGGCTTCATAAACGACACAAACATAATATCCTGAAACAGTTCAAGTTGACTTTTTTCTGAATAATTTTCCCACAGTTTATCCCGAACTGCCGAATATTTAAATCCACAGACATACAGTTTAACAAAGCAATCAGGACGCTCCTCCCAACTTTATGTCTGTTGCCACTTGAATGTTCATACCACACACGTAGTTTACAGTAACAGCTACTTGTGTGACTCTGTATATGAAATACGCAGACAGGGTGAAGAGGTTAAGTTACTGTTTGACTAAACAACATCAGAACTGGAAGGAGGTGTGACTTACAGTAAAGACCTCATTAGAGGAATATTCCACCTACAAAATCATCATTTGTATATCTGTTACTCTTCCTGTGTTACATTGATTTCATGCAGAAAAGTGTGTTTTCTCGTACGCCTACAGGTTAAACAAAGAAATCAAAAATGGAGAAAATTCTTGATCAACTGAAGTAAAAGGGGTTTGTGTTGAATACCAGCAAAACTATATCAAAAAGTCTCATTTATCTAGGTGCATGCTCAGTACTTCCCAAACACATGCATTTTGTTAAGGGCATGTACATGCGTTTAAACTCTGCTTTGTGGAATGTAGCAGCTGGGTTCAAATCACCTTGTCTTTAATAGTAAGGTTCTAGTATACTAAAAGTACTGAGCATACAACTAGACAAATGAGGCTTTGCTGTTTTTAAACACAGCCCCATTTAGCCCAAATCATCAAGAATTTTATCCATTTTGTTTTTCGATTCTGAGACAAAAAAAAAAATTCTCCATGATTTTAATGTAATATTCATATAGAAATGATCATTTTGTGGGAAATGTATTGCTTTAAATTGTTTTTTTTTTAACTTCCGCAATGCCTATTGAAACAGGAGGCGGACACAAAGATTTTTTGTACAAATACTGAACAATCTAAAGATTGCTGTGTAACTGGGCTGAGTTGGGGCAACAGAAAAGTTTGTGGGTAACAGACAAACAAGAAAGGAGGAGATACCTACACACCAATGTAACTGGGCTAGAAAGCCAAAAAAAAGGTCCATAGGCTGAGATCAATGCAAAAATAACTAATTTATTTAAGACACCCATGCACAGATAAAGGGTGCTTAAAGTGCAAAAAGTGATGAGTGATTAAAAACAGCAGCAAATGTTTCAGTCCTTGACTATCATCGGTGCTACTGACTTGAGTGCTTCACAGAATAGATATAGACACAGACAAACTCCTACTAGGTGTGATGAATCAATCAACTGGTACCACTAATTAGATGAGAGCTCATTAGCCTGCCTTCTTGTGGCTTTGTAGCCCGGTTGCATTGATGTGCAGTGCAGGTATCTCCTTTGCAGTCCTACAAACACTGAATACCTGTAGTTGAAACAAGATGTTGAACACAACAGAGTGGGTTACAGTATGTTAAGGGCTCATTTATGCTCAATATAAGATATGGAGATGGAGACAGAGACAGAAACCCTTTTTAAATAGGAATTGTACAAACTTGCAGGAAAGCCCAATCAGTCTTCTTTCAGCATTGGCAGTATAAAAACAAAATCAGGGAATGCGGCAAAATGCTGCCTGCCCACTTTTGTTTATTCAGAATGCGCCTTTTTCAGGGCAATGGGGGGTGTGAGCAAGTAACAAAACATGTAGCTCAGCGTGTGACGTAAACAGTGACGTACTCCAAGGGAAGCCGCAGCTGTCCTTAAGTGATTCTCTCGTAAGATGGCCCGTCCTTCACCGTCCCCGTCTTTTGACGGTTAATGGCCTCTTCGTTTATGAGGGCAAGGAGGATGCGCAATTCCTTGTCTCCCCAATTACTCACCTTTACAGTGTCTGTCAGGTTTACGTTTCCCTCTTGTTACTAGCTGCTCATCCCTGATATCAGCTGTTTCCTGTTTATCCACCGCCAGTGGGTCGCACGTGCAGCGTCATCAATAGCTCCTCCCACAAGTCAGCAACACCCCACCCCTTTTTAAACCAAAAAGGTTCCACCAATATGTTTACCCCTACGAGGCAGAAAACTGGGCACCTCGGATTAACTCGCCAATCCGGCTCTGTGTGTATAAACGCTCGCAAAACGGCCCAACATTCAACAAAATTCTGGCAGTGTAAAAGGGCTAGAGACGCCCATACTCTGTGTTTATTTTGTCCACACTTGTTCATGTCTACCTAAAGCTTACTGATATGGTTGAAATGGAGCAGCTCCACCAGTGATTGTGGAGGCAGTGCAGCATAGTTCAAGCAAAATAAGATCTAGGAGACAATGAAGAAATTTAAATAATGGTAGAACGTAACAAAATGGTAATATAGTGAAAAGAATTTTCAGTCCACATGTAAGGTTTAAAGGTAGCCTACAATAATATGACCTTCTCCACCATCGCCTCATTTGTTGTTGTGTGGAATTTTTGACTCTGCTCTCTAGTGCCATCTATTGGCTCTATCAATGCCATGACACATGAGGCCAGTGACACCTACAACACTTAAAATGAAAAAGAAAGTATAAATGAGCCTTTACTTAATAAAAAGCGAGGAAATGTTCAAATGCAACTTTCTGGTGGTAAACTTGGAAAGTCCTGACTTCACATGTTGATGAGGACCACTTGCACACACTGTGCTGTCGTCTTTAAAGATTCCCTGTTTCTCAGGAAGTTAAACATTTCCATGAAATCCCTGCTGTCTCAGGCTTAATACACATTAATAGCAACCCGTCAGTCTACAAACCAGAAACAGAGAAAGTGCTGTAATGGCTTGAGAGGAACCGTATTGTGAAAAAAGAAAATGACAAGAAGACATCTGACGAATCCGTCACTCAAACCACTTCTTAAAAGTGCTTTGATGTTTACATGGACGATACACTGTCAAATGAGCCAAATTAGTTTGGTTTATGCAGACAGGCTGGAGGATTATACGAGTTAAGAAACCCCAATCTCCTCAATCCATCTATGAGCAGTCTGTTTAATGACATGCTGACATATTTTTTGAAGGCTGTTTATATGCACTTGTATTTCAGGCTCAAGATTGTGGGAGTGTTGATAAATTGGTTCATATGTCAAGCAGTGAAACGCCTATGCTGTGGAGCGACACGAGAAATGATGGGCTTCTTTACACATAATCCAACATGATCCTCATGTTGTCAAACTGCATGCACCGCTACATGTATTTTTATGTATTCTGTACGTAATCTGATGCACACACCTCTATGAAATCATTTTAATACTATTTTATCTTGTCAAAGTGTATGATAAGCAGCATGGATGGAAGCCCAGGTTTACACACTGATGTTTATATCACAGCTACTTCTGGACTAAACATTACGATCCACTGACACCAAGACAAATCAGATGATATAGAAGTCAGACTGTATCCAAATAAGTATTCCCCTATTCTTTTTTTAAACTCTTTTAAACCTGTAATCTCATGAGAACCTTTCCCTGGCCACCGCGCTACGCAGACTCATCTCCACAAGTTGGATATATTTCAGTGAGAGTCTCATCTGTGTGTGATGAAGGGCAAAGAGTTTATGTTACAGTTTCAGTCACAGTCAACTGATTTGCGCTGCGTCATTAACTCTGATCTCTCTATATATTGTCTCTGTGAGGATGTCTGCATGTGCACACCGACCACAGCTTACAGACATCTGATATTAACAGTCTCTCTAATGCTGCACTGAAGAAAAAAGAGATCAGGATCATAAGTAGACATTGAACTTTCTCATTTATATGTGTACACACACTCCAGTGGAAATTACACCCCAGTATAAATATGTAATGGGAGAATGGCAACCATCAACAGTGTGGATAATATATATTTTTTCTAGTGTGAACACAAAATACATTGCCTGCTTAAAGCCTTCTTAAAGTTATTCAGTAGTTTGAATTTGTGACACACTGAGTGACCTGCAGAGTTCATCAACATGGGAGAGCTGGTTTGGCTGAGCTGAAACTGCATAAAGAATTTCTACTGGAGTGGCCACTGGGTTTAGGTGCTTATGTATAATGTAGTGTACACATGGCTATTTTTTTTTTTTCGTTTTAAATAATTTCTTTAAGGGGGCACCCAGAGTTGAACTGGGGACCTCTTGATCTGCAGTCAAATGCTCTACCACTGAGCTATACCCCCTTTGCTCAGTAACTGGCAGTGACAGTGCCATGGAACTGTTCCACATTATGTCAGCAGAAAATGAAAGTAATAAATCATCTCCACCGGTGTGCTGGCTGAGTCTGCAGAGACGACCTCGACTGTGGCGTAAACAAACACACACACGCACATAAAAAAAAGTGGCTTACATGGCAATTTAGTGTGTATTACTTACAAGAGTTTGAGCACGGAGTACCCAGAAATGAGCTGGGGACTTTTTATTTTGCTGTCAAACACTTATAGCCGCATCGGCAGAGGCCTTTAGTCTGATTAATTGTCAACAGCTGCCATCATTCCTCCTCGGTATACACATTATAGCTATTATTTTTTTCTTTGATGGTTTTGGATCATCATTATCAGCACCGTCAACAGCAGCATCAAAATCATCATCACATCTAGTGCAACTTTCTATAATAATCTGTGTGACTGAAGAAATTGCTTCATGAAACTACTCACATCAAAAGCAGATGAGGGCGTCAAATTATTCAAGGTTATTACCAAGATGACATGTCCAAGAAAAAAAAAAATAACATATCACCCCTTATCAACTTCACACTTTCAAAAAAAATGGCAATAGCTGTACATTAAAGAAAAACATATTAAACAGAAGCTGTGGACTTTGAGCGACATGATATGAATTTAAAGAGGATTTATGCCCCCTGATTTCTCAGCACATGATCTGTGAAATTTGGTCATAGCAATTGGTCCGCTCAGAGGAGAGAGATAAGAAAAGAGGCTGAGATAGCGTGCAGTGCTAATTTGAGCAACCACCGCTACTGAGTGGATTTGGACAATATCAAACGAACAACTTTTATTGTTGGTAGCGTTGCATGATTATGACTCTGTGAGGGCACGAGGGAGGGAGCAGAGTGATGGAGAGAGGAGGGCACGCAGAGGCTGAAAGTGATGGGGAGGATTATGAACAAGTGTCCATATATCTGCAAGCAGAAACTGCAGTATATGTGGTCGACATAAAACATTCAGAATGGCCAGGGTCAGATGATTCTTTGGATATTTCCCAACTTCTATCTCAAAGAGTTCACAGTGTCCTTTTATGACTTTTCTAACTTTCTCTGTCAACTAGTGTTGGTGGGTCTCTTTATACAGTTGGCAGCTCACTGGCATCCTCTTAGAACCCCAAAATCTACTGGCAATCATTGCAGGCAGCATGTTGAGCATCAATTATTTGTTATGCTTTGAAACATTGGACTTGGTATAAACCTCATGGCCAGTGGTCTGAATAATACTGTGAGTATAACCCAACCCAAATCGGAATTTTCAGGCAAATACAGAAAACTGATTAGAGTTTTAAAAAAAAATTCAAAACTTTTCTCATGTAACATTAATGTAGCTTATATTTAAAGACAGTGAGCAAGATGTGTAATGAGCAGGACTTTTTATATCTAAACATTTGGTAATGAGCTAAAACTCAAAGTCCAGCTGAGGGTGATATGAATGCCAGTTTTGCTGCAGTGGCGCCCCCAAGAGGGGGACCGGGGGACCATGGCCACCCTGATAAAATTGCTGCCCTTGTGTTGCTGTGTTATGCTTCATTGTTCTTTCAACTTTGGGTTGTTTTGTTTATGTGCTAACTTCCTAACTACCGTCTTGAATCGGTCTTGTTGGTCTTTTGGTTTCCCTTTTTGGACGACAAGTACAGACCACTGCTGCCCGCTGCTATTTCTGCTCATAGTAGGCTGTTGGCTATAGTCTATAGTCTTTTTCGCTGGGACACAGCCGATGTGAGGCAGTACAACATTTGGCCTTTGTCGTCACTAGTTCTTTTATGTCGGTTTGTTGAGTGTTGACCTTAAGGGTGCTTTCAGACCTAGAGTTCGCTTGCTCGGGTCCGAATCAGGGACTAATTCTGTTACAAAGTTGCATATTTTCTTAGTGTCGGTTCGTTTTCTCATGGCAGCATTTACAAGCGGACCAGATCAAATGCCTTGCTCGAGAAAGCTGCTCTTGATAGGTCAGAATTTCCATGTGCGAAAAATCCAGGAAGTAAACAAAACATTGAAGAAGAGTACACTTGCGAGATAATTGTGACACTTTCTAATGTCACAATGGAGGGACAGCTACGCAGGTTGATTTCAGCGCTGGTCACTGTGTACTACATTGCTGTCATTTTTCATTTTAGTCAAACCAGACAGCGGCTCCAACTAGAAAATAATGTTTTGATGCATTGGATGTGCAGGAGGAGGTGCACATTAATAATTCTCCAGGACTGTAACATGCTCATGTTTAACCCAAACAATGCGTACTGCGACTGCAGTTGGTTCGGATTGAGGTTGGAACACGTTCTCACAACAAATGAACTGCACCAGAGTTTGTTTGTAACTGGACCAAGACCAATGCTTTGAGAAGGTCTCGGTCTGGTTGTTTTGGTGCGCACCCGAGTGCGATTGTTTTGTTCACACCTGCCCAAACAAACTGCACTTAAAGGGCAAACAAACTTAAGTTTGATTGAACTGAACCAAACTGGGCAGGTGTGAAAGTACCTTTAGAGGTGGCATGCTCATTTGTTAAGCTTGTCTAAAAAAAACCCTTTCTAAGTGCTCTCTGGTGGGCAAATGATGTGATGGAAACACTGTTTCTTAACTGTTGCAAACAGCTTTGGTATTTCTATATTGCAATGTCTTGTTAGTTGTCTATATACACCAGAATCTGCTAAGCTAAAATGGACTGATATACAACTTTAAGAGTCAGATTATGCCAAAAAATAGCACACATTTTTATTGTCTTTCATGAAAGTCAGCTGTACACACAAGAAGTGACAGATAGTTAAAGACTAAAACAAAAGAGAGCTCAAGAGAAGTTCAAAAGCTGGCTCCCTTTTCACCTCCGAACAGCTGGTAAATCATGCCATGAACTGGGCGAATGCTGTAAAGTTAAAGAAATTATCAGACGCAGTCCCACATGAATCCACTGTTTCTTGTTTTAAAGGGATAAACATGTTACAAAGGTTTATCTCTGTTTACATTAGTAGCTCCTGCTCTCTTTTTATGGAGGCTGAAAATCTTCTCAGTGATGTTTTTATTGGTAGTTTGTTCCCACTATAGAATCTTGTTTGGACAAACATATCCAAGCTTAATTACGTCTACTCAACGTGCATTATTCACTTGTTTTGTTTCCTTTTTTGCAAACCAAGCACAAATTGTTTTACTATGTAGACAAATTACAAGCTTTAAGTTATTTAATTAGGTTCTACTAGACTCAAAAAGCCCCCTTTACCGCAGTTGGATTCACTATTAGATGCACCATAACACTGTTACAAAAGCATAAAAGCCAGATGTCTAATTGCTACCCTTACCTTCTCCTGAAAGCCCGTCTAGTGCCCCTCACGGATAGCCAGAGGTCTCATGCAGTCAATGAGTTGAGTATCTTTTACCTCCAAAACCACATACTTCCCCTTCCACCCTATCACTGTCTGTCAGTCAGACTTCCCCTCCCTTCACCCCTCCAAGGGGTATTAAAACCCCACCACCTCCTCCTCATCCTCATCATCACCACACATACAAACACACACCCATCCCCACCCCCAACCATGACCCAGTTTGAGAGGGGATGAGGGGGTAAAGTGAGGACCATTTTGAGTACCACGGGGAGAGAGGCAAGATGCTCTGCCTTCCTCATTCCTCTCTCTTTCAAGAAGAGCTCACACTTGGTTAAGCACACACACTGAGGCTCTTCATGAGAGAACGGCCACAGAGCCGTGTCTTTTGTTTTTGAGTTTTTTGTTGTTTGGATGCCGTTGTTGGTTTTAGGTCAGTGATGTTTGATGTCAGCCGAGGTTAAGGGGTATGTAAAGGAGGCTAAGTGGGACGAGGAGACAGAGATGAGGGGCCTCAGGTTGAGAGACAAAGGACACAGTACCTGGTGTCTGGGAGAAGAGTAGAGTGAGTATGCTGCTTCATCACTTTACTTTCTGCTTGTTTGTTGTCTGTATCTGCTTGTATTTTTGTATTAAATTATTTGAAAGTGACTTTAAGTGATGACAAGGGAAATAATCTCTCATTTGTAACTGATCAGTTCTACCAGGAAGCCAAACCTCTTGACCAAAGGATACATATTTACAATGTCTAGTGACAATGTCATGTCTTCCTGGACTTGCTTGTACTCTTTAGGGGAACTTAACATAGCAAAAAATACTATTTACATGTATTCTTTCTCTGCATGATGTCGAATAAAAGGCACAGTTGCACACAGAGAGGCTGCTCCTGCCTCAGAGATTCATCCTGTAACATATGGAACCGGTTTGCCGTTGCGTTTCTTCCCTTCGGACACTGTTAATGAGGGAATTTTTAGTTTCCCACGAATACTGAGAGAGAAGTGCTCCTTCCGAACCCACCTCCCTCCTGCAAAATGAAGACGAAGAGCTCATTCATCCATCTCAGCAAAGACTTATTCGTCTTAAGATTCTCTCACTGGCCGAGGTCCACGTTTGACCACAATGCTGAGCAGTTTCTATTTTTATCCCTCACTTATGTCTTCTGCTACACGTTTTATGAGCCAGAGGCCCAAATTGGGGTGTACCGCCTACTCAGACCTTTGGAATTTACAGGTTATTTGTGTGTCATGGCCGTGCGCATTGATCACTCCTCAAGTAAGTTTCATGTCTGTGTTTGTGTGTCTAAGTACAAGCACAACACATTCTGGTAGAAATTAGTGTATTAAATGAACGTGATTAACAGCTGTGATGACCTTCTGTGTGGGTGAACTCAACTTAAAGCAAAGTCACTGTTGGCATGCATATTTTTAATCACTTCAGGGAATTTTTTGAACAAAGTTGTTGCTCAGAAAAAAAAAAGGACAACCAGAAAAGTTGATAAGAAATCCATTTTTAGCTACGCTGGATTTTTTTGGGTGGTTTGAATATCTCTGAGAGCCTAACAAAGGAGCTTATCCAGCCTTCAGAGGAGGAGAAGGGGAACCACAATACAAGAAGCCCCTCGTGCTTCTTAAGCCGAGCATTTGCTTGCGGTCGGTCTTCCACGCAGTGCTGTTGTGGTGGTTATCTCCACTCATAATGTCAAATCACAAGCAGAGAGGCCGGTGACCTTTGTGTGATGTAATTGTGTTGGTTTTAGATGGGGTCTTGTAGCTTCACATCAGCCATGGTTTAACCCACATATGACGATCCAGGGGGTTATCATGGACAGATGTTTGGCCAGCAATTGTGAGAGCAGATTAGTTTGATCTGTGCGGTGTGTGTGGGACAAGGTGGAGGCTTGGAGGGGCATCAGTGAAGCCTTAGGATGCCACTGGCAGAACAGAGGGAGAGGGCAGTCTGGCAATGACCCTCAAATAAGGAAAATCGGAGGAACATCAGCCTTAACAGAACACGCTCAGAGGTCCCAGTCAGCTGTCTCACAGCTCTCTGATGCTTTCATTGTGTTTATGGTTTAAAGAAGCATTTGTGTTCCTGGTGACTGGAATTCATTCATCATCATCATTTTATAAATACTAAAATCATCCACATATCTCTTGTTGGCTCTGGCTTACCCTGTGATCAGAATCTCTTAACTAATTTATTTATTTTTGATGGCTATGGTCTAAAAGAGGCTTATTAACTTTTGACTACACTTGGCTCTTGGACAATAGGCTTCATTGTGCCAGAAATGATATCACGTCACAATTAATTATTAGCTACATTGTTCTTTTTTTCAGAATAAAAGTTTCTTATTTTATGTAATTAATCTTTACAAAGCCAGCATATTAAATCCATGCACACACTGCAAAACTTTATTGTCGGTGGTGAAGACAGCTTCAAACTCTGCCGCCACCAGTTTTCATTGAGTTTTCTGTTAATATAAAATGGAAAAAAAGTTGCTTTCTCATACTAAGAGAGGGATATTTGTGAAGCACGCAGCCTGATTAAACAATCTCTCTTTTTCTTGGCTTTGCCTCGCTGCCCGCCGACTGTTGAATACGTTCAGTATCAGCAATAAATGATGGAAATCCTTTTTTGCTGTGAAAAGCACACTCCAGATTTGACTCTAGATTTGTTTCATTTCTTAGCTCAATTTATGCTAAACAGACATTTATATTTTTTTTTCTTGAATGAAAACTAGCATCTTGCCATTGTTGTAGAAAAATAAAACAGAATTGCACGAGAGATTGGCGTCTCTCATTTTTGCACAATTGACAGAAATTGCAGTTCAGCGTTATCCGGGTAATACCATCAAAGAGCGGCCATTATAATGTTATTGTTGCTTTGCTTGTGTTGCGCTTAATGATGATGTTATAACTCAAGGTAGCCCCTCATTCACATTCTTGCCATTGCTTAAGATGCTACACCGAGACCTAGGTTAATAAAGGTAAAGCACAAGTACTTGTAGTGGCAGTGAAGAAAAATATGACATTGATATTATAATATGTAGCCAATAGGCACTACTGCATATAAGACCAATAAACAAAATATGAAAAGTATGACAAAAGTATAGTTTATATCATTTGCTGTTTCCATTTTTTTTTTAAAATAAAAGTGTAGCTAGTGAACAGCTAAAATCATTGCGCACATGTTGCTCACCTGAAGTTGTTGCAAAAATAATCATGGGTTTAATTAAGTTTAAAGCACTGTACTGTGCGTAAAAAAAAAGCAATTGTAACCACAAAAGAGTACGAAGTCAACAAGAGGAGTGTTTTAAAGGCAGCAGATCAGCAGGATCAAGACTACCTCAATCTTAGCATGATGATGAAGCAGACTGATATCTATTCCAAGCCCATACTGACATTCATGCTCTGCAGGGGGAAACGTGCATCTGTTCTGTGAGCTGACTGATGAATAGCGACTGCCACATCTGCGGATGTTTGAATGAGTACTGTGTGAGATTAACAGAGAAGTAGAGACAAAATAATATAAAAAATAACTAGGAAATGATCCAATAACTGCATTTACTACACATACAGTGAAAAACACAATAATGATTTTATGTGCAGGAACAGTTTTGCGCAGCAGCTTAATGTTGCATCAGTCTATAAATGTATGTTGGTATGCTTCACTTAACTGAAGTTTATCTAGAGGCAAATAAATCGAATACCCTCACATTCACTCATTAGAGCTTTTTCCCTACCATTTACAATATGTTCATTATCTAAACCGCTCTTGGCCTGTGTTTATTAATTTTAATGTGGCTTTGTGTGTGTGTGTGTGTGTGTGTGTGTGTGTGTGTGTGTGTGTGTGTGTATTTATTTGTGTATCTGCAAAAAAACAAGCAGTAATATGTAAAATTTAGACAGTTTAAAGGCATAGAGAGAGGGTATAGACAAACTACTAGGCCAATCAGCCTCATATTTTGTGTGTACATTTATGACTGTAGGACCTCTCGAGGTTGCTGAGATTTAGAAATGTAAAACAAACAAAAAAAAAAACTTTTATTGACTGTTTTATATCATTGACTGCTAACTCCTCACTCCTCTTAGCTGTCTGATAAAGGCAGCAAATCATTATTAAAATCACATAGCAAAAAGGTATTTCTGGCACAATTCTACCCAGTGCTGCTGCTGCGCCGCCTTCCAGCTGCCATGGCTGTGACCCGGCTTTGTTCCGTACTCAACACTGTGGCTTTTTAAAAGCAGAGAGTTTTGCCTGCCTGATTTTGTAGACTTGCAGATTTTGTTGATTTGGTCATTTTTCCTCGATATTAGTGCTTCTAACATAAGTAAGTAAGTGGGCTGCGTGGTTAAAAGATGTCTCTTTCTTTGTCTGTTCTAATCGTGTATATTACTGCTATTTCCTACTTTGTTGTGTTGTCGCCTGTCGACAAATATATTACCAGTCAGTCAAGTTAGGAATGACATGGATCACAGATTTGCGGCTGTGTTTTAGTTGTTAAAAATACATTATCATCCTCATTATTATATTGTAGGCGTTTTCAAATTCCATTTTATATTACAGTTCCTGTTAGAAGTAGATCTGTTCTGTGCAACAAGCATTTTTCATTAGCGTCTGGAACACTGCTCAAAGATGCCACAGCGAGTCTGCTGGAATTACAAGAATTGTCGGGTGGCTGTAGCCAGAATGTGACAGCCTGGCAGAGATCTGCGCTCTGCTGAGTGCACTTTTCTAGTTAAAAGTGCAGTTTATTAACAGTCCAATACAGAAAGACTCTAAAAAAGCTTTTTCCCTCAGGGCATGAGGACAGTGACCTCTGACCTCTGTATATCCTCTACCTCGTCTAGTATATTGTCCTCCGTGAGTCCTTTGCATCGCACATTTGCACTTGTACATGTATAAAATTGTATTGTATCTACAGTTCACATTAAATTCAACCTTATTGACTCTTATTATTATTGTTCTCTGTTGCACACAGCCAGCTTGCATTTCATTGCACGTTTTTCCTGAGCATGTGACAAACACAGCCTTTAAATCTTTTGTAAGTACATATAAATCTACGTCAAGAAACATTATTGAAAAGTCTCACATGAACACAAAATTGTTTAAAAAAGATTCAAGTAGTACTTCCGATATAAGTAACAAATTGTTGCTTTGCAGGAATCATAAAACCTGTTATTTTATTTGTTTGTTTACTGTTTTATTTCCATGTCATGCTAAAAATCATCTTCTTGCTACACGTCAGTGGTCAGTAATTGATGGTGTTGCTGAAATGTGATATACAGAAACCATGACCTGGCACACCTGTTATGTATTGTCACCTGTTGCTGCACAGGACTCTCCTCAATGATGCATGCGGTTACAGCACATCTCCCTGTTACACAATTACTAGCCTCGTTCACCTGAAGTGTTCTCCTGCAAGAATCGGGGTAGTCCTGTGGTGGGCTCATTCCCCCTGGTGTCCCTCCCAAGCCCGGGACCTTCCAGCTGGAGCACTGTGTCCACATGATGAGTCATTACCATGAAAGAGGAGCACCTCAGCTAGCCCTACTGCAGTCTTCCTCATAGTCATGGTGCGTTTGTGTACAGGGACATTGTGGCTCTGCTCCGCATGCGTTTTGAGGGTGTTGCACGTGTGTGTGTTTGTGTGTGCCATTCTGTGAGTCTGTCTGTGTGCTATATCTGGATGTCAGTCTCTGTGGATCCGGAGGGGTGAGGGCCAGTGACTGAGGGGATCCCTCCAGTGACGCTTACTGTATTTGTAGCTGTCTGATTGAATCGATGTTGCGATGAGAAGAGTTAACCCCTTAGGAAAAGATATTGTTGTCCTTTGACCTTGCACTGTTCTGTTAGGGCTATTAGCTATATGGGCTCAGATGTATCAGAGAGACTAATAGTTTGATGATCCGTAATTACACAGTCATGACCTTTTGGGCTAATGGCTATAGAGCCGCTGATCCTGAATGTCAATCCCTTTCAAAGATCATTACTAGTCTCCTCTTACAGTGTAGTGGGATTACACTGAAGGGAGTTTTCCTTGTTTCCTTTTCCGACTTTAGAACCTAAGTCTGGTGTGCTTTTTGATGTTTTCATGTGTGACATGATTTCCACCAATTTGCTGTTCATCGTTTACATCAGAGTAACAGACAGAAAGCCTGCCTGCTGTGTCTGTGCAGAGGCTGACTCACCCCAGTAACTTGATGCACAGAGTCAGCTTCTTACCCCTAACTGCCCCACTAGCTCCCGCAGACATAAATTAGATGAGAAAGCAAAATGCCAGGTTATATGTGGCTGAGGTAGCAGGAGTATTCAGCCCAGGCAGCCATGTGCCCGGGCCGGAGCGTCTCTCCTGGTCAGGAGGGGGTGTGACAGTTCCTGGTGCACAAACTTACCTAAGAACTCTAGAAAGTGAATACAAGGTTGTATCAAAGGAAGTTCCTCTACATCTTGTGAACGTTACATCACAACCAATTTTGGAAACAAAACAGGACCTAGGGCTGGGAAATATATACATATATATTTCATTGATATTGTAATATGAGACCAGATATCCTCTTAGATTTTTGATATTGTAGTATATGTGTTGTTTTTTACCTGCTTTTAAATGCTGCATTGCAATGAAGTGATGGAATTTTCTGAACATACCCCACTGTTCTTGCTTTCTATTCTTTGTCTTTACCCACTTAACCATTATATCCACATTACTGATGATTATCAATCAAAATTATCATGAAAATATTTTCTTAAAGCGCGAATAGTTAACCCTAAAATACTAACATTGAGATATTTGGACTAAAATATTGTGATATATGATGTTCTCCATATCACCCAGCCCTACTCTAGGTCAGTTAGTCATTACAAACCCACAGTGCTTCTAAACTCAATTGGAGATCCCAGAGTTTCCATAAAATACCAAATGTGTGTGAATTTTAAAGAAATGCGTGTAAAATGATGCACAGAACATTTCACTGATTTCCATTTGAGCTAATGGTACAGCCACAAAAACATGAAAACTTGGATTTGAACTTTTTACTCAGCGTAAACATCAAGAGCTCGAACATATAAACAGAACATACAGGAAAACCATATGATAAGGGCTTAAGATCAAAGAGCAACCTCCAAAACTAAAAAAAAAAATTAAAAAAAAAATAATCCTGTAAAGGCCTCTTGAGACTGGTTCCAGAAGCGAGTCAATCACCATAGACGGCAATGTTAAAATGACCAACTTTACAGTAGAATTAAACATGTTTACAGCCAGGTACAAAAAAACAGATTTGGTCATGACAACTGGATGGGGGTGATTTTTTATGTAAGTCACTCCTTTATAGTTTGTTGA
The DNA here is from genome assembly GCA_026686955.1 of Epinephelus cyanopodus. Classification (NCBI taxonomy): domain Eukaryota; kingdom Metazoa; phylum Chordata; class Actinopteri; order Perciformes; family Serranidae; genus Epinephelus; species Epinephelus cyanopodus. The sequence continues at coordinate 26,226,858 of CM048929.1, forward strand.
GGCTTAAGGTTTTGCATATTTAAGGCTGGAGCTGCATGAATGACAGGCTGTCTGTGAGGCACACTACAGTCTATGAGTCATATATATATAACGATTAAAAAAATGTAATTAATCAACTCGATTAATCGTGTTTTTATCAAATAGCAATATTTGACACAATAAGCAAAGTTTTTCAATTCAAATAAATTTTGGTTGACCACTGAATCAATGAATAGACATATACGTGAACTTAAACAACAAAAATGTTTATTTTCCTTCTGTATTTATCAGTGTATTTTTCATCTGTCTACTACATGCACAGTTTAGTGCATACCCAACGTGCAATTATAGCTATATATTCAACATTTTAAGACTTCTTGGCTCTGAAACCCATCATCTGGTCTATTGTGGGCTGGCTGCGCTGCTTGCCTGTACCAGGACTGTCATAGCTCACGTTAGCTCTGGGGAGCAACATGTTTTGCACTGAGGTGATACTATAGGCTTTTAGTGCTTTTTGTGTTGCAAAATTTGCACACAACCATGCTCTTATCCAAGCTGCAGTCGGGAAGTTTAAAAAAAAAAAGTTTGCCCAACAAGCCAAATAATGCTGTCTTCCATCACTGTTCACTAAACTTTCTTGTGTGCTGATGTCACATGATGCATTCTGTGCATCGTCTTCAAGGCTAGCAAACAAACTTTAGGTGCATTCACCACCACCTTCCGGGTTGGTGTGTGCAGAAGTGTTACCGGTGTGCCAGAAATTAGGGAACTGAGCAAGGTGCAATTAAATGCGTTATTTTTTTGAACACATTTTTTATGTAATTAATTATTGAAATGAATGCGTTAAAGTCCCAGCCCTAATACACACATATATGTGTATATATATATGTGTGTGTGTGTGTCTGTGTGTCTGTGTGTGTGTATATAGGTATAATTTGAATACAGCAAGAGCAGGGAGGGCGCACATCAGAGAGGAAACTCTGTCTTCACTATGTCACAAATATTTAATTAAGTTCACAAGTCCCATGAAAAGAAGTATTACTATAGATAGTCCAACACTGCAAAGACAGCAGAAAGGAAAGCAAGGGAAAAAATAAGTATTAAAAGAGGCACTAACAATGAAACATCTTTACCCTAAAACAACAGCAGAATAACCTTACCATTATATTAAATCAAAGCAGTTTAACCTTTGCAGCTGACTGTCTGTGACTGAATCTGGTTAGTATTATTTAAAGGACAAGAGTGCAGCACAGTAAGAGTTATGTAAAGAAGTGCAATGATGTAATGCGGGAAAAGTCAGACAGAGCTCGACCATGGAAGGACACCGCTATGACTCTGTGTGCTTGTGGCAGCCTCTCGCACCGCTCCGGCCATTTGCTGCTTACTCATACATGTTGGTCACAGACGCTTACAGTTAGCACTCTCACAAGGACTCAGATGCTTAATCTGATTGTACACAGTTAAGGCCTCTTACTGTATGTGGGTAATATGCGTACTGGAGTGTGCATTTACACACAAAGGATTCCTGACATCTACCTCCTGTGTCCCAGGCATGTCCTTATATGGTCAAAGTGATCAATATGACACATGTTTCATTGCAAGCCTTTTTCCAAACATTCCCGCCCTCTCTGCTCCTACTGGAGACACAAAGCAGAGGGCTGGGAGCTCCTACCCGTCTCCTCCAGCTAAATTTTCCTCCTCGCTGCAGCTGTAGTTCGCTCCGACTAAGCTCTCAACCTGCTTGGTAAGGATATAGTCCCTGGAAGCCCTTTAAACCCCAAACTAAGCTAGTATTCATGGTTGGATTTTCCTCTCAGTCTAGCTGACAATAAGCCATGCGCTATTGCGGCTTCATAAGGGGTGAAGTTCTGTGGAGGTGTCATACTCATCCCCCAAAGCTGCCCTGAGGGACAGCAGTGTTTGGGTTCAGCTCCACTGCCTGAGCTAATGTGGGTCTGCTGTCTGACTCCCCGCTCCAATGGTTTGTGCCCGGCCACCTGCTGATTCTGCTGGTTTGGATGGACTGCCTGGAGCCCAGACCTAACCTACATAGGCAACATGTCCCTTTTCCTAAACTGTGCTCAACTGCACATACACACGCACATACACACACACACACACACACACACACACACACACGTACACACGTACGCACATGCACAGAAGCACAGCACAATGCTATTTACCTCCCCAACCAGAACAAACCAGTCAAGTTAATACAATCCTGAAAACTGCACCTCACACAGAAGAAGGCTCACTAAGAGGATTTATTCTTCAAAAAGAGATAGGCTGTTAAATAAAGTGAGTGTGTATTTGGCGATAGCAAATTCCCTATTTGGATTATTTTGCTTCCTTCCCAGTGCTGCTTGATGGTATTTTTTAATACCGATATCCTCTTTCCACTTGGTCTTCTAATTCCCTAAAAGAGCCCGAACTTGACAGCGACCTCACTGTGGCACAGAGCCCCGAATTCAGTGTGTGTGCATTTGTGCTGCAATAAGCAACAGATCAAATTAAAGATATATTGATTGCCTAAGCTAAGACTGGGGAAACACTTATTTTAATTAAGGCAATTATTATGTCACCCCTTGTCCCATCTTCCTGAGTTTGCAGAACTAATGCCATTTTCCACAGTGATAAAAGTCTAGAAAAATCTGCACAAATCTCACTACTTACTTAACTCCGTTTTGAAATTAGCATTTCTTGTGAACTCATACTCTTCTCCTTTTTCTCCCTCTTTCTTTCATTTTCCTACTGCTTTACTTTGTCCAGAGTCTGTGAGCAGGTGAGAGAGGGACACTGTCTGCCCCACTGTCCAGCGACACCATGAGCTGGAGCTTCCTCACGCGGCTGCTGGAGGAGATCCACAACCACTCCACCTTCGTGGGGAAGCTGTGGCTCACCGTGCTCATCGTCTTCCGCATCGTTCTCACTGCTGTTGGGGGAGAGTCCATCTACTACGATGAACAGAGCAAGTTTGTCTGCAACTCGGGCCAGCCGGGCTGCGAGAATGTCTGCTATGACGCCTTTGCCCCTCTATCTCACGTTCGCTTCTGGGTCTTCCAAATCATCTTGGTGGCGATGCCCTCTCTCATGTACATGGGCTATGCTGTCAACAAGATTGCACGATTGGACGAAGCCAAAGGAGGAGGTGGTTCTGCTGCAGTTAGAACAGGAGGAGGGGGCTACACGCACAGAAAACCCAGGAAGATCTGCTTTGGAGCACGGCAGCACCGGGGCATAGAGGAGACTGAGGAGGACCAGGAGGATGATCCCATGATCTATGAGGTACCAGAGATTGAGCCCCCTAAAAGGCCACGGGATCCACTGCAACCCACACCTAGACCCAAAATCCGGCATGATGGGCGCAAGCGTATACGAGATGAAGGGCTGATGCGGGTTTATGTTTTACAGCTGGTGACTCGTACACTGCTGGAAGCAGGCTTCCTTGCAGGCCAGTATTTGCTGTATGGGTTCCGTGTGATGCCCGTGTTTGTGTGCTCGGGGAAACCTTGTCCCCATAGTGTCGATTGCTTTGTGTCGCGGCCAACAGAGAAGACCATCTTCCTGCGTATCATGTATGGTGTCACTGTCCTCTGCCTCACGCTCAATGTTTGGGAGATGCTCCATTTGGGGATTGGTACCATCTGTGACATTCTCCGCCGGCGGCGCTGCCCACCTCAGGAGGATGAGTACCAGTTGGGATTGCTTGGCACCAACGGGGGTGTGGAGGGCTCAGTAGGGGGGACAGGGCCAGAGGCAGGCTCTGAGGGAGGGGTGGGTGGAGACGGGGCTGCGGATTACGTTGGTTACCCCTTCTCATGGAACACCCCGTCAGCTCCACCTGGCTATAACATTGTGGTAAAGCCAGAGCAGATGCCCTACACGGACCTCAGCAATGCTAAGATGGCCTGCAAGCAGAACAGGGCAAATATTGCCCAAGAGGAGCAGCAGCAATTCGGTAGCAATGAGGATAACTTTCCCACCGGAGGGGAGGCCCGTGTGGCTTTGAACAAAGACATGATCCAGCAAGCTCATGAGCAACTGGAGGCGGCCATCCAGGCATACAGTCAGCAGCACCGGGCAGAAGAGCAGCTTGGAGACAACCAGGATGACAAGCCCCAAAGTAACATCATCCAGGCCCAACCTCAGCCACAGCCTCAGCCCCAGAAAGAGCGCAAGCATAGATTCAAGCACGGAAAAGGCGGCAGCAGTGGAGGAGGCAGCAGCAGCAACAGCAGCAGCAGCAAATCAGGAGAGGGTAAGCCCTCTGTATGGATTTAACCCCAGAAACAGTGATGTGTATTGAAACCATGTATATATTGGAAACTGGATGACAAGTTGTTGCAATCTTCCTTGGATATTTAAACACCACTGTGCCTTAAAGAATCCTGCAAGCTGGAGAAGATGTGTGTTTGTGTACTAAAGTGTGCAAAAGAAACGTGATGTTGCAGCTGACAATTTGTTTTGTCTGGGCTATCACTGTTTAACTTGAAACATCACACCAACACAAACTGTTGGCTACAGTCTGTCGTTTACATGTCTCGTTCTCTTCAAGTCCTGAAGCAGATTATTGACCTCTGTTGTCTTCCCGTTTATCCTTTATGAGGGGTTTGAACTTTGGAAAATTACGGAATGATAATGAGTTCTGTTGCAAATCAGATTGATCCCAGATTTGGCTTAGCTCATTTTCTGGCCGCTCCTCTGCATAGACAGCGTCTATATAAATACATTGGCATCCTAATTCTTTTGACATCAGACTGAAGTATAATCACAGTGCAGAGGCAAAGGAATGCCAGGTCATTACTATGTTCTGGCAAGCTTAAACTATGTTTCCATACTGTAATGGCATTATCAAGGATCACATCGCAAAATGCAATAAAATGAAACATAATTCAGTGGCAGCATCTAAAGCAGTGACGTGATAATCCAGTGAGAGCATCACCTTCCTGAAGGCTGTATCCTGTCAGTCACGTTCTGTGTCTGCTTTCTCTCCAATGTGGATCACAGTGTTATGTTGCTGTGACTTTGCATTTGACAGTGTTTTTGTATATGTCTCCTGTTCTTTTTTTTCTTTTTTTTTCAAAATATATATATAAAACTGTGCTACACTATCTGCTGCTTGGAAAATGACGAGTATAGCAGGTGGATCTGAAATTTCCTGAGAAAAAAAAAGTTCTTTTTTATAAAGGTGCACATGCAATCCAGTTTTTATACCTTTCTCTTCACTTCTCAGTTTCTCTTCCTGGCTCTTCATGGCTATTGAATAAGGCTGCTCAGCACTCCACTGGTGTCTCATTTGCCTTGTAGTTGACTGCCCCCTGGTGGTATCTTCTACTGGGCTTCCTTTATTTGGAAGTAGATACCAATTGCCAATGCTACCTGCATCCAGCAACACCTTAACCAGCTGTAGTGTTCCTTTTCTATTGACAAGCCTTGTGTCGGTTAAGTCTTCTCAGCGCTAGTTCAGTGTTAGATGCACAAGGCTGCAATATCACCACGTTGTAATGGAAAAGGTTTAAAGCCATTACTATAATATAGTGAGACCAAACACTGTTTGTGTGATGCAAGTGTCAGTGCCAAGATTTTATGCTGGGCTGCCACGAAGCCTGGTTGTTTGTAGCTTTGGAATACTGTGGCCATGCTACTCCAGTTGTGGAATAATGCCTACGTGAGACCAACCCTTTTGTAAAAGTCACTTGTTTTTTGTATTTCAGTACATGTATTGCTTTTCAGAGTGGGTTTTAAATAGCAAACTCCAAAATGGAGTCAATTTTTGTGTTTGAGCCAGTGTTTCATATGAAAACACTTTTTTAAGAACTGTTTTTGTAAAATAAAGAAAATGCAAGATCTTTAAACAATGAATTAGTCGTATGGATATTTATGGTTATTGTGTTTGAAATTGCCTTCCAACTGTAAAAATGTGAAATATGACATAGTATATTTTTATAATATGTCGGCTACAGCGACTTATTGATGTAAAGAAAAAAAGCCAGACGTGTCCCTGTATGTTACAGTATTAATATTTAATGTATGTAGCAACCCTCTGGGCTGTGTTTTAATAAACAGTGTTACTCCTTTTCCAACATTGTTCTGAGATCGCCTGAACAGCTGTGTGTGCAGGACAACCTGGATGGTGAAATAAATTGAGGAAAAGACATGAAGTGCCAAATTACTCAAACCATTCCAAGCTTCGCCCACAGTGGCTCTCCAAACAAGCAGCAGTTCATTTCAAGACGGTAAATTGGGGAGGGAGCAAATCTGAAAAGCCGTGACATTATGTTCTTGATTTAATAAATCTTGAAGGATCTGAGGTTTTTCCCAGCAAACAGTGAACGAACTGGTCAAACCGTTGTGGGGCTGGACATTGTGACGTGGCTTCCCTCACATAAACACAGTGCACAATACAACAGGGAAAGAGTCTTTCTGATTGGTGTGTTCACCACTAGGCTCCACATCTGTTCAACAAGCCGGCCAGCAGCAGACAGTCATAAATCACCAGAAGTATTTCAGTCAGCTGCTCTCCAGAGCAGTGATTGACACTGGCTCCGCTGATGCCGCTCCTTCCCAGTAAGCCACAGGTGATTTACCGAAAGTTTGCCAGTCTCCTCCCAAGGAGACCAGTCAGTCCTCGTCAAATACTTCCCCAGTAAGTCAAGTTTCTCAACCAAAGTACTCACTGCATTTTGTTGAAGACAAGGAAACAAATTGAAGTATAAATGGGAAACAGGCAGCTGGCGATGCTTTGCTGTTAGAGCCAGCTGAAGCCACTAGAGGGCGACTTCCTGTCAAGGAGGGAGCACTATCAAGAGAGGAAGGGGCGTTTTGAGAAGGTGCCATCAGGGTACTGAAAGACCCCATCTGCTCAGAGTCTGCACAACTGGCAGCTTGGCCTAACATCTCTAAAAGTATTCTAGGTTATGTGGCTCAGACTTGTCTGTCTTGTCTTTTAGGGAAAAGAAATGAATTTAAGCAGCTATCCAGGTCATAAAAGTTACCCTGTGGCACAGTTATGTATTTGTGTCACCTTGTTCTCTTTTGTCTGTTGACTGACTGAGAAAAAAGAGAGTAGGGTAGATAGAAAGTGTGCTTATTGGACCGAAATGGCTTTTACAATTACTTTCATCAGGGGTTATTCTCTACACATTGTCGCTGTCCTGAGAAAACCATGTCTCTCCAAAATGTCACCAGGGCTTTTTAAAGAAACACTAAAAGCAAACACAGGACAAGCCCAGGGTAAAGATGCCGTGTCAGATTAGGCACCGACAGTCTTAAATAAGTGGGTCAATGTGTAATTTGACGCTTACGACATTGCATTTGCTAGAAAATAATATTGAAGGCCTGCTTTTCTCAACCCATAAAGAGCATCTAAACTTTTAGGTTTACGAGTTTGTCAATATGTCCATGTTGGTTTCTCTCTGGAATGTTTGTTTGTTGTGTAAGTACATTGACTCTTTAAGGATTTTCAGCCAAAACATATTGGTAATAAAGTACTGACAGTTGCAAGGTGGCAAAAAAGAGCTGACAGCCATTTGATTATCCCTCATACCTGGCAGCTGAAGGAATTATAAGTGGAAGCACCTTACAAAGTGGTTGTATCAGAAGTCTTCTGTGGGTCTTTTTTATCAGGGATACCACAATGTCCACCCTCAGCATCTGTCTGTCTATGTAAAACAATGTCTGTGTTCAGAAGACGGACTGTAGTGTTTCCATACATGTTTCTTATAGTCACCCATGTGGGATGTGACGATAAAACCAGTGATATTATCAATACAAACTCTGATTCATACATGCATTTGTGTATTTGTGTGTTTTTCTATGCCTTTTGCAAAATGTATATTTCTTTGAGTGCCATACTGGTATCCCCTGGCAAAGTTTTTCTTTTCATATTCTTTGATGAAAACATTTGCATGTGAAAAGACCTATTTTCCTACAAAAAATAAATCAGAAATGCATATTGAATAAAGTGTCTGTATCTTTTGTTTGGGCTGCAGAGCCGAGAGAAAACGTCTGGAAATAAAAGGCTTCTCATGTTGAAAAACTGAGTATTGTCCTGTTCTTGATGTCAGTATGAGATATGTGTTTGATTTTGATTGGTGGAGAGCAGCAGGTCTCTGCAGTCCTATCAGGAGAATTACAGTCACATGGGCTGATGTTGTGTCACTGGCAGGAACAACACAGGAGCCCTAAGAAGTGCCACTTCAGCTCATGTCAGCTGTGTCATTTTGTTTGTCACTATGGCAGTTCATTCGGTGACAGTTGAACTTCAGTTTTATGATGAGAGAACATTTGAGTCTGTCAGGCTTTGAATTATATTAACTCATTGCAAGGTAAATGATCTTCTAGTTTTAAAAGCTGAATTGCCCCTAATATAATCACTTCCTTGATCAATCAGGACTGAACTATAATGTCGAGTGGAAGGATCTTCTGCTTGTGATAAGAGAACATCTGAGTCTTTGAGACTATAACGTCTCCCGACTTCCCCAGTGTAACAAATTAACCAGGCCAAACATACTGAATTAAAATATGAATTAAAATGACGAACAATATACAAACATGCATATACTCACACACACACACACACACACACACACACACACACACACACACACACACACACACACACACACACACGTGTGCATATAACATCAGGCTGCTTAGTAAACACTGACATTCTCCTCTGAAGACAGTTACATCACAGTGACTTTGCTGTTATATTTACCTGTCTGAATGTGAGTCTTGTGTACCTCAAAATCCACCTCGGCTATAGGTTTAACTCCTCTGCTTGTTTATTCTTAAGGCATAATGCAACCAGTCCACTAAGCCTCTCTGTCCCACTATAACCAGTCCACTAACCTTCTCTGTCCCACTGCGCTAATCAAAGTTTCCAGTCACTCTGAGCTGAATGACACCCTGTGGTCACATCAGGGATTATTGTTACAAACGGCAGAAGGGCTTCACACACCTCACTGAAGGTAAAAACTCCTCAGATCGCAGAAAACATAGATAAAGGATTGGTTAAATGAAGTGTAAATAAAAAGTGTGATGCAAAATGTTGCTAATAAATCAGTGGGTCATATGGTGTCCCAGCCAAATCTGTAGTTTGTAAAGAAATGCTGCATGAATCTTGGCAGGTTTGGGGCATGTTATGGCTCATTGACACTATATTATAGAAGCTGAGACCTCTTAAGAAAAGCTTTTGAATTCCACTACAGCAATGAAATACAAATATATATATATATATTATATATTTATTAATAGATATTTATTCACTTTAACATTTTTCCAAAAAAGAAAGATAGAAACTCACACATGATTATGGCTCAAAAAGAGTTATCTAGTTATGTCACCTTCATTATGTACATTATTTCATTGAATAAGAAATACACTGTTCAGTATGAAAGGCAATGTTCCAAGTTACACAAGACCGGCCCAAGTCTCAAGACAAAAGCAAAGTATCCCATAGTCAGTTATTTAACTGTCATCAGTGATTGTTTAATATAAGGCACTGCAATATAAACCCCACAGGGTCCTCAAAAAAGATCCTAATTTAAATCAAAATCACTCCCTCCGGCCTCCAGCTGGAACATTGGTGATGATAAACACAGTTTTGGGAACTACTTTTAATCTGATGAACAATCTTCCAGGTGAAGCCTGAGAATCCCCTGATTGTGCAGCCGCAACAAGAGCTCAAACTCACTCGACATGGTGTGGACTCCTTTTTTAGGTGCTACGTCATCATAGTAGTGGTTAGTCAGGGCGTAGAGTCCATACGGGTGATTAGCGTAGGGCCAGAACCCGTACAGATGCACGTTGGTACAGAGTTCCAGCGCCAGGCTAACCATCATGAGGCCGGTGCTGTGTCGATTTTCTTTTAGGCCTTGGGAGTGCCAGAAGCTGGCCAGACTCAGGAGGTAGTCAGGATTTAAGTAGACAGGCCGCATGGGGATTTCAAAGTCTTCAACACTGTAGGCAGCCCGCAGGCACACATTAGTGTTAAAGCCATAGGAGAAAGCGGGACAAAGCAGCAGGGAGTTGCCGTAGCTATGCAGACTATCCACAAAAGGACGGTGGCGCTCCAATAGAGACTGATACCTGAAAATAAACAGCAGATGTCAAGCAACAAGGCAAAAGGAACGATACAAGGTCCTTAAATCCTCTTGCTCACTTGAATAGAAAGATGCTTGGGTTTGCTGTCACAAGGTCAGTCTTGATGCCCACATCTTCCTCATAGCCGTTTTCCAAAGGAGGTAGGTTGCACCTGAACAAACAACAACAAGATATAGAGATCGTCAAAAGCAATTTTCAACAGAGATGAATTTATTTCTGTTGATAACGGTTGTTATCAGCCTTTCAGCGCACTACAACAGACACCTTTCTCACCTGATAACAAACTGAGCTGAATCGATCATCTTTCCGCAGCTGCTGTTGGTCAGGATCCCTCCGTTCCCCAACAACAGCACATGTGTCCCGTGTTTTATTTTGAAAAGGATGCTCCTGGAACAAACACCAGCAGAAAAGGTTTTACAATATATATCCCAATATCACAAATCAAAATTTGCCTCAGAGGGCTTTACAATGACACCCTCTGTCCCTGGACCCTCGTAGCAAATAAGAAAAAAAGTCCCATACAAAATAAATTTACATGGGGAAAAATGGAAGAAACTTCAGGAAGACCAACTGGGGAGGGATCACTCTTAGAGGATGGACAGATGTGCAACAGATGTTGTGTGTACAAAACAGACCATGATAATAAATTTACAGTAAAGACAGTAAAGTATGACAGTGAAGTATGACAAAATGATACACAGAGGGAGGGTGGGAGAGAGAGAGACAATAAAACTGATCCTGATTGTATAATACTGTGTGTGAGAGAGCCATATTAAGGGAGGGAAATGTTTGACCGGATCTCCGGACCAGTTTTATGGGCTTTTATAATCTGTCATGCTATCATCAATATTTTTATGTTTTTCTATTGACGAGGTGTGGTCAAAGCAAATGGACATGTTGTACTTTATTGTTCATAAGTAAGTTTGTTTAAAGATAAAACACTCATAACCTGTTTATAAAACCTCCAGAAAGTTCATGATCTGTAATGTTAAAATCAATTAACATTACAGTTAAATCAATCATAAAATTAGGTAAAATACTTAAAATCATTCACATGGCTAAAATGGCTAAATTGTTTTTAAAGTTGTTTATATTAGTGTACATTGTTTATTTTATTTCTTATTGATTAATTTAAGATGTAAAAGTGTTGTACCCATGCTCTACAAGGTGGTCTTAATCCAAGCTGCTGAGATCTTGAGGATGAGGATGAAGAAAATATATTAGATTGGTGGGAAGATGGGGTCCCCATGCACCTCACTGGTTAGGGCTGCAAGTTTTGCAAAAATTGATGAATAAAATAAGAATCATTTAGTGATTATTTTGGCAGATATTGTGATTGCAATATGAATAAGTATGAATAATAAGTTTTGCATTTCAATTTCACTGAGAAGAAAACTGGGGTCTGTACCAAATAAGCATGTTCCCTAAATGTGGAATGTGATCCGTAGCCTGGACATCTCTGTTCCACCACAATCCTTCAGAGGACAAAGGGATGTACTATATTGTAACGCCCTCTGAGGCAAATTGTGATTTGTAATATTGGGCTTTGAAATAAAATTTATTGGAACTGCATATGCAGTGGCAGCTTATCTGTTGTGACTTATACATATGATAATGTGGTCTACTGTCAAGGTATAATCCAGCAGACATTCAAACAGTCTAATGGTGCGTTCACACAACAAATGACACAGCAAGTATTACCAGCTACGTTATCACAGAGTTGCCGTGGCAGTGTCGCTCAAGTGCCTGCTACCGTAGCTACTTTGTCACAGACTTGTGTGTATCTACTGCTGGCCACACAACACCTCAACTAGGTGTCATTCACAGCTCATATATGGTTATAGATATATCTGTGATCCGTGTCTGAGCTCTGGTGACGCAAACATGGTGACGTGTGAGAAGATAAGATGTAAATTGTACCTATTGTTTGTATTGGGCTAGGCTTGGACACTTACTGCTCTCATTACTATTCCAGGAAATCTGCCCTGTCGACAGGGCAGAAAGCTGAGTACATACCAAGGTGGAGGGAATGTCGTACTGTACCTGGCCTATAGACAGCACAATGCTTCTTGTCTTGTCACGTTTATCCATCTATCTAGATGCTCAAAGCCAGTTACATGTAAAATACAAGTTACAGGAAGATGCTTCCATTTATTCTGATTCTGACCCACCACCATAACCCCATATCTCATATTACATATGAGTGTAAATTAATCTTGTTAATATTTTTCAATATTAAATGTATCTGTATCTGTATGTATACTTGTTAAAATCATGCCAACTCTCTCAAATATGTCCCCATGCTACAGGTACCGAGAAACATCTGTCTCTGTATGATAACTAGTTGAAAAGGGCATTTTGACATGGTGTTCAGTGGGGATTGACTAGCTTCTGTAGCCAGCCTCAAGTTTGCCATTCAAAGAACTGCAGTTTTTGGCACTTCCTTGTTGGTTTCATTTTTTCGGCCCCAGAGGTCTGCGCCTGGAAAAGAGTTGAGAGTACTGCTTTTCCCATTCTGCCTGCTCAGTCCTTCCTTCAGCTTCTTTCTCACTGCCCCATCCCTCATTGCAATTCTCCATTTGTCCACCAGATGGATGTCTCTCTCATTTATCTGCGCATTTGTTTGCACCTTCCACCATCAGCCCTGCAGTACCAGCAAGGTTGGCAGTACAAAACTATGAGTATATTCCCTTCCCCATTGTCAGTGTCGCCTGTGTGTCCTGTACACTCCATTCTGCATCATACAGAGCATACAAGGAATTTGACTTCTGTAAACTTTGCTCTCAGTCAGGGGCAACTGCTCTGAGACAACATGGGAGGCTCTAAGTGATATAGCTCATTAAACTAGCTCGTTAAACCCATCTGAAAATCTTTGAGGTGTGTTTTGCTGTGGTTCTATGGCATGGGTGTGGTTGAAAAATGGCTTCAATTAAATGTTCCTTTTATAAGTTACTGCCTCGCTACAATATGACAAATTTTATCATGTAAAACTTCAAGTGAGCTTCCCCTGTTTGAAAGATCAGCAGCCGCCACTGCCCTCAGGGTACCAGTATTGACAGATGGAGTTTTTATGCTGCTTTGCTTTGCTTTAAAACAGTGTTGTTTTTGGCAGGCATTTTAGATTTAGTCTTAGTCTTTTGGACTAAAATGCTTATTAGTTTTAGTCAAATTTTAGTCATTTCTATATAGTTGACGAAAACTCAAAAAGGTTTTAGTCTAGTTTTAGTCAGTTTTAGTAAAAAAAAAAAAAAAAAAAGGAAAAAAAAGAAGTATAGTCTTTTAACAAATTAATTTAGGCCAATAAGTATTGGAGATTGCTGTTGGACAGACACCTTTTATCTCCATATTTCAACTTTTCAACTTTTTTTCCAACATATTTCAACTATTTTTTTCATGAATTGATGGCCTACTTCATCATACAAGAGTGTCACACATAAGTTGTGAAAATAGCAGATCTATAAGTTCAAGACATTGTGACGGGTCGGGCCGGATTTAGTCAAAAATGTAGCTATAAATTGTATTCGGGCTGGGGTCAGATTTGGTCAGCACACACGTCTTGTCATGTTTTAGTCATCAAAGAGCCATGTCTCGTCACGCTCTCGTTATGTCATGAAAAAAAGGGTGTCAACATTTTTGGTTTAAAAACAGTTCCACTTGTGTGACAGAGAGGCATGAACACACCTGAGGTTAAAGTCAAGGTATGAAGTCTTTTCTGGAGTGGAGACAGTTTCAAAGAAACTGTGCCTCATGTTATGATTATTTGTCTGCTACAGTTGCCTTTATCATTAAATTCAACATGCGTTTACTTCACATGTTGAGTGATCTCACTGTGTGTTGCTTTTGTCAGTGGTCGAAAGTAATGAGTTGTACTTTTCTTAGTCAATTTTTTTTTTCGAATCCAGTTCTTAGCAAATTATTTTGATTTGATTTTGCTTTATTATCAAAAAAAAAAAAAAAAAAAAGAAATTTGTCTTGCATCCCAGAATGTCAACTGTTTCACCTTTAAACAAAAATACAAAACAACATTTAGCCAAAAAAAAAAGAAACACAGCAAATGCTACAAATAATAACAGACATTTCAAAAAGTGGATGCAGTGCAACAAATGAATCATTCTCTATTACCTTCAGTATTCAACTCAGGCGCACTGAGGCTACATTGAAGACATACTTTGATTTAACCTCGTGAGACCTGAGCTTTTGTTTGGTATGCATTTTTAATCTGTCTTAGCTATTTGGGATCAGTAGGATCTGGTAAGTATAAAAAACTAAGCATTGTCTTTAAACAGGAAGTAGTATTTGAAGTAAATTACGTCCTCATATGGGGACATTGTGTTTATTTTTAATAGCCACAAGTGTCCCTTTTGTCTGTAGGAACAGTCTGTCACTCCTAATTGTGTGAAATGCTGCAATAACATAGTCCCAGTGTCCACAGACGAGATGATAATAAGGTCCTCATGTCTTCAGTTACTTCCTCATTAACAGTGTCTGAGCTTGTTACTGTCGCAAAAACTGGTCAGATTTTGTTTGCGATATTAAACTGCAAACATTATTAAACATAAATAAAGAAGTTTCAACCATGAAATTTGTTCAGGTTTTGTACCCTGTGAGTCAGCGTCAGAGACTGACTTGGCAGAGATGGCTGCCATCTTGTTTTTCATGTATTACTGTAGTTTATTTGTACATGCTTTTGTTAGCACTAGATGCCACAAAAAAAGTGTCCCGAACAAGAACAACAGGTCTGAGTTAAGCAGAATGGAGTATAAGGTGCAGAAAACCCAAAATGTGATGTCCTCATATGAGGAGGCAGGGTCTCAGGAGGTTGACGAGTTGACAGACTGAGGAAGTCATTTGTTCCCTAGTCAATCAGGTCAATCAGGCCTGAGGGACTCTAAATCTTCTGTGTGGTGGCAAAAGCTAATATTCTTTAAAAAAATGTGTGAGCAGGGTTGAAATGATGTATGCTGAAGTCATATTATATTATATGAAACAAATATAACCTGCAAAGGGGAGAAACTCAGCAGCGGAACATTACACTGACGGTCAAGAGACATTTTCTGAACTCTGAACTGTCGATAAGCTGCAATATTTCCCTTTGATAAGATAATATAACAACTGCAATATCTCACTTCCATATTATTTATTCCAGACAATGCAAGCTATTTTTATACCCTCTGACTAAATGATCCTTACGCCTTGCAGATGTAGAAAGCACAGTTTTGTTGTATAGGTGTTAGTACAATAGCAATAAAGACTTATCTTATATATAATGAAAACAAATATAACCTGCAAAGGGGACGAAACTCAGCAGCTGAACATTACACTGAAGATCAAGAGGTCCCCACTTCAAATGTGGGTACTCTCTGTGTTTTCGCCCCACAAAAGTTTTTTTGGGAAATTTCATAACAAATTAAAAAAAAGCCACAATCCAGTGTGTGTCATCATGTGTGTCAAAGAGCCAACATGTGAGTAGACATGTGACCCTTGTCAGAACTTGCCAGACCAAAGCACTGAAATAATCTCAGTGATGAAACATTTCAGGAACAATCAAGACACCAAGCAAGCAGCAGGTGGTAATGATGGTAATATTCATGAGGGTCAAACATACCTTTGCGAAGGTGCTAAAAATCTTGGACGTCACCTTGAGGGTCCTCGTCTTTTCCCCGTCATACACAATCTTGGATCCCACCGGACTATTGGCCTGCGTAATGATGGCCTTGTCAAAACCATTGCACTGAGTGCTCAGCTGTAATCTGGGGAACCCAAAGGTATTTATTGAATCACATACAAGACAGTCAGGAGCGTTGGCACTGACTGAGCTTCATTATTTGCAAAATACAGCAGGAGCCAAGGTCCTCATCTGACGAAAGATAAATGTGTTAAGATTTTATTATTTTATAGCAGAAAGCAAATGACTCAGCTGCAGCTGTTCGTTAATGTGCCCCTCCTGAGCATGGCTTAATGTACAGTTCATTGGAACTACATTTTAAATCATACTCATTGTACGTTCCTGAACTGTATGGACAATTCTTGCCTGTATGAACTGAAGACACTGGAGATACAGCACATCTGGGCGTTATTTTTGACTCTGAGCTAACTTTTATTCCACACATAAAAAATATTACAAAGCTAGGTTTTTACCATCTTAAGAATATAGCCAGAGTCCGCCCGTTTCTCTCTCAGGCCAGCACGGAGGTGCTGATGCATGCTTTTATCTCCTGTAGATTAGATTATTGTAATGCCCTGCTCTCTGGTCTTCCCAAAAAGAGTATTAATAATCTACAAATTTTACAAAACTCAGCCGCACGCGTGCTGACGAGGACCAGAGGGCGGGAGCACATTACACCAGTTTTAAAATCGCTGCATTGGCTCCCCGTCCGCTTCAGGATCGATTTTAAGATTCTTTTATTAGTTTTTAAATGTCTTAACGGTCTTGGACCATCTTATCTATCTGACCTGCTTTTATCATATCAACCCTCGCGGATCCTGAGGTCCTCTGGCACCGGCCTTTTAACCATACCACGAGTTAAAACAAAAACCCACGGTGAGGCTGCATTCAGCCATTATGGCCCTTATCTGTGGAACAGCCTCCCAGAGAACCTCAGGGCCGCAGAGACTGTTGATATTTTTAAAAGGAAGCTCAAAACTCACCTTTTTAATCTGGCTTTTAACTGATTTCTTTTACTCTCTTATCTCCCTTTCATTTTTTATTGTTGTATGTTTCATTATTTTGTTATGTTTTATCTTGAGAAGCACTTTGAGTTGCATTTTTTATGTATGAAAAGTGCTATATAAATAAAGTTTTGATTGATTGATTGATCTATGCACGCATAGACAAATTTCATTGCACTTCTGGTTATCTTTTGGTTTTGATTCATTTCTGTATTTATTTATTTCACAACTTTAAGAATAAAATAAATCAAAAATAAATTACCTGATTTTTTGGTAATTGTACTCGTGCTTCTCCCACGTTTTAGAATAAAGCTCTTTCACTTTGTCAAGGATCTCTCTGTGAAACACACATGGCAACACACACACAAATACACAGTCAGGTTTATCATCTCTGTAGTGTTGACATGACTTGCTCTGATTAAAGCATAAACAAAAGAATGCAATTTAGGGAAAAGCAGTGATGGTGTTTGCTCTTACTTGCAACCTTTACAGAGTTCAGTGGGTGGAGGGTGGCTTTTCTTGTGGTGAGGCGGTCTGTGGGACACCACATCACTGTGGAGACAAAAGAGAACATCAGAACAGGAGAAACAGGACAGGTGGGTATAAGGTTGAAACTAAGGTTGGTTCATACTGAAGATATAACTGGCTCTGAGCACACAGTTGGCACTGAAACAATGATATTCTGTGCTGAAGCTGATAAACAATCAGACTGTCAAAGTATTCAAGAGCCCTAAACCCCCCAGAGTGTTTTATTAGTGACCAAATCGTCAGGAAAGGGCCTTTTTAAGGACATATCCCATGACAAGCAAAAACCCATTCACATCATATCTCTGCTTGTGCTTTGCTAGCCATCTACTCTACGCTCTCTTCTCTCCACTTTGTAGAAATGGCTCTTGTTTCTGGTGAGTAGGAGCAAAACTTTTATCTTTAAATTGCTATTTAAGATGTTTTTTTAAATTCTACTGGAGTTTTAAAAACAGATGCCTAGAAGAATCCCAGGAGTGGGAAATTTCATCAGCAGCTCTGGAAAAAAGACCACAGTTCTTAGGTAATGCATTGCACACACATTGTTATTTACATTTAGATATTTCTGTATTGTCTATGAGACAAAGAGGTATAACACAGAAAAGTCTGTGATTTTTCTGTAGAGGAACAACATCTATTTGATGAAATTTTGTGCTGAAGGGACGACGAATGCTCTCGGCCAGTTGCTGTAAAGAAGATATCTCCTGCCAAGAGCTCTGGAATCTGTTGTGAGTAATCTTTATCTAAAACGTGTGAAATCAAAACTGTTGTTTAAATAAAAATGTGTTTTAATTCCAACCTGGATCTATTTTTAATTTATTAACATATATGAAACAGGTGAATCGCAGTCGACGCCATAGGCATCAAACAATAGACTGTGTTTACATGAAAGGCAAAGAGATGAATCATCACCAGAGTTGTTCCCATACACCCAAGATCTGTCATGAGGACTCTGATAGCCAGAACTTCAGAGATCTGGTGAAACTGATCACCCCAGGGAGCAAATTTGGAAAGCCCACTCAACCAACCTGAGAAGATCCCACTGGACTTTCCAAATCTTATGTATTATAACTGGGCCTGTCATAGTTGGAGGAGGCCCTGAACCATTTGAAGCGTGGGAATGTGCCCCTCATACATTACTAGCAGAGCTCACAAATATTGGAAAGCCAAGCCCTAAACTGACAAAGAATCTGATAACTTCAAATACAATTAAAGTCTGGAAAGCATTGTCCCATTTCTTTAATAGGAGGACGTGTCTGTCATATCTGACTCCAATTAGGAATAATAGCAATTTCCCTCCAGGTATTCAAAATGCCATTTTTCGATTATTAGAGTTAAAGGGGACTTATTTGATGATAGTAATGTCCTTTTGTCCTCAGAAATGCTAGAAGCAAAGTACGGTTTGGCACAGATTGATTTTTATATGTATTTTCAAGTCTGTCATTTTGTTTTTACAAAATGTAAGACTCCCCAGGATAAGCCCCTGTTGGGGCCAATGGAAGATGTTTCACTGGTACAAAAGGTTTTATTTCGCATTTTTATAATTATTTTCTATCCCATGATCCGCAAAAGATTGATACAGTTCTGAAAAAATGGGAGAGGGACTTAAAGACTGAATATGAAATGGACCTTTGGGATGCATGTATTCAATCCTCTCACTCAACTTTTTTGGACAATAAATACAAAGAAATGCAATACCGGATTCTCCACAGGCAACACAGGACACCATACTTGCTGAACAAAATTGACCTCAGTTGGTCCCCAGTGTGTATTAAATGTAAGAACGAGGTTGGAACATATATTCATTGCTTCTGGGAATGCCCCAAAATTGTTCATTTTTGGTCTCGTGTTACAAAAGAATTGAATGTAATTTTCAAATGCAAGCTTTGTAAAGACCCTGGGCAATACTTATTGGGCCTGCCATCTAAAATAGCAGTAGTACTAGACCCTGGGAGGTCCAAACTGTTAAATAAGCTTCTTCTGCTAACTAGGAAATGTATATCGTTTAATTGGATTCAGGTAAAGCCTCCAACTGTTACACAATGGTACAGCGAAGTTTTCAGAGTCTTGCTAATAGAAAGACGGTCGGCTGTCGACCAAAGTTGGGCCGTTGGTGAGCGTCTGTCACCCTAGTTTTTGTGGTGTGTCCTGCACCGTCGGCACTTTGGTGTTGGCGTCTGCAGCTTTTCGGCCGATTGAGCAAGTTGAATCGTCAGCGGAGCTTGTCAGTGAAAGAGATCACTCTGATTGGCTGTTCAGGTTTTATTTCCTCGCCCCTGTAGTGAGTGAATCTGCCTGTAGTGAAACCAGGGCTAACTGGTGCTTCCTCCTCAGGCCCCACTTTACTCAGCTGCCCAACAGACCCGCTGCTTCTTCCCACTTTAACCTGAGTAACACACCAGAGCTAGCTGGGAGCGGTTAGTGGAGTGTTAGCCGCAGCATGACCGGAGGGAAGCACAACCAGTTAGCCTCCGCTAGTCTCTGAGCTTGGACCGAGCCCTGGTTTGTTATTCAAGTTAAAGTGGGAAGTAGCAGCACCATACTCTATTTCAGATGCTACATAACATAACTCCAATATAAGCTAAAGTTAAAGGAGATAAAGAAGATAAACTCACAGGCTTTCTCAGCCCAAACAACACTGTCACCTTCAACAAACCCAGGCTCTGTTTATGCAGGTAGTGACCAGGTATCCAGGTAGTGACAGTGCCGAAACTACCTATCCTAGCACATTCACCATACTCTATTTCACACGTTACATAGCATAACTCCAATATAAGCTAAGGTTAAAGGAGATAGAGAAGATAAACTCACAGGATCAGCAAACACACTCACCTTGCAGCATGGTCCCCATTTACCCACAGTTTTAGGTTCTGGGGGGTTGGTAACACATCGTATGTAGCCCCTACCAGGAATCTAATAGGATTCTCCTCCATACTCCACAGGTCCCTCCAACTAAGCTTCCTTTTCTTTACACTTTCCCAATTCAACCACTGTCCCTGCTTAGCCTGGGCCACTACCTTTGCACCCCTTAATATCTCTTTCTGTCTACGTATCTGTTCCACAACCAGCTTTCTTTTGTCTTTGAGACCTGCTTTATTCCATTCCGGTTCACCTGAACCAAGCCCCAGGCCTTCCCGGCCAGATAATATGGGAATGTGAGCAGGAATAAGCCAAAAGGAATTGCAGGAGTTTTTGAATAGTTATGATGCACTTGAAAGACTCATTCCACGAAAAACACTGTCTGGGGGTTGCACTGCACTTCAAAGCTGCTGACGGTGAGAAGATACGTTTTTTTTGTGATTTACAAGCTTGTACCCCCTGTGCGGGCTTGTAATAACTACCCAGTAGGACACCCCGAAATAATTTTCCGTGACTTTGAGCTAAGCATCCAAAGCATCCGGTGATTCCATGCCATTGTAACAACAAGCTGATGTTCCCCTTAAGTTGGGCATGTGCAGAGGTTCAAAACCAAACTGGTGATTGTAACCAACCTGCGAGTACAAAAGGTTTCTAACAATACAGTCAGTTATGATGTAACGTGGAAACACCAACAGCAGCATAACTAATTTTTTTTATCTAAGCAGGCTTATCTATGATCAGACTAATGTAGCTCGTGTTGGATAATTATACCAAGGTTATTATAAATTCTGCTTCTGACACATTTCCTGTTAAAACCACAAAAGTTTTAACCTGTGAATTCATCAATTTTACCACATCAGATTGAGACGACAGGTTTCTGTATTATACAAAAACAAATGAATAGAAATAACTGGTACATTCAGGAGTCTGAGCTGTCATGTTTAATGAAACCATTCTCCTAAAATGTAGCTATATTTTATAATCATCTTCACCTTGTGTTTGTAATCGACAATATGTACATTGTACCAATGTGTCACAGTTTCTCCACATCCTTCATAGTAAAACACAGGTTGCTTCCTGGATCAGTATTTGTTCTATGCAGTGATGTTGTCTCCTGAGTCTTTCCTTGCTCACTTATTAAACGATACGCCTTGTGTCTTTTTTACTTATTAGGTTTTGGGGTAATGGACCAGGTTCCAGTTCATCCTCCATGTGTGATACAGCGTCCAGGCCTGTAGCCTGACTGAATCCGTACACATTTACAGGTATGGATTAGGGCACAGAACTGATGAAGAGCACGTTTTTATGACATGTAATGAGATACAACTGTGTAAACTCAATTAGAGCTTAGATTCTCTGCCCGAGCCCCGGCGGGCCCAAGCGGGGTCGGGCCGGGACCCCCCACCCTTCTGACAGTACCAGGTCGGGCCCGAGAGAGAGAGAGAGAGAGAGAGAGAGAGAGAGAGAGAGAGAGAGAGAGAGAGAGATATGCCCTATTCAATACATGGACATGCGATAACAAATTGTCATTAACTTATTACGCTATAAAAAACGATGAAATTATGGACCTACCCATGTTTAAAATGGCCTGTTGAAGTGAAAAAACGAGTGGAGTCGATGTTTAACCGGCGCGGAGAGCGCAGGACAAATCGCTGCCTGTGTGGACAGTCAAGCGCCTGCTGCATACACTCGCAGGATTTCCACGGCACTAACGCGCTCGGTGTGTCCTTAGCGTTACTTATAACAGCCAACTTATTGAAAAATGTCGGGTTTAAATCGGGCTCGGGCCCATAATTACAGTTAATTGGACGGGCCGGGCCGGTCCCGGACATAACGAGCACGGGCCCGGGCCGGGTCGGGCTGAATTTTTTGGGCCCGATCTAAGCTCTAAACTCAATTCTGAACACTAAGGTTTCATTATAGCAAAGGACCATATCGGGCAAAAAGAGTAAAATCAGCCTCTTTTTCTCAACATCAAAGTCATTTCACACTAAATACACCTTTCATGGCTGTGTAAAGGAAGATCATACTACAACACCTAAAAACATCTGCAAAAACACAGTCAGGAAAGACACTACTGTGCACCTAAGTTAGTTACTGTATAAAGGAAGCAAACTCAATAAACCCTGATACTCTCCTTCCTTTAAAACACCTTTGAAGTTATTACTATAGTATTGAAGAACATATACACATGGTGTTGTATGAGACGTTTTTACTCATAACTGGGCAAAAAGAGTTAAATCAGCCTCTATTTCTTTTCACACTAACTACACCTTTCACGGATGGGTGTCTTTTGACAAAGACAAAGACATGAGTGGAAAAACTGCAAAATGCTTCAATTTTCCCCCAATATCATTAGCTTCTATAACAATATATTCTCACACTCTAGTCTTGTAGCCTTGTCAAACCCCAGCATGCCTCTATATCATGCCTCTGTCTATCTTTTTACCCCCATCAACACACCTCCAGCACCACAAATACAAAAATCGTCTTGTCTGTTCTAGGTGGTTGAAAAAGGCAGCTTTACACGTACCTGTTGTTGACCATGGACCAGAGGAGAGTGGTCAGCAGGGTCCCCAAACAAATGAAAGTGAAGATCCAACAGATACGTAATTTCAAACGCAGTACCCTCATAACTGTCCCCTCCTGCTTACCATTAGCCGTCTTAACTTTTGTTCTCACACTCTATCTCTCTATCTGTTAATGATTTTGTTATTTGGTCTCTCTTGCCTTCATTTGTTTGTCTTTAGCCACCCCCTCCCTTCACCTTCCCTTGCCACTCCTACTCCTGCTCATGTGGACATCATTCAGTGTAACCTATGAGGGTGATGTAGGACAGTAAAAGCAGTTTTGATATCAATGCAAAGTCTGATTCATATGCATTCATTTGTAACAAAGTTACATATTCTTTGATGCTCCTTATGGGTTGGCAGTGGAAATCTTATGTATTTTCCAATGCATATGCATAAATAAGGGCATTGGCCTGTTAGATGGGATCTTTTTCTTGACCCATGAGCATCTTATCTTTCTGGTTTTCCAGTTTAGCAGCATGTCCAAAAACAAAACAGCTTATAACACATTGTCTCCTACCTGGCAGCTGAAAGATTAGAATTTTTAAAGGAAGTTTTTCCTGCTTATTTGTTTAGACCTGCAGTGTTGGGTTACCTGTGTTGAAATAATGCTAACAGCTAGACAAATACTCCTTTATCAGTTCAAACCAGTTGTATTTATCGAGGATGTCCACCCTCAACATCCGTCTATGTCTATGCAAACAATGTCTATGTTCATGCATGCATTCATGTGTTTGTGCCTTTTGTAAAATGTGCATGTCTTTGAGTGCCATTCTGGTAACCCCTAACATTTTTTTTGTTTTACATGTTCTTTGATGCTCCCTATGGGTTGGGAGTGAGTTGCAGGCCCAAGCAAAGAAGTTCAAGTATATCAAGGTGTTGTCCACAAGTGAGAGCAAAATGGAACGTGAGATTGACAGAACAAAATTCAAAATCAGTATTTTTGACCATTGGCAAAAGCGTTTTCTGTGAAATTTGATTTGTGGTAGACAGATATTATTCAAAAAGAGCCTGAAAATTGTACTGAGCCTGAAAATTATCACTCTGAAATGACATTTACTATCTTTATCCCAGACTAAAAGGGGATTTATGGTTGTGTGCTAAGTGGCTCACACTGAAAATAACGACAACATCTTGCCACATTTAGCTTCAAACAATGTTATAAGAAGTGTTGTGAATTTTTTTACATCCCATTTTACCACATTTACAGCAATATTTGTTAACTTACAAATATATTAAATAGTTAAATCTAAATATTAAATGTGGCACCTAACTGTTAAATGTTAAATCTAAATATTAAATCTAAATCTAAATATTAAATCTAAATGCTAAATGTAAATCTAAATGTTAAATCTAAATATTAAATCTAAATCTAAATCTAAATCTAAATGCTAAATGTTAAATCTAAATATTAAATCTAAATCTGAAACTAAATGCTAAATCTAAATCTAAATGTTAAATGTTAAATCTAAATGTTCTGGGTGAAACTAAATATTTAGCTAATATGCAAATTCACACTGCCGGTCACCGGAAGTACCAAAATAAAAGCTCGAGATGGTCAGACTGTGTTTATAGAATCAAATAATGAATTAAAACCAACTTATCGGGGGGAAATGAAAACATGAACATACATTAGCGTGATAATAACTACCTAAAATAACAAAAAAACATGTTTGGAGAAATTTTAGTTGAGGCATACTTTGAGTTGTTAGTGTCCCTTTGGAGGGAATCACCTTGTTGTTACAAATACTTCCAGGTAGAAAACCAGCGGAGTTTAGCTACATATATATATATATATATGAATATCTCACATTTATCACATCACCGTTTAGACTGATCTGGTGTTTGTAAAGTCTATAAACACAATGACTGAACAAACATTACTTTTTCTGTGTGCACATTTTGTAGTTAATAACATGGTTATCGTAGATTAGCCGGGCTAACAGTTAGCTGTTAGCCCCATTAGCGGTGTCTGTAATGACTCATTAACTCTAAACAGTCTGTGAAAAAAATATTTCTTTCCAGCGGATGTCTTAGTTACAACATGATTGAGCTAACTGGAGTAGTTTCATGTCGTATCCGACAACGGGAGGCTTTTAACAGATGACGTCCTGATGTTAGCTTTGCTGCTGCTGTTAGCTGACCCTGTAGCATTTAGATTTAACATTCGGATTTAACATTCAGATTTAGCATTTAACATTTAGGTGCCACATTTAATATTTAGATTTAACTATTTAATATAGCCTATTTCTAAGTTAACAAATATTGCTGTAAATGTGGTAAAAGGTGAATTAAAAAAATTCACAACACTTCTTATAACATTGTTTGAAGCTAAATGTGGCAAAATGTTGATGTTATTTTCAGCGTGAGCCACTTTACAAACGGCACCCCATAGTGCACAGACCCTACGCACATAGCCTACGCACATCTCTGATGCCGTTGTGAGCATTTTTACTTCTGCGGTAGTGTGTCCGTGTCACTCTGTAGTTACACTTCCAAAACACTAGTCGGCAGTGGAGGTTTCTGTGAAGTGCTGTAAAGTTTAGTTGATTCAAAACACACATTAAACACACGTTAAATATGGCTTAATAGAGACAATTTCAAACACAAGTAATCAAATCAGTTTCACTACAATTCATAGCATTCACAGACAAACACTTGTGTTAATCCTTCTTCGGGCTTGTAAAGTAGAGTTGCAAAATAGGGCACTCATGGAACCCATCAGCTGTATTCAACTTCTGACTTCCAGCAGACGGCGATACAGCCGCTGGGGACAGACCCCTGATTTTTTTGGCATTCCAGTTTGATTTGGGCAGAGGAGGCGAATTTCTGTTTCCGACTTCCGTTTATATATAAGTAAATATGCTGAACCACTGCAATGGGTTCAGAGTTTGCAGTGACACCAATTATGTTCTGCCTCGTTAGTTCACCGCACGGACCGTTTAAACTGGCAACAACTGCAGCCAGCTCATACGTGATTGGTCAATGTCACGCGGACTACAAACAGCCTACAACCGGAAACCAGGGCTCTTCCGCTCTTCTTCCGGAGGCAAGATCTCCGGGATTTGCCTACAGACTCTACATTCACTGAATGTAGAGTCTGTATTTAGAGATTATAAAATAGGGTGGTAAAAAGATTTATCTACCTATATCAAATATCTAGTAATGCCAAATTAATAATTACACTGCATCTAGATGAGCTATGTTAAGAAATAGTAAAGATGTTGGTTAATTTCAGATATTTCAGCTAGTACTCTAGAAACAGCATTTTTGTGACAGTAGTTTTTGGGGGCTTGTAGAGTTGTAAAATAGGGTCGTAAAAAGATATACCTGCTCAAATATCTAGTAAAGCCGAACTAGTAAATACACTGCACCGAGATGAAATATGTTAAGAAAAAGTAAGTGGGGTGTCGGTGGCTTAGTGGATAGAGCAGGCGCCCCATATACAAGGCTGTTGCCGCAGCAGTCCAGGTTCAACTCCAGCCTGTGGCCCATTGCTGCATGTCCCCCCCTCACAATTCACCATCCTATCAATTAAAGGCAAAAATGCCCTAAAAAATAGAAAAAGTAAGGCTGTTGGTTAATTTCAGATATTTTAGCTATAGTACTCTAGAAACTGCGTTTTTGGGACAGTAGATCTTCCGGCTGTAGAGTTGTCAACTAGGGTTGTAAAAAAGTAAATCTACTGATTATATCAAATATCTAATACAGCCAACTATCATGTTATTCTTAATATTATTATTGAAGGGAAATTATAACAGAGGAACAGCAGAACTATAAAATGTGTGTTATGCACATTTCACAGCAGACCTCATTTGCCTACCCGTTTCCACATAATTATTAATTATGTCCATGCATTCCCTGCCAGATTGTCACTGTCGCATCTGTGTCCTGTATCCTGGATCCTATTACTTGGAATCCAAACCATGGCTGTCTGTATTATTTTCCCTGTCACATGACTATTTGTTCTGGTTTCTGGTAAACATGGCAAACACCACTGTGTTGCCACTTCTCACGCTGCTTGCCTGTGACGCACCTTTTCACCTCGCAAGTCTCACTCTGACACTAGCGTGAGACTTGCCCAAACAATTCTCACAAAGAAAGGAGTCATTTATTGTATTTGCCAAATTTACAAGAGAGGACAAAGAGTTAAGAATTTGTTAGGCAGTATTTCACTTAAATACGATTCATAATTAATCTGGAAAATAAAAACAGTGTTTGAGGTACACATTTCAAGTTTTCAATGATTACGAAGTGTACTTTATTTTTTATTTTTTTGTGATTGACTTTTTGCTATTCTTTCAGTAAACAAAAAAAACAGCAGAATCAACAGTACAGTATACATACATAAACATATATCCACACCCTTATCTCAACAGCTCAGTCAGTTTACAGATAGTCAATTAGACACTTATTCATATGTATGCACACCACACCCACTCTTACTTATTCAGCATGCATCTTTGTATACTACATCTTTGTTTTTTAATGGGCGTACACATCAAAACTAATTAATAGCCTATAAAGATTCTGCATTTGGGAAAAGGGAAAATGATTGCTTAGAGGGTGTGGCTCAATACAATTAATCTAAATGTTTAGACATTTCACATTCCAAACAAAACAAATCATGATAAATCACTAGTACCTTTGAAAGAGCTGAATTTTTTCTGCACATAAGACAGAATTCTGACAAGTTTGCTACCCTGCAACCTTTAGTTAATTCAGAAGTCTGTCACTCTATTTTTAAGAATATGCTAAATTAATTAACTATATCTCAACAAATCTTCATTTGCATGTAGCCAAAATTGACACATTCTTTGGACACTAGATATCACATTTCAAATGGCATTCAGTTCAGTTTACCAGTGAGCCCAGCGTGACATTTGATAACTTGCTGTAATTTGGACTGTATGCACAGCATCATCATCATCATCTAATTTTTACCTAAATGGTAAGTATTTAACAATGCACCCAAAACCAGCAGAAAGAGAGATTTCTGTTTGTTTGTTTTTCACCAGTGCTTTACTGTTGTAAGTGGGGGGGGGGGAGAAAAAGTTTTGCATGTGACATTATAGCTGTTATAAGTTGTCAGAGTTGTCTTCCGGGTGAGCGGTTATAAAAGGTTGATCTGTGGGAGAATATATGAGAGCAACACAGAATACCTGAGAGCCTTACTGCATTATATTCCTTTTTATTTTCAATTGTCAATATGGTGCTTGAATTTTGGGTTTTATTTTACATAAATAAAGACATTTCCACCAAAAAGTGTTGCATAAAAACATCACCTGGATGCTGGAAATGAAGTATCAAGTGTCCTGTGGGAGGACCCCCAGACACCCTGCTGAAATGGTGTCCCCACCAATGAAATTAAACACCCTTAGACCTACTTTCTCTGGAGCTGTACCCACTGATCAAGCTTCTTTTTGCTTGTTCTAACA
The DNA here is from genome assembly GCA_026686955.1 of Epinephelus cyanopodus. Lineage (NCBI taxonomy): Eukaryota > Metazoa > Chordata > Actinopteri > Perciformes > Serranidae > Epinephelus > Epinephelus cyanopodus. Next base: position 26,255,008 of record CM048929.1, read on the forward strand.
CATTGTGGCCAAACCGATATGCAAAAGTATGTGCAAGACTAAATGAGTGAATGGGCTACAACAATTTGTTCTTGTCCAGTCAGCTGACCCTTAACTGGGAACTACTTTTCACCTGATTTGCAGTCTCCCAGGTGAAGCGTGAGCACCCCCTGACTGTGCAGCTGCAACAAGAGGCCAAACTCAGCCGGCATTGAATGGAATCCACTAGCTTTTTTGTCATCATAGTAGTGGTGACTCAGCGCGTAGAGTCCATGTGGGTGATTTCTAAAGGGCCAGAACCCGTACAGATGCACGTTGGCACAGAGTTCTAGTGCAAGGCTAACCATCATTAGTCCGCTGCTGAGCCGTGATTCTCTTAGGTGTCGGGCGCGCCAGAAGCGGGTTAGACACTTGAGGTAATCAGGGTTGAAGAAGACAGATGGTGTGGGGCTTCCAAAGTCCGAAGTTGTGTAGGCAGTCCGCAGGCACACAGGAGTGGAGAAGCCAAAGGAGAAGGCGGGAAGGAGCAGCAGTGAGTTGCCGTAGGTACGCAGACTCTCCACAAACGGTCGTCGATACCCACTTAGAGACCCGTACCTGAAAATAAACAGCAGAAGTCAAGTAACAAGACAAAATAAATATTACAAGGTCTTCATCTCTTTTGCTTACTTCTTTTTGAGGATTGTTGGGTTTGCTGTCACAAGGTCAGTCTTGATGCCCACATCTTCCTCATAGCCGTTTTTCAAAGGAGGTAGGTTGCACCTGAACAAAATATAGAAATCGTCAAAAGCAATTTTCAGTAGTGATGGCCAAATGAGGCCTCATGAACCACTGTCTTTTCTGAAGCCACCAGATGGCGCTGTCTGTTCAACAAAGGTTTGAAAGTGCACTTCATTGCCAGTCGTTCAGCCTTTATCTTCAAACCAAGAGCGCCATCTGGTGGGGTCAGAAAATAAAGAAAGTGTTTCATGAGGCTTCATTTGGCCATCACTAATTTTCAGTCAAGGGGAATTTAATTATGATGATAAAGGTTGTTATCAGCCTTTCAGCGCACTACAACAGACACCTTTCTCACCTGATAACAAATTGAGCTGAATCGATCATCTTTCCACAGCCGCTGTCACTCAGGATCCCTCCATTTCCAACAACAGCACATGTGTCCCGTGTTTTGTTTTGAAAAGGATGCTCCTGGAATGAATGCCAGCAGAAAAGATTTTACAAAATAATTACAAGTTTTGGCACCACCTTGTTGGCTTCATTTTTCAGAGTGAAGAGTTGAGAGTCCTGCCTTTCCTATTCTGCCTCTTCAGTCCTTCCCTCGTCCCCATTCTCACTTCCCCATCCCTCATTGTAATTCTCCATTTGTCCACTAGATGGATGTCTGAGTAGACACGTGGCCCTTGTCAGAACTTGCCAGGCCAAAGCAGTGAAATAATCTCAGTGATGAAACATTTCAGGAACAATTTAAGATACCAGACAAGCAGCAGGTGGTAATGATGTAATATTCATGAAGGACAAACATACCTTTGCGAAGATGCTGAAAATCCACAACGTCACCTTGAGGGATCTCCTCTTTTCCCCGTCATAAGCAATCTTAGATCCCACTGGAGTGTTGGCCTGCGTAATGATGGCCTTGTCAAAACCATTGCACTCAGAACTCAGCTGTAATCTGGGGAACCCAAAGGTATTTATTAAATAACATACAAGACAGTCAGGAGCGTTGGCACTGACTGAGTTTCATCATTAGCAAAATACAGCGGGAGCCAAGGTCCTCATCTGACTCATAATGTAAAGTTATTATTATATAAGGATCATTTTTAGTTTTCATTTTATGTCAGAAAGCATATGGACTCAGCTGCAGCTGTTCAATATCAGTTTTGATCAGTAAAATTTGTGTCATGGCTTTTTGTAGGGCAGTCTGAAGATGCTGTGTAGCAAGTTTGATGTGAATTGAAAAACAGTGCTTCATTAGTTTTACAGTTTTGTGATAAAAACAGAGGGATGGGCAACATAATTTGCACTATTTGGATTTTACAAACGTGTCTTCACAATTTAGCCTCTGTTTAACTAAAAGTTGCAAAGCCGTGGGCCATTTAGGTGATTTGTTATGAATCTTTTAAAGGTTTTTAAACTTTTTGAGAAACTTTTTGGCATTGTAGCTGCACCATCAGGACTATTGGCTCCCAGGTTGTATTGAGAAAGTTTAGCATGGGACTGGAACTATATGCCACGTTGGGTTTATTTTTATGCATGGGAGGTTAAATCTTAGGAGGAGAAGGATATTTGGCAAATATCTGTCTGCCCCCAAATTACCTGAATTTCTGGTAATTGTACTCCTGCTTCTTCCAGGTTTTAGGATAAATCTCTTTTACTTTTTCAATGACCTTCCTGTGATACACACATGCAAACACACAAACAAATACATATTTAGGTGTATAATCTCTGTAGTGTTGACATGACTTGCTCTGATGAAAGCATAAATAATTGTTAATTTAGGTAGTGATGGTGTTTGCTCTTACTCGCAGTGTTTACACAGTTTGGTGGGTGGAGGGTGGCTTTTCTTGTGGCGAGGTGGTCTGTGGGACGTCACATTGCTAAGGAGACAAAAGAGAACATCATCAGAACAGGATAGGTGTGTAAAAGGTTGATGCCAGGCAATCAAACTGATGATATAGTTGGCTCTGAGCACACACTTGGAACTGAAACAATGGCATTCTGGCTTAACTAGTTAAATAATAAAAACAAACATATTGAAGAGAATGATATCCACATGTGTCAAAGCACTTAAAACATATAAAGGCATGTCATTTCAAGCACAGACTCACATGGCGCCTTATGAAATGTATTCACACATGTCTGGACAAAAAGAGCCAAAATCAGCCTCTTTTTCTCAACATCAAAAGTCATTTCACACTCAGTACTTTTTTCACAGCTTTGTGCACTCTGGCAAAGAGTGACATGTAAAAGGTGGACAAAGACTGTCAAAGTGTTCGACAAAATCTTTCCTTATTATATCAGCATCTTCTTCTGCTCTGGTCTTCCAGTCCTCTCAAACCCAAGCTTTGTCTCTCGATCTTTTGCTCCCATTAACACACATCCAGCACACAAAATGTCCTCACTGCTACATGCTCTATAGCAGGGGTCTCAGACTCGCGGCCCGCGGGCCAATTGCGGCCTTCGGGACAATATTTTGTGGCCCCCTGCCTGAAATCAAAGCTTTGTGTTAGTGCGGCCCGCGCATTTTTTCTCACATGCATCAGGGGGTTTTATATTTTTTAACACCTGTGGGCTCCCGTAGCTCAGGCTCGTGACAACAGCGCAAATTAGCAATTGGTCACTTTAACATGTTTGGATGAACGAGTGGAGGGAAAATATCTTGTCACCTAGTGCTATACGGTTTTTGTCAGCCCCAGTCATGTCTTTTTCAAAACCTGTCGTGAAGAGAAAAGTTGGCGATGAGCACAGACAATTTCAGGAGAAGTGGGAGGCGGAATATTTTTTTGTTGAGCACAGGGGCATCCCAACGTGTCTAATATGCATGGATAAAGTTGCGGTGCACAAGGAGTGTAACATCAGACGTCATTACTCAACTAAACTGCTGAGGAGTATGCAAAATACCTGGGAGATGAGCGAGAGGACCGGGTCGCCAAACTTAAAACATGTCTACTGAGGCAACAAGATTTTTTCAAGAAAGCAAGCAAAGAGAGTGAAGCGGCTGTCAAAGCTAGCTACGTGGTGAGTGAGATGATTGCTAAAGCAGGAAAGCCATTCAAAGACGGCGAGTTCATCAAACAGTGCATGTTACAGGCTGCAAGTATAGTCTGCCCGGAAAAAAAGGCTCAGTTTAGTAACATCAGCATTTCAGCCAACACAGTGGCAGAGCGCATTTCTGACATGTCAGGTAACATTTATGATCAACTGCGTGAGAAAGCTAAACATTTCCATTCATACTCACTCGCTCTTGATGAGAGCACAGACGTCACTGACACGGCGCAGCTCGCAATATATGTCCGTGGTGTTGATGACAATTTTGAAGTTACGGAGGAGTTGCTCACAGTGATTCCAATGCATGGCCAGACCACCGGTCAGGAGATATTCCGCCAGCTGTGTGATTCCATTGAGGATGCCGGCTTACAATGGAAGCGTTTGGCTGGAATTTCTACCGACGGAGCGCCATCAATGACAGGGAGGAAAAACGGACTTGTAGCACTTGTTCAAAGAAAACTGGAAGAGGAGGGTGTGGAAGATGCCATTGCTCTGCACTGCATTATCCATCAGCAGGCCCTTTGCAGCAAAATCCTGAGGTTTGACAATGTGATGTCTGACGTTGTGAAAATCATCAACCATATCAGATCCAGGGCTTTAAAGCACCGGCAGTTCCGCGACTTTTTGGCTACCTGCTCCTCAGTTTTAACTCAACCAATCAGCTCTCTGTCTCATCACCTCATTCCCCTGAGCTTCTCTGCCCCATTTCTTCACGTGCACCTCACCCCCTTGTCAGTCAAGTTTGTATTCAAGTCCTGATTTCAAGATTCAAGATCCCTTCATTGTCATTCAGCAAAACATCAGTGTTGCAAAGCAGAACAAATTTACGAGCATGGTACCATTACAAACACAGATAAATAAAAAAGAAAAACAGTATATAAAAAGAGAGCTTTATAAATAATAGGCCTATATATACTTACACATATGATTGCGTTATTGCACATCGGCGGTGTGTTATTTTGTTGAGCAGTCTGATAGCAGCCGGTAGAAGCTGTTACTGAACCTGATAGTGCCGCTACTCAGGCTGCTATACCTCCTACCTGAAGGCAAGAGGGAGAACAGTTTGTTGCAGGGGTGAGTGGAGTCTCCCAGGATGCCGGTCGCTTTAGCCAGTAGGCGTTTTTGAGCCAGATCCTCTATAGGTGGCAGTGTGACTCCAATAGTCCTTTCTGCTGTCCTCACCACCCTCCTCAGGGCCTTTCTGTCTGAGGTGTTAAGAGTTGTCATGCCAGAGAGAGATGCTGCTGGTCAAAACACTCTCAATGGTGTCCCTGTAGAAGGTGGTGAGGATGGATGGATGGATTGAGATGAGCCCTCTTCAGCCTCCGCAGGAAACGTAGACGCTGTTGAGCCTTTTTCAACCGAGAGGAGGTGTGCAGGGACCAGGACATGTTATTGGCCACATGAACCCCCAGGAACTTAGTGTTCTGTACAGTCTCCACAGCAGTTCCGTTGATGAGGATTGGGGTATGCATGGACCGTTTCCTCCTGAGGTCAATCACCATTTTCTTGGTTTTCTCAATGTTCAGTACAAGGTTGTTGTTCCTGCACCAGTTTGCAAAGAGCTTCACCTTCTCTGTCTAAGTGTTCTCCTGGTTGCTCTGGATCAGGCCCACCACTGTTGTGTCCTCTGGGTACTTAATGATGTGATTTTTACTCTACTTTGCACAACAGTCTTGAGTCATCAGGATGAACAGTAAGGGGCTCAGGACCAGTGTTGGGGGTCGTTACTCAAAAACGTAATGTATTACACATTACACATTACTTAGGAAAAAATTAATTCCTTACTTTACTTGATTACTCCCTGGAGAAAGTAGTTAGTTACAATACTCAGTTACATTACTACTTACTCTGTAAAATTGCCTGAAATGCATTGTCACGTAATTTGCCAGTTAACGATATAGCATTAAACCTTACATATGTGAAACAATCCTAAGGTAGGTATAGTTAACTAGATGGATATACCTAGAGTCGGCTTCACGAGGGGGCACCAGGGGGCAGTGCCCCCCCCCCCCACTTCATTTATGTCATGTCCAAGAAGTTAAGTTAGTTATTTTTAGTTCTGTCTTGTGTCTATGTTGTCTCGTGGCTTCCTGTTTTATTTTGACATCCAATTCTCCTCTCGTTTCAGGTAACTTGCCCTTTCCCCTCGTGTGTTCCCACCGGTCTGATTGTCTGCCCTGCCCTGATTGTTTCCACCTGTTTCCCATTACCATGTGTGTGTGTGGGCAGTGGCGGAGCTAGACTTTTATCCTTGGGGTGGCCAGGGGGTGGCCAAGGCTATTTCAGGGGGTCCACAGACTATAACAATGAATTTGTTTCTCGACTTATCAATTGCAATCGGAGTGTCAAATGTTGAAATATACATACTAAGCACACAGGAGATGAGATTTATGTATATATAATTTGCAGTTTATTAACAATGCAGAAAATGTAAAACATAACTTGGCAACAATTTTTCAATACTGCATTAATAATAACTCATTTTTACAAAAATGGTGAAAATGCACCAACACATTCATAGTTGGGGACAGCTGGCTCTGGGTCTGGCTCTTGTTGCTCATCGACATCCTCATCCTCAGAGGCCTCCGTGTCCTCCTTCGATGGAACTACATTGTATAGTGTAATCAAAATAAAAATGCAACCACCATTAAAAAACAACACTCATCAGTAACCAACATTTCAAAATATCTAAAACTAAACTTAATTACTGAACTGAGCATGTGACTGTTTCTGTCTATGCTCTGACCTGGTGATGATGGGCTGTGCTGTGTTGTGCATTCTCTCTCCGGACTAGTCCCAGGAAGGGAGCTGCCACCTTTGTCTCCTGTGTCCTCCCTCAATGGAACTACATTGTATAAGAATAAAAATATTAGTGTAAGCAAAATAAACATACAACCACCATTAAAAAAACAACACACATCAGTAACCAACACTTCAAAATATCAAAAAAATAAATAAATAAATAACTTAAGGGTTCCTACACATTTAAAATTTCCAGACCCTAATTCCCAGACTTCTCAGTAACAAAGACAGAAATCTTTTTGTGACATTTGAGTAATAAGATGTGTATCATGTGAATAGATTATGCAATTCATCATGCAAATCATTTGTTATCATTATTCTGAATTTGTATGCCATTATGTCACTAAATTATTTCCAGGAGATTGTAGATAGGTAGTGTATGCAAAATAATTAACCCAAACATCTTAAGATAACCCAGATAAGTATTAAGATAAATATATTTCCATACAATTGTTTCCATTTTCCATACTACTACAGACCTGGAAATGTAGAAAATCAAATTCCATACTTTCCATACTAGCGTAGGAACCCTGTAACTTAAAATTACTACTGAAGTGAGCATGTGACTGCTTCTATGCTCTGACCTGGTGATGATGGGCTGTGTGCATCAGATTCTCTCTCCTCCTGACTCGTCCCAGGATGGGAGCTGCTAGCAGACCTGAATTCTGGCTGTCTGCCTGCCTCATCTTTTCCTGACTTGGTTCTCTTTAAAAAGAGGTTATAAATCTTCTCCCCCTGCCTTTTCATTCTCAACTGACCCTATGAAAAAATAAGCCAGCCAGTCTTGTTAACGTTACTCCTAGCATCACTTATAATCACAAAATGTTATTAAATCCCTACTTCAAGCCTAAAAAATGTCAGGGCAAATAAACCACCGTAGATGAAAGTTTAATATTCAGACTTTTCAGCTAGTTGACAGCAGGCTAACTACCGTGTTCACGTTACGTGAGCATGAAACAGCTAGCTGGCTAATTCTCCAGTTTCATACCTCTAGAATCACTGGAGAAACACGTATATAAATAGCGACCCAAATGAATTAAATGTAGACGTTAATATTGAGCGGCTGTTGGAAGCTAGACGCCATGAGATGTAACGTTAACGTTTGCTTGATGCCGTGGCTCTCTGCTTGTAGCAACAACAAAAAAAATCTCCTATCTACAAAAGTTATTTTAAACAGTGACTCATTAGGACACCAGCGTAAAACTTACTTTACGACGAGGATTTCACTGTCCATGAAGGGTATCCTTCGTCTCCTTCTTTTGCGTCACTTTGTTGATCTCCTGTCTCCAGCAACGATAACCGGCTCCAGTTCAAATCAGATTCAAATCTTCCTCTGCTTCAGTGGCGATTCTTCTTCTTCTCCTAATGAACGTGGATTGCAACGCTTTGTGGTACATAGCGCCAACTACTGTACAGGAGGGACTTAGCAGTCAATAGGCTTCACTGATCTAAAAATGCAACTGGCTCCTTCCGACAAGACGTGCGGTGCCGCGATATGTCAGTCATCTGGGGTGGCACCTGGGGGGTCCAATCAGATTTCAGGGGGGTCCAGTGCTACCCCGGCCTCCCCTCTAGCTCCACCTCTGTGTGTGGGTATATATAAGCTGCGTTCCAAAAACGGTTTGAGTCGCCCTCGCTCACTTGCCCTCAGCACTTGCCCTCGGGGGAATCTCCGCCGCCATCTTAAGGGCTGTTCCATTTCTCTAAACAGCTGAAGTGAACTTTGTGAGATCGACCCTTGAGGGCTGAGTGATCGAGTCAACAACGATGGTCACTCCAGAGCTGTATATCACCCACAATGCATTGCAGTGGTGCACGAAAAATATGTCCATGCGGTGGCGATAATGAACCTCAAACTCCGTTGGCTGCTGTCTATTTACCACCAAAGAAGAAGAAAATAAATTTAAGGAGCCAGCACGGGTCGGTTAATTGTGCAATTAGACTGTCCGTGGCAGTTATGGCAGAACCCACCGTTTACAAGTGTAAGTATATAAGCTATTTGTCACAGACAAAAGAAAAAGAAAGCAAAATACTTGTATCTAAATAGCATTTTATTTTTCTGATGTCACGTCGTTTGTTGTGCATTCTGTGTGATTAAGGGATTGTTTCCATATTGTTACAGGGTCTGATGAGGAGACGGAGCTCCTCATAAAGCTCAGAATAACAAACGAAGCTCTCTTTACTGGGAAAAGAAATGCCTCAAAGCTGGCCTGGGAGTGAGTTTGTTTGTAACTTACTGTGGCATTGCATATTGTATTACTGTTACTTGCTTCTTTGTTGTGGTGCCCAAGGGTGGTGCCGGAGAATCTCAGTATTGAGGGCTGTACGGCCCTCAAACTTGCCCCTCAACTTTACGTTCTGAGAATCGGGACAGCACTTGCTTTTTTTTTTCTTCTCTTTTTTTCCCCTTCTTTTTCTTTTTCTCTTTCTCCTTTTTTGTAGATGCTTATCTCGTCTTTTTTAAACATTTTCTTAAACTGAGACATATTTGTACAACTTTTCAATTCCTTGCTTTGTGAATGCCATAGTTTTACACCTGCAACAAAAATACACATTTGTTTTAAGCTTAGCCTTGCAAATGAATGTTTAAAATCAAGCTTCAGTCTGTTGCCCCCTTGCTCCAATTTAAATAAGTTTTGTAAATGTTCTGGTAATGATCTGTTCTTTGCTTTAAACATTGTTCCTTGTAATGTCTATCCTACATGACTTTAAGTGTTGTGTTTGTATTGTTGTCTGAACCACAATCTTTAACAATTAAGGCCATAAAGACAATGACGAGGAGGAGGAGGATGGTGGTGGTAACAGGCCTAATAATCAGGAAAAAACAATCTAAAAACTAATGTCAACTAAACTTAAAGTAGGTTAAATGTATTTAAACAACAAAACTGTCTACAAATTATAAGGTAAAGACAAATAAATAAATAAATAATGAATTGCCCAAATAAAATTTGATACAAAACTAATAATTCTGATAATTACCAGGTACCGACGTATTGCCATCAAGCGCAGAATACGTCTCCGTCTTAATGACATGAGTCTCTGTATATTTTGTGTGATTTGGAATAGGCAGTATAGCGCTACTCCAACGACATGTGGTTGATCCATCATTGTCTGCCCTGTGAGTGAACGAGGGCAGGTGTGTTCCATTTACCTCTTTCACTCCCCCTCCGCCCACTTTCCCTCCGCCCTCCAAGTGGCCTCCGTGTGACGTCAAAGCAAGGGCTGAGGGCAAGTGAGCGAGGGCGACTCAAACCGTTTTTGGAACGCAGCTATAGTCTGTGTTTCCCTTTGTCCTGTGCCAGTTCGTCTTGTCTCGTCAAGTCAAGGTCCTCCATGTCCCATTTATGGTGTGTCAGGTTATGTATTCTTTTGATACTTTGCTCGGCTTTTGCCATTGTTTAGTTTTATGTTAATTTGATACTTTATCTAGCATTTTCCTCGAACCTTGTTGTTTTCCTCGCAAGAGTGATTTTTTGTTATTCTGATTTGGTTTTTGATTTTCCTCTGTAAGAGCGATTTTCCTTTGTTACTTTGAAATTAAAGATTGTTTATTTGCACTTTAATCCGTCCCTGAGTTGTGCATTTGGGTTCACATTCAGGTTCAGTTGTGACGATTTACTGTGCCCCCTCACTTGTTTAAAAGCATATGTTTTCTCCCATCAGTGTAACTAGCGATGACTGAAATCCATTATGCTATTAGGCTGTTGCATGAGGTGTAACATCATCAAGAACACATATCAGGGTATGCAATGCCAAGTGCTCCACCAAGGATGTGCATAAAATGAAATCGATGTGCTCACTGGAGTAAAACAGGGCTGCCTAGTTTCCCCATTCCTCTTCCGCCTATGTATTGACTGGATCATGAAACAAACAACCCGCAATAAAAAGACTGGCATCCAGTGGAGTCTGACAGAACAACTTGAGGACCTCGACTTTGCGCATGACATTGCACTATTCTCACACAGCCATCAACAGATGCAGGACAAATCCCAACTGCTAGAAACAACTGCAGCTGGACTTAGACTCAAAGTAAATGGATCAAAGACTAAAATCATGTGGATTAACAACAAAAGCATGAACCCTATAACCGTCAGGGACCAGACTCTGGAAGAGGTCAACAAATTCACACACCTGGGAAGTGTAATCGCTGTGGACGGCGGGACAAAAGAGGACGTCAAGACAAGAATACTGTAGGAAAAGCGAGAACAACTTTCAACATGTTAAATAGGATCTGGAAAACCAAAGACATCTCACTCAATACCAAGCTGAAAATCTTCAACTCCAACGTTAAGACCGTACTATTGTATGGATCACCAATGACATCACCAATACATTGCAAACTCAAACGCTGCCTAGACGCACCCTTGGGATCTTCTGGCTGAACAAAATTAACAACATCGACCTGTGGGTACACACCAAACAAGAAACAGTGGAGGTCCAGCTGATGAGGAGAAAGTGGAGCTGGATGGGTCACACACTTAGAAGAAACAAAACAGCAATAACTGAACAGGTATTAACATGGAACCCACAGGGCAAGCGAAGCAGAGGAAGGCCCGAAAACACCTGGAGAAGGAGCACAGAGCAAGAAATAAAGAAGAAGGGACTGACGCGGACCCAGCTGGAGAAGATGGCCCAAGACAGACAAGGGTGGAAACATTTCATTAATGGCCTATGTTCCGAAAGGAATGCAAAGGCCTAACTTACTAACTAACTATGAGGTGTCAGGCCAGAGCTTCTTGTTCATTGCAGCTGGTTCACAAGGTAGGCCCCTGAGCAGACTTCCCTCTTTCTCTCCTTAAGTATTTGCGGGGTTTCCTCCAGAGAAGTTGTTATGCCAGGCGGGGGTGGTTACCGTGTGTAAAGGTGTTATGATTACATTACTTCATACTTCATACAGAAATAGATAAATTCAAGGACTTTCAATGACCTTTGTACATTTATGCATATTTCCAGAGCCTTGAAATATTTTTTTCAAATTCACAAACTTTCAAGGATTTCAAGGACCCATGGGAACCCTGTTGGTTTGTCATGTCATTTAACATGGTAAATGTTTAGCATCTGTGAGCCCCAGGAGAAAAATGTAGGCCTTAGGCCTACAGATAAGTTTAAGTAAGAAACCCAACGTAAACTGCCATTTATTTCTTCTGCTAAAGAATGTAATTTGAGGCAAGGAATGATAATGGCATGTAACTATACATGAGCAGTTAATTATCTGGAGTTTTCATTTGAAACAACCCAGTGTATGCATTGCATGCAATTCTATATAATGAGGCCATGCCATATCTCAGCATTGACTAATTAATGTAAAATCATATGCCGTACCCATGTTTGTCCACTAAATTGCTGTAGAACTACTTTTTCTCCAGTAAGCTACGGGCCATTTCTCAGAGCAGGAGGCTCGTTGACAGTCAGCGTTTCACACAACTTCATGTCCAAAAACCCGAACTATCACTTTAATGTTAGTATAAGCATGATTCAGTAAGTTGGCTCCCCATGTCGCAAAGTCCAAATGTTGGTAAAAGTGAGGGAGAACTTTCTTCATGTTTGTCTGGTTAAAGTCCCCAGCAACAATAAATACTCCCTCAGGTTGAGTGGTTTGCTGATTATGAAGCTGTAGATTTGGCAAATTTTTCATGGGCACAGGCCACATACTCAGCTCTGCTGGTCATACCACAAATGCATGTGTAATTTTGGTACCATTTAAAAGGGAAATAAACTTTCCAACTATATACGATTTATTGCCAAGAAGCATTGTTACAACAAAGAAATAATTTACCAAACACAAATTTCCTTACTTTTATACTTAGTTTATTATTTCCTTATGAGTAACCACTCCAGTGGTGCACAATGGGTGGTTGAAGCTTTGTGTTGAACCATCCAGTTTGCCCATCATAGCCACACCAACAAAAGGTTCTTCCAATAACCATCGTAGAGAAGCAGTAGCTTCAAACAGTTTCCATTTTTAAAAAAGTCTATGCTTTAAAAACACCTTTATAAATGGAGAGATTGGATAAACTGAGAAAATAAATAACTATAAAACAAACAAAAAAAGCAGCAGAAATTGCAAGCCCACTTACTCTCCTCAGTGTTACACACAATATCCTTCCAAACAACAAGTTTGTCTTCAGTTGTGAGATATTTCTGTATGAACAGAATATGAAAGTTGCTACTCTACATTCAGTATGTACAAGGCCTTCCACAGGTAAGAGAAGAACAGCTTAAGGTACCCAATCACCCATCATACTTTTTCCTAGAGCAGGCATGTCCAAAGTCCAGCTCAGGCCCTTAGACCCCTTTTAAACGGTCCTCGGCTTGACTCTCAAAGTATACTATATGTGGCCTGTCACACAATATTGGTTAATCAAGCAACATTGCTTTGCATTTTTTCGGTTCACCTTATAATGGTAGCAATATTATACAGTTTGTAGACATGCATCATGTAGGAGTTATCATAATGCATGTGGCTCAAAAAAGACATGTAAAGGGTTAAAGTAGGACGTGGACCACAAAAAGATGTTCAGTTTCACCTCAGCTGACTTGGACACAAGAAGAGAAAGAAAATATGAAATTTGAGGTACACAGAAGACAGAAACTGCCTGATCAGGGGAGAAAGCACAGAGGCCAAAGATTAATAGCCTGTTAAAAAAAAAATAAATTCTGATGTCATGAGCTCAACACTGTGTTTCGCTCTCTGTATTAGTCTGAACTTGGTGCCACTCCAAATACTTTCAGTGGGTGGTAGTACTTACCTTGACAAACTTCTTGAACCAATCAGCACAGCAAAGCATAAATAAAAAGAGGACCGTCAGTAGAGGAATGCATGTAACAGCTTGATGCTAATAAATAGTGCTAATAAATCAGTGGATCATATGGTGTCCCAGCCAAATCTGTAGTTTGTGAAGAAATGCTGCATGGATATTGGCAGGTTTGGGGCATGGTTCATTGACACTATATTATAGAAGCTGAGACCTCTTAAGAAAAGCTTTTGAATTCCACTACAGCAATGAAATACTTTTTTTTTTTTTGATAAATATTTATTCACTTTAACATTTTTCCAAAAAAAGAAAGATAGAAACACCCACATGATTCTAAAACTGGCTCAAAAAGAATTATCTAGTTTGGTCACCTTCATTATGTACATAATTTCTCTGAATGAGAAATACACCATTCAGACTTTAATCTGATGAACAATCTTCCAGGTGAAGCCTGAGAATCCCCTGATTGTGCAGCCGCAACAAGAGCTCAAACTCACTCGACATGGTGTGGACTCCTTTTTTAGGTGCTACGTCATCATAGTAGTGGTTAGTCAGGGCGTAGAGTCCATACGGGTGATTAGCGTAGGGCCAGAACCCGTACAGATGCACGTTGGTACAGAGTTCCAGCGCCAGGCTAACCATCATGAGGCCGGTGCTGTGTCGATTTTCTTTTAGGCCTTGGGAGTGCCAGAAGCTGACCAGACTCAGGAGGTAGTCAGGATTTAAGTAGACAGGCCGCATGGGGATTTCAAAGTCTTCAACACTGTAGGCAGCCCGCAGGCATACATTAGTGTTAAAGCCATAGGAGAAAGCGGGACAAAGCAGCAGGGAGTTGCCGTAGCTATGCAGACTATCCACAAAAGGACGGTGGCGCTCCAATAGAGACTGATACCTGAAAACAAACAGCAGATGTCAAGCAACAAGGCAAAAGGAACGATACAAGGTCCTTAAATCCTCTTGCTCACTTGAATAGAAAGATGCTTGGGTTTGCTGTCACAAGGTCAGTCTTGATGCCCACATCTTCCTCATAGCCGTTTTCCAAAGGAGGTAGGTTGCACCTGAACAAACAACAAGATATAGAGATCGTCAAAAGCAATTTTCAACAGAGATGAATTTATTTCTGTTGATAACGGTTGTTATCAGCCTTTCAGCGCACTACAACAGACACCTTTCTCACCTGATAACAAACTGAGCTGAATCGATCATCTTTCCGCAGCTGCTGTTGGTCAGGATCCCTCCGTTCCCAACAACAGCACATGTGTCCCGTGTTTTATTTTGAAAAGGATGCTCCTGGAACAAACACCAGCAGAAAAGGTTTTACAATATATATCCCAATATCACAAATCAAAATTTGCCTCAGAGGGCTTTACAATGACACCCTCTGTCCCTGGACCCTCGTAGCAAATAAGAAAAAAAGTCCCATACAAAATAAATTTACATGGGGAAAAATGGAAGAAACTTCAGGAAGACCAACTGGGGAGGGATCACTCTTAGAGGATGGACAGATGTGCAACAGATGTCGTGTGTACAAAACAGACCATGATAATAAATTTTCAGTAAAGACAGTCCGTATGACAAAATGATACACAGAGGGAGGGTGGGAGAGTCCTTCCTTCAGCTTCTTTCTCACTGCCCCATCCCTCATTGCAATTCTCCATTTGTCCACCAGATGGATGTCTCTCTCATTTATCTGCGCATTTGTTTGCACCTTCCACCATCAGCCCTGCAGTACCAGCCAGGTTGGCAGTACAAAACTATGAGTGTATTCCCTTCCCCATTGTCAGTGTCGCCTGTGTGTCCTGTACACTCCATTCTGCATCATACAGAGCATACAAGGAATTTGACTTCTGTAAACTTTGCTCTCAGTCAGGGGCAACTGCTCTGAGACAACATGGGAGGCTCTAAGTGATATAGCTCATTAGCTCGTTAAACCCATCTGAAAATCTTTGAGGTGTGTTTTGCTGTGGTTCTATGGCATGGGTGTGGTTGAAAAATGGCTTCAATTAAATGTTCCTTTTATAAGTTACTGCCTCGCTACAATATGACAAATTTTATCATGTAAAACTTCAAGTGAGCTTCCCCTGTTTGAAAGATCAGCAGCCGCCACTGCCCTCAGGGTACCAGTATTGACAGATGGAGTTTTTATGCTGCTTTGCTTTGCTTTAAAACAGTGTTGTTTTTGGCAGGCATTTTAGATTTAGTCTTAGTCTTAGTCTTTTGGACTAAAATGCTTATTAGTTTTAGTCAAATTTTAGTCATTTCTATATAGTCGACGAAAACTCAAAAAGGTTTTAGTCTAGTTTTAGTCAGTTTTAGTAAAAAAAAAAAAAAAAGGAAAAAAAAGAAGTAGTCTTTTAACAAATTAATTTAGGCCAATAAGTATTGGAGATTGCTGTTGGACAGACACCATTTATTTTACCATATTTCAACTTTTCAACTTTTTTTCCAACATATTTCAACTGTTTTTTTCATGAATTGATGGCCTACTTCATCATACAAGAGTGTCACACATAAGCTGTGAAAATAGCAGATCTATAAGTTCAACACATTGTGACGGGTCGGGCCGGATTTAGTCAAAAATGTAGCTATAAATTGTATTCAGGCTGGGGTCAGATTCAGTCAGCTTTCAGTGAAAATGCAGTGTAAAAATAAAAAAAAAAAATAAAATAAAATCCTATTGTCTGTCCTGTTTATTGCTTGGGCACGAAAACTCACACAAGTCTTGTTATGTCATGAAAAAAAGGGCGTCAACATTTTTAGTTTGAAAACAGTTCAACTTATGTGACAGAGAGGCATGAACACACCTGAGATTAAAGTCAAGGTATGAAGTCTTTTCTGGATTGGAGCCAGTTTCAAAGAAACTGTGCCTCATGTTATGATTATTTGTCTGCCACAGTTGCCTCTATCATTAAATTAAACATGTGTTTACTTCACATGTTGAGTGATCTCACTGTGTGTTGTTTTTGTCAGTGGTCGAAAGAAATGAGTTGTACTTTTCTTAGTCAATTTTTTTTTCGAATCCAGTTCTTAGCAAAATATTTTGATTTGATTTTGCTTTATTTAAAAAAAAAAAAGCAATTTGTCTTGCATCCCAGAATGTCAACTGTTTCACCTTTAAACAAAAATACAAAACAACATTTAGCCAAAAAAAAGAAACACAGCAAATGCTACAAATCATAACAGACATTTCAAAAAGTGGATGCAGTGCAACAAATGAATCATTCTCTATTACCTTCAGTATTCAACTCAGGCGCACTAAGGCTACATTGAAGACATACTTTGATTTAACCTCGTGAGACCTGAGCTTTTGTTTGATATGCATTTTTAATCTGTCTTAGCTATTTGGGATCAGTAGGATCTGGTAAGTATAAAAAACTAAGCATTGTCTTTAAACAGGAAGTAGTATTTGAAGTAAATTACGTCCTCATATGGGGACATTGTGTTTATTTTTAATAGCCACAAGTGTGTAATAAAGTATAAACCATTTCATTTAAATGCCTGAAAATTGTTCATTTTGTAATTTTGTATGAATTTTCCTTGCTCTTTACACCGAGCTGGAAAGTTCCTTTTGTCTGTAGGAACAGTCTGTCACTCCTAATTGTGTGAAATGCTGCAATAACATAGTCCCAGTGTCCACAGACGAGATGATAATAAGGTCCTCATGTCTTCAGTTACTTCCTCATTAACAGTGTCTGAGCTTGTTACTGTCACAAAAACTGGTCAGATTTTGTTTGCGATATTAAACTGCAAACATTATTAAGCATAAATAAAGAAGTTTCAACCATGAAATTTGTTCAGGTTTTGTACGTTGTCCACTGTTGAGTCAGCGTCAGCTGCAGACTGACTTGGCAGAGATGGCTGCCATCTTGTTTTTCATGTATTACTGTAGTTTATTTGTACATGCTTTTGTTAGCACTAGATGCCACAAAAAAAGTGTCCCGAACAAGAACAACAGGTCTGAGTTAAGCAGAATGGAGTATAAGGTGCAGCAAACCCAAAATGTGATGTCCTCATATGAGGACGCAGGGTCTCAGGAGGTTGACGAGTTGACAGACTGAGGAAGTCATTTGTTCCCTAGTCAATCAGGTCAATCAGGCCTGTGGGACTCTAAATCTTCTGTGTGGTGGCAAAAGCTAACATTCTTTAAAACATGTGTGAGCAGGGTTGAAATGATGTATGCTGAAGTCATATTATATTGTATGAAACAAATATAACCTGCAAAGGGGGGAAACTCAGCAGCGGATCATTATACTGAAGGTCAAGAGGCCCCCACTTCAAATGTGGGAGCTGTCTGTGTTTTCGCCCCGCAAAAGTTTTTTTGGGAAATTTCATAACAAATTAAAAAAAGCCACAATCCAGTGTGTGTCATCATGTGTGTCAAAAGAGCCAACATGTGAGTAGACACGTGACCCTTGTCAGGACTTGCCAGACCAAAGCACTGAAATAATCTCAGTGATGAAACATTTCAGGAACAATCAAGACACCAAGCAAGCAGCAGGTGGTAATGATGGTAATATTCATGAGGGTCAAACATACCTTTGCGAAGGTGCTAAAAATCTTGGACGTCACCTTGAGGGTCCTCGTCTTTTCCCCGTCATACACAATCTTGGATCCCACCGGTCTATTGGCCTGCGTAATGATGGCCTTGTCAAAACCATTGCACTGAGTGCTCAGCTGTAATCTGGGGAACCCAAAGGTATTTATTGAATCACATACAAGACAGTCAGGAGCGTTGGCACTGACTGAGCTTCATTATTTGCAAAATACAGCAGGAGCCAAGGTCCTCATCTGACGAAAGATAAATGTGTTAAGATTTTATTATTTTATAGCAGAAAGCAAATGACTCAGCTGCAGCTGTTCGTTAATGTGCCCCTGCTGAGCATGGCTTAATGTACAGTTCATTGGAACTACATTTTAAATCATACTCATTGTACGTTCCTGAACTGTATGGACAATTCTTGCCTGTATGAACTGAAGACACTAGAGATACAGCACATCTATGCACGCATAGACAAATTTCATTGCACTTCTGGTTATCTTTTGGTTTTGATTCATTTCTGTATTTATTTATTTCACAACTTTAAGAATAAAATAAATCAAAAATAAAGTACCTGATTTTTTGGTAATTGTACTCGTGCTTCTCCCACGTTTTAGAATAAAGCTCTTTCACTTTGTCAAGGATCTCTCTGTGAAACACACATGGCAACACACACACAAATACACAGTCAGGTGTATCATCTCTGTAGTGTTGACATGACTTGCTCTGATTAAAGCATAAACAAAAGAATGCAATTTAGGGAGAGGCAGTGATGGTGTTTCCTCTTACTTGCAACCGTCACAGAGTTCAGTGGGTGGAGGGTGGCTTTTCTTGTGGCGAGGCGGTCTCTGAGACACCACATCACTGTGGAGACAAAAGAGAACATCAGAACAGGAGAAACAGGACAGGTGGGTATAAGGTTGAAACTAAGGTTGGTTCAAACTGAAGATATAACTGGCTCTGAGCACACAGTTGGCACTGAAACAATGGTATTCTGTGCTGAAGCTGATAAACAATCAGACTGTCAAAGTGTTCAAGAGCCCTAAACCCCCCAGAGTGTTTTATTAGTGGCCAAATCGTCAGAAAAGGGCCTTTTTAAGGACATGTCCCATGACAAGCAAAAACCCATTCACATCACATCTCTGCTTGTGCTTTGCTAGACATCTACTCTACGCTCTCTTCTCTCCACTTTGTAGAAATGGCTCTTGTTTCTGGTGAGTAGGAGCAAAACTTTTTTCTTTAAATTGCTACTTAAGCTGTTTTTTTATATTCTACTTGAGTTTTAAAACAGCTCAGAGATGCCTAGAAGAATCCCAGGAGTGGGAAATTTCATCAGCAGCTCTGGAAAAAAGACCACAGTTCTTAGGTAATGTGTTGCACACACATTGTTATTTACATTTAGATATTTCTGTATTGTCTATGAGACAAAGAGATATTTGTATAACACAGAAAAGTCTGTGATTTTTCTGTAGAGGAACAACATCTATTTGATGAAATTTTGTGCTGAAGGGACGACGAATGCTCTCGGCCAGTTGCTGTAAAGAAGATATCTCCCGCCAAGAGCTCTGGAATCTGTTGTGAGTAATCTTTATCTAAAACGTGTGAAATCAAAACTGTTGTTTAAATAAAAATGTGTTTTAATTCCAACCTGGATCTATTTTAATTTATTAACATCTATGAAACAGGTGAATCGCAGTCGACGCCATGGGCATCAAACAATAGACTGTGTTTACATGAAAGGCAAAGAGACGAATCATCAACAGAGTTGTTCCCATACACCCAAGATTTGTCATGAGGACTCTGATAGCCAGAACTTCAGAGATCTGGTGAAACTGATCACCCCCAGGGAGCAAATTTGGAAAGCCCACTCAACCAACCTGAGAAGATCCCACTGGACTTTCCAAATCTTATGTATTATAACTGGGCCTGTCATAGTTGGAGGAGGCCCTGAACCGTTTGAAGCGTGGGAATGTGCCCCTCATACATTACTAGGAGAGCTCACAAATATTGGAAAGCCACGCCCTAAACTGACAAAGAATCTGATAACTTCAAATACAATTAATGTCTGGAAAGCATTGTTCCATTTCTTTAATAGGAGGACGTGTCTGTCATATCTGACTCCAATTAGGAATAATAGAAATTTCCCTCCAGCTATTCAAAATGCCATTTTTCGATTATTAGAGTTAAAGGGGACTTATTTGATGATAGTAATGTCCTTTTGTCCTCAGAAATGCTAGAAGCAAAGTACGGTTTGGCACAGATTGATTTTTATATGTATTTTCAAGTCTGTCATTTTGTTTTTACAGAATGTAAGACTCCCCAGGATAAGCCCCTGTTGGGGCCAATGGAAGAAGATGTTCCACTGGTACGAAAGGTTTTATTTCGCATTTTTATAATTATTTTCTATCCCACTATCCGCAAAAGATTGATACAGTTCTGAAAAAATGGGAGAAGGACTTAAAGACTGAATATGAAATAGACTTTTGGGATGCATGTATTCAATCCTCTCACTCAACTTTTTTGGACAATAAATACAAAGAAATGCAATACCGGATTCTCCACAGGCAACACAGGACACCATACTTGCTGAACAAAATTGACCTCAGTTGGTCCCCAGTGTGTATTAAATGTAAGAACGAGGTTGGAACATATATTCATTGCTTCTGGGAATGCCCCAAAATTGTTCATTTTTGGTCTTGTGTTACAAAAGAATTGAATTTAATTTTCAAATGCAAGCTTTGTAAAGACCCTGGGCAATACTTATTGGGCCTGCCATCTAAAATAGCAGTAGTACTAGACCCTGGGAGGTCCAAACTGTTAAATAAGCTTCTTCTGCTAACTAGGAAATGTATATCGTTTAATTGGATTCAGGTAAAGCCTCCAACTGTTACACAATGGTACAGCGAAGTTTTCAGAGTCTTGCTAATAGAAAGACGGTCGGCTGTCGACCAAAGTTGGGCCGTTGGTGAGCGTCTGTCACCCTAGTTTTTGCGGTGTGTCCTGCACCGTCGGCACTTTGGTGTTGGCGTCTGCAGCTTTTTGGCCGATTGAGCAAGTTGAATCGTCAGCGGAGCTTGTCAGTGAAAGAGATCACTCTGATTGGCTGTTCAGGTTTTATTTCCTCGCCCCTGTAGTGAGTGAATCTGCCTGTAGTGAAACCAGGGCTAACTGGTGCTTCCTCCTCAGGCCCCACTTAACTCAGCTGCCCGACAGACCCGCTGCTTCTTCCCACTTTAACCTGAGTAACACACCAGAGCTAGCTGGGAGCGGTTAGTGGAGCGTTAGCCGCAGCATGACCGGAGGGAAGCACAGCCAGTTAGCCTCCGCTAGTCTCTGAGCTTGGACCAAGCCCTGGTTTGTTATTCAAGTTAAAGTGGGAAGTAGCAGAACCATACTCTATTTCAGATGCTACATAACATAACTCCAATATAAGCTAAAGTTAAAGGAGATAAAGAAGATAAACTCACAGGCTTTCTCAGCCCAAACAACACTGTCACCTTCAACAAACCCAGGCTCTGTTTATGCAAGCTCCAGGTAGTGACAGTGCCGAAACTACCTATCCTAGCACATTCACCATACTCTATTTCACACGTTACATAGCATAACTCCAATATAAGCTAAGGTTAAGGGAGATAGAGAAGATAAACTCACAGGATCAGCAAACACACTCACCTTGCAGCATGGTCCCCATTTACCCACAGTTTTAGGTTCTGGGGGGTTGGTAGCACATCGTATGTAGCCCCTACCAGGAATCTAATAGGATTCTCTTCCATACTCCACAGGTCCCTCCAACTAAGCTTCCTTTTCTTTACACTTTCCCAATTCAACCACTGTCCCTGCTTAGCCTGGGCCACTACCTTTGCACCCCTTAATATCTCCTTCTATCTACGTATCTGTTCCACAACCAGCTTTCTTTTATCTTTGAGACCTGCTTTATTCCATTCCGGTTCACCTGAACCAAGCCCCAGGCCTTCCCGGCCAGATAATATGGGAATGTGAGCAGGAATAAGCCAAAAGGAATTGCAGGAGTTTTTGAATAGTTATGATGCACTTGAAAGACTCATTCCACGAAAAACCCTGTCTGGGGGTTGCACTGCACTTCAAAGCTGCTGAGGGTGAGAAGATACGTTTTTGTGATTTACAAGCTTGTACCCCCTGTGCGGGCTTGTAATAACTACCCAGTAGGACACCCTGAAATAATTTTCCGTGACTTGAGCTAAGCATCCAAAGCATCCGGTGATTCCATGCCATTGTAACAACAAGCTGATGTTCCCCTTAAGTCGGGCATGTGCAGAGGTTCAAAACCAAACTGGTGATTGTAACCAACCTGCGAGTACAAAAGGTTTCTAACAATACAGTCAGTTACGACGTAACGTGGAAACACCAACAGCAGCGCTCAACTGTTATATGATATGGTGTAAAGCATAACTAATTTTTTTTATCTAAGCAGGCTTATCTATGATCAGACTAATGTAGCTCGTGTTGGGTAATTATACCAAGGTTATTATAAATTCTGCTTCTAACACATTTCCTGTTAAAACCACAAAAGTTTTAACCTGTGAATTCATCAATTTTACCACATCAGATTGAGACGACAGGTTTCTGTATTATACAAAAACAAATGAATAGAAATAACTGGTACATTCAGGAGTCTGAGCTGTCATGTTTAATGAAACCATTCTACTAAAATGTAGCTATATTTTATAATCATCTTCACCTTGTGTTTGTAATCGACAATATGTACAATGTACCAATGTGTCACAGTTTCTCCACATCCTTCATAGTAAAACACAGGTTGCTTCCTGGATCAGTATTTGTTCTATGCAGTGATGTTGTCTCCTGAGTCTTTCTTTGCTCACTTATTAAACGATACGCCTTGTGTCTTTTTTACTTATTAGATTTTTTGGTAATGGACCAGGTTCTAGTTCATCCTACATGTTTGACACAGCATCCAGGCCTGGAGCCTGACTGAATCCGTACACATTTACAGGTATGGATTAGGGCACAGAACTGGTGAAGAACATGTTTTTATGACATGTAATGAGATACAACTGTGTAAACTCACTCAATTCTGAACACTAAGGTTTCATTATAGCAAAGGACCATAACTGGGCAAAAAGAGTAAAATCAGCCTCTTTTTCTCAACATCAAAGTCATTTCACACTAAATACACCTTTCATGGCTGTGTAAAGGAAGATCATACTACAACACCTAAAAACATCTGCAAAAACACAGTCAGGAAAGACACTATTGTGCACCTAAGTTAGTTACTGTATAAAGGAAGCAAACTCAATAAACCCTGATACTCTCCTTCCTTTAAAACACCTGTGAAGTTATGATAGGCCAGTTTTCTTTTTATTTACTACTATAGTATTGAAGAACATATACACATGGTGTTGTATGAGACGTTTTTACTCATAACTGGGCAAAAAGAGTTAAATCAGCCTCTATTTCTTTTCACACTAACTACACCTTTCACGGATGGGTGTCTTTTGACAAAGACAAAGACATGAGTGGTAAAACTGCCAAATGCTTCAATTTTCCCCCAATATCATTAGCTTCTATAACAATATATTCTCACACTCTAGTCTTGTAGCCTTGTCAAACCCCAGCATGCCTCTATATCATGCCTCTGTCTATCTTTTTACCCCCATCAACACACCTCCAGCACCACAAATACAAAAATTGTCTTGTCTGTTCTAGGTGGTTGAAAAAGGCAGCTTTACGCGTACCTGTTGTTGACCATGGACCAGAGGAGAGTGGTCAGCAGGATCCCCAAACAAATGAAAGTGAAGATCCAACGTAATTTCAAACGCAGTACCCTCATAACTGTCCCCTCCTGCTTACCATTAGCCGTCTTACCTTTTGTTCTCACACTCTGTCTCTCTATCTGTTAATGATTTGGTCTCTCTTGCCTTCATTTGTTTCACTTTACCCACCCCCTCACTTCACTTCCCCCTTGCCACTCCTACATTGTTCAGTGCAACCTATGACGGTGATGTGAGACAGTAAAAGTTTTGATATCAATGTAAAGTCTGATTCATATGCATTCATTTGTAACAAAGTTTCCTTGTGTTACATATTCTTTGATGCTCCTTATGGGTTGGCAGTGGAAATCTTATGTATTTTCCAATGCACATGCATTGCAATGCATGTGCATTGCAATGCATATGCATAAATAAGGGCGTTGGCCTGTTATATAAGATCTTCCTGGTTTTCCAGTTTAGCAGCATGTCCAAAAACTAAACATGCTGCTCTTTGATGCTCCCTATGGGTTGGGAGTGAGTTGCAGGCCCAAGCAAAGAAGTTCAAGTGTATCAAGGTGTTGTCCACAAGTGAGAGCAAAATGGAACGTGAGATTGACAGAACAAAATTCAAAATCAGTATTTTTGACCATTGGCAAAAGCGTTTTCTGTGAAATTTGATTTGTGGTAGACAGATATTATTCAAAAAGAGCCTGAAAATTGTACTGAGCCTGAAAATTATCACTCTGAAATGACATTTACTATCTTTATCCCAGACTAAAAGGGGATTTATGGTTGTGTGCTAAGTGGCTCACACTGAAAATAACGACAACATCTTGCCACATTTAGCTTCAAACAATGTTATAAGAAGTGTTGTGAATTTTTTTACATCCCATTTTACCACATTTACAGCAATATTTGTTAACTTACAAATATATTAAATAGTTAAATCTAAATATTAAATGTGGCACCTAACTGTTAAATGTTAAATCTAAATATTAAATCTAAATCTAAATATTAAATCTAAATGCTAAATGTAAATCTAAATGTTAAATCTAAATATTAAATCTAAATCTAAATCTAAATGCTAAATGTTAAATCTAAATATTAAATCTAAATCTGAAACTAAATGCTAAATCTAAATCTAAATGTTAAATGTTAAATCTAAATGTTCTGGGTGAAACTAAATATTTAGCTAATATGCAAATTCACACTGCCGGTCACCGGAAGTACCAAAATAAAAGCTCGAGATGGTCAGACTGTGTTTATAGAATCAAATAACGAATTAAAACCAACTTATCGGGGGAAATGAAAACATGAACATACATTAGCGTGATAATAACTACCTAAAATAACAAAAAAACATGTTTGGAGAAATTTTAGTTGAGGCATACTTTGAGTTGTTAGTGTCCCTTTGGAGGGAATCACCTTGTTGTTACAAATACTTCCAGGTAGAAAACCAGCGGAGTTTAGCTACATATATATATATATATGAATATCTCACATTTATCACATCACCGTTTAGACTGATCTGGTGTTTGTAAAGTCTATAAACACAATGACTGAACAAACATTACTTTTTCTGTGTGCACATTTTGTAGTTAATAACATGGTTATCGTAGATTAGCCGGGCTAACAGTTAGCTGTTAGCCCCATTAGCGGTGTCTGTAATGACTCATTAACTCTAAACAGTCTGTGAAAAAAATATTTCTTTCCAGCGGATGTCTTAGTTACAACATGATTGAGCTAACTGGAGTAGTTTCATGTCGTATCCGACAACGGGAGGCTTTTAACAGATGACGTCCTGATGTTAGCTTTGCTGCTGCTGTTAGCTGACCCTGTAGCATTTAGCTTTAACATTCGGATTTAACATTCAGATTTAGCATTTAACATTTAGGTGCCACATTTAATATTTAGATTTAACTATTTAATATAGCCTATTTCTAAGTTAACAAATATTGCTGTAAATGTGGTAAAAGGTGAATTTAAAAAATTCACAACACTTCTTATAACATTGTTTGAAGCTAAATGTGGCAAAATGTTGATGTTATTTTCAGCGTGAGCCACTTTACAAACGGCACCCCATAGTGCACAGACCCTACGCACATAGCCTACGCACATCTCTGATGCCGTTGTGAGCATTTTTACTTCTGCGGTAGTGTGTCTGTGTCACTCTGCAGTTACACTTCCAAAACACTAGTCGGCAGTGGAGGTTTCTGTGAAGTGCTGTAAAGTTTAGTTGATTCAAAACACACATTAAACACACGTTAAATATGGCTTAATAGAGACAATTTCAAACACAAGTAATCAAATCAGTTTCACTACAATTCATAGCATTCACAGACTTGTGTTAATCCTTCTTCGGGCTTGTAAAGTAGAGTTGCAAAATAGGGCACTCATGGAACCCATCAGCTGTATTCAACTTCTGACTTCCAGCAGACGGCGATACAGCCGCTGGGGACAGACCCCTGATTTTTTTGGCATTCCAGTTTGATTTGGGCGGAGGAGGCGAATTTCTGTTTCCGACTTCCGTTTATATATAAGTAAATATGCTGAACCACACTGCAATGGATTCAGAGTTTGCAGTGACACCAATTATGTTCTGCCTCGTTAGTTCACCGCACGGACCGTTTAAACTGGCAACAACTGCAGCCAGCTCATACGTGATTGGTCAATGTCACGCGGACTACAAACAGCCTACAACCGGAAACCAGGGCTCTTCCGCTCTTCTTCCGGAGGCAAGATCTCCGAGATTTGCCTACAGACTCTACATTCACTGAATGTAGAGTCTGTATTTAGAGAGATTATAAAATAGGGTGGTAAAAAGATTTATCTACCTATATCAAATATCTAGTAAAGCCAAATTAATAATTACACTGCATCTAGATGAGCTATGTTAAGAAATAGTAAAGATGTTGGTTAATTTCAGATATTTCAGCTAGTACTCTAGAAACAGCATTTTTGTGACAGTAGTTTTTGGGGGCTTGTAGAGTTGTAAAATAGGGTCGTAAAAAGATATACCTGCTCAAATATCTAGTAAAGCCGAACTAGTAAATACACTGCACCGAGATGAAATATGTTAAGAAAAAGTAAGTGGGGTGTCGGTGGCTTAGTGGATAGAGCAGGAGCCCCATATACAAGGCTGTTGCCGCAGCAGTCCAGGTTCAACTCCAGCCTGTGGCCCATTGCTGCATGTCCCCCCCTCACAATTCACCATCCTATCAATTAAAGGCAAAAATGCCCTAAAAAATAGAAAAAGTAAGGCTGTTGGTTAATTTCAGATATTTTAGCTATAGTACTCTAGAAACTGCGTTTTTGGGACGGTAGATCTTCCGGCTGTAGAGTTGTCAATTAGGGTTGTAAAAAAGTAAATCTACTGATTATATCAAATATCTAATACAGCCAACTATCATGTTATTCTTAATATTATTATTGAGGGGAAATTATAACAGAGGAACAGCAGAACTATAAAATGTGTGTTATGCACATTTCACAGCAGACCTCATTTGCCTACCCGTTTCCACATAATTATTAATTATGTCCATGCATTCCCTGCCAGATTGTCACTGTCGCATCTGTGTCCTGTATCCTGGATCCTATTACTTGGAATCCAAACCATGGCTGTCTGTATTATTTTCCCTGTCACATGACTATTTGTTCTGGTTTCTGGTAAACATGGCAAACACCACTGTGTTGCCACTTCTCACGCTGCTTGCCTGTGACGCACCTTTTCACCTCGCAAGTCTCACTCTGACACTAGCGTGAGACTTGCCCAAACAATTCTCACAAAGAAAGGAGTCATTTATTGTATTTGCCAAATTTACAAGAGAGGACAAAGAGTTAAGAATTTGTTAGGCAGTATTTCACTTAAATACGATTCATAATTAATCTGGAAAATAAAAACAGTGTTTGAGGTACACATTTCAAGTTTTCAATGATTACGAAGTGTACTTTATTTTTTATTTTTTTGTGATTGACTTTTTGCTATTCTTTCAGTAAACAAAAAAAACAGCAGAATCAACAGTACAGTATACATACATAAACATATATCCACACCCTTATCTCAACAGCTCAGTCAGTTTACAGATAGTCAATTAGACACTTATTCATATGTATGCACACCACACCCACTCTTACTTATTCAGCATGCATCTTTGTATACTACATCTTTGTTTTTTAATGGGCGTACACATCAAAACTAATTAATAGCCTATAAAGATTCTGCATTTGGGAAAAGGGAAAATGGAAAATGATTGCTTAGAGGGTGTGGCTTAATACAATTAATCTAAATGTTTAGACATTTCACATTCCAAACAAAACAAATCATGATAAATCACTAGTACCTTTGAAAGAGCTGAATTTTTTCTGCACATAAGACAGAATTCTGACAAGTTTGCTACCCTGCAACCTTTAGTTAATTCAGAAGTCTGTCACTCTATTTTTAAGAATATGCTAAATTAATTAACTATATCTCAACAAATCTTCATTTGCATGTAGCCAAAACTGACACATTCTTTGGACACTAGATATCACATTTCAAATGGCATTCAGTTCAGTTTACCAGTGAGCCCAGAGTGACATTTGATAACTTGCTGTAATTTGGACTGTATGCACAGCATCATCATCATCATCATCTAATTTTTACCTAAATGTTAAGTATTTAACAATGCACCCAAAACCAGCAGAAAGAGAGATTTCTGTTTGTTTGTTTTTCACCAGTGCTTTACTGTTGTAAGTGGGGGGAAAGTTTTGCATGTGACATTATAGCTGTTTTAAGTTGTCAGAGTTGTCTTCCGGGTGAGCGGTTATAAAAGGTTGATCTGTGGGAGAATATATGAGAGCAACACAGAATACCTGAGAGCCTTACTGCATTATATTCCTTTTTATTTTCAATTGTCAATATGGTGCTTGAATTTTGGGTTTTATTTTACATAAAGACATTTCCACCAAAAAGTGTTGCATAAAAACATCACCTGGATGCTGGAAATGAAGTATCAAGTGTCCTGTGGGAGGACCCCCAGACACCCTGCTGAAATGGTGTCCCCACCAATGAAATTAAACACCCTTAGACCTGCTTTCTCTGGAGCTGTACCCACTGATCAAGCTTCTTTTTGCTTGTTCTAACACATCGTGGCCAAACCGATGAATCGGTTGACCTCTAATGCAAAAGTATGTGCAAGACTAAATGAGTGAATGGGCTACAACAATTTGTTCTTGTCCAGTCAGCTGACCCTTAACTGGGAACTACTTTTCACCTGATTTGCAGTCTCCCAGGTGAAGCCTGAGCACCCCCTGACTGTGCAGCTGCAACAAGAGGCCAAACTCAGCCGGCATTGAATGGAATCCACTAGCTTTTTTGTCATCATAGTAGTGGTGACTCAGCGCGTAGAGTCCATGTGGGTGATTTCTAAAGGGCCAGAACCCGTACAGATGCACGTTGGCACAGAGTTCTAGTGCAAGGCTAACCATCATTAGTCCGCTGCTGAGCCGTGATTCTCTTAGGTGTCGGGCGCGCCAGAAGCGGGTTAGACACTTGAGGTAATCAGGGTTGAAGAAGACAGATCGTGTGGGGCTTCCAAAGTCCGAAGTTGTGTAGACAGTCCGTAGGCACACAGGAGTGGAGAAGCCAAAGGAGAAGGCGGGAAGGAGCAGCAGTGAGTTGCCGTAGGTACGCAGACTCTCCACAAACGGTCGTCGATACCCACTTAGAGACCCGTACCTGAAAATAAACAGCAGAAGTCAAGTAACAAGACAAAAGAAACATTACAAGGTCTTCATCTCTTTTGCTTACTTCTTTTTGAGGATTGTTGGGTTTGCTGTCACAAGGTCAGTCTTGATGCCCACATCTTCCTCATAGCCGTTTTTCAAAGGAGGTAGGTTGCACCTGAACAAAATATAGAAATCGTCAAAAGCAATTTTCAGTAGTGATGGCCAAATGAGGCCTCATGAACCACTGTCTTTTCTGAAGCCACCAGATGGCGCTGTCTGTTCAACAAAGGTTTGAAAGTGCACTTCATTGCCAGTCGTTCAGCCTTTATCTTCAAACCAAGAGCGCCATCTGGTGGGGTCAGAAAATAAAGAAAGTGTTTCATGAGGCTTCATTTGGCCATCACTAATTTTCAGTCAAGGGGAATTTAATTGTGATGATAAAGGTTGTTATCAGCCTTTCAGCGCACTACAACAGACACCTTTCTCACCTGATAACAAATTGAGCTGAATCGATCATCTTTCCACAGCCGCTGTCACTCAGGATCCCTCCATTTCCAACAACAGCACACGCGTCCCGTGTTTTGTTCTGAAAAGGATGCTCCTGGAATGAATGCCAGCAGAAAAGATTTTACAAAATAATTACAATTTTTGGCACCACCTTGTTGGCTTCATTTTTCAGTCCCGGAGATCTCGCCCCTGGAAAAGAGTTGAGAGTCTTGCCTTTCCTATTCTGCCTCTTCAGTCCTTCCCTCGTCCCCATTCTCACTTCCCCATCCCTCATTGTAATTCTCCATTTGTCCACTAGATGGATGTCTGAGTGGACACGTGGCCCTTGTCAGAACTTGCCAGGCCAAAGCAGTGAAATAATCTCAGTGATGAAACATTTCAGGAACAATTTAAGATACCAGACAAGCAGCAGGTGGTAATGATGTAATATTCATGAAGGACAAACATACCTTTGCGAAGATGCTGAAAATCCACGACGTCACCTTGAGGGATCTCCTCTTTTCCCCGTCATAAGCAATCTTAGATCCCACTGGAGTGTTGGCCTGCGTAATGATGGCCTTGTCAAAACCATTGCACTCAGAACTCAGCTGTAATCTGGGGAACCCAAAGGTATTTATTAAATAACATACAAGACAGTCAGGAGTGTTGGCACTGACTGAGTTTCATCATTAGCAAAATACAGCGGGAGCCAAGGTCCTCATCTGACTCATAATGTAAAGTTATTATTATATAAGGATCATTTTTAGTTTTCATTTTATGTCAGAAAGCATATGGACTCAGCTGCAGCTGTTCAATATCAGTTTTGATCAGTAAAATTTGTGTCATGGCTTTTTGTAGGGCAGTCTGAAGATGCTGTGTAGCAAGTTTGATGTGAATTGAAAAACAGTGCTTCATTAGTTTTACAGTTTTGTGATAAAAACAGAGGGAAGGGCAACATAATTTGCACTATTTGGATTTTACAAACGTGTCTTCACAATTTAGCCTCTGTTTAACTAAAAGTTGCAAAGCCGTGGGCCATTTAGGTGATTTGTTATGAATCTTTTAAAGGTTTTTAAACTTTTGAGAAACTTTTTGGCATTGTAGCTGCACCATCAGGACTATTGGCTCCCAGGTTGTATTGAGAAAGTTTAGCATGGGACTGGAACTATATGCCACGTTGGGTTTATTTTTATGCATGGGAGGTTAAATCTTAGGAGGAGAAGGATATTGGCAAATATCTGTCTGCCCCCCAAATTACCTGAATTTCTGGTAATTGTACTCCTGCTTCTTCCAGGTTTTAGGATAAATCTCTTTTACTTTTTCAATGACCTTCCTGTGATACACACATGCAAACACACAAACAAATACATATTTAGGTGTATAATCTCTGTAGTGTTGACATGACTTGCTCTGATGAAAGCATAAATAATTGTTAATTTAGGTAGAGGCAGTGATGGTGTTTGCTCTTACTCGCAGTGTTTACACAGTTTGGTGGGTGGAGGGTGGCTTTTCTTGTGGCGAGGTGGTCTGTGGGACGTCACATTGCTAAGGAGACAAAAGAGAACATCAGAACAGGATAGGTGTGTAAAAGGTTGATGCCAGGCAATCAAACTGATGATATAGTTGGCTCTGAGCACACACTTGGAACTGAAACAATGGCATTCTGGCTTAACTAGTTAAATAATAAAAACAAACATATTGAAGAGAATGATATCCACATGTCAAAGCACTTAAAACATATAAAGGCATGTCATTTCAAGCACAGACTCACACGGCGCCTTATGAAATGTATTCACACATGTCTGGACAAAAAGAGCCAAAATCAGCCTCTTTTTCTCAACATCAAAAGTCATTTCACACTCAGTACTTTTTTCACAGCTTTGTGCACTCTGGCAAAGAGTGACATGTAAAAGGTGGACAAAGACTGTCAAAGTGTTCGACAAAATCTTCCCTTATTATATCAGCATCTTCTTCTGCTCTGGTCTTCCAGTCCTCTCAAACCCAAGCTTTGTCTCTCGATCTTTTGCTCCCATTAACACACATCCAGCACACAAAATGTCCTCACTGCTACATGCTCTATAGGTAGTTGGGAAAGGTAGCTTCACACTTACTTGTTGTCAACCATGCACCTGATGAGAGTGGTCAGCAGGGTTCCCAAACAGAGGAGAGTAAATACCAAAAAGCACAGTGACTTTGGAGTCTGTTGCCTCATGACTCTCCCCTGCTGCTGAATTTCACCTGCTAGCACTCTCAACTTTTTTTCTCACACTCTTGTCTCAAAAGAGTGTTAATATTTTGACTTTCAGCTTTTTCATGTTTTATTTTACCCTCCTCCTCCTCCTCCTCCTCCTCCTCCTCCTCTCTGCCACTGCCTCCTCCCCCTATTACTGCCTGTCTGGTTTGACTCAGTAGCCCTATTTACACCTTGTGTGTTCTTGGTTTTTGAGTTTCAGTTTGCTGTGTTCTTCCCTTCCTGTGTTACTGTACTGTTTTCCCTCCTTTACCCAGCTACACACCTGTCCTATATTACCCTCATTAGTCTTTCCCTGCTCCTGAGTTTCTCCCACCCAGCTACACACCTGTCCTGTATCAGCCTCATTAGTCCCTACCTGCTCCTCAGTTTTAACTCACCCAATCAGCTCTCTGTCTCATCACCTCATTCCCCTGAGCTTCTCTGCCCCATTTCTTCACGTGCACCTCACCCCCTTGTCAGTCAAGTTTGTATTCAAGTCCTGATTTCAAGATTCAAGATCCCTTCATTGTCATTCAGCAAAACATCAGTGTTGCAAAGCAGAACAAATTTGCGAGCATGGTACCATTACAAACACAGATAAATAAAAAAGAAAAACAGTGTATAAAAAGAGAGCTTTATAAATAATAGGCCTATATATACATACACATATGATTGCGTTATTGCACATCGGCAGTTTGTTATTTTGTTGAGCAGTCTGATAGCAGCCGGGTAGAAGCTGTTACTGAACCTGATAGTGCCGCTACTCAGGCTGCTGTACCTCCTGCCTGAAGGCAAGAGGGAGAACAGTTTGTTGCAGGGGTGAGTGGAGTTTCCCAGGATGCCGGTCGCTTTAGCCAGTAGGCGTTTTTGAGCCAGATCCTCTATAGGTGGCAGTGTGACTCCAATAGTCCTTTCTGCTGTCCTCACCACCCTCCTCAGGGCCTTTCTGTCTGAGGTGTTAGAGTTGTCATGCCAGAGAGAGATGCTGCTGGTCAAAACACTCTCAATGGTGTCCCTGTAGAAGGTGGTGAGGATGGATGGATGGATTGAGATGAGCCCTCTTCAGCCTCTGCAGGAAACGTAGACGCTGTTGAGCCTTTTTCAACCGAGAGGAGGTGTGCAGGGACCAGGACATGTTATTGGCCACATGAACCCCCAGGAACTTAGTGTTCTGTACAGTCTCCACAGCAGTTCCGTTGATGAGGATTGGGGTATGCATGGACCGTTTCCTCCTGAGGTCAATCACCATTTTCTTGGTTTTCTCAATGTTCAGTACAAGGTTGTTGTTACTGCACCAGTTTGCAAAGAGCTTCACCTTCTCTGTCTAAGTGTTCTCCTGGTTGTTCACCACTGTTGTGTCCTCTGGGTACTTAATGATGTGATTTTTACTCCACTTTGCACAACAGTCTTGAGTCATCGGGATGAACAGTAAGGGGCTCAGGACCAGTGTTGGGGGTCGTTACTCAAAAAAGTAATGTATTACACATTACACATTACTTAGGAAAAAAGTAATTCCTTACTTTACTTGATTACTCCCTGGAGAAAGTAGTTAGTTACAATACTCAGTTACATTACTAGTTACTCTGTAAAATTGCCTGAAATGCATTGTCACGTAATTTGCCAGTTAACGATATAGCATTAAACCTTACATATGTGAAACAATCCTAAGGTAGGTATAGTTAACTAGATGGATATACCTAGAGTCGGCTTCACGAGGGGGCATTCATTTACTGTGCCCCCTCACTTGTTTAAAAGCATATGTTTTCTCCCCATCAGTGTAACTATCCATTATGCTATTAGGCTGTTGCATGAGGTGTAACATCATCAAGAACACATATCAGGGTATGCAATGCCAAGTGCTCCACCAGGGATGTGCATAAAAATGAAATCGATGTGCTCACTGGAGTAAAACAGGGCTGCCTAGTTTCCCCATTCCTCTTCCGCCTATGTATTGACTGGATCATGAAACAAACAACCCGCAATAAAAAGACTGGCATCCAGTGGAGTCTGACAGAACAACTTGAGGACCTCGACTTTGCGCATGACATTGCACTATTCTCACACAGCCATCAACAGATGCAGGACAAATCCCAACTGCTAGAAACAACTGCAGCTGGACTTAGACTCAAAGTAAATGGATCAAAGACTAAAATCATGTGGATTAACAACAAAAGCATGAACCCTATAACCGTCAGGGACCAGACTCTGGAAGAGGTCAACAAATTCACACACCTGGGAAGTGTAATCGCTGTGGACGGCGGGACAAAAGAGGACGTCAAGACAAGAATACTGTAGGAAAAGCGAGAACAACTTTCAACATGTTAAATAGGATCTGGAAAACCAAAGACATCTCACTCAATACCAAGCTGAAAATCTTCAACTCCAACGTTAAGACCGTACTATTGTATGGATCACCAATGACATCACCAATACATTGCAAACTCAAACGCTGCCTAGACGCACCCTTGGGATCTTCTGGCTGAACAAAATTAACAACATCGACCTGTGGGTACACACCAAACAAGAAACAGTGGAGGTCCAGCTGATGAGGAGAAAGTGGAGCTGGATGGGTCACACACTTAGAAGAAACAAAACAGCAATAACTGAACAGGTATTAACATGGAACCCACAGGGCAAGCGAAGCAGAGGAAGGCCCGAAAACACCTGGAGAAGGAGCACAGAGCAAGAAATAAAGAAGAAGGGACTGACGCGGACCCAGCTGGAGAAGATGGCCCAAGACAGACAAGGGTGGAAACATTTCATTAATGGCCTATGTTCCGAAAGGAATGCAAAGGCCTAACTAACTAACTAACTATGAGGTGTCAGGCCAGAGCTTCTTGTTCATTGCACAGCTGGTTCACAAGGTAGGCCCCTGAGCAGACTTCCCTCTTTCTCTCCTTAAGTATTTGCAGGGTTTCCTCCAGAGAAGTTGTTATGCCAGGCGGGGGTGGTTACCGTGTGTAAAGGTGTTATGATTACATTACTTCATACTTCATACAGAAATAGATAAATTCAAGGACTTTCAATGACCTTTGTACATTTATGCATATTTCCAGAGCCTTGAAATATTTTTTTCAAATTCACAAACTTTCAAGGATTTCAAGGACCCATGGGAACCCTGTTGGTTTGTCATGTCATTTAACATGGTAAATGTTTAGCATCTGTGAGCCCCCAGGAGAAAAATGTAGGCCTTAGGCCTACAGATAAGTTTAAGTAAGAAACCCAACGTAAACTGCCATTTATTTCTTCTGCTAAAGAATGTAATTTGAGGCAAGGAATGATAATGGCATGTAACTATATATGAGCAGTTAATTATCTGGAGTTTTCATTTGAAACAACCCAGTGTATGCATTGCATGCAATTCTATATAATGAGGCCATGCCATATCTCAGCATTGACTAATTAATGTAAAATCATATGCCGTACCCATGTTTGTCCACTAAATTGCTGTAGAGCTACTTTTTCTCCAGTAAGCTACGGGCCATTTCTCAGAGCAGGAGGCTCGTTGACAGTCAGCGTTTCACACAACTTCATGTCCAAAAAACCCGAACTATCACTTTAATGTTAGTATAAGCATGATTCAGTAAGTTGGCTCCCCATGTCGCAAAGTCCAAATGTTGGTAAAAGTGAGGGAGAACTTTCTTCATGTTTGTCTGGTTAAAGTCCCCAGCAACAATAAATACTCCCTCAGGTTGAGTGGTTTGCTGATTATGAAGCTGTAGATTTGGCAAATTTTTCATGGGCACAGGCCACATACTCAGCTCTGCTGGTCATACCACAAATGCATGTGTAATTTTGGTACCATTTAAAAGGGAAATAAACTTTCCAACTATATACGATTTATTGCCAAGAAGCATTGTTACAACAAAGAAATAATTTACCAAACACAAATTTCCTTACTTTTTATACTTAGTTTATTATTTCCTTATGAGTAACCACTCCAGTGGTGCACAATGGGTGGTTGAAGCTTTGTGTTGAACCATCCAGTTTGCCCATCATAGCCACACCAACAAAAGGTTCTTCCAATAACCATCGTAGAGAAGCAGTAGCTTCAAACAGTTTCCATTTTTAAAAAAGTCTATGCTTTAAAAACACCTTTATAAATGGAGAGATTGGATAAACTGAGAAAATAAATAACTATAAAACAAACAAAAAAAGCAGCAGAAATTGCAAGCCCACTTACTCTCCTCAGTGTTACACACAATATCCTTCCAAACAACAAGTTTGTCTTCAGTTGTGAGATATTTCTGTATGAACAGAATATGAAAGTTGCTACTCTACATTCAGTATGTACAAGGCCTTCCACAGGTAAGAGAAGAACAGCTTAAGGTACCCAATCACCATCATACTTTTCCTAGAGCAGGCATGTCCAAAGTCCAGCTCAGGCCCTTAGACCCCTTTTAAACGGTCCTCGGCTTGACTCTCAAAGTATACTATATGTGGCCTGTCACACAATATTGGTTAATCAAGCAACATTGCTTTGCATTTTTTCGGTTCACCTTATAATGGTAGCAATATTATACAGTTTGTAGACATGCATCATGTAGGAGTTATCATAATGCATGTGGCTCAAAAAAGACATGTAAAGGGTTAAAGTAGGACGTGGACCACAAAAAGATGTTCAGTTTCACCTCAGCTGACTTGGACACAAGAAGAAAGAAAATATGAAATTTGAGGTACACAGAAGACAGAAACTGCCTGATCAGGAGGTAGAAAACAGACTTATAACTGAGGAGAAAGCACAGAGGCCAAAGATTAATAGCCTGTTAAAAAAAAATAATTCTGATGTCATGAGCTCAACACTGTGTTTTGCTCTCTGTATTAGTCTGAACTTGGTGCCACCCCAAATACTTTCAGTGGGTGGCAGTACTTACCTTGACAAACTTCTTGAACCAATCGGCACAGCAAAGCATAAATAAAAAGAGGACCGTCAGTAGAGGAATGCATGTAACAGCTTGATGCTAATAAATAGTGCTAATAAATCAGTGGATCATATGGTGTCCCAGCCAAATCTGTTTGTGAAGAAATGCTGCATGGATATTGGCAGGTTTGGGGCATGGTTCATTGACACTATATTATAGAAGCTGAGACCTCTTAAGAAAAGCTTTTGAATTCCACTACAGCAATGAAATACTTTTTTTTTTTTTGATAAATATTTATTCACTTTAACATTTTTCCAAAAAAAAGAAAGATAGAAACACCCACATGATTCTAAAACTGGCTCAAAAAGAATTATCTAGTTTGGTCACCTTCATTATGTACATAATTTCTCTGAATGAGAAATACACCATTCAGACTTTAAAAAGTATGAAAGGCAATGCTCTGAGTTACACAAGACCGACACAAGTCTCAAGACAAAAGCAAAGTATCCCATAGTCAGTTATTTAACTGTCATCAGTGATTGTTTAATATAAGGCACTGCAATATAAACCCCCACAGGGTCCTCAAAAAAGATCCTAATTTAAATCAAAATCACTCCCTCCGGCCTCCAGCTGGAACATTGGTGATGATAAACACAGTTTGGGGAACTACTTTTAATCTGATGAACAATCTTCCAGGTGAAGCCTGAGAATCCCCTGATTGTGCAGCCGCAACAAGAGCTCAAACTCACTCGACATGGTGTGGACTCCTTTTTTAGGTGCTACGTCATCATAGTAGTGGTTAGTCAGGGCGTAGAGTCCATACGGGTGATTAGCGTAGGGCCAGAACCCGTACAGATGCACGTTGGTACAGAGTTCCAGCGCCAGGCTAACCATCATGAGGCCGGTGCTGTGTCGATTTTCTTTTAGGCCTTGGGAGTGCCAGAAGCGGACCAGACTCAGGAGGTAGTCGGGATTTAAGTAGACAGGCCGCATGGGGATTTCAAAGTCTTCAACGCTGTAGGCAGCCCGCAGGCACACATTAGTGTTGTGGCCATAGGAGAAAGCGGGACAAAGCAGCAGGGAGTTGCCGTAGCTATGCAGACTATCCACAAAAGGACGGTGGCGCTCCAATAGAGACTGATACCTGAAAACAAACAGCAGATGTCAAGCAACAAGACAAAAGGAACGATACAAGGTCCTTAAATCCTCTTGCTCACTTGAATAGAAAGATGCTTGGGTTTGCTGTCACAAGGTCAGTCTTGATGCCCACATCTTCCTCATAGCCGTTTTCCAAAGGAGGTAGGTTGCACCTGAACAAACAACAAGATATAGAGATCGTCAAAAGCAATTTTCAACAGAGACGAATTTATTTCTGTTGATAACGGTTGTTATCAGCCTTTCAGCGCACTACAACAGACACCTTTCTCACCTGATAACAAACTGAGCTGAATCGATCATCTTTCCGCAGCTGCTGTTGGTCAGGATCCCTCCGTTCCCAACAATAGCACATGTGTCCCGTGTTTTATTTTGAAAAGGATGCTCCTGGAACAAACACCAGCAGAAAAGGTTTTACAATATATATCCCGATATCACAAATCATAATTTGCCTCAGAGGGCTTTACAATGACACCCTCTGTCCCTGGACCCTCGTAGCAAATAAGAAAAAAAGTCCCATACAAAATAAATTTACGTGGGAAAAAATGGAAGAAACTTCGGGAAGACCAACTGCCAAGTGCACAAAACAGACCTGTGGGACTCTAAATCGTCTGTGTGATGGCAAAAGCTGATATTCTAAAAAAAAAAAAAAAAAAAATGTGTGTGTAGGATTGAAATAACCTCATTAACCATTAACCTCAGTTGTTGCAAAATGCCTTGAGAGACTCACATCACAACACATTAAAGACTCCCTCCCTCCTGCCTATGACCCGTATCAGTATGCATACAAAGCAAACAAATCCACTGATGATGCCGTTTGCACAGCCCTTCACACTGCTCTGTCCCACCTGGACCACCTGGGGCCTCTGTACATCCTTGTGGACAAGATGACTGCCCTGGACTTCCCCTCTGCCACCTGTGCCTGCAGGGGTGAGGTGCAGCGACTAGCAGAGTGTTGTGCCAGAAACAACCTGACCCTCAATACCAAGAAAACTAAGGAGGTGGTCATAGACTTCACAGGGCACAGAGCTGTGGAGAGGGTCCCCACCTTTAAATTCCTGGAGACACACATATCAGAGAACCTCTCCCCGTCAGCCAGCACAACAGCGCTGGTGAGGAAGGCCCAGCAACGAATCCATTTCTTGAAGAGTCCTAAAAAGGAATAGACTTGAGGTGAGGCCAACATCATTCTACCGCTCCACCAGAAGAGTGTGCTGACATACTCCATCACGGTGTGGTACGCTGGCTGCACAGCACCAGACCAAAAAAAAAAAAGGCTACAGAGGGTGATTAAGACAGCAGAAAGAACCAAAGGCTGTCCCCTGTCCTCACTGGATGATATCACCAACTCTTGTTGCCTCTCCAGAACAAAAAAGGCCATCCATGACCACCTCGATCCCGCACACCACCTGCTCAGCCTGATGCCCTCCAGGAAGGGGTACAGGCGCATACAGAGTAGGACAAACAGACCGAAAAACATGTTCTATTTTATGGGCTGTCAGGATACTCAATACCGACATTATCTGAACTCTGAACTGTCGATACGCTGCAATATTTACCCTTTGATAAGCTAATATAACAAGTGCAATATCTCACTTCATTATTATTTATTCCAGACAATGCAAGCTATTTTTTATACCCTCTGACTAAATGATCCTTACACCTTACAGATGTAGAAAGCACAGTTTTGTTGTATAGGTGTTAGTACAATAGCAATAAAGACTTATCTTATATTATATTGTATGAAACAAATATAACCTGCAAAGGGAGTGAAACTCAGCAGCTGAACATTACACTGAAGATCAAGAGGTCCCCACTTCAAATGTGGGTACTCTCTGTGTTTTTGCCCCACAAAACAGTTTTGGGGAAATTTAATAACAAATTTAAAAAAAGCCATGAACCAGTGTGTGTCATCATGTGTGTCAAAGAGCCAACATGTGAGTAGACACGTGGCCCTTGTCAGAACTTGCCAGACCAAAGCACTGAAATAATCTCAGTGATGAAACATTTCAGGAACAATCAAGACACCAAGCAAGCAGCAGGTGGTAATGATGGTAATATTCATGAGGGTCAAACATACCTTTGCGAAGGTGCTAAAAATCTTGGACGTCACCTTGAGGGTCCTCGTCTTTTCCCCGTCATACACAATCTTGGATCCCAC
Source organism: Epinephelus cyanopodus (assembly GCA_026686955.1). Classification (NCBI taxonomy): domain Eukaryota; kingdom Metazoa; phylum Chordata; class Actinopteri; order Perciformes; family Serranidae; genus Epinephelus; species Epinephelus cyanopodus. Next base: position 26,295,199 of record CM048929.1, read on the forward strand.
CGGTCTATTGGCCTGCGTAATGATGGCCTTGTCAAAACCATTGCACTGAGTGCTCAGCTGTAATCTGGGGAACCCAAAGGTATTTATTGAATCACATACAAGACAGTCAGGAGCGTTGGCACTGACTGAGCTTCATTATTTGCAAAATACAGCAGGAGCCAAGGTCCTCATCTGACGAAAGATAAATGTGTTAAGATTTTATTATTTTATAGCAGAAAGCAAATGACTCAGCTGCAGCTGTTCATTAATGTGCCCCTGCTGAGCATGGCTTAATGTACAGTTCATTGGAACTACATTTTAAATCATACTCATCAATTGTTATTCCTATTCTGGTTATCTTTGTTTTGTTTTGTGTTATTTATTTCAAAACTTTAAAAATAAAATCAATTAAAAATAAATTACCTGATTTTTTGGTAATTGGACTCGTGCTTCTCCCACGTTTTAGAATAAAGCTCTTTCACTTTGTCAAGGATCTCTCTGTGACACACACATGGCAACACACACACACACACACACAAATACACAGTCAGGTGTATGATCTCTGTAGTGTTGACATGACTTGCTCTGATTAAAGCATAAACAAAAGAATGCAATTTAGGGAGAAGCAGTGATGGCGTTTGCTCTTACTTGCAACCTTCACAGAGTTCAGTGGGTGGAGGGTGGCTTTTCTTGTGGCAAGGCGGTCTGTGGGACACCACATCACTGTGGAGACAAAAGAGAACATCAAAACAGGAGAAACAGGACAGGTGGGTATAAGGTTGATGCCCCAGATGCAAACTGAAGATATAACTGGCTCTGAACATGCAGTTGGCACTGAAACAATGGCCCTCTAGCTTAACCTGTTAGATTAGTTGTTGCATGTCAAAGCACTTAAAACATGTAAAGGCATGACATTTCAAGCACAGACTCACATGGCGCCTTATGAAATGTATTCACACATGTCTGGACAAAAAGAGCCAAAATCAGCCTCTTTTTCTCAACATCAAAAGTCATTTCACACTCAGTACTTTTTTTCACAGCTTTGTGCACTCTGGCAAAAAGTGACATGTGAAGGTGGACAAAGACGGTCAAAGTGTTCGACAAAATTTTCCCTTATTATATCAGCATCTTCTTCTGCTCTGGTCTTACGGTCCTCTCAAACGCAAGCTTTGCCTCTATAGGTAGTTGGGAAAGGTAGCTTCACACTTACTTGTTGTCAACCTTGGACCTGATGAGAGTGGTCAGCAGGGTTCCCAAACAGAGGAGAGTAAATCCCAAAAAGCACAGTGACTTTCGAGTCCGTCGCCTCATGACTCTCCCCTGCTGCTGAGCTTCACCTGCTAGCACTCTCAACTTTTTTTCTCACACTCTTGTCTCAAAAGAGTGTTAATATTTTGACTTTCAGCTTTTCATGTTTTATTTTACCTTAGTCCTCCTCCTCCCCTATTTCTGCCTGTCTGGTTTGACTCAGTAGCCCTATTTACACCTAATATAAACATGTGTCTTGAGCCATCAGATCACATGCAGACAGCTCTAAGTAGGCTACAGATGTGAGTGCACCCTGTGTTGCCTATATGAATTAGTCTCACTTTGTTTTCCCTCGGTCAGTTCATTATAGGGACAATTGTGTGTTCTTGGTTTTTGAGTTTCAGTTTGCTGTGTTCTTCCCTTCCTGTGTTACTGTACTGTTTTCCCTCCTTTACCCAGCTACACACCTGTCCTATATTACCCTCATCAGTCTTTCCCTGCTCCTGAGTTTCTCCCAGCCAGCTACACACCTGTCCTGTATCAGCCCTATTAGTTCCTACCTGATCCTCAGTTTTAACTCAACCAATCAGCTCATCACCTCATTCCCCTGAGCTTTGCTGCCCCCTTTCTTCACATGCACCTCACCCCCTTGTCAGTCAAGTTTGTATTTAAGTCTTGGGGCCTTATTCACAAACATTCTGAGAGTACTTTAAGAGAGCTCCTAACTTAGACCAAAAAATTTTTAGTAAGGAGTCCTAGCTTAGGAGTGATTTAGGAAAGTTCTTAGGGCAACTATGAGCAAGGAAGGGACAGAAACTTTAATCTTACTGAGGGGTGTGGTTGACCCTGTTGCTAGGTGTGATGCTTTCTTTTATCAGATGTGATTGGTTGTCACAGACATGCCCTTTTGTGAGCTGCAAGGTGTGGACACCCAGTGGAAATGAAATGAACTGCATCACAATATGAGACTGAAAGTGTTGTCACAATTAGTGTGATCACACAGACCCAACTCATCACTGCTGCACTGCTGCATTTTTTTCAGTTTTTCAAATATCTTAATATTGTGATAATTTTATTCCTGGCGTTGTAGTGTTATTTTGGTAGGTGGGAAATGTGTGCATATCCAAAATGAGATCGACCACAAACATTCTCCCTGCGCAATCTCATCTGTAGCATTTCTCCAACCTTTTTGTGATTCCACTATTTTCAGTATTTTTTTTCATCATTTTAAACAGTCCTTGGCTTGACTTTCAAAAGCCCTTTTTAACAGGAATTGTGCATATTTGCAGGAAAGCCCAATCAGTCTTCTTTCAGCATTAGCAGTATAAAAACAAAATCGGGTAACGCAGCAAAATGCCGCCTGTCTACTTTTGTTTATACAGAATGCGCCTTTTTCGGGTCAATGGTGCGACAGTTAATGGCCTCTAGGTTTGCGAGGGCAAGGAGGGCGCGCAATTCCTTGTCTCCCCAGTTGCTCATCTTTACTGTAGTGTCTGTCAGGTTTGCTTTTCCCTCTTGCTACTAGCTGCTCGCTAATTCCTGCTATCAGCTGTTTCCTGTTTATCCACCGCCAGTGGGTCGCACGTGCAGCATCATCAACAGCTCCTCCGACAAGTCTTCAACAGCCCCCCCCATGCCGGAAGGGCGCCTCGGGGTGTTTAAACTAAAAGGGTTCCGCCAATATGACTATCCTACGAGGCGGAAAATTGGGCACCTTGGATCAACTCGCCAATCTGGCTCTGTGTGTCTAAACACTCGCAGCTTGCCCGCAAAACTGCCCAAAATTTGTGGAAAATCTGGCAGTGTAAAAGGAGCTGAAGTATACTATATGTGGCCTGCCACACAATATTGGTAAATCAAGCAAGATTGCTTTGCTTTTTTTCTGTTCACCTTATAATGATAGCACTATTATACAGTTTGTAGACATGCACCATATAGGAACTATCATAATGCATGTGTGATTTTTTTGGCCAATGTGTTTTCATGATTTGGTAGTAAACAAGAAAACGGAAAAAGGAACCCATGTGATGCGAGAAGCAGCTGGCCCCCAGGCATTTTCGCATTATCTAAGCTGGCCCCCATTCAGAAAAGTGTGGACACCCCTGCCCTAGAGCATTCATATCTTTTTCCTTGGCGATCAAGACTGCAACATCATCCACATATGCAGACAACATACGATATGTGCTGTGTTAAGCGGGTAAGATCAGACCATCAATATCAGACCATATTCTATGCAGGTAACAACCCTGTCAGGCCCCCTTTTTACTTTATTTGGGGAACTCATTGATCTTCAGCACACTGTCAGTGGCTCGGTACACAACTGTGATCAAAGCCCCAAGACTTGGGTTGAGCCTGAACCTCTTCAGGATCCTCCAAAGGTAGCAATGCTCAACCCTGTTAAAAGCGTTTTCTTGGTTTCTTGGATGAACCTGGCCATCCAAAACATCCCTCATTAAAACAAGTTGTCTACAATAGACCTATATTTGGTAGATGCAAGGATCTAAGAAATGCAAAGCATTTGGTAGACCTTTAAGTTACAAATCAGAAAATGTAAACATCATGACACCTGGCTTACTTTACAGTAATTGATGAAAAACAACACATAGCAACATAAAATTACTTAATTACATTAACAACATACCAACATCACCATAGCTTTTGAAATGTTGCTGATAACACCACTGAAAATTCAGCAGAGCTGCAACAATTAATCAATTAATTAGTTGTCAACTGTTAGATTAATTACCAACTATTTTGATAATCAATTAATCAGTAAGTTTTTTTTAAGGAAAAAAAGGAAAAATTTTCGGAATCCAGCTTCTTATAAACATGTATGTAAATCTGTTGGTGTCTTTACTCCTCTGACAGCAATCTGAATATCTTTGGGTTGTAGACAAAACAAGACATATGAGAATGTCATCTTGGGCTTTGGGAAACAGTGATCGGCATTTGTGGTGGTGCTGGGTGATATGTAGAAAATCAAATGTCACACTATTTTTGACTAAATACCTCAATATCAGTACTGACTAGTGGTGCTTTCACACAATATCTACACAATGAGATTTTTGGTGAATAATCAATTTCAGTCAATCAATCAATCAATTTTATTTATAAAGCCCAATATCACAAATCACAATTTGTCTCACAGGGCTTTACAGCATCCCTCTGTCCTTTGGACCCTCACAGCGGATAGGGAAAAACTCCCCAAAAAAAACCCTTTAACGGGGAAAAAAAAATGATAGAAACCTCAGGAAGAGCAACTGAGGAGGGATCCCTCTTCCAGGACAGACAGACGTGCAATAGATGTCGTAAAATAATAATAATAATAATAATAATAATCATAATAATAATAATCAGTAATGTGGATATAATGACTTCTCCCTCCTCCTCCCTTCTTTTCAGTTGCAGCTCCAAGTTTTCTTTCTCGTGTTTTTTTCCTCTTTCATTAAGCCATCACTGCTGTTATGTATAGAATTAAACTGGGTCTTGGTGCACACTGCGGTGTGCTGTACTTGTTGCTCTTGAAATACAAATAGGGGTAACACTTTACAATAAGGTACACAAAATTAGAGTAGTTACTGATGACCTAATGAGAAATTAATGAGTAGTTACTGAGGAACTAATGAGAAACTAATGAGGAACGAATGAGTAGTTACCGAGGAACTAAGTTACACAAAATTAGAGAAGTTACTGAGGAACGAATGATGAACTAATAAGTAGTTACTGAGGAACTAAGGTACATACAATTAGAGTAGTTACTGAGGAACTAATGAGGAACTAACTATTAGTTTATGGTCAGTTCCTCAGTAACTCATGATCAAATTTCAGAGGCGTAGTTACTGAGGAACTAAGGTACACAAAATTAGTGGGTAAGATGTAGAAGAGGGAAAGTAATCCCTTTTTTGGTATCAATCCTATTGACGCTAGGATTTCAAACATACCTGTGTTTGTGTGTTTGACTTTGGTCACTGAGCATGCAGGCTGGATGGCGCATCAAACCAGTGACTGATTAAGGTAGGTGCAACCTGTTTTCTTTAACTGTGCTGAGGTACAGAAATGCAACCATAACTAGAAAAATTGCATTTCCTGCGGAAATACAGTGTGAATGCTAAAGGCTGAAGCGATTTCGGAAATCTGTTGAATGAATGAAAAAAAGAATCAACATATTGATAGCTGAACAATTTCTGCAGCTGAAAATGAAGCTGAATGTTTGAAGGAGTTCAAAAGGCAGAAAGATTAATATTTTAAAAAGCTAAGAGGGCAGAAAGTTGAAGGAGGCTGAAAGACTCGAAAAAGTTGAACATTTTAATTGCTGAACATGAAGTTGAATGTTTGAAAGAAATGAAAATAAATATAAAGAAAAGATGAAAAGCACAAGGCTGGAAGAGCTTACAAAATTGAACATATTGATAGCTGAACACTTTCTGTAGCTGAACATGAAGCTGAATGTTTGATGGAGTTGAAAATGCTGAATGAGCAGACATGCTGCAGCAGGAGCAGATCCTTAAACTTTGAAGCGAAATCTGCTGAATGTACTGCCGAAAAGCTGAAAAGGCTGAAAGCTGAAAAAGTTGAAAGGTTGAAAAGCTGAAAAGCAGAAGGCTGAAAGAGCTGAAAAAGCTGAACATTTCAATGGTTGAATGGTTTGAATAGCTGAAAGTATGCCGAAGTTATAGCAGATTGAAATTTGACAAATTCCCCATAAGGATGAATGGGGGAAATTTTGCAGAAAAAGCTGAATATTTCCAAAAGTATAAAAGGTAGACAAAAGAAAAATACAAGCAGTAATGTCCTTAAGAAGCTGCACATTTTGATACTTGAATGGTTTCTGTAGCACAAGATTTGTAGGAGGAGATAGGTGCCGAAAAACGTACGGAATCAGGAATAATAATAAAAAATTCCAGAAGAACAATAGTGTGAATGCCTTTAGCATTCACACAAACTAGAAAAATTGCATTTCCTGCGGAAATACAGTGTGAATGCTAAAGGCTGAAGCGATTTCGGAAATCTGTTGAATGAATGAAAAAAAGAATCAACATATTGATAGCTGAACAATTTCTGCAGCTGAAAATGAAGCTGAATGTTTGAAGGAGTTCAAAAGGCAGAAAGATTAATATTTTAAAAAGCTAAGAGGGCAGAAAGTTGAAGGAGGCTGAAAGACTCGAAAAAGTTGAACATTTTAATTGCTGAACATGAAGTTGAATGTTTGAAAGAAATGAAAATAAATATAAAGAAAAGATGAAAAGCACAAGGCTGGAAGAGCTTACAAAATTGAACATATTGATAGCTGAACACTTTCTGTAGCTGAACATGAAGCTGAATGTTTGATGGAGTTGAAAATGCTGAATGAGCAGACATGCTGCAGCAGGAGCAGATCCTTAAACTTTGAAGCGAAATCTGCTGAATGTACTGCCGAAAAGCTGAAAAGGCTGAAAGCTGAAAAAGTTGAAAAGATAAAGGCTGGAAGACCTTAAAAATTTGAACACATTGATAGCTGAACACTTTCTGTAGCTGCACATGAAGCTGAATGTTTGAAGGAGTTGAAAAGACAGAAGAAGCTGAAAAGGCAGAAGAAGCTGAAGCTGAAGGTTTGAAGGAGTTGAAAAGTCAGAAAGATGAATATCTGAAAAGGCTAAAAAGCTGCAGAGTAAGATGGCTGAAAGAGCTTCAAAAGGTGAAAATAGACTTAAAAGGTGGAAAGTTAGAGGCACAAAGGGCTTCAATGGCTGCATCGTCTATGTCAAGTAAAAAGATCCAAATCCAGCTGAAGAGAATTCTGTCTCCAGATGTTCCAGCTGCTCCCCACTCTAAAGATGATGTCACTCACTCTGGCTCACTCACTACACACGCAGTCTTCAGATACACACGCTGGAGCAGTGGGAGAGACAACGACCAACAGGTCCCCATAAGGAACGAATGGGAAATCTCCTCCCGAAACCCTGCGATTTCTGAAAAAACTGTAATGGTTATGGCCAAAATATTTATGCGCTGAGTGACAGGAGACATTGCTGAACGCAATCATGTTGTTTTTATTACTGTAAAGCGAAAAATGAGGCCGGGAGAGCGATAGTACTGTCTGCACTCTTCCAGAAATCTCGGCTCAAATTTAACATTGCAGCTTATGGCCGAGGTTCTAGACTTTGTGTCGCTCTCGGGCAGCTAGATTCAAAACAGTAAGTCCTACATCTGAAATGAGACCATCTTCTGAAAGCCAACAAGATTTCCTACATTTCTATGTATATATTGTCTATGCGGAGTAAAAGATTTGGGATTGAAATCGAGCCGAAGTGAATTTTTTCTTGAGCCGTTCCAGCTGCTCCGCACTCTAGCGATGATGTCATCCACTCTAGCCAACGCAATACACACCCATTATAAACTCAGACGAAGGGCGAAAAATCCGTCAAACTAAAACTGTAATTTTGTCAAAACGGTACAAGATTTTTAAAAACTGAATACAAGCCCAATAGTTCAAGGTCTTGTGACTTGTTTAAAGTTTGAATGGTATCTCTAGCACAAAGTATGAGGGAGGAGATAAGGTTGAAAGGTGATGAGTTTTGACGAGGATTTGAAGATTTTCCCATAAGCGTCAATGTTAAAATTTTTGCAGAAAAAGTTGAATTGCTGAAAAAGTTGAAAGGTTGAAAAGCTGAAAAGCAGAAGGCTGAAAGAGCTGAAAAAGCTGAACATTTTAGTGGTAGAACGGTTTCAATAGCTGAACGTATGCAGAAGTTATAGCAGAATGAAATTTGAAAAATTCCCCATAAGCGGCAATGTTAAATTATTTGCAGAAAAAGCTGAATTGCTGAAAAAGTTGAAAGGTTGAAAAGCTGAAAAGCAGAAGGCTGAAAGAGCTGAAAAAGCTGAACACTCAATGGTTGAATGGTTTGAATAGCTGAAAGTATGCCGAAGTTATAGCAGATTGAAATTTGACAAATTCCCCATAAGGATGAATGGGGGAAATTTTGCAGAAAAAGCTGAATATTTCCAAAAGTGTAAAAGGTAGACAAAAGAAAAATACAAGCAGTAATGTCCTTAAGAAGCTGCACATTTTGATACTTGAATGGTTTCTGTAGCACAAGATTTGTAGGAGGAGATAGGTGCCGAAAAACGTACGGAATCAGGAATAATAATAAAAAATTCCAGAAGAACAATAGTGTGAATGCCTTTAGCATTCACACTAATAAAAAATTCCAGAAGAACAATAGTGTGAATGCCTTTAGCATTCACACTAATAAAAAATTCCAGAAGAACAATAGTGTGAATGCCTTTAGCATTCACACTAAATATACAGTTTTATTTTGTCAGCTGAAGTGACAAAAATCGAAGAGCCGTGAAGGGCCAGATGGCTCTCAATTCTTGTTACTCCGCCTCACTTGAACTCACTCTGGAAATATTGTAGAAACCTTAGATTCAGTAGACAGGAACTCAAGGATACACTGGAGACTCGGAGAATCAGGTGAAACTTGAATTTAATGTGTCACACAAGCAACCAACACATCCAATTCATGAGTCAAATCCCGGGATCAGACTGAAGATTTACTGCTGAACACCTTCTTTTAAACCTGTGGAGTTTCTGCTGAAACTCCACCTTTCTTTCTAATTCCATCCCATTTCGGCCGTTTCCTATTGGTAGAAAACATGTCTTTTTTTGTTCAAATCTGCCCTTTGTGTGACGTAACCGTAGCAACCAATCTGGCCTCTGCTCAAGGCTAACCTCAAGGCCTTGGAAAGTACCAAGCTCTCCCTCGGTTAGCTTCGGCCAGGTGTGTCCTCTATTTTCACGATAGAAAGTACCACATCTTCTACCAGTAGGTTCGGCCAGGTGTGCACTCTGTTTTTTAAAAAACACGTGAGCCGAGCTCGGGGGATCTTGCTTCATCATGATCCCCCGAGCTCACATATAACACAACCTCAGTGTGTGTGTCTATTTGTTACAATGTCTTATGTGTGTGTGCTTTAAATCATACAAAGTGTGATGTGTTTAAATCAGGTGTGTGTATGTGTGTGTGGTTAGCATAATGTCTTATATGTGTGTGTGCTTTAAACCATACAAAATATGATGATATGATGTGTCTCCAGGTGTGTGTGTGTGTGTGTGTGTGTGTGTGTGTGTGTGTGTGTGTGTGTGTGTGTGTGTGTGTGTGGGTGTGTGTGTGTGTGTGTGTGGTTGGTTGCCATAATGTCTTGTGTGTGTGCTTTATATGATGTGTTTTCCAGGGGTGTGTGTGTGTGTGTGTGTTGTTACAACAATGATTCACCTTTCTTGGTTACACAGGATACAAGATATCACACAACTTAATCATTAGATATAATCACCCTATGCAGAATAAAATATCTATCCAATCATCAAATGATTTCGTTCGAACTTAATCAATTTATGCAGAATAAAGGTCTTTACTTGGGATGTCATAAAACATTACATAGAATAAAGGTCTTTGCTTGATTTATCATAAAACATTACACTACACAGCTTGGCCTGCAGCGGGACACAAAGGAGAAAGTTAGCGAAGTGGAAGCAAAGACAAGCTACTCCGAAAAGCTAAAAAACCAAGTTCTTAGCCATTGAGTCGTCATCAGTGTGACGGGGCCTGCTGGACATCGCAGCTACTGTACAGGGAGCCATCGCCTCACACTGTGAAGACCCATCAACTGGCCAACGACCTGAATATGTTTTATTTATTGTATTTATTTTAAACTGCACCACAACAGTTTGATTTAATTGCCTTGAGATAACTACGACCTGGATAAATGAGAATATCCACAGACGTATCTGTATCTGTTCAACAACAATATTATTTGTCTGTGTATGTCTATTTGGATAAAAGACCAGGCATGGTCACACTGCATTGACAAACTGGAAGTCACTTAAATCAGCAAATGTTGTATTTTCTAACCTAAATTTCAGATAATAATATCAAATTGATTGAATCATGGCATATAATCAATTATAAAAAATATATATATACATTCTCATACTGTACTTTTCATCTCTGGATGGATGGATGGATGGATATAAATATATGCCTATTTCTCACCATGCACTGAAGCTATCATCCAAGATTTATGATTATTGGATGAATCATTAATGATTATGGCCAAGTTATTGCTAGGCAACACCCTTTGCAAAGGTTTTTGATTGATAGCGGCCATGTTTTTTGTTTGTTTGTTTGTTTGTTTTTTATTTTGCTTACAAATGTGTATCTCAGTCTGGCGCTGATAAAGTCAAAATCAAAAAAAGTATATTTAATTTACTGTTTTTCACAAAATCCTAACCACAGATGCATTATGGGGTTCTGCCCCTTTGGGCTATTTGTTATATGAAGTGAAAAGAAAAAAAGAGAATCACTGGAGGAATGCTTATAATGGTGCTATGCAAACTATGTCAATAAATCAGTGGCTCATATGGCATTCCAACCAAATGTGTGGTTTGCCGAGAAATAGCTTACCGCATAAATCTTGCCAGGTTTTGGACACTGTGACTCAATGACATTAAATCATGGAAGCTGAGATGCCTGGAGAAAAGCTTTTTTCCCTGGTTAGACATTTGAATTCCATTCCAGCTGCTGTTCACATACAAACAACTTTTTTTTAATAAATATTTATTCACTTTACCTGCATTTTCCTTTTCATCTCATGTTGCTCACCAAAAAAAAAAACCACACAAACATTCACATAACTCTAAAGGGTTGATGCATTTTGATTTCAGTGCAAATGTTTTGGCTGCTGATGAGCCAAGTCAGTATTCCATGTAAGTCCATCCACAACAGTTTGTTCCTGTCCAGTGAGCTGCCGCTGGATATGGGAACTACTTTCCACCTGGTCCACAGTCTCCCAGGTGAAGCCTCAAAACCCCCTGACTGTGCAGCCTCAACAAGAGGTCAAACTCAGCTGGCATGGCGTGAAATTTTTGCTTAACTTTCATGTCATCATAGTAGTGGTTAGTCAGGGCATAGAGTCCATGTGGGTGATTACTGAAAGGCCAGAACCCGTACAGATGCACATCGTCACAGATTTCCAGCGCCAGGCTAACCATCATTATTCCAGTGCTGAGCCTCGTTTCTTTTAAGCCTTGGGAGCGCCAGAATTGGGCCAGACTCTTGAGGTAGTCAGGGTTGAAGAAGACAGATCGTGTGGGGCTTTCAAATTCCAAAGTGGTGTAGGCAGCCCGCAGGCACAGAGGAGTGGAGAAGCCATAGGAGAAGGCAGGAAGGAGCAGCAGTGAGTTGCCGTAGGTACGCAGACTCTCCACGAATGGACGTCGATACCCACTTAGAGACCCGTACCTGAAAATAATAAAAATCTTAATAATGTAAGACAAGCAACACGACAAAAGGAACATTACAAGGTCCTTAAACCCTTTTGCTCACTTATTCTGGAGGATTGTTGGGTTTGCTGTCACAAGGTTAGTCTTGATGCCCACATCTTCCTCATAGCCGTTTTCCAAAGGAGGTAGGTTGCACCTGCAAAAAGAGGACTTAGGCCATTTCTACATGTGTACAGATATCTTATATTTTTACACTCCTCTTAAAAGAAATAATTCTGTCCACATACTAAGTTTAAGTGTAATGTAGTCACTGGTCTAACCAAACCAGTTGTCCGCCATTGTTGTTGTTTGTAGCATATGCTTATTTCACAAAGCAACAATTGGCATGTGCAAATTTAGGACATTACATCACCACTTCCCAAACACTCCACATGTCCCCGCAGATAAACAGATACCAGAGTTTTAAAAAAATATGCTCCTTCAAAGGTGTTTTGTGACTTTAAACTGTGTTTGCATGTAGACGAGATGCCAAAATGCATAGGACAATATTAGGGATGTCCCGATCAAGTTTTTTGCCCCCAGTCCCAACCCGAGTCATCCAGGCTGTCATCAGCCCTTCAGTCCACTACATCGGCCACCTTTCTCACCTGATAACATACTGAGCTGAATCGATCATCTTTCCACAGCCGCTGTCGCTCAGGATCCCTCCGTTCCCGACGACAGCACACGTGTCCCATCTTTTGTTTTGAAACGGATGCTCCTGGAACGAACGCCAGCAAAAATTGTTCAATGTGAAAAAAAAAAAAGTTTTATTCATATCTTAGCCGCAAACCATGCTGTGTAGTCGTGTGTGTCAAAGAGCCTGTATGTAAATAGACACATGACCTTCAGCAGAACATGGAGAAGAAAAGCAATGAAATATCCTTTGTGGTAAAACATTAAGATTCCAAACAAGCAGCTGGTAAAATTCATGGAGGACAAACATACCTGTGCAAAGGTACTAAAAATCTCCTGGGTCACGTTGAGGGTCCTCTTCTTTTCCCCGTCATACACAATCTTGGATCCCACCGGAGTGTTGGCCTGAGTAATGATGGCCTTGTCAAAACCATTGCACTCGATGCTCAGCTGTAATCTGGGGAACCCAAAGGTCTTTGTTCAGTAATAAACAAAATAGTCAGAGGCAGTCTTGGAGGCTTTATTGTATGTGAAATTCCTCTGTTAACATAACTCACATGACCACCCAAATTAACTATTCCAATATGTTATTTCAGAGGCCTTGGAAAGTTCTATCAATATTTCTGAACATGTGCTTTTCTCTCTCAAAGCCAGAAACCAGAGGAGAAAGTCTCAAACTTCTGATGTCATACAGTATAAAGTCTGAAGCTGCTCCACCTTGGTGCTCTCAGTATCATCCATAACATCTTTCTCAGTTTGTTGTCTGCGGAGCAGCTCCAAACATTACACCATAGGACATCACAAATTTGAGCTTTAGCAATCTAGTTTTCGAATTTGGAAGAGATTTGTTTACTTTTACAAATATTTTGGACTGTCTATCAGAAGAACAAAACATATTAATTTTAAAATGAAGTTCCCCTTTAAGATGTTTTATATTTAGACCTGTTAGGGGGAGATTCAGTCCTCCTCATATGTTTCATAACCTACTGTACATTTTGTATTATTTTGGTCCGTATATTGATTATATCAGAAAGCAAATGGACCCAGTGATGTGATTCATGTGCAGTTTATTTGAACTAGCTTTTAAATCATACTCATTGTACATATCCGGACAGTGAGTGACAAAGTGCGGACAAATTTCTGCCTGTATGGACTAAAGACTGGTGATGCAGCGTATCTGTGCATGCATGGACAATTATTTGCAAAAAGTTTATTTATTCATTTTGTTGCAATATTTAAGTTAAAATGAATTTAGAATAATTTACCTGAATTTTTGGTAATTGACTTCCTGCTTTTCCCAGGTTCGAGAGTAACACTCTTTCACTTTGTCGATGACCTCCCTGTGACACACACGCACGCACACAGTTAGTGCTGGCCTGAGCTGATCTGATAAAGATACGAATAAAAATGTCCCTTGAGAAGTAGCGATAATGTTTGCTCTCACTTGCAGCCTTCACAGAGTTCAGAGGGCGGAGGATGGCTTTTCTTTTGAGGAGGTGGTCCATGACGTTCATTGCTGTGGAGCCTACAAGAGAGAAACAGGACAAGTGAGATAAATACTGATGCAGGAAATAAAACTTAAAGTCAAACTGGGGCATCTGTAGCTTAGTGGTAGAGCAGGCACCCCATGTACAAGGCTGTTGCCGCAGCAGCCCAGGTTCAAGTCCGGCCTGTGGCCCTCTGCTGCATGTCTCTCCCTCTCTCTTCCCCCCTTCACACTTCCCTATCCAAGCAATTAAAGGCAAAAAATGTCCATAAGAATATCAAAAAAAAATAAATAAATAAAAAAAATTAAACTGGCTCTGAGCTCAATTTGCCTACGCTTCATAATAGAATCTGAGTCTGCTTTATACACCAAGTACATACCAGCAGGGATGGGCAGTATTTCTATTACTTGTATTTAAAATACATATTTAAATTATATTTGAGCATTTTGTAGTTTGTATTTGATAATGCAGATAAAAAGCAAATGTAATTTGTAACAAAATGCTTTTGTGTGGAGTAATTTTGTATTTGAATCCTCGTGTTATCTAAAAGACTGTCAGCGTCATGACTGAATATTTAGCTGATTTTAACAATGTGGAAAAGTCTGAGATTTCAGTGCGAGACTTTGAGCCAAACTTGGTTCCACACACTAACAGACTGAATCAGCAAAAGGTAAGAAAGGCATTTCATTTTTTTTCTGTAGGGTCTTTTCTGTAATGTTGTCAGACACTCAAAAAAATAATGTGAGCAAGCAAGAAGACACACCAAAGCAAAAACAAAGAGCTAGCTGTAACAAGAGCCAACTGTTGCATTACCTGTGTCTCAGCCAATAAGCTGCACATGAACACACTGCTTCTTTGCTACATTTCAGGAGGCTCATCATGTGTCCAAGTGTTGTAATATCTGTGGTCTGTGGTACGTGTGCTTGTGCAGTTATGTATCCTCTCCTCTTTCAGTTACTGAGTTTCAAAAAGATTAAATCCCCGTTTTAGAACTCTAAACCCACAACCTATATTGTTATTACTGTAAATGTCAGAGTGTGTCAGCTAAACATCCTTTCATTTCAGGTGGGTATTCGTGTGATTGCCTCTCACACGTCGCGTTCAATGATTCTTAAGGTTTCAGTGTGAGGGTTTCTGCCATTTCTGTTTAAAAGTATTTAGATTTTTCTCAGACACTTCTAAAGGCAATAACTTTTTTACACTATTATAAAACAACTAGCCTGTCAGTTATTTTGCATTGAAGAAGTTATGCTTTCCAAAATATTTTTTTAAGTTTCCATGCTAGTATCTTTACTCTTAGATTGCTTGGTATAGTGAGATGACTCATTGTATTGACGTACATATACACATGGTGCCTTATGAGACATATTCACTTACACCTGGGTTAAAAGGGTTAAATCAGCCTCTATTTCTCACACTAACTACACCTTTCACGGCTGTGTGATATGAGTGGAAAAACTGCAAAATGCTTCAGTTTTCTCCCAATATCATTAGCTGCTATAACAGTCTTGTGGCCTTGTCAAACCCCAGCATGCCTCTTTATCATGCCTCTGTCTATCTTTTTAGCCCCATTAACACACCTCCAGCACCAAAAATAGAAAAATCTTCTTGACCGTTCTAGGTGGTTGGGAAAGGTAGCTTTACACTTACCTGTTGTTGACCATGGACCAGAGGAGAGTGGTCAGCAGGGTCCCCAAACAAATGAAAGTGAACATTAAAGAGAAGTGTAACTTCAAATGCTGTCCCCTCATAACTGTCCCCTCCTGCTAATTGTTAGCCCCTTCACCTTTTGTTCTCTCACTCTATCTCTTGAGACTTTCAATATTTGGACTTTCTCCAGTTTCATGCTTTATTTTACCCAACTCCTCCCTCCTCCTCTTGCTCCTCCTATTCCCACCTGTCTGGATTGAATTAGGGGTTGCTTTTACCCCTGGTATTAACATGCATATATTTTCTGACAAAATGCAAATCACTCTTCTGTTGCAGTACATTTAGCTTACAACCCGTGACCACAAGCCTTTGTGGCTAAACCTGAAATCATCAGTATTTTTCAATGCAGAATGAATTGCATATGGGTAAATAAAGGCATTGGCCTGTTAGATAAGATCTTTTTCTTGACCCATGAGCATCTCATCTTTCTGGTTTTCCAGTTTAGCAGCATATCCAAAAACAAAACAGTTTATAACACATTGTCTCCGACCTGGCAGCTGAAAGATTTTCCTGTTTAAAAGGAAGTTTTTCTTGCTTATTTGTTCAGACCTGCAGTGTTGGTTACCTGTGTTGAAATAATGCTAACAGCTAGACAAATACTCCTTTATCAGTTCAAACCAGTTGTATTTATCGAGGATGTCCACCCTCAACATCCGTCTATGTCTATGCAAACAATGTCTATGTTCATGCATGCATTCATGTGTTTGTGCCTTTTGTAAAATGTGCATGTCTTCGAGTGCCATTCTGGTAACCCCTAACATTTTTTTTGTTTTACATGTTCTTTGATGCTCCCTATGGGTTGGGAGTGAGTTGCAGGCCCAAGCAAAGAAGTTCAAGTGTACCAAGGTGTTGTCCACAAGTGAGAGCAAAATGGAACGTGAGATTGACAGGACAAACTTCAAATCCAGTTTTTTGACTGTTGGCAAAAATGTTTTCTGTGAAATTTTATTTGTGGTCTTGAAGTGCAAACTGTTGAGCCTGAAACTCTGAAATGACATTTAGTGTCTTTATCCCAGACTTTAGAACATTTCACAGCAGACCTCATCTGCCTACTTGTTTCCACTGTCCCTCATCAGCCCGGCAATACATAATTATTAACTAGCCTATGTCTACATTCCCTGCCAGATTGTCAGTGTCGCATCTGTGTCCTGTATCCTGGACCCTGTTACTTGGAATTCATCCATGGCTGCATGTATTATTTTCCCTGTCACATGACTATTTGTTCTGGTTTCTGGTAAACATGGCAAACATCACTGTGTAGCCAGTTTTCACGCTGCTTGCCTGTGACGCACCTTTTCACCTCGCAAGTCTCACTCTGACACTAGTGTGAGACTTGCCCAAACAATTCTCACAAAGAAAGGAGTCATTTATTGTATTTGCCAAATTTACGAGGGTAAATAATGAAGATTTTTTTTCTATGCAGCATTTTACAAAGTTTATTAAGTTCCCCCTAATTTACCCACTCACAAAACTCTTCTACACCAGTGAGGATTCAATTCAATTCAATTCAATTCACTTTACTTATCGCCAAGGGGCAATTTAAAACGGTATGACAATAGCTATAAAAACACAATAAGCAACACAAAATCAGCACATACACTGCAACATACAACATTCAAAACACATCAAATCAACTCCGCACTAATATTGATCTGACTTAACATTCTGTGTGTGTGTGTGTGTGTGTGTGTGTGTGTGTGTGTAACCATGGCAACAGTAACCATGGTGTGTGTGTGTGTGTGTGTGTGTGTGTGTGTGTGTGTGTGTGTGTGTGTGTGTGTGTGTGTGTGTGTGTGTAACCACAGCAACAGTGACCATGGAGTGTGTGTGACCATGGCAACAGTAACCATGGTGTGTGTGACCATGGAATACCCCTCTGCTCTCAGTCCTCTGCAGGTGTCGCACCAGGTAACTCACAGCTGGATCAGTATTGTATGTTTTCATCACAAAGGGCAATGAAGCCTTTCTGCGGGCCTCCTCTTCAACCATAGCAAAGGAATGAGCTCACAGACACAATAAAAACAGATTTATTTCTTTTCGTGCTGTTGTTTGATCAGTTTCCTGGAAGTGCTGCACCCAGAGGATAATGTTGACCTCTGGGAGCTCTTTGCAGAGTGGTACTTTACAGCCACTTGCTGTCTTTCATTAAATGTAATTAATGCCAGGGAATGATTGTTTTAGGCCCTTTCAGATGAAGAGGATAATCTTACTATATAATGCCGAAAACTCTGTCTGTGGGTGTGTCTGTGTGTCTGTTCCACATTTTTCTCCTCACTGACTTGGTCAGTCCATGAGAAATTTGGCACAGTGGTAGAGGGTCATGGGAGGATGCGAATGAAGCAGTATTACATCAATTGGCCAAAGGGGGGCGCTATAGCAACCGACTGAAATAGCAAACTTTGAATGGGCATATCTCATGCCCCGTATGTCGTAGAGACATGAAACTTTGCACAGAGATGCCTCTCCTCATGAGGAACACATTTGCCCCAAGGACCCATAACTTACGGTTATATAGATTGTCCGCCATTTTGAATTTTTTGAAAAACACTTAAAATCCATCTCTTCCTAGGAACTTTGACCGATCTGCATGAAACTCAGTGAACATAATCTAGGGACCAATATCTAAAGTTCCCTCTTGGCAAAAGTTGGAAAACTTACTAAAACTGAGCTTCTATAAGGCAGTGAATATTGCGGAGGACGTGGCTCATCACATAAAGGTGTATAACATCTCAAGGGTTTCACCGATCACCACACAACTTTGTAGGCATATGACCACACATAATCTGAGGGGACCCTCCATTATTGACCCCATCAAACAAAAAAGGGCGCTAGAGAGCTAATTTCTTGCCTAGGCCTAACCGCCATATCGATTTTTACTAAACTTGGTAGATATGTAGAACAGGACGCCTCAAGGTGCCTTTCAACGTGCTACCTCAACTACTAACATTCAGTTTTAGCCCACTAACTATCCCACTATTGGCAATGGTACTACTGTAGTTTCAATAAAGCAATCGTAGTATCAAATTCACAAAAGCTCTGTCTGAATATATTGCTCTTCTTAATGGGTTCAGTTGACTATTTAATCTGCAATTTCCTATGACCTGTATCCCAAACACACACCAGTGCTACCGTAAGAAACCTTGGAGTAATATTTGATCAAGATTTGTCTTTTAATTCTCATTTAAAATAAAACTCGCAGGCTGCATTTTTTCATCTGCGTAATATTGCGAAAATTAGACCCACCCTGACCTGAAAAGATGCAGAAAAATCTCCCTCCTTAGAAGAAAGAGAACATGTATCCACAGTTATTAGCCTTTCTATTCAAACACACATTCATGTTATGAATTCTTGACTGAATAGCAGGACTTGTGACTCCAGTAAACAGTGTGCCTGTTGAAGGTGTGATGTGTTTGTGATAGTACAGGTGATGTTGCGGTATGCAAACCTCACATGATTGTGTAATATGGGTTTAGCAAATATCCTGAAAGAAGCTCCTCCTTGAGCCGTATTTGTGAAAACAAATGTCTCTATCAGTTGGACCAGATATTTAACAGACTTAAAGTAGAGCTGATCAAAGCAGGTGAACATACAGGAGATACCAACAGTGACAAGCTGGAGAGCAGTGGCAACTTGCATTCTTATAGCCCTAGCCCTAACTAACTAAAGAAGGCAGCATCTTCTGTCTTTGGTGCTGGCAACCCTAATCAGCTGCAGGAGCGCCTTCAGCAGCAGGCTGTTACCACCATGATGCACCACAGGAAATCCTTGCTTCCTGTGTAAATCAGGCTTTACAACTACGTTTGTCTCATGTTGAGAGACAGACTGCAGAGGTGTGAGGTGCTGAGGTGGCTCCAGACTCCATTCAAAATTGTATGCTGTAAATCATATATAATAATGTGCACATTATAGTATATTATGTGTGTGAGGTTGTTGCTGCAGCTGCCCCCTGTGATAATCAACCACGGCAGGGTCATTATGGGTCAAATCCTGTGCTGGCCGAAACAGCGCAAAGCATTGTTGTGTAAACATCCGCCTGCCATTTTCATGCACTTTGGCGCATGATTTTGGAAAATGAGTCTAAGCAAAATGGATAGCCTATACGGCCTTTTTTCAAAGCAAAAGATAAACAAAGTCAAAGTGAGTACTGGGTGTGGACATACTAACCCCGGATCACCTGCAGCCACCTGCAGGCCTGTGAGGAGTGAAGCTGTAAACGCATAAATGTAAATGCATAACAGGCAGCTGGTGATGCTTGTTGTCAGAGCCAGCTGGACACACTAGAACAACTTCTTGTCAAAGGAGGGAGCACTTCAGAAAGTGAAGGAGGAGCATTTTGTGGAGGCGCCATGATGGTACAACTGCACACAGCCTACACAGCTAGCTGCGTGGCCTTACATCTCAAAGTATTCTAGGTTATGTGGCTTAGACTTGTCTTGTCTGAGTTTGAGCAGCTATCCAGGTCAAAAGATTTACCCTATGGCACAAATATGTATTTATGTCACCCTGTTCTCTTTTTGTCTGTTGAGTAATTGAGAAAAAAACATAGAAAGAAAAAATTGTGCTCATTGCACAGAAACAGCTTTTACAATTATTTGTATTCCTCTGTACACTGACACTCACCTGAGAAAACCATCTCTCTCCAAAATGTCGCCAGGGCTTTTTAAAGACACACTTAAAGCAAACACAGAACAAACCAAGGGCAAAGTTGCCCTGCCTGATTAGGCACTGATAGTTTCAAATAGGTTCCTGAGAGTGTGTTTTGAGCTAAATGATAATAATTATGCAGGGTGTTGGCCTATTAGGTATGGAAGCGATTGTGACTCATATCTCAAATTCAAAAGCATTCGCAGAAATGCAGGCTATGGTGTGAACCAAGCCCCAACCTCCGGTGGAGACGAGCGAGACCAATGCGGAAGTGCCAAAAACTGCAGTTCACCGACTGTCCACTTGAGGCTGGCTCCGGAAGTGAGCAAATTCCCATAGACCCCCATGTTAAAATGCCCAACTTTAGAGCAGAAATAAACATGTTTACAGCCTGGTACAAAAGATGGTTTTGGTCTCTATAGTTAACTTCCCCTTTCATGACAACTCTGAGGGGGTGAGTTTTTTTCTAACTCTTCCGTTTAAATGTTATTAAGGTTTAAAATTGCGCATAATTAAGGGCGTGGTCACTTTGAGTGACAGGTGGCGCTGTCACGGGTGGCTAACTAGCATGCTAACTAGCTGCTGGCTCTGCTGTGCGGAGCTGAGCTCAGACTCGCCGTCTGCTCGGCGTCATCTCAGCCAGTTCGTGCCCATGTTGAAAGCATTGAACGTGTCCTCTCAGCCGGGTCTGTGCCTGCTGGATATGTTTTCAGGCAAATATTGGAATAATATGACTTGCTGTTCGATTAATTATACCAACAGACCGTCCAAGAAGTCCGTGCTCCAGGTTTTTCGGTAAGTGAAATTCGGAAATTCTAGTATTATTTTAATTATGTTTATATGTTAGCACTAATTAGCGGGTGTCGGTGTCTGCGGTCACTACGGTCACCACCGAGCTTGTCAGCAGCGTGTATCGGTGTCTGCGGTCACCACCTAGCTGTCAGCTTGTTATTATATTATTAAGCCTTTATGTAATACATGTAAAATCACGTTGATACCGGAGGTCTCATATTCAAGTGCGACCTGTATCACAGCAGCAACATCCACATCAAGTTACAGAGCCACATACAATACGATACAACACAAGCTTAGCTCGTTAACTAGCTAAACCAGCCAGCTAACATTTAGCCTTCGAGCAAGACGCCAGTATCGAAGTCAGAGCCGGACAGAGAAGTGTTAGGATTTAACGTTAGGCATTTAGGGAGAGAATATTTTGAACAAAAGGCTGTGTGAGGTTTGAAAATAAAGGTCCACCACGTTAGTTAGGTAACGTGATGCAACGTTAACGTTGTCATATGAGCAGTGTAACAGTAACGTAACGTTAAGGCTATACTTGTGTATGTAAATTAAAAAGTGGCGAACTGTGTGAAATTACAATAAGGTGTGTAACGTAATTAAAAACAGCTAATGTGACATTTGACTGTCACATAAAATATTAATAAGATCAGTGTATGATATAGACCTGTAGCTACACAACAATAGATAATGCACAGACAGAATGTGGGGACTGTGATGGTCACCACCTTTTTGTTTTGCTTAAATAAATTGATTATGATCTGTTGAACATTGAAGTAATTTAAATTGTATAGTTTGCATGTAAAAGTGTCTGCAAAGTAGGTAGCTAACACATATATTACTTTGAATATCTATTTGTCTGTGGAAAGTTTTCCTCTAGGTGACCCAGACAGACTGAACCAGTGGACACTCACCAGAAGACAGAACTGGACTCCAAACAAGACTTCCCGTCTGTGCAGTGAACACTTGAGTTATCACTTCAGCACTGACTCCAGGATAAAGACACCTTTTTCATACAGTACCTCACTAAACTTATTAGTTTGAAATGATGAATATTGTCCATAATGTCCCTACTTAGTAATGTATGACAATTAAATGCATTACATATATTACTAATTGTCATACATTACTAAGTACTCGATTAGGGCACAGCTTGCTCCGTATTATTACTGATAAGGTGAAATGACACACTGACACACCAGTGCAGTTTAGTGTTCCCCTGATGCAAAAGGCCAAATGAAGATTTTATCAATCAAGGAACATGACATGTATTTACCAACTTTAACATTTCAGTGCTTTTTATGCAAAGACCCTTTATCAAAGTGAGAATTACTACCTTTTCCCCCACACACAGTCTGTGAAGAACCAATGGAAAAATATATTCTCATAATGAGACAGCTGAACACAGCATGATTCCACAGTGGCAGTGAGCTTTGAGAACAGTTCGGTTTCCTTTTGGCAGCAACAATGATGTTAATGTGGATGAACTGCATACTGTACATTCATACTCCAGTTGTTTTGATAGTACAGTTAAATTTAAAATCAAATTCAAATTTAAAGTCAAATATCTACATAATTTAAACACAAAACTATTTTATGAATGACAGCCACTTACTCAGCAATAAGATCATTGTGGTGGTGAGTGGGCTTTTAACCAAGACAGGCTGTAGTCAATGTTTTCTACCTGTGTTTTTAACTTGTCATCTTTCTCTCTTGTAGGACACTTGAGGAAAGTTACAGCACCTCGACCAATGTGATATTTACTCCACAGTAAAGAGGTTGTTTAACAAGAAATTTAAATTTTTCAATTTATGACACTGGGTCCTAATTCATATGTTTTATAATTACTGTTACAAATCTTTTCATTTATTTCATGTGTACTTTTTGTAACCTTCGTAGTGATGATTTCATGAATGCAAGCTTTGACTTAATTTTGTTAAACTGTTTGTGTAATGGTTGAATTTTTGTGATATAAAGTGGATCAGACAAAAATTACTTTAGAGTAAAAGCAATTTTTTTTGAAAGCTGTCATTCATCAGTTTCCTGTGATGATTGGAAATGTAGTGGTGATTTAAACCATTAACAAATGTAATCGTTATTAATGGCATCTTAATGTTTTCATTTATATCTTAACATTTACCCAAGTTTGCATTTATCTTAGCAAAATGTAAAAAAGAAATGAAAAGCTGATGTTATGTGCTGGTTTTGTTTGAACATTTCTTTAAGACAATGAAGAAAATTCACTGAATAACGATTCTCCTTTTGTGAAAAACACGGAAATATCTGCACACTGAATAATTTTAAGTCCCATAGGAGGTATTATTTATTTGTGACATTGTGACATATGAGAAAGTTCTGTGGGTACTGCTTGGTATTGAGGCTTATATAGTGAGGGTAAAAAAACAATAACACATAATTGGCTGATTATCTTTCTGTTTGCCTCACTATAAAAACGTCACGATACCTTTGCCTGAGGAAGACCCTTTCAGAGTTGGCAACATAGCGAACAAGTGACATGTCCTTGGGGGCTTCAAAACTATTGTGTCCAGCTAATTTTTGTTTTTCATTTTGAGCCCTTTTATCCAGTCAAGTACAGGTTAAAATAATCAGGCCCACACAGCAATGGACTGCCTAATTTTTTGTCAGTGACAATGTTAAACATTAATGCTTTATGTTGTATCTGTAGTGTATGATTTGTTTGCCCTTTCAATTGACAGTCAGATTTGATTGTGAAATACAACATTCAGTCAGTAACAAAGACAAAAGGAGTGCAAATATAAATAGAATTTATTTAAATTTTAACAAGTTATAGATGAATATAAAAGTCAACATTGGCCATGACAGTCAGGGCTATGTTCACACCTAACAAAATGTGTCCTAAAGGCCAAATTCAAAAGCAGTGACACTGCCAACTGTAAGCAGTTCACTGTGTTTGGAGGTGGTCTTCAAGACAATTAACTAATTTACTTAAAAACATATAATTTCTCCTAGGTGTGAGATGAATGTGTCTGATGTGAGGGTGCTCAATTATGGCACCATTTAAACTATGAACACATGTAGCCATAACACTGTAAACACATTTCCTGGCCTTATCAATCTTTGCTGGATTGCCACCAGCCTCCCACCTGCACCTTTGGGCCAGTGAAGAAAATATTATCTTAATGCCAGGATGCTGGAGGTGAAGCTGGTGCAGGTCCTCCTTCATCATGCTGACCAGCTTGACACTGCTGACCTTCCCCATGTCATTGCCGCCACAGTGGATGACGAAGACATCTGGTGCTGCTCTTCCTCGCAGGGAGTGTGGAAAGAAGGAGAGAAGGCCTCTCTGCAGTCCACCACAGCCAAACCAGCAGACAGGGACGCCCAGCATGCTGAGGGTGATTCCCTCTGCAGCTCTCTGGACACCACGCCGGACACAGCTGTCACCAGTGCTCCACACTGCATATGAAAGTAAAATAAGTGCAATAAATAATAAGCATTATATTTTTTTTTAAAAAAAAGTTGAAGCGTTTTTTTTTTTTAAGATAACAGCTGAATCATTATTTCAAGGTTTGTTGTATAATGTTAATTTAAGCTAAACTCAACTTACCTCAAGTTTCGTGAGGGAGCTGCCACAGGGCTAGCCAAAGTAGCGCAGCTTCTTAGCCTCGTAGCTTGTTAGCCTCAGCTAACTTAGCAGAAGCGAACGAGGTGGGCGTGTTTAAGCAGCCAGGCTTCCTTCAGCCCGCCTCTTTGCCCATTTTTGATTGTCCGGGAGTTGTTTACGAAATGTTCCTGTCATCAGTCTTTATCATATATCATTATTAATTCCATATCAAGTGGATGTGTGAGCTGTCTGTGATTTCCCACAGCCTGCGAGTTACACATACAGTCAGAAGTGTTGGCGTGTAGTGTGGGAACATGTGATGCGCTCAGATTAATTTATGATACTATCATCGATCGTGTTTTACACCAAATGCTACACACTTTAATTTCGCTCAACACAACGATATTCTTTACAGTTCATTTAAACTCATTCATAAACACGTGACATGACTGTGAACTCTAATTTTAAAGCGATTTGGATGCACAGGTGCGCACAGGTGTAGGGAACGCGAATCATCAGAGGCGCGGACTAACGTCAGTATTGTAGCCTATAGACATATCGTGTGACTATAACATGTCAACCCGCTCACATTTTGGATGCATTCAGGGTTTTATTGTTGCGAACGATTGTGGAGCGTTTGCTGAATGTCACGGGGAATCGTGCTCTCCTGGCTCTCGTCTTGGCTTGATGTCTCCGTGGCTCAACGTGTCTGTGGAGGATATCAGTGGAAACGGCGATTCATTAATGTGAGTAATGTCCAGACCAGTATATTGTATCATGATGTTGCAAACGACAGCTTTAAATGAATGAAATACAGACGCGAAGCGATCGCGATGTTTATTTCCTGGTTAGCGGACAATGGGTTCACACCCGCAAAGCCTGAGCGACGGCTGGAAGCGCCATGTTCTCCAACCCAGAAGAATGTGTGGGTCCGTGACGTCACTATCCTGCGCCACTTCAGATTGCGATCTCAGATTGAATTATGAGTTTATTTTATACAGTCTATGATTACGAGACACTTTTTGCAGGGCGAGCACGATAACGAAAAAGCATTTCTGAGT
Source organism: Epinephelus cyanopodus (assembly GCA_026686955.1). Classification (NCBI taxonomy): domain Eukaryota; kingdom Metazoa; phylum Chordata; class Actinopteri; order Perciformes; family Serranidae; genus Epinephelus; species Epinephelus cyanopodus. The sequence continues at coordinate 26,320,648 of CM048929.1, forward strand.
TTGCTTTTTCTTTTTAATTAAGTCACAGAATGAGCAGTCTTGAAGAAGAAAATGAAATTGCATTTTGGAAAATTGCTTTTGATTTTTATTTTTGAGTCAAATAGTGCAGGCATGACTTTGAAATTCAAAAGCATTTCTGCGAATGCTTTTGAATTTTCGAATTTGACATTTCAAATTGAATTTTGTTACCTTTTTGCTGGTGAATGTTTTGAAAATTAATGTTAAATAAGATTTTGCTTTTGCTTTTTAATTAAGTCACAGAATGAGCAGTCTTGAAGAAGAAAATGAAATTGCATTTGGAAAATTGCTTTTGATTTTTATTTATGAGTCAAATAGTGCAGCCATGACTTTGAAATGAAAAAGCATTTCTGCGAATGCTTTTGAATTTTCGAATTTGACATTTCAAATTGAATTTTGTTACGTTTTTTGCTGGTGAATGTTTTGAAAATTAAATGTTAAATGTGATTTGCTTTTGCTTTTTAATTAAGTCACAGAATGAGCAGTCTTGAAGAAGAAAATGAAATTGCATTTTGGAAAATTGCTTTTGATTTTTATTTTTGAGTCAAATAGTGCAGCCATGACTTTGAAATTCAAAAGCATTTCTGCGAATGCTTTTGAATTTGAGATATGAGTCACAATCGCTTCCATACAAAAGGGTTGTTTTTGGCTTTTTCATTTTCAATCATTTTGCCCTTTCTATTTCAGTCCAGGAATGCAAATGTGTGGTCTTCAGCGTCGGTTGCTTGTTTCACATTGCCTCTCCTTTTTTTTATCTGCATCCTCATGAGTGGCACTATTGCAAAAACTGCACCACTGTGTCTGTTCTCTCCGCTCGCCAGGGCGTTCCCAGGCCTTATGCTCTTTCTAGCTGCTGCTGTTGCAGGTTGGCATCAGCTCTGAGCCGTCTTTATCTCTCCCCTTCACTCAGCCACTTTCTTTATCATGTTGTCTTCTGCAGTTTTTGGCACTTTGTGTTAGCTTCATTTTTTAAGCCGTGAAGACTGCCAGTTGATCTAGACTAAGAATTTGAATTTTGTTTCTGTTGATTTAAGGGCCATTTTGTGTAAGAGACTTTTTAAGAGTATATGTGGGGTTGTTTGATTATTATCTGGGCTAATTACAACCAGATTTAATTGATGAAAATTAATTGGCGATTTGTGTTTTGCTATCTTGTGCATTTTTGTAGTGAGAGTTGCAAGCTATCCAAGGCTATTAAATAGGGCTGGGACACAGTCTTACCAATAGGAGCTATGGGGTATCACACATGCCCAATGTAAGTGGCGTTGCAATGTTTGGTGTAGGGTAACAATAGATGGTGCTTAAGATAAAGGGATGGTGTCAGGGGCTTCTTGGGCATGCCGTGGGGTGCACTCGCCCTGACAGAACTTTTTGGGTACCCTGGCATGGATAGCGACTGAAAGTATCTAAGTATGGTCTATCTATGGTCTTGATGGAAAATATTTTCAATAATTGCAGGATTTTAATTCTCACCCATACTCTTATTTTTTGTATAAAATATATTCAGGCTGGCTGCAGATGCCTCAGTGAAACGTATTCCATGTTAAATGATAATGCACCGGCTATTGAGCCCTTAGACAAAAGCAGACCAGATTTTACTGCCCATGTGTTGTACCACAATGATATGATGACTGTGCCCCAGCCTTCATTTAATAGCCTTGATTCTATCTGGGCTGTCTCTTCAACTGGTTTGGATTAACATTTTCTTAAAGTAACAGGCTAGGATTGTAATAATTCTCCTGTCTGACGCCCAACTCTACTGGATACTTGCGGGTAAATCTTTGCTCTCTGATTGGTTTATGCACCACTTGGCTCCACATGTCTGTTCAACAAGCCGACCAGCAGGGGACAGGCATAAATCACCAGTAGTACTTCAGTCAGCTGCTCTCCAGAGCACTAATTGACACTGGCTCCAGTGATGCCTCTCCATCTCAATAAGCCACCAGTGATTTACTGAGAGTTTCCCAGTCAGTGTCAGTCTCCTTCCCTGGAGGCCCTCATTCAATTCTTCCCCAGTGAGCAAAGTTTCTCAACTAAAGCATTTGCATTTGCGTTTGTGGAAGAGAAGGAGGCACACTAAAGTATGAATGGATAACAGGCAGCTGGTTTGCTGTCAGAGCCAGCTGAAGCCACTAGAGGACAACTTCCTATCAAAGGACAGAGAACTTCAGAGAGTGAGGACGGAGTGATTTGAGGAGGTGCCATGAAGGTGCTGAACGACCTCAACTGCTCAGAGTCTGCATGACGAGCAGCTTGGCCGTATATCTTTTTTTTTTTCTTTTACCTTTATTTATTCAGGGAAGGCCAATTGAGAGCAAGCTCTCTTTTCCAATGACGCCCTGATTACAAACAATCCATCAAACAATATACAAGGCGTAAAAACAACAACAACAAAAAACCACAATCTCAAAAAGTACATGTACACTCAGAATGCATGGAATCCATGACAATATCCTTGAAGTGATTAAAGGGAATCAAGGCATCCAGCTGGAATTTTGACAAAAAATTATTCCATTTGAATGGTGCAAAATACTCAAAGGCAATTTTTCCTATATCAGTTCTAACATTAGGGATATTAAGAGCCAAGGCATTGTGAGCACGAGTGGCGTAACTGAATGACTTAAAAGTAAGTAAGTTGTAAGATAAGCAGGTAGCTTGTGAAGAAGGGCCTTATAAAATAAACAGTAAACAATGTTGTTCTCTTTCTCAGAGCCAATAAAGTCCAGCCAGCATTTTGATACAATTGACAGTGGTGGGTCATGAACCCATCACCAGTAATAAATCGAATTGCCGCATGATAGACTGTGTCAAGTGGTTTCAGTGAAGAGGGAGAAGCATGCATATAAATGACATCTCCATAGTCCAATACTGATAAAAATGTAGTTAGTACTATTTGCTTCCTACAGTAATAAGGAAGACAAGATTTGTTTCTATAAAAGAATGCTAATAAAGGCTTCAATTTTTTTAAAAGTTCTGCTACATGTAGTTTAAAAGACAACTTGTCATCTATCCAATGCCCAGATACTTATAGCAGGAGACCTTTCCAAAGGAGTCCCATCAACAGTAGTTATAACACTCTTATTCAAATCAACAGAAAGTTTTTTTGTCAAGATCATATATTTTGATTTGCTTGGGTTTAACAACAATTTAAGATTAGCAAGTGTGCTTTGGATTACACAGAAATCAGACTGTAGTTTTTGCAGAGCTAAATCAACTGTGGGGGCAATCGAGTAGATGACTGAGTCGTCCACGTACAGATGAATTAAACTGCTTTTGATACCAACATTAAAATCATTAATATATAAGGAAAATAGCAGTGGTCCTAAAACAGACCCTTGTGGCACCCCTTTGTAGACATTTAGAAAAGTTGATTTGTAACCATCAGCCACCACAGCTTGAATTCTGTCAGATAAATAATTCTCAATCCATTTACAGGACTTGTTATCAAACCCAATTTTGTACAGACGTTCTAGAAGTACAGCATGGTCAACTGTATCAAAGGCTTTAGACAGATCAATAAAAGAGCAACACAATCAAGTTTGTTATCCAAAGCATGTGCAATGTCATTCACAACCTTCGAGGTTGCTGACACAGTACTATGATCAGGTCTAAAGCCAGATTGGGAAGTGTTTATGATGTCATGCTCTGATAAGAAAGAACAAATCTGATCACTTATCAGACGTTCTAATAGTTTTGCCAAGCAGGGTAATTTTGAAATTGGCCGATAATTGTTCAATTCGTTTGAGGTTCTGCATTTTTTTTTATGATTATTATTTCGGGCAGCTTTCCAGTAGTGATGGCCAAATGAAGCCTCATGAACCACTTTCTTTATTTTCTGACCCCACCAGATGGCGCTCTTGGTTTAAAGATAAAGGCTGAAGGACTGGCAATGAAGTGCACTTTCAAACCTTTGTTGAACAGACAGCGCCATCTGGTGGCTTCAGAAAATAAAGACAGTGGTTCATGAGGCCTCATTTGGCCATCACTACTTTCCAGGTCACGGTAAGGTATGCTGAACCAAAATTTAAACACAACACTTTTATTTTTTGCTCCCACTTTTCAGAGGTTTAAGATTTAAGATTTTGTATGTACTCAATAGAAATATTTTTCTCAATTTTTGGTTGAAATTAATCTTGGCATATCAAGGTGCTGATAAACAGCATGATTACTACACAGATGTGCCCTGGGATATTCACAGCAAAGAAACTGAGAGACAAAAGTCTTAGATCTTTAACTTGAACCTGTGAAAATGGGAGCAAAAACAAAAGTATTGTGTCTAATTTTTTGTTCATTGTTACTGTCTTCCGTTTTGTCTATTGAGTGGCTGAAAGAGAAACACAGTAAGTTAAGAAATAATGTGATCCAGCACTTTCCAAGGCTTCTCTGGTTAGTTTGTTCACAGAGTCTGTGAAAGCATCATCCAGAAGTTTGCATATTTGGTCAGCTCAGTCACTGTGTGTTGCCACGCAGCAAAACATGCAGGAGAAATGTTGTGAAGTGGAGGGTGAAGTGATACAAAAAATATGTGGTCAAATGATGAAAAGAAATATTACCATGGATTCATGCATTTGTAAATTCACAACACTGGCATATGGTTTACATCTGGTTTAAAAGATGTTCATGTTAAATGTTAAAAAAAAAACTAAATAGAAGAATGTATATAAAAGCTCTTTGCAAAACTATGCACATAAATCACTGCATCATATGGTGTTACAGCCAAATGTGTGGTTTGTAAGAAGAAATACGGCTTTCTAATGACAAATCTTGGCAGAATTTGGACGCTTAATGGCTCAAAGACACTCAATCATGCAAGCTGAGACGTCTGGGAAAAAGCTTTGGTTGCCTTGTTAGACAAGCGAATGCAGCTCCAGCCACCGGTTCCGTACAAATAATCTTTTTGTGATAAATATTTATTCACTGATTCACTTTATCTTCATTTTCCCTCTTGCCTCACACTGTTAAAAAATACAACAACACAAGATTCTAAAACTGGCTCATGAGAGATCTCAAGTTTGGTCATCTATAGCTTGTACCTACAGTAATGTTACAGACTTAATAAATCATGAAGTTTTGACACAAATGCTACTTTTACCCAAATTTTACAATTCTCAGCCCAAGTGCACAATTTACAATCATCATATCACCTTACATTGGAGTCACTCATTGATTTAAACATCAACTTAAATATTCACTTCCACACTAACATTGTACCAAAATGTGACTGTTGCCACTTTGTGACAGCACATATCCGCGTCTGGTCACTGTGGTGACGAGGGGTAGCACATTGTAACACAGGCTCACCATGGCAACCTTTGTGAGCTAGGACCTCCTGGTTTTAGTAGTGTTATTATTCCTGTTTCTTTCTGTGGTGTCTCAGTTTAGTCCTTGGCTCTAAGCCTCACTTATTAGGATCCTCACAGTCCCCCCAGAGGGCAGCAGCCGTGGAGGCTTGTAGTTGAGGCGACTGGGACACCACCCCGGCAGGCACTCTGTGATTAGAGGTTTACCTCGTGTCTGTATCACATCCAGCAGTGTCAGTGACGTGGAGTGAGAACAAGAGTACAGAAATTATCTTCTTCAGCCAGCACCAGCTTTTTCTAACAATTGTGTGTGAGTACCAAACATCTCCTCTTGACAGTTCCCAGGATATTTTTTCCAAAGTGGTTGAATGTGTGACAGGTTTTTAACGAAAAATGTCAAAAGATTCTTTACATTCAGCGTGCAGCTGTTTGTCATTAAATATTCAGCCAGACAATCTTCATGTAAAGGAGGTATTTGATTTTCCTCAAAATACATTCATCTTGATCCAAAAGAAGGCACTATCATGTCAACCCCCGCAAAGGATTCCCATATTAATCAAAATAACTCCTTCCAGACCAAAGCTTGAACATTTTTGGTAATAAATACAATTTTAGATACACTACAAGACTGTTTACAGTGTCTCCAGCCTTATGGTTGTTGCATCTTGATTTCAGTGCAAATGTCCTGGCTGAGGCCAACTCAAACTTTACTGTAAGTCACCAGCCAAAACAAATCTGTCCATTCATTCAAAAGTGTATAAAAGACTCATGAGTAACTAGGCTACAACGAAGGCACTTTACTGTCCAGTCAGCTGCTGCTGGGTCTGGGAACTACCTTTCACCTGATGGACAATCTCCCAGGTGAAGCCTGAGCACCCCCTGACTGTGCAGCCTCAACAAGAGGTCAAACTCAGCTGGCATGGCGTGGAATTTTTTTTTTGTTTGTCTGTCATCATAGTAGTGGTTCGTCAGGGCATGGAATCCATGCGGGTGATTACTAAAAGGCCAGAATCCATACAGATGCACGTTGGCACAGTGTTCCAGCGCCAGACTAGCCATGATAATGCCGGTGCTGAGCCGCACTGCTCGTAGGCCTTGCGAGCGCCAGAAGAGGGCCAGACTCTGGAGGTAGCTGGGGTTGAAGAAGATGGGCCGTGTGGGGCTTTCAAAGTCCTCAATGCTGTAGACAGCACGCAAGCACACAGGAGTGTTGTGGCCATAGGAGAAGGCAGGAAGGAGCAGCAGGGAGTTGCCGTAGGTACGCAGACTCTCCACGAATGGCCGGCGACGCCCCATTAGAGCCCCATACCTGAAAATAAACACTAGATGTAAAGCCACAACACAAAATTTTTAAGATGCAGTGCGAATTATCTTCCTGCTCACTTCTCTAGGAGGATGCTTGGGTTCGCTGTCACAAGGTCAGTCTTGATGCCCACGTGTTTCTCAAAACCGTTTTCCAAAGGAGGTAGGTTGCACCTGAACAAGCAACAGAGAAGGCATAGAGGTTCATATACAGAATTACAGCAGAGATGAATTGGATTCTGTTGAATAAGATTATCAGTGCAGCAGCTCACACTGGAAATCGTTCTCACCTGATAACAAACTGAGCTGAATCGATCATCTTTCCGCAGCTGCTGTTGGTCAGGATCCCTCCGTTCCCAACAACAGCACACGTGTCCCATGTTTTATTTGAGAACGGATGATCCTGAAATAAACACAAATATAACAAAACAATAACATTTATCCTGGTGACAAACTGTGTGAAAGAGCCATTTAAGGGGGGAAATCAGAACTTGAGGGAACACACTCTGAAAATGAGATTTTACAACAGCATTTGTTCTTGGATAAAAAATGTTTAGTGTGCACGGTGATCATGAAAATAGGAATTGAGGTTTTAGCCACACTTAATTGTGGCCTAAAAATTGTATTTAGCCCAGCTGTTTATGGCAGCCATCCAGGACACAAGTGAAGTAAAGACAATCGCTCTCAATACACCAAAAGGGTATTAAGTAAAGCTCAGTGGTTCACATCTCTATTTGCTAATGACATCTCTCCAGTAGGGGGTATAGCTCAGTGGTAGAGCATTTGACTGCAGATCAAGAGGTCCCCAGTTCAAATCTGGGTGCCCCCTGGAAAAATTTTGATATTTGCAACATTATATTACAATTACCTGTACATGTCATGCATCAAGATGCAAAAGTAAGTGAAGTTACTTTATCAGAAATGCCTGTTGAGTACACAGAGTATTGTGTATATCAACATAACCTGTAGTACATCTCCGATCGGATGCAGATTAACAGATCCCCAGTTTAAACCAGAATGTTCTATGTGTTTCTTTGCTCCTCATAATTATGTTTTTTAAATTTTCATCACAACTCATTGAAATTTAACAGATTAATGTTCTCTTTGTGTGAAATAACAGAGTTATGGAGTTGTAAACTTATAAAGTTGATCAAATCTGATTGCCCATTCACATTTAAAGACACGGCCTTTTACTTACAGTGTGTCGCATGGTTAAGGCTGTTCTCATGCACTTTTTGGACGTATACCCACAAAAAGTAATGCACCACAGTTCATATATATCAATCATGAGCCAGTGATTCATGTATAACCCGCATTAAAGGAAAGGCTGTGATCATGTGACCAATGCACTGACGAGAGTAAAGACGGAAGGTCGTGGATGGGTCAAAAAAAAAACCAAGAATTCTAAAACAGGACACCAGGAAACCGGTGTTGGGCACCGCGTGAAACCAAGTGAACTTTGAGACATATCAAGGTATGTCATCACCATGGTTCTTTTTTCTAAACCTAACCTCCGTAGCCTGACTTCACTCGCCTAAAGGTAAAGACACCCAACCATGTTTCTTTTTTGTAAACCTAACCTACATAACTTTGCTTGCCTAAACCTTACCAACGCAAGTTTACATTAAGTATGCAACGTCATTCGTCAGACACTAATTCATATATCATATTGTTGTTTTATCTTCATTCAAAACAATAGCAGGACGATAAGAATGGCGACCATATCTGTGTAAACCGTTGCCGTTGCATCCGTTGTTGGGGACTAACTTCCATATAAACTTCTATATTCGCAAACCGATTTGCTGCAAACCACGAACTTGCCGAGGTGAGGTTTTGCAGTTACGACCAAACAAGCAGTGGAGTAATAGTATGAAGCATGGAGAGGTGTCTCTTGTGCAACTAAAGAGGAATTGAAGTTTGCTGGAGTTAGGTTGTAGCGTTACGTGTTGTTAACATTTATGACATATATGACCTACAAGAATGTGCTGTTGCTTATAGAAATGAGCTTTTATTTTGTAATGTCACACAGCAAAGTGTTAATTAAGTTTTGCCCTGGTGACTGTTGAGTTGCAGTTGAGCAGAGCTGATGTCCCACTATGCAAATATTTTGGTTTGGCATTTGGTACACACGCAAGAATCACACAACAACTAAACTGCTGACACCTACAGAGAAAAGTAACTTGTTAGAGTACTGTTGCGTTACCCCACCACCATCACCACCACCATTTTCTGCGTAGCTCATCAAATGACCATGGCAAACACTTCACTGTCCTTTCTATTCACTCTGTTTTTATGTATGTACAGCCTAGAAGTTGATACCAGCTCAGGAGAGTCTCCTGTCTGAGTTTGTGAGCCCCGTACCAAAAATAAAACCATGCTATGTAAAGAGCAAACATGTGAGTAGACACATGACCTTTGGCAAAACATGTAGGAGCAAAGCAGTGAAATAATCTCCATGGTGAAACATTTCCGCAACAATCAAGACACCAAACAAGCAGCTGATGTTAATGATGGTATTTCCCTGAACTGGAGGTATACCTTTGCAAAGGTGCTGAAAATCTCCTGGGTCACCTGAAGGCTCCTCCTCTTTTCCCCGTCATACACAATCTTGGTTCCCACTGGAGTGTTGGCCTGAGTAATGATGGCCTTCTCTAAACCATGGCACCTGCTGCTCAGCTGAGATCTGCGAAACCACAAGGGCTTTCAGAGTGCTGCTGAACACAAAGCTTTATAATTTGGTAAACTCAGTTAGAGTTCATTGAATAGGCAGTTTGTTTGGGTTATAAATAAAAGGTTTATTCTTCCATCTCAGGATTTTATCTAAAAAAACGATCACCCACATGGACTCCATTAAAAAAAACCCAGATGAATAAAAGCGGTCTGGTGTGTTTCAGGTGAAGTCACTCTATTTTACCATAACTCAAATGACCTCAAAATGTGTTATATTTAGACCACATAACATTTGCATGTTAACTTCCTCTGTTACAGTCCAAATTTCTATTTCCGTTTCTCCGTCCATGTTTTTCCTCTTTTTAACCATATAAAAAGCAAACACGTCATAGATAGAATTTAGGAAGTTTCCTAAAGCTGCCATGAGACCCAACAAACGTTTTGTGTAGTAATAGCTGAAAGGGTTAGACAGAGCAGAAATCTACTTCCTTGTAAGAAGTGGTCCAGTGATATGGTGTTCTGTCTTTATTTGGATGAGATTTGATTTCTTTTTTGATTATATCAGAAAGCAAATGGACTTGGCTGCAGCAAAGTAGTAATTGTTAATCCATGTGCCCCTCTTGAGCATGGCAAAATGTACAATTAATGTGAACTACCTTTTAAACCATACTCATCCCTGGACTGTGACAATGTACAGACACTTCCTCCAGCTATGGCAACTGGAGGTATAGCATGTTCTGAGATCCTGGTTGTTTGTTTTAGTTGTTTTAAAAGTAAAGAAAATGTAATAAAGTAAAGAAATTAAAAACTTTGAACGGGGTGACGTCTTTTTTACCTAAATTTTTGGTAATTGTCCTCCTGCTTCCTCCAGGTTTGAGAGTAACGCTCTATTACTTTGTCGATGACCTCCCTGTGACACACACACACACACACACACACACACACACACACACACACACACACACAGTTAAGCAGGTAATCCCTGTAATGCTGACATGGCTTGATATGATGACGCCATAAACAAAAATAGCAGTGATGGTGTTTGCTCTCACCTGCAGCCTTTACAGGGGTCAGTGGACTGAGGGGCACTTTTCTTTTGAGGAGGCGGCCTCTGAGGTTCCACATTGCTGCGGAGCAAGCACAACGGGAACAGAACAGGTGAGTAAAATGCTGATGTCAGAGATAAAACTGATATACTGCTGTAGGGTTTGGTTCTGTTCACATATTCATTACACGCACCACTGAATGCTTTTGTGCAATCAACTACGAGGCAAAACAAGAAGCTCTGTTTACACAGATTTCTAATTTCAATAAACCCTAAAGCAAATACGAGTAATCATACAAGTTCACGTGGGGCAGAGTCGTGGTAAATCTGTCAGCTTCATGCGCCATAAATGAACAACCAGTGAGAGACCTTTGCTTCTTAGTTACGTTTCAGCAGGAAACTTGAGCCTCTGCAAGTCTTTGTTTTGTAATGTCTGTGGTCTGTGGTACGTGCTGCTTGAACACTCTTCTCTTCTGGTTATTGAGTTTAAAAAAGGTTAAGATGAGAACGGGAATCTGTGATAGAGACCACTTTAAAGGGATAATCCAGGTTTTTTAAGGGGGTTGTTATCCATAGACAGTAGATATCAATCAGCACGGAGAAGCAGACTGGAGTCCGACACCGAAGTTAAGCAATGTACTGCCAGTAGAAGCTCCAGCTGGAAAACAAAGCATGTTTATCACTCTCTTCAAAGGCAGCCTTATGTTTGATAGCTAGTGTCTGCAAAAAATGTTGTTGCACATTTCCGACCCATTGTTAGTGTCGTAAACTTGTTTAGGCTACTATATTGTAGGAATACTGATGTCACACTGAATGTCCCATTGAGCCCTGTTCAAACTTTAAAACTTTACAAGTAAAATGAAGAATGAATTGTCAAATATTCATATCAAACAGCAGAAGACAGGCCGTCTGATTTCAATGCTCTCAATACAGCACTGTATCGCAATATTGTATTGATACACAGATGCCAAGTATCAGTCTTTTATTATATACAGAATTAATTTTTGAAAATATACCTTTTAATACAACTTTTGTGACTGGAATAATAAAATCCATTGCTTTTTCGGTCCACTGGACAAGTGGTTCCCAACCTTTTTCTTGAGGGACCCATGTTTTTACCATTGTAGACTCTGGTGTCTTATCCCTTCTGTATTTCTCCCCCTCACGGACAAACTGAATTGCTAAACTCCTATTCTTAAAACCCTCTGAATTCACCTGTCTTCGTTTCCCTTCGATGCCTGCAGCTAAACTTTTCAACACCTGGTTATGTCGCCATGTATATCGGCCTTATGACAAGCTAACTTTACAGCCTGACAAAATATGCTTTAAGGTTGCAGTACATGAACACAATGGGCATGATGGGTCCTCATTTACCCACAGTTTTAGTTTCTGGGGGGTTGGTAATATATCATATGTAGGGTTCCACTTCCTCCCCTTGGTTGGATTTGGAACCACACTCCTGACTACCTCGTCCTTACTCCCAGATAACAAGAGCTCTGTCCTGACCTTGGTACATTTAAATTCCTCTGTTAAACTAGATACTGGCAGCTGAAGTATCCCTTTTCCATACAATGCAACACTGCTTAGGCACCTAGGAGCGCCCAACCACTTCCTAATATAGGAGCTAACCGAACTTTCAATTCTCTCCACAACAGATATTGGGATTTCATAGACTGATAATGGCCACATTAACCTAGGATATCGCCCAAATTGCAAACACCACAACTTCAACTTTCCTGGAAGTTCTGATCTATCTATTCTATCCAATCCTTCAGCCACATCTTTTCTAAATTTCACCACCTGTTCCTCATCATTCAACTCTACATTGTACCACCTACCTAAGCTCTTTACTGACCTTTCCCTAATTTTTGGGATTTTCTCATCATCTATGTCAAACTTCAGAGGGCATTAAGTCTGCCATCAGTTCAGTTTGTGAGGTGTATGTAGCTTTTCTGACAGGTTTTATGATGTTTACTATGTTGGTCAGTCTGTCTGCTTTGCATCACATTTCGCTGCAGCAAAAATGATTAAAGTCAGATGAGCAGACTAAAAACTTTATCTCATGAGGTAAAACTTATGTTGACAAAGTTTTCCTTGATTAAAATAATTTGCAGTTGGAAAAAAAGTTATAAATCACAACATATCGCAATATATTATATCGCAATATTAAGCATATCGCAATAATACCGTACTGTGACCTAAGTATTGTGACAATATCAGATCATGAGTCCTCTGGCGATTCCCACCCCAGGATGCACTGCCTGATGAAAAGACAAAGCAGTGAAATAACTCTTAAAACAGCATACACTTTAACTGATATTTACTTTTTTAGTTTGCTAAAATACATTTTGTTGCTGACCACCATTCACAGCAGTACACTGCTCAGCTTCCGTGTCAGACTCCAGCCTGCTTCTCCAAACTGGGAGTATGCCAACACACATGTACCGTAGGTAAAACCCTGGCTATGGATAAGTAACCCATACAACCCCACTTCAAAAAATCTGAACTGTCCCTTTAATTTCAGGTGGGTATTGGTATCATTTCCTCTCATGTGTCAGGTTCAATGACCCTTTAGGTTTCAGTGTAAGGTTTGCAAAAATTTCTCTGCTGCTTTTCATTTTCCTCCGATGGAAACTTCTAACTAAACTTCTAATAATTTTAACACCACTGAAAAACAAATTAACCTGTCAATTATTTCATATTGAAAAAGATATATTTCTTAATCTATTTAAGTTTCACTACTATTATCTCCACTCCTATTTTTCTTAGTATTGTGAGATGAATCATGGCTTTGAAACACAGATGGTGCCTCATGACGTGTATTCACACATACCTGGGCAAAAAACTACCGACACGTAACTACAAGACTTAAGTGGTAGTCAGAAAAGACTGTCAAAGTGTGCAGGAAAAGGGAGACATAAAAATGCTTCTATTTTTGCCCGATGTTATCACCTGCTCCACCCTTGTCTTGTATTCTTGTCAAGCCCCAACATACCTCTTTATCTTGTGCTCAATAACACACTTCCGAGACCCAAAATCCCCAAAGCTTCCTGGCTGGACTGTTGTATGTATGTGCGTGTGTGTGTCCTGTAAGAGGTTGGGAGAAGTAGCTACACACTTACTTGTTGTCGACCATGTACCAGAGGAGAGTGGTCAGCAGGCTCCCCAGAAAGAAGACAGTGATCACCAAAGAGAAGAGTGACTTCAAGAACTGTGCCCTCATACCTCTCCCCTCCTGCTAACTTAACCCACTGTCCCCCTCACCTTCTGTCTCTCTTGTTTCCTCTCTGTTTCACCTTGCTCAGCACTCACCCGTTATCTGCTCTCTGTCACCCTCTGTTTTCAGCTTTTCTCCCCCCTCATCAGCTCGTTCTCCCCAGCTCAACCCCACTCTGTCTCTCTTTCTCTCCCGAAAGTGTTAATCTTTCGCTTCTCTGCTTTCTTATGTTTTCTTCTACCTCACTCCCCCCTCCTCCTCCTCCTCCTCCTTTTGCTCTTCCTGTCTGTCTGTCTGCTTTGACTCAGTGTTTCTCCCCCTCCTTGAGTGAGTGCGAGCTCGTCTTCTCAGTAATTTGCCTGGCTTCTTTTTCTGCCTCTTGTTCAGGCAAGTTCTGTGTCTTCTAGGCACCTCGACTTGGGTCTTCCCTCTCTTCCTGTTTGTGTGCAGGTCAGCTGAGACGAAACAGATCCTTTGTTGCTCCACATCCTATTTCAGTCCTTGAAGTCGTGTCTTTTTGATCCACCCATCTTCTGTCCTCTTTTTCTCATGTGTCCACACAGGCAGACTTACAATCCTACTTTCCACCGTTGTCCCAAAGCTCCTTCTGTTCTCCGCCCCTACCACAGAGCCCCAGCCTTCCCTCTCTGCTTTCTCCTCCCTCCCCCAGCCATCCTCCGCCCACACCCCTTAAGCCCCTCTCCCCTTTGCACAAAAAGAAGGCAGTAACATGAGTGCCCAGTACTGAATTAGCCCACAGTTTGCCTCATGACTAGTGTGTGTGTCAGGAAACACATTCAAAACCAATGTGGGTCAAAGCAGACGAGAGGCAGAGGCTTCCCATCCATTACCCCCCAAACACCCCCAGACCCCTTACCTACACACACAAGATTCTTTTATTCCAATGTCAAATGTTGCCAGCTGTATCGACTCATATTCTCTTCCAAAAAAGTGAGCGTCACTCAGTGTGCGAGGTGGGAGGGAGTTGGAGGCTGGGGGGCCAAGGAAAGAAAGTCTCCTCTCAGCTGAGATTGGAACTTGCTTCTAACATCGCAGCAATGCTGACTATATCAACAGGGTAACTAGCTATTGTAACAGCTGATGGAAATGAGAGGAGAAGAAAGTCCAAGGGAGTCAGACGACGAGACAAAAAAGCAGAAAGAGGTGGGGAGCTGATGCCCAGAGGAGCCATAACTTATCTGTTGTTTGGCTTTCATGTGGGAGCTCTGCGTTGCCAGCTGTGTGAAGGAAGAGAGAATAAAATCAAGGAGGTAAAGCTCAAGTTGGATCATGGTAAATATGTCCAGCATATGGGATGCATTTTACAATAAACACCCACAAACAGATGACCACACCCAGTTCTCCTGAATACATCCCTCCTGATTTGAGGTCGTAGTGGAAAACTCCACGCTGAGCTCCAAGCAATAAAGCAATAATGTCTCGTAAGTACATGCTGAGTAAGCCGAGCTGTGCCACAGCAACCCCCACCCCCTCCGCGCACACAGAAATCCAAAACAAAAGAGCTCTCGGAAAGTTTTCATTTTGGCAGATGTCATGGTTTTGCCTAAAACCTGATGGGGTTATATGAGGCCGCTCTGCTGTGACCAGAAGGAAGGAATGATCAATAAAGAAGGTCGTGCAACTAATAAAATCAGTCTAATAGCAGCAATAGAGACAGAAGGCTGTTAAGGAAAGTAAAAGCTACCCTTAACCTGCTTTTTACCTCAAAAACACATTCATGTAATGGTTCCTCGACTGATGAGCAGATCTGGTGACTCCAGCGAGCAGCTGGGCCTGTCATGGTGAATATGTGATGTGTCACTTATCGTAGTATGTAAAACTCATGTCCTAAATGATGGTACCATATGACTTTTGCAAATTTTCTGATGTTAAAGATGACTTTAAATGTTTGATGTCAAATTCAGTCTTTCAATCTGTCCACATATCTTCCCTAGATCTAAAAAGAACTCTTTAGGGAGTGGAAAGACAAATCGCTTATCCCCGCTTTGCCAGAATTTCCTGGATGTATCCTGATCGGACGAGAGATAACAAACTCACCCCAGAGAGGGAGGCCTCTTGGGAAAAACTACACATACATGCATGACCTTTAGTGCATCATGAGACACGAGCAGGAATGTAGAGAAATGTGGGAAAAAAATATTTTTTTTTTTTTCTCTTTTTTTTCTTCAGCATGGAAACTCTGTCATAATAACAAGGCTGTAAGCAAGAAAAAGGGAGCCACTGCCCAGAATAATTGTAGTGCATCATAGAAGAGATACAGCAACAAACACCTTGCTTCTCTGGCGGTCTGTAAAATCAAATATCCAGACCTCTCATCTGGTTTCCCCTCATTCCAGGCCATCCTGCTGCCTCCCGCGCACAACAGTCAGTCATTAGCTTATTACAGACAATGCAATTTCCATCCAAAGACTCCATAAGCTATTTAACCACATTAAAGTCAAAGAAGTGATTTTTCAAGCTGACATTCATAATCTTGTAACACAGGAGATTTCTCAGCGTAGCGCCGCTCTTGTGTGCCTGTAGGAAATCCTCGATCTCTTGGAGCACGGATGAATCATGCTGGAATTATCATCTCGATGATAGATGGTTGTGTAATTAGGAGATAACTTTTGAGTTTACTTTTTTTTTGTGTGATTAATCGGTTATGTAGCAGAGAGGAGAATCAGGGCAAAGTTGAAATCTCTGAACATTCTGCAAAAATCTGCAATGTTGTGAAAAATAATTGGAAAAGGATAAGCTAAACAATAAATGGTAAGGTCGACAGTAACCACGTTCCACTGGCCCGGGGTCACAAAAATTACCCTGCCGCTGGTGAGCAAATGATACATGGACCTGCACTTGTATAGTGCTTGTCTGATTTGTTAACCATTCAGAGTGCTTTCATTCACCCATTTACACACTGGTGGTTGAGGCCACCATACAAGGTGCCACCTGCTACTCAAGTTTTAACACTCAGCCACCGGGAGCAAGCTGGGATGCAGTATCTTGCTCAAGCATGCTTTGACATGCAGACTGGAGGAGCCAGGGATGAAGCTCGTCCTCTGAGCCACCAACTTTTATCAAGCCTATTTTGAGAATGAGATCATGCCGCATTGAGCTTACCTGTCTAAATAAAGGTTAAACAAATAAAAATCCACACGTGAAATCCAACGTTACAGTTCCACAAACATCCTGATTCATTTTCTGCTTTTAGTCCAACCATATATGAAAAACAGCAAACAGTGCTCGTTGCTGGCTAGCCAGGGATCAAGGCACACCATCTCGTCGTCCCAGTGATGAGAGAAAATGTGTTTGGGGTGAACAGAGATCTTTCCCGAGACAAAAGGGATTTTGTTTGTATGTATAACTACAGTTTAGCAACTGACAAGGTGAACTGAGCTTCTGAATCTTCGTGATGTCATCACTGGGAGGAAGGCTAGTTAACTGTTAGCTGTCAGAAGCCAGTGGGCGGCAGAGTTCTGCGGCGTGTTGGCTGATGGAGCCAACAGCTAACCAAGCTAATAGAGCTGACAGCTAACAGAGCTAAACACAGCAGGATTGAGAGTTTCTCTTCAGATGAACGTGACCTGCAGTTTATTGTGACAACACAATAAGTTTACAGTAAATAAACACAACGTTACTCAGCTGAGCAAAGTTTGGAGGTAACGTTAAAAGTTCCCTGAGTTTGGAGTGACACGACACTTTACATCAGCGTTTACATTTTGCCAAATTTCCGTGAGAGATTCAAGTAAATAACCAGATACATTTACCCCATTCTTTGCTGAAGTACCCTGGCAAAGTACTCTGATAACAAAATGTGCATGTAGCTATAGCTAAACAATAGGAAACAGCAGTTAACTCAAATATAGCCTGTATTATTAAAAAAAAAAAATACTATCCTGTGTCTTTTAGTGTGACATTTTCTATAGAACTAATACAAGTAATTTAATTATTTATTTCCATATTTTAATGATGATTACATTATACCACTAACCACCAGGCTATAAATGATAATAATAATAAAGTAAAGAAATGACAAAACTGTGAACTAAGAGACTGTGAAAGAATATACAATGTGTTTATAGGTTACCGTTTTCACATTTTCCCTTTGGGCAGTCAGCAATGTACTTTGGTATTCAAATTTAGAGGCTTGGTGGCCCAACAACAGTCAAAGTGTTTGAGGTGGCGTATTTAAATCACTGGCAGTTGACAAACGTATGCGCTGTTGTGGGCTAGTGTGTGTGTGTGTGTGTGTGCGTGTGTGTGCATGCTTTGGGGTGGCAGGAAATAATGGAGGAGGGGAAGGCAAGAAGCTGCAGGGGGAAGTAAAATAAATGCACTTCCTCTTACAAGCCCATGTGACATCATCACAAGACAGATGAACAAAGATCCCACTGTCGCCCAAACAGCACGCAATAAATACATCCTCTTCTTCCTCCTCCTCCTCCATCGTCGTTCCTACGTCCACCTCTTTCAACAGCGATGACGATGCTGCTCTGCCTCTTGTGTAATGCAGGTTACAGGATCATCCATAAGGTCAACTACAAGACAGACGGGATGTGGATCAGTCACGCTATCTCTGCTCAACATCTCTAAATGACGGGGGTTCCCCTGAACGTACAGCAGACTTCCTGTCAGGCGTTGTGTTAGTTTTGCAGTAGTTGTTTTTTATATATCTGTAAGGAAGGACACACGCAGAATAACAACAGATAAAATGTAACACCTCCTGTCATTGTCAACTGTACTTTACCGCTCCTACTCTAACAAGGCCCTCAGAACAGGATAAACACTTGTTTCCACACACTCTGACTCAGACCTGTTGCCTGTAAGTAACACTAAATAACAGTGTTGCATATGACCTGGCAGAAGTGCCCGAGTGTTGAGAGCTGTCATTGGCAGACCACCCAGACCTTAAGTGAGGCGGACTTTTTGTCCACTGTGCTATTAGAAGAATGACTCAGAGCCGGCAAAGTGTTTGTGAAACATGTATTTGCTCCTTCTCTCTAAGCACGAGTGTGGCTGTGTATAAACGACCAGTGAAAACACATGATGCAAGAGGATCCAAAGTGTATAATGTTTTTGAGCTGGTGAGAGGCTGAGGAATAAAAATAACTCAGTGTCTGGAAACAGATAAGGTGACAGCTTTGTGCACTTCAAGCCCAGCGTGTTGTTTTCCTAAACAAGAGGGGTCAACCAAAAACATGTTTTGTTAGGAAGGACCAAAAGTGCAGCGTCACTTTAAAAATACACATGTAAATTAGTGATGTCCACTGAAATTTTTTCAGATCTTTATCTTATTCACCATCAGATATGCCCTTTATCTGTTACACATCTTGCACAGAACGGCTTTGACAGATGTCCACAGTGCATGCATCAGAGCACATTGTTCCCAACCTGAGAGTCAAGATAAAACAGGGGTCACCAGAGGATTAAAGGGATAAAGACAAAAATCTGTCACAGAATATTGTTGTTTTTTATTTCTTGTAAAAGACTTTCAGCTCTTCAGGCCTTTAAAACTCCTAAACAGAAGCAAAATAACACATTAACCTGAATTAACCTGCAAGTTGATGTGCTGGTGACCCCAAGGGACGACCAGGGGAGGCCATGACCCCCTTGATACATTTTCTTGAGGTGGTGCACAGTTAGTAGTCCCTTGAAACTAGGCAACCTAAGGCGTCCATTAGTACTAACCATCTCAGCATAGCTTGTCAGGAAGGGGGGTAGACAATGCCGTAGGGAACAACTGGTATGGTCAATTTTAAAGGAGACCCTTAAACTCTCGCCTCAAGATATCTGAATGAAAGTGGTTCTTTGGGTACCCACCAGTCTCCCATAAACCTGCGATGGCTCGTTTCCAGTAAATGAAGAATGAAGAACAAGTACAGATACATAACACACTGAAACCAGATTGTTGTGGAGTTCAAAATGTTAACTGTATTGTTAATAATATTTTTTGGCTTTAAAGTGTCACTCCAAGATTTCCAGTGACCCCATTGGCTGAAAATGAATCATCAGCTCTTATGATAAACAAAAGATGCCAAATATTGTCTGGTTTCAGTATTTGCAGTGTGTCTCTGTTCAGTGGCGTTGTAAAACAAATAACCTTTGTGTTGGACTGCTTTGGGTCATAACATTGGGCTTTTTTTTAGTGTTTGCTGATGTTCTTTAGACTGTCTCATGATCTCTATGTGGCTTAACTTTAAATCTTTTTACGTTATATATGACAGTTTTATGCATTTTCAACAGCATTTTCCTCTCATTAGCTCATCTGATGAGGCTTGACTGAAAAGCCTCTGTTTCCAGGAGCTCTGGGACCTTTTAACCATCTGATGGAATCATTTTGTAGGCTTTCTCCAGCTGTGGGCCCTTAAATTGTCATCACCTTCCACCTCGCTTGCGATGGATGTGACCGGCGAATGGCTTCACGGGGAGGTGTGATGGAAGAGGCAGGCCTGAGGGGGGCAGTAATGGGGGTCACGTGGTTGAGGAACAGCTGATCCTGGTGCATTCCACGGCTGCTTAGCATTAGCGCCTGGTGCCCTCGTGCCTGTTTGAACTATTACCGACCTGCATGTCTTATAAGCACTCACACAACCAAAACACCAAACTGACAAATGATGTCAGAGCAAAAAACACTGAGCACAAACCCGCACAGCTCACTTAGAGGGGCACATGCATAATTTACACATCCTGCCATGGCTGTAATGGACACGAGAGACCCTCCATCCCAACATATTACCAATGAATGCCTAAATAGCCCGACTGAAGCGGATTGCTGTTGATTGTGTGTAATATACTGAAGCAAATAAACAGATTTTTATGTTGTTCGTCTGTGTGTCTGTTTGCATTAAGACGTCAAGAAACCTCAGAGTATTTTCCGAGCACTCAGATTGCGAGACGTAATTTCCTGCATATCTGTCGCAAAGAGTACTTCGTGGTTGAAAGCGATACAAGGTCTTTGCACATCTCACTATCTATTCATCAGTTGCACGAACAAGATTTGATCTGTGTGAGAGAGCCTCTTAAAGGGTATGTGCACAAACCAGCAACACAAAAATACAGTGACCTTAAAACAGGAAGAACTTTTTTTTTTAGTGTGAAAAATTGACTGTTCATTTGACTGCAACACCACAACACCACAAGTTCCCAACGTACCTTTTTTTAACACTAATGTAGAATACTCTGGATGTCCCCAGATGATATTTAGAGGAATACTCCACCCACAAAATGACCATTTGTATATCATTTAGTCATGCCGTGTTGATTTACTGATCTACTGGAGACCATGTTTAACAACAGCAAAATTATATTAACTATCTTACACTCGCACATTAAACCCATCCTCAGCCAGAAAGCTCACTGACTCTTTTATAGCTTCTCCGCTCTTCTGCAACTTTGTGTCCTCCTCTTCCCCCCTGAACACAGAGAAGCAAATCAACCAGTTTAATTCCACTTGTGCTGATATCTTGGACTCTGTTGCCCCACTGAAAATCAGAAAACCTAAAATAAAAAGTCAACCCTGGCTCAGTGATGACATTCGCGCTCTCAGACAAGCCTGTAGGAAAGCTGAAAGAAGGTGGAAAAAAGACAGGCTTCAGGTCTCCTATGAGATATTGAGAAACTGTCTCACAACAACTTTCTGTTAGAACAACTAGGGAGAAATACTTTGCTGACATCATCTCAAAAATCTCACACTCCTCCAAAGTGTTTTTGAGACAATTAATGGAGTCCTTCATCCTGCCACTGTTGCCTGCCCCGAACCAACCACAGTAACTTGTGATGGTTTTTTAAATTTCTTCACTTGTAAAATTGCTAACATCCGGTCCGCTATTTCACCTCCTGACTATGACCCTCCTGCACCGAGTCAGCATTACTCAGAGTCACAAACGATCTCTTGCTGTGTATGGACTCTGGTAATTGTGCCCTACTAGTGCTACTAGACCGGTCCGGTAGCCATATCTCCTCATCTGCCCCATCACCTGTGGAGTACCTCAAGGCTCCATTTTAGGACCCATTCTGTTTGCCCTGTACATGCTCCCCCTAGGCTCCATTTTTCAAAAATACAATATCTCCTATCATTGCTATGCCGATGACACGCAGCTCTACCTCCCGCTAAAACCCAGCAATAACAATAATAGCACACTTAAGTCCCTTCCTGACTGCCTCCATAAAGTTAAATGTTGGATGGCCTGAAACTCCCTCCAACTTAACGACAGCAAAACCAAAGTCATACTCTTTGGTCCCTCCCACTCCGTCCAGGGTTAAGCCGATCACTTAGGTCCCCTCTCACCAAACCTCTATGCCTATACAAAAAATCTTGGTGTTGTCTTCGATTCTGCCTTAAAATTTGACCGACAAATCAATACTGTTGTCAAAGGGTCCTTTTTCCAGCTCCGAAACATCTCCAAAATCAAACCTTTCCTTTCTTCAAACCACTTAAAAACCATCACAAATGCCTTGATCACCTCCCGACTGGACTATGGCAATGCATTATATCTGGGTGTCCCTAAATCTTCCTTGTCACGCCTGCAGCTTGTCCAGAATGCTGCTGCAAGACTGATAACTGGCACAAGGAAAAGAGACAGCATAACACCTGTGCTGGCAGCCCAGCACTGGTTACCGGTCAATTACAGGATTGAATTCAAGGTTTTATTGTTTGTTTTTAAAGCTGTTAATGGCTCCCCAGTATATTTCTGCTCTTATGTCCAGAGCACTCAGATCTTCAAACCAGCAGCTTCTGGCTGTGCCTCAATCGAGGCTAAAGGGCTAGACTTAAGACCCACTTCTACTCTAAAGCTTTTGCGCTTCCCCTTTTTTTTTAGTCTTTTCTATTTCCACTCCAATTTGTTCCTCTACTTTTAGACTTGTGTACATGGGACAATACATTGCATTGCTACGTATCTTGATCTCTGCACTTTATTATTTTGTGATTTTACCTTTATTGTACAGCACTTTAGTCAACCTAGGTTGTGCTTTCTGAATAAATTTGATTAGATTTGATTTGATATCAAAACATCGATTTACAAACTCTCACACAACTTGTGCATTACAATCCAAGTCACATTTATCTAGCCATATGTTCAGTACTTCCCAAACACGTGCATTTTTGCTAAAACTTAAGTCAGACTCCAACACTGGCTGATAAAATACACCACCACAGCCCCCATGTAAGGTCCACAGTAAAGACAATGACCAGCAGGAAGAGTACATTACAAATAGGCAGACACCCCGGTAGTGTTAGAATCAGATAGTGACCACAGTGTGCCCTGCTGCTTCAGCATCAGGTGAAGGGGAGCCCAGTGTGCCTCTAGCACTGACAGCGGTAGTCACACTTTCATTTATTCATTTTCCATAACCGCTCATCCTGTTAGGAGATCGAATGGAGACTATCCCAGCTGGCACTGGGTGAGAAGCATTCACACATAGGACCAATTTAGAGTCACCAATTAACCTAACCTGCATGGACACTTTTGGAGTGTTGGAGGAAGCTGCAATACCTTCCCCATCTCAGGGTTTGAAACCGTCCACCCAGGGTTCAAACCAGCAACCCTGACACTTTACAGTTTGTAATTAAAAACCTCAGCTACTCAGTACAATAATCTTTGTTCAGCATCAATTTTGTTGTGTGTTTAAAATGCTAAGTGCCCTCACTATGAGAGATGCTGAAATTCACCTGCTCTGTGCTGCAGGATGTGGGTCCACTCATGGTTAGCTGTGGGAGTGGGCGGCTCACGTTTGGTGCAGCTCCAATGCTAAGGTTATTAGTGAAATGCATGTGTTTGGGAAGTACTGAGCATATGGCTGAACAAATGAGACTTGCACAAGTGTTGTGGGAGCTTGTAAAGAGATGTTTTGTTATTGTTTTTGCTGTTAAATGTACTCCACAATCAATCAGTAAGTCAATATGTTAGCTGTTGTCAGTGGAGACATGCGAGAAACACACAAACGTAACATGACATGACTACCTGATACAGGCTACAATGGTCATTTTGAAGGTGAAGTGTTCCTTTAACCTTTGGATTTCTCATACCAGCTGTAACCACTAGATGGCAACAAACCTTTAAAATTACACATTTAATTTACACTGTGTTTTGTATATCTCAAGATAATTTAAAGATTTCAGGGGATTTGTTTCATCAGTTCAAACCTCTGGGCTTGGAGACATGAGTCACTGCAGGTCATCGTTGTGTCCACACAGGAAGTTATCAAACAGAAAGGCTTCTGTACCTCAGAGAGCAGGAAATAAAATGAATCATAACTGGCTTGAAATCAGAGGGCTGAGGATAATTCCGTATGGTCTAACAGAAACAAGCTCAAACATGTGATGAGCAGCATTTAAACTAAATTTAATATCGCAAATGAAAGACAATATGTAGCTACTGAATTCAATTTGTGCAGCTTTTGTTTGATCTCCTTATACAGTAAGGCCACAGATTTACTACCAGCAACTGTGGTTTTTGTCACTGAATGAAATTCATTTTTTCACTTGTGAATATTTAAAAAACATTTCTCAAACAAGTGTGCACCATGGTATTTGTACACTGTATTACATTTCAATCCTCTGTTTTAAACAAAGTGCCACAGTAGCGTCCAAACTTTTAAACAAGGCATAATTTTTGTTCTTTTAGTTTGAAATTGCAAATGCAATTTTTATGTTTTTAGTTTGACGACAGTCCTCACTTTTAAATGTTACCAGAGAGATTTTGAAAATGGCTGTCTGCAGTTCCAACTCAGAGTCCTTGTACTATTCTTTTTCCTGTCACCCATGATACATCAGCTAACTCAGTGGCTCCCAACCTTTTTTTATCAGAGTTTTATTCCCTTATTTTGTGAGTTGAGATGTTTTTTAAGTTTACAATCTTGAAAAATTTATTTTTTTCACAGAAATAAATGAAATGCTGAGCTCTCGATATCTAGATATAAGTGCTTACTGTATATGTATACAGTATATTTTGTATATTTTTAAATGTTGTACTTATACCCCTTAAAATCAGAAAGGCCTTGCGACCTCCCCATGATGCTTTGGGGGACCCCTAGTTGGGGTCAGGACCCCCAGGGTGGGAACCAGTGACCAGAGTGGCTGTTGAGAGTTCATGCTGAGCAGTGGTGGAAGTCATTATTTCAGAACAAGTAGAAATATTACAGTGTAAAATACTTTTTTACAAGTGAAAGTCCTGCAGTCAACATTTTTCCTGAGATCAATAGTCTTACCTTTATCCATAACAATGCATCCTAATTTATATGTTGATTATTATCTGAATCTGAAAAGTAATAAGTGACTATAGGTGATGAATAAATGTGGTGGAGTAAAAAGTACAGTATTTCCCTCTGAGATGTAGTTAAGTACATCATTAGAGTACTTGAGTAAAAGTAGCCTCCTTAGTTAGTTTCCACCACAGATGCAGGGCACTTTTCAGACTTCTCGTCCATGTTGACTTAAAAGATAAATATAAAACTTAATTCTAGACTCTGGGAATAGTAGTCTGACACAAAAATCAGAGCTTGAGTTTTCAGTCACTAGCCGCAGATACAAGAAAATAAAAGCAGACTTTGAGCTGTTTCGACAAAATTACCAAAAATGTTCAGAGTGGTCTAACTTTAATGTGCAAAAACAACCTGCTTTTCTCTGGACGCTGTGTACACTTGGCTGAGCTCCCTCGGCAAGAGACACATTCTTTCACATAATGTTGCAGCCAGAGGGGACGGCAGGAACAGTACACATGTAGCTGATAATTCCAGAAAACACGTTCCTGAGCTGCTTTTTTAAAAATTTACTAAAGAAGTCTTTTTCCACTGGCTGACCATTTGAATTGTCACAACCTGTCAGCACCATCACAAAGCAGTTGTTTTTGGCCTGCGTGTATTTATTTCTAAACAAGATACAAAACTCAGTGTGAGAAAATAGCCTTAGAGCTGCACCACATTCAACTTAAGATTTGATGACTACATCTTAGCTGTAAGCTTCAATTTAATCAGTGAAGCTTTGATATTGCTTAATGGATGCAAAATGGACAATGGTCTGCAGATAATTTGGCCACTAACAGGGCTACAACTGTTATTTTACACTGTATCAAATGACGTGAAAGGGGCCATAGTGATTTAGAGAATTATCACCTGAATCTGCAGCTCCCCTCAGCTTAAAAGAGCTTTGTAGTGAGTTACAGCTCACTGTTTAGCTGCCTAGCCCATATGTTTCATTTTCAGCCACAGCAGGCGGCCGTTATTGGCAAAAAACACTCTGAAAGCCCACTGTACACTATCTGCTCTATCAGTGACTAGCTGGTCAACATTGTGGAGCATTTGGCAGCTTAAAACAGCTGATAGTTCCAGCAGGAGTCCGTAGAGAGCAAACAGAGGGTGAATACTGGACTTGCATTCAACAGATGAAATTAATGCTTATGTTGCTTTTTCTCATCTTTATCAGCTATAAATTAACTACCATTAAATTAAATTATCTTAAAAAGCGGAAAAATGAGATCATTAGACAAATAATGTAAAACAGTAATGCACATTTGTACCCCACTGTAGAGCCAACTGGAGACAAATGAAAAATTCATCAGGCTTAGAGAGGTTAGTCTGAAATTCATTCATATTTGGCTTTTAGTTGTCTTGTGATCACCACAAGTGTTAGCCCAACTGATTTTGCTCCTGCTGATCAGATATTTACTTCATGAGGAAAAAAAGTACAGGAGATCATTAGTGTCTTTATGTACACTTTTATTGTCGGCACTTGACAGGTTGTAATGTCAGGCAGGATTGACAGAGCTGGATTACTTCTTGGTCTCCTCCTCCTTGGACAAGGTCTTGATGATCTCCTCCTTCTTGGCCTGGAGACGCTCCTCTCTGCGCTTGCGGGCCTCCTTTGTCTTGGAGCGACGAGCCTCGGCCTGATCACTGTGGGGCAGGCAGACAAGAGTTCAGCCAGAGCGATATAACAATTGTCTTCAACTTTTAATACACTCTTAAATACCACCTGATTACAGCGTCTTAAAAAATAAAGTCAATACTTGTGAATTGATTTTAATTTGTGGTCACGATTTTTAGGTTACCTTTGGTTTTAGTAAACCAGGGAAATGCTAAACTTTAAATATTAATTCTTGTATTTATCTGTGTTTAAAGGTTTTTATAGTGTGCATCCCCAAAATGCTTCAGTTCACCAAGACAAAACTCAGTGCAGAGTAAGAGGAATGACTATTCAAGTATTGTGAATACTGAATATGTTTTTCACTTCTAAAGTGTGCCTTCATGTTAAGGCCCTGACACACCCAGCCAACAGTTCGCCGTTGGTCAAAGTTAGGCCGTTGGTGAGCCTCTGCCACCCTCAAGGACCCTTTTTACACAGATTCAGCATGTAAAATTGGCACTGGCACAGCAGAGCCCAGCAGTCAATGATATCACTCTGACTGGCTGATCAGCTCAGCGCACGAAAAGAGAAACAGAAATGAGAAATGTAAACAAATAGCTAAAGTCGAGAGAGTGATAACAAAACAAACTTGTTAAACCAGGTGCGATTGTTTTTCTTTAGCCACATTTTGTTATGATTTGTGTTACTGTTCACTGGCACAGAGTAAATATGCTCCGTTGGGTTTTCTGAGCCTTTATGGCCCTATTTGCCTCAAAGAAAGGCGTCTAATTCCAACACCTTCTCAGGATAAATGCAGCTCAAACAGCCTTAATGTGAAGCTGAACAAAACAGAACTGAAGTGCGGTTTGTGACTTACGCCAGGAGCTTCTTGCGAGCCTTGTCTGCCTTCAGTTTGTGAATGTGTTCCATAAGAATGCGCTTATTCTTAAACACATTACCCTTGGCCCTCAGGTAGAGGCTGTGGTACCTAAGGGACAGAAGGGGGGAAAAAAAACAAATCATTACCAGAATACATTAAGTGCTTTCAATTCAGAGGTGCCACATCTTTGAAGCGTGCATGTGTG
Source organism: Epinephelus cyanopodus (assembly GCA_026686955.1). Taxonomy (NCBI): domain Eukaryota; kingdom Metazoa; phylum Chordata; class Actinopteri; order Perciformes; family Serranidae; genus Epinephelus; species Epinephelus cyanopodus. The sequence goes on from CM048929.1 coordinate 26,348,129, forward strand.
TAATACCAGCATTGTCAACAAGCTTCACTGAGTTCAATTTATGATGGTACATACCTTCAGAGATCTGGTCACTGTATAATACGCCATGTATCACAACTTGAAATAAACCAGTATTAAAAACAGTACACCTTTCACAATGTAGGTCTGCCAAATGTCAGAAAAAGTGTGTAAGATTTAGGGGGATGTATTAGCAGAAATAGAATAATAATTATGTTTCCTTAGTGTCTCATCACTGGAGGAAAAAAATCTTTCATCTTCTACACACTGGACATTTAAGTATATAAAACACTTAATTTCTTTTTTATCAAAATATGGGTATAGCACATCGACAGAAGCACAAACAACTACTGAAGATATCCTGAACCTACATGTGCCTGTCAATCTTCTTGGCCTCCCTGTAGCGGCGCAGCAGACGACGCAGAATCCTCATGCGGCGCATCCAGGACAACTTCTCTGGCATACGGGCGTTGGCTGTACCCTTTCTCTTACCTGGGAAACAGATTAATAAGGCATGTCAACTTTACTTCTTCATCCAAACTGTGAGATAATGTGCACAGTTCAATCACTACACAAGACTGGTTCCTCAATATTTGAAAACACTGCACTGTTTATCCTGTTTTTACATTTCAATAGTGAACTGGATCAATTTAAAATCTGTCAGAAGTTTACTCATTCATAAATGTTGTCTGCGCTGTAATGCAGCCATCATTACACAACAACTTTCCTCTAGGACGGCAAACTTGTTGGTTTGAACTTACCGACTCCCATGTGTCTTCCCTTGCGACGTGCCAGCGTGTTCTTGCGGCAACGGGCCCGGGAGTGGACCGTAACGGGTTTGCGAATGATAAGACCATCCTTCACAAGTTTCCGGATCTGCTGGCCTGATGGCAGAAGGAAGCAAGTGAGCTACAGGGATGCAACAGATTCATCAGACTGCAAAAGATAGGCACCCACAACAAAGAGATATTATCATCAGCAATGTGGACGCAGATTTTACGACCTGATAACATTGAGAAATGACTTATTATGACTTATTCCACGCATCTAATTCAATACTGCAAAGAAAATATTAAGTTTATTCGTTGCCCTGCTCTTTGTCTCTTGTGGTTTGGCTTTATCTCTATTTTTTTCTACTTGCTTTTATGTGATATCTTTTTATTTTTTCAGTTAGTTTTATTTCATATTTGACTTTAATAGGCATGAATATTTGCTTACAATGTAGAAATGTTGGACTCCAGCATATTCACCATTATCAGGGTATATCATCTTGATTCTGCTGCTTCAATTCCCAACAGTATTTTTAAAACTCTCTCTCAGAGGACCCCAAGATTGAGCTTGAACAAATAGCCACTAACAGGTTTCTACCTTGACATCTGATTGAATGAGCTCATATGTAAACTCAACAGTCAACGTGTTTCTCAGCATCATCATTACTGACACGCTGATGCACGTATGCCACAGATTTGGATATACATCTACTCAGAGCTGCCACATCATCATCATTAAATGGTGAAGATATAATGCCGACTACTACACTTGTTGCACTACTCACGGGAGTTGGCGTTGGCGATCTCGTTGGTCTCGTTAGGGTCCAACCAGACCTTCTTCTTGCCGCAGCGCAGGACGCTGGAGGCCAGCCTCTTCTGGAGCCTGAGCATGCTGCGGGACACACACCACCCAGGTTAACTACCTTACAGTTAAAGTAACAACTTATACTAGTGTATCAAACATAGTGCCACACTGCTGGCACGTTTCATAATGTTGTAACAACGCCGCAGTGGCTAAGTGGCCGCTAGCCGTACAGCTAACATTAGCTATACAGCCAGCCGGGTTGACAACATGGCTTCTCCGTGGGCTACATCGTGTTACACAAAGCCATGTAAAAATCTGTGTTTCTGATTTGGGAATTAGATTTAATCTTTGTGTAACGGTAGTGTAGACACTCGTGTGTCTTACTGACAAGAATGAGTACAAAAAGTGTGCATTTAAACTGCAAAATGATGACTTTTATTGAGCCATCAGCGGTGATCCTACCTCATGGCTGCTACTTCAATTGGAAAAGGAAGGCTAGAGAGACGGACTGGAAGCTACCATTACAGAGGAGAGTCCATCTCTGAGCACGAAACATCGCGGTGTAAGCCTAGACCAAAACGGACATTATTACCAGCGTGAACATTTCTCTTTAGCAATATTTACCCGTATACGAAGATATAAATTGATGCATATATAGGCAACCCTAAGTATATTTTAAAAGTTTAAATCGCTGCACCCCCATCGTGAAACAATTGGTACTGTCCAGTGGTTTTTGCAATGCATTGTGGGTGCGGTGGGTGCATTCTGCTGTTTGAACACATGAGGGCGGTGTTGAGAGCAGAAACGCCTCTGATGACAGACTCACTCAAAAACCAAAGTGGATTGTGATGATTTTAGCAATATTAATATTATTAATATTATCTGTCTTTATTCACGTGTGACGTGAATAAAGACAGTGCGGGCAGTGTGGTTGCACTGTGGCCCTTGTGTGGGACCCTGCGACAACAGGGAGGGCGGAGAACAGGCCCTTGCAAGTGACTGAGAAATTAAATAGGCTACATATATTTTACCACCGCAGATACACGAAAATTATAAATAGATTATGAATAGTGCCATTTGCTATTAATGCTCTAGAAAGGCAACCATCTCCATCATGGTTTTCTTTTTTTTTTTAAAAAAAATAGTCAATCTATAGCAAAATTACATTAACTGTAAAAACTATAAATAAACTGTTTAAATTCTATTCAATTAAATGAACATTTCCTTCTTTTAATGTAATTTTTGTAAATATGCGATGATGAGCAGCCCACTGAGTAATATATATGATAATAACATCTTAATATCTTACATTTGTGCACTGTTGTCCTGAAATTCAAAGTATATTCTTAAAGGTTTGATTTGACCAGTTTTTTTGTGTCATCCTTCAAAAATCAAAGAATGCAATAACACTACATTCAATATTATAATACCCACCAAATAATGACAGTTAACTATTATAGTGTAGTTTATGTGTGTTTGCTTATTAAATTGTGGTTGAATTTAGCTGCTGTTTATCTATTATTCTCCAAAATGATTGTGGGACCCACATTCTGCATTACACCATACTAATGAGTGTGAAATGCCTTCAAGACTGACAAAAAAAATTACCTCACTGTATCTCATGTAATGCCAAATATATTTGTGGTTTCAAGAACCACAAGAACACAAGAACATTTTGAGTTCCTGAAATATTGTACAAAACCAAAGTATCTTCATACAACCTAAACTGCAATTGATGCGCTGTGAAATTCAGCCTATCAAGGGTGTGAAAGACACCCACAATAAATAATGAACAGTACAAAATTAACAGGAACAGGTTTGGAGACAAGTTGATGTCTAAAATATGCAGCGTCAGGAAAGTCAAAAAAATATAAATAAACTTTTTTTTCCTCTTAATGCTGAGAGCTTTTGAAGAGACTGGAAAAGGAAGTATTTTTAAGCTTTCGAGTGGCTTCTATTAAAAACAAAAAGTGACTATAGTGAGGTTGGTGGAGGTGGTTTAGTGAGTGGCTCCTCGTTAAAAATAGCCAACTGGCACATTACCATCTGACATGGCTACTTATTAGGGTTGCCACTGTTGTATCATTGGCTCTCCAGCAGCACCATAGCAACGCTGCACGCTCACTGTGTGGGTGCATGAGGAGCACTTGTGTGACTTCTTCACCTCAGGTAACCCAGAAATAACTGAAATCATCAGCTCTGGAAAAAGTATGATCCAAAGTACCAGATCACCTCCCACCATGGCTTCGACAGATACTGCTCTGCTCTCTGCACAAGAATGCACCTTCCAGCAAGTAAAAACTAGAATCAGGCCACCGCTTCATCATTGTATGTCTCTGCCCATCACTCAAGTTCTGTTTACAGTTTACATCCATGTCGGTTATAACATGGATGCATCACACACATCTTCCTCCCAGCAGCACAGAAGATCTATATGATCAACACAGTTTCAAGCTGGGCACCTAAGATTGGTGTCACCAGTTCAGTATCTGACCAAATGTCACCCCCTCTGTTCCTGCGATATAACGTTGATTTATGGCCAGAAAAGTGTGCTTGCCGAACGTTATGACGTCATAGTGAAGTCCACCTTTGATATTTTGAATATATGATATGACATCACTTTATCCTTGTATCCTATAAGACATTTGTGTGAAGTTGGTCAGTTTATTCTTGAGTCCAAATGGGCGTTTTTTTGTGCCAAATTTGAGGAAACTCCCTAAAGGCCTTCTTGAGAGACTGTATACACGAGACTGAGACGGATGCAAGGTCACAGTGACCTTTGACCGTTGAGCACTAAGGTCACTATATTCACTGTTGAGTCCAAGTGAATGTTTGTGCCAAATTTGAAGTAATACCCACAATTTGCAAGATATATCATTCAGGAGACTATGACAGATGGAAGGACGGAAGAATGGATGGACAGACGGACGGACAGGCTGATAGACAGACAGATGGATGGACAACCCGAAAACATAATGCCCCTGGCCACTACTATCTGGAGGCATAAAAAATGTTTAAATGTGAAAGAAGATGGGCTACGTTTTTCTTAAGCAGAGGATGGTTAATGTACTTTTATAAATATGATCTATTTTTTTTATTTCATAACGCTTTGTAACAATCAAATACTCCATACAAACCAATAAAACTTCTTAAAGTTGAGTATGTTTATACGCACATTAGCAGAGGTGGGACTAAGTCAGTGCTTTGCAAGTAACAAGGATGTCTCAAGTCTTCACACTCAAGTCCCAAGTCCTAAACTTTGAGTTTTGAACCCTAAACAAGTCATAAAGCGCTCTTCATCAAATGTAATGCCATATAAACAACAGAGTAATAATATATTAGATTTATAGAAAGCATGAATGTTGTTGTTGCTCTGTCTTTCATTTTTGACTCCCAACTTGTTTTTTGTTGACCACAAAATTATCTTTGGAATCCTTTTTTCAACATAGCGTTAGGTCATCATGGTTCTCTCCTGCAACTTGATTGGATGCCGTCAGAATTAAGTGTCGACTTGCAGGGAAGGAATGATGTTAACGTCAGTTGACTCAGGAAATGAAGGGAAATGTAATGAAAATAAAAAGGCTCAAATCCAAGTGAAGTCACAAGTCATTGATGTTTATGTCCAAGTCAAGTTGTAAGTCTTTTTTCATTTGGTCAAGTCTAAAGTCATTAAAATGTGGCTCAAGTTCACACTTCACACCTCTGCAGATATGTATCGTGTTTTATAGGCTTATCTTGTTTTTAGATATTATTTGGGGTATTATATTTTCATGGTACATTAGAACGTTATTTATATTCCCGTATACATGATCATAACACTATCAACATTTCTGATCATCTAAAGACAGGAGTCCTTTGAATCCTAAACATCTGAGTCACTTATTTCTAGACTGATCAGAAACCTTAATGAGGTGTTTACACGCTAAAATATCTCTCAGAGCACTACAGCTGGCAGGTTTCTCAAAACCAGAATACGTTTTACATGAGCAACAAATGCACATACATGCACACACATAGGAACAATATGATGGAGAATGCGTAGAGTCACCTCAGGTACAAGCAGCATCACAGTCTTTGCTGTGCAGGCAGAAAAAAAGTTTATTTTTATTGCTGATTTGCAATGCAACAGCTAATTAGCACTGTCCGGTATAGTGCCCAAAACCACTTATTTCAATTTGGAATGAATCTTAAAATTGATTAGTGAACGAATGTACAGAGGTGTGTTGTGCAAGCTGCGCACGTAGAGTCCAATATTTACGGCTGAATCTACTGCATAGGTTAATAATTTAACAGGACTTTCATCTTAAGTTTAAGTTTAATAGAGGACTCTTATTTTGATGAAATTAAAAACATTCCCACCATGAACTGACACAGAATAGGCACAAAGACTCATATTCACAGTCCAAGTCTTTATGCTGTACTTGCCATCACTGTGAGTTGTTGCCTGAGATGACTGTCCATGCACTCGGTTACCTTTAGCAACAGCACAGACGATGGAAGTGAGCAGCTGAGGACAACCTGAAACTCCGTGTGCTCATGCTGCACATTATGTTTTTTTTTTTTCTTGGAGGAAGACATGGACCAGCTGCTGCAGCAGAGTCACAGTGACTCCAACTATCATCATTTTTGAAAGTACATCATGCTTCTGTTTCTCTGCTGTTTTTTTTCTTTATTTTTGAAGAGGACGACCATGAAGGCTTCCTCCTACTGAGGTAACCACCTCACCGGAAGTATGAGCTGCAGCCACAGAGGATGAACTTGTGGGTGTTGAATCCAGTGACGTCAGCGCTGATCACTGCGTCACAGAAGAGGTTCACCAAGAACTGTAACGAGTCTGGTATTGTGCTGGCTGGGCTGGATGAGTCTTGTTTGTTCAGGTTTACGTCATCTGTGTGACCTCGGTATGTATCTTGTCAGTAGTTCGTCTGTATGTATGTCTGCTCATCTATCCCATTCTTGTGAACGCCAGAGGGTTTTTCTTCAAATTTGGCACAAACATCTCCTCAGAATCGACGATGAACTGATTAGATTTTGATTTTCTCAGGTCAAAGGTCAAGGACACTGTGTCCTTGTCTGTCTCATTCTTGTGAACGTGGGACCTTATTAAGAGCGCCTTGAGGGAATTTCTTCATATTAGGCACAAACGTTCATTTGGACTCACATTGAACTGATTCGATTTCGGAGGTCATCAGTCAAAGGTCAAGGTCATTGTGACCTTGCATCCCCCGCATTCTCGTGAACATGGTATCTCACCTAGAGGGAATTTCGTCAGATTTGGTGAAAATGTCCCCTTGGACTCGAGAGCCCAATCTGCCCTCAAAGTCTCATCCCAATCAGCACAGTTTTGTCTCCCTGAGTTATAGCATTAAATAATGGCCCGAAAAGTGTGTGATGTCACAGTGAAGCTCACCTTTGACCTTTTGAATGTCATCACTTTATCATTGTGACCTATTAGACATTTGCGTGAAGTTTTGTCGTAATTACACATGAATTCTTGAGACCAAAAACATGTTTTGTGAGCACACACTGACCTTGACCTTTGACCTTGACCTTCAACCACCAAATTCTAATCAGTTTATTCCTGAGTCCAAGGGGACGTTTGTGCCAAATTTGAGGAAACCTGGGCAGTGGCTTGCGTGTCAGCAACCAACAAAAAAAGACATCCTTTAACATCAGCGTGATACATGGTCGGCTGCTGTTTTTAAATTTACTGCGCCTGGCTGCGTCGGGGGAACCGTGGCAGGGCAAGGACGAAAGATAAGGTCTGAATGAGGCGGGTGGGAGGGGCAGTGGATGGGTCCAACTAACCACGACTTTCACCCAAGAGGAAGTCGAACAGAAATGTATTTTGAAAGAAGACCCAGAACGTCAACAACGTACACACCCAGGGTACCTTGCAAATCGTTTTTTGGGCGTGGAAACAAAAGTCAGTATGTGACATGGTCGGAGTGAGAATGCGTCAGACTCAACAATGAAGAGAGAGCAGAGCAGCAACCAGTAACAGGTGAGTAAATATTTGACATAGCATACAATCATCAGGCAGCCAGAAATATGGTTCCAATTGTATTCAAATAGGCCACATGAAAGACGTGTCAACAAATTTGAGGGCGATAGTAGGATGAAATTATAATTTATTTTGTTTATTCTTGTCCAGTCATTTTGTGTCTTTAACCACTAACTTTCTGAGCACTGTCACAAACCGTCACATCTGTTTTGACCCAGAGACAAATGTTTAACATATTTTGTTTTTAATCTGCTGCATACGGATCACAGGGCCATATTTGCTTTCCATATTTAACTTTAAATGTTATTATATCAGCATAATCCCAGTGGGCAACATTTCTTTTTACTGTGTTGATCCACCAGTGCATTGTTAGAAAATCCGGGCCCCCTAACGACTCACCCAGGGGCCTCAAACTTTAAATATCAACCATTCCTGGCATGTTTAAGGACCCCAGAAAAGCCTCCTCCAGCCACCCCTGGGTCAACATTATATCAGTTATAGAGTACAGTCCCTGGAGTTTCCGTGTTTTTGCTCTTAACTACATCAGCATGAGCCTTTAGATGCCTAACTTCCCCGCTCTATCTGTCCACACTCGCGGCCTCCATCACCGCGGCTGCTCTGTTGTTCTCCCATCAATCGATAAGTGAAGGTGGGGTCTGTTCAGCGGGGCGTGGACCTCGACTCCCAGCTGGAGTCTGTCGAGCGCACACAGGAGACACAAACGACGTCAAGGCACACAGAGGAAGACAGAAACACACCGGTAGTGAGAGGAGTCCGCCTTCAAAATAACAGCATGTAAGTTAAAGGGCTGCCTCAGTTGTAACCTTTTAGGCTACTATTGCTTTTATTTCTAATATTACAGCTAAGATGACAAACACTTTCACTAATATTATATAACCAGTATTATTGGGTTTTGTTGCCTAATATTTGTTACACCTTATAGTACAGGAAAAATAACAAAAAATGGACAAAGGGTAATTTAATCTCAACACTCTTTGTAAGTCACATTGGAAATTGATAAAAGCAGAGCTGGAAGGCAATGCTTTTGATTTACCAGTCCATCTACGTCCCAGCCTTCACCTATTGTCGCTTTGTGTAATGCGCGAAAGAATGAGATTGTGGATACAAGCGGCTGAAGTGAGTTTCCTCCGAAAACGCCACGCTAAAGTGCCCTCTTGAGTGGCGAAAATGGGAGGATGTGCCCTATCAGCTGCCCTCTTGAATGATGAAAACCAGCAGATGTGACCTATTGGATGAAAACGAGTGGATGTGCCCTTTTGGCTGCCCTCTTGTCTCCATGTTATGCAGCAGGTGCCCTTTTTTCCTTTTTCGCCCCTGCCCTTAAAACATCCTGAGTCCGTCACTGCCCGGGAACATCTTGGGCCCCCTAGGAGGAGCTGGAAAGCGCTGCTGCAGAGACAGGGCCTGGAATACTTTGCTGAACTTGCTGCCCTGCTACCCAGCCCCGGATAAGCAGATGAAAATGATGGAAATTCCCATTTCCAATAATTTGTTTGCAGCTTTCTGTTGAAATGTGAATTGTGCAACAGGCAGGGGGGTGGAAACAGTCAAATTAGGGGTGGTGCGATACAATGGCATTGACGGTAACCGTGATATTTAAAGATGGAATGTTAATATCATAGTAATATCCTGTAAATGATCCAGCACCTCTTACATCACTTCCATTTCATTCTGTTCTCACTTTCCCGCCACTTGGTTGCCTTTTCACTATCCATTAAGTGTAATTGCTCTTTTGCACAGTTATGTACAAAATGTCATATACATACTTAAACTCTGGAAACATAGTCGGAAGGTCAGAGAAACCATTTTATAAACATAAATAGGCTTATGTTTTCCAAAAGGTTATTTTAAGATAAATGAACAATTACATCTTCTTACAGTGTAATATGAACCACACCCTCGCAGTCACTTCCCTGCTTATTTCGCCTTTTCAAGGAATTTTATTTTGAAAGCAGTAACCGGATGTGTGGCTGCTTCACACCGTTGACTTGACTGTAGTGTAAAAGCCTGGTGCGCCAGTGTGTAACGCTATAGGCTGGAGGGAGGCAGCTGTTGCCATTATTTTACCAGCCAGCTCAGATACATCAGCGGCTTCACCCTCCCTGGAACAAAAAAAAAAAAGATGAGTCTGTCGACACCATCATAAACACACGAAACTGAAAATAGATTTTAAAAAGTTAAATCAATGGTACAGAAAAGTAGTATGTCCAGGACGCCTTCGACCTCAACCCAGGAGATCCAAATGGACATGTTCGACCATCATCCACACACACAGGTAAGAGACGAGGGGCAGAAACGGGGGAAAAGCGGAAATGTCATGACAGAAAAACAAAAAGACTGCGTGAAGTGTTGTGCATTGATAGCGGAGAGGCGTTTTCATCACGGTGAAGCTGTTTCACTTCTGAGGATTAACAGGTTGTTCGGCAATTAAGTCGCCTAATGCGCCTTCGGGAGTCTGAAATGTTGGTGAAGCTGCACTGATTCAAGCCTCTATTTCATCTGAGAAGAAAGGGAAGCACAATTAGATCATATGTTCTTGTGGTTTTGATTTATAATTTCATCCTTGGCATATAGTTGGTTTTAACAAGTCTCCATATGTGGAGCCATATGTGAGGATGTGATGTAACGCTTGTTTTTATTGCTGCCCTCATTGGGTCGAGGGCTGGGCGATTTATATCGATATCATGAAATCGGTTAAGATATCGTCTTAGATTTCGTACATGTTGATATCATAAGTGTTTTTCCTGTTTTAAAGGCTGCATTACAGTAAAGTGATGTCATTTTCTGACCTTACCAGACTGTTCTATTATTTGCTTTTACCCGCTTAGTCATTATATCCACATTAAATAATCATTTATTACAAATCTGATTGTGTAAATATTTTGCCAAAGCACTAATAGTCAACCCTACAATATTGTTGCAATACCGATATCAATGTATGTGGTCAAAATTATATTTTATTTTCTCCATATCACCCAGCCCTAAATTTGGGTCCTATAACGAAAACCACCCTTTGTTTAAGTAATCGTTAATTAATCAAGTAGATGATGCACTAAATGTTGAACTTCCCAGCAGGAGGAGAGATTATTTCATGCGGAAAAAAACATGAGTCACAAAAAGAGGTGAAACTGACGTAAACAGCAATTGTAATTTGTAAGTAATTTGGTTTTCAGAGTCTGTTTTCAGTCCATGGAAAATATTCTCCAACACCCTCCTCCACCCTCAGAAATTCAACTTTCCCCCCCCCCTTTCCTTCATTTATAATTTTATCCTTCAACTTTCAGTGGTGTCACTCTTTTTACAGCTACAAATAGGCTGCGGCTGTTAGGAAGTGTCATGATGTTGTGGGCATGTTTAGTCATAACAGTTTAAATGGATTTTTAAAAAAAACGATGAGAATATCTAGAACAACACACCCACGCTGAGCTCAGTCATTGTCTCTCTGGAGAAGGAGGAAAAAAAAAAAAAAGAAAAAAAAAACACCTCACAGACAACCAACGCTTCAAACCATGCCAAGTCCTGCTCTCTCCTCTTTACTTCCACTCCTCCGAGCTCCCTCTCATCTCTCTCTCTCTCTCTCTCTCTCTCTCTTCCCCCTCAGCTCTCCAGATTCCCTCTGCATCTCTGAATGTCCCACTATCTCCATCCTGCTCTCACCATCTCACCTCGTCCTGCCTGTTTTTAGAAATTAGATATTTATCTGCTGCGAGGCTGTGGTGAGAAACAGATGGACCCCCTCCATGTGCTAGGCAGCAGGGAATGTTGTGTGTGTGTATTTGTGCGTGTATGTGTTTGTGTTTGTGTGTGTGGCACTCCTGATCAATTAGATATAAAGTTCATGCAGACCTGCAGCGGGTCATGCTGGTATATGTATTTATAACTCTGCTGTGGAGAGACAAGCAGGCATTTCTAATATCCTGAAGGAGACGCTTTGAGTGTTCCACCACAGAAGAAGAAATGAAATGTGGGCCGAGAGCCGATTCCAAATTCAACGCCCGAGGGTCGCTTAGATTAAAGCTCATGTCTGTTGACCGCCGTCAGATTGCAGATCAGTGCGATCTCAGCGAGCGGAAAAATGTATGGAGAGTGTAATGTGGTCGTGATATCGTGCACCCCGCCGCCCTCCACGCTCACACACAACACCCTTTTTAATTACACACTTAATCTGGGAGGATGTTTACCAACAGGAAGCCTCCCCTCCCTACTTCCTCTGGCATTTCCCTGCCCTTTGCTGACAGGAACTCACCCCATCGTGGCTCCGATCGTAGAGACCCCTCTAAACACACACCCACACACCTACCTGCACCCGCACACATCGTGTTTAATGTAATTGTGAAACTTGTGACAGTGAAGTTTGCCTCACCACAACATCCTCAAAGGGACATTTTTTAACAACGTAGCTCCTATTTTAGTGATTTAGCCGTGGCGTCTTATCTGTAACGATAACATTTTAATTGCTGAGATATCTGGTGGCACAGCAGCATCTCCAGCAGGGTAAACATCCACAGTGTGATCCTGTTATCTAAATGAAAACTGAAATGAAAACAGAGTTGGACATTAAAACAATTACTTTAAAGGTCCATCGTCAACGATCGGGTTTTGCAGAGCTACTTTCTAGTTAAACTTTAACCGAGCATTCTGCATTTTACACAGCTGTGGATAAAATCTTTGTAACTTTATTTATCTTCGTTTTCAATTCCAAATAATTTGGTTTTGAATAAACAGCTGAACCGGGGGTTTGTTTACAACCTGTTTGATTGCTCAGATCTTAGCAGGTTTGTTATCAGTAAAAGGAAAAACACATTAAAACAGTGTGTCTGCAGCAGAATGGAATCTGATCAGAACGCGATCTCATTGGCCTGTCGACATCTGAAGAAGTCTGGTTCACATGATGATCTCAGCCTGGTGTAAATGTCATCTTACAGTTTGGCTACCTTCACCTTCACCCCCCTTCACTGCAGGAAAGATTGTCTGCCTATCGATAGAAAGATGCAAATACTTTTGAGGATGGTGACATGTGACCAGAGAAAGCAGAGAAAAAGGACTGTGGCATTCGGTTTTGCTCAAGAGGTAGAAAATCTGCAACTACCAGAATGCACTGCGCCGCAGCAGGCCAATGAATGCTCCCGCTGGTTGGGGTGATGTAATATGTGCTTGTTTGTTTTGACACTGGGAACAATATGGCAGCCGGCTGGTAACAAATGACCTAGCATTACAGTTAAACGATGAGCTAAAATTTGTTTCTGAGAAAAAGGCAACGCAACAACAGAATCTTTGATCGGAATTTGAGAGAATGAGAGGCATATCTCAGCTGTAGTCAGGTATAGTTAAGTTACACATACCCACGTTGTTATGGGTAAGTTTTCTCATAAAGGATAAATTCACAATTTTTCAACTCTTTCTTAAAGGGATAGTGCATCCTAAAACTTCACCTGAGCCTCCCTCGGTATATGGGTGAGTAGATAATGGCTGAATTTTCATTTTTGGGTGCACTATCCCTTTAAGACAATAGCGAGTGCCCATTAACACAGCGAAACATATTCAATTGCTGTAATCATTCCTTTTGTTCATACTGGCCATTAAAACATCCCTCCCAAATGCACATTCATTGTATAAAGTGAAGGACAAAATCCACAGTCCTCATTTTGTACAAACATATATTCTAAGGTTTAACTGTTTTTTAACATTTCAGTGTAAAATTCCCTCTTTGTGTTGCTAGGGTAACAAAAATAGGGAATCTTATACTAGGTTGTAACTTTCTGAAGATAACCTCTCTGTATCTCACACCGAAAACACCCCAAGCAGCAGCGAAGTGCATCTCGCCGCAATAATAATATGCTTCTGCGGCCGGGAGGGGTCACAGGATTCCGTTTACTGATTGGCTGCGGGTAGTCTGCGCTGGCTGCAATTCACCCACTAAAAGTTTCCCAAACTGGCCGCAGAATCAAACGGCCGCAGCTCAGAGCGGCTGCACTTTGTGTGTTTTCTGCCTCACGCTACTGAAATCTCATCTAGTTTCACATAATGCTTTATACATTTTGTTCGGAGATAGAGGACTTTGGATTTTGTTCTCCATCTAGTACATTAGGAAGGGAATGATAACATCCATCATATACATATGGGCATGTGACAGACTTGTAAATGGTGGCTCTACCCTTTCAGAAGAGAAGTCATCCAACAAATTGATATATTACTGAATTCCCCCTCTTCCTGCAGTCCAAATCAAAGCTTGAAAAGAACTGTGAAACTAATATGCATGTTTAAGTCTGACTATAATAAATGCACAATCAATTAATTCTATCTAGATATTATATTCTGATATACGTGGTCAAGAATGTGGGCAAATACTGTGATTTGTTTCTTTCACACCATCTTAATGTTCAGTGTGCAGAGACACAAACGAGCCTGTGTCTTAGAGTTTGTCTCCACAGTCATCAGTGCGCACACAGCATTTTGTAACTAACTTTTTCACTCGGTGTAGGTGGCAACATTTGCCAGTAGGGATGACATCTATTTTTCGCAGTATCAGTTGCGTCTAAGCCCCAAGCACATTTGCCTGTCTGCATCTGTTCTCATGCATCATCACCTCAAGTTCAAGTTTAACATTAAAAGCCAGTAAGCACACTTCCAGAAGTTTGCAACACAGTAATTGTTGTTTGGCGTATCACACTTCGTTTGCTGTGTGCGCCATCTTTGGAGAGGAGCGTGTAACAGATTGTTCTTCTTTATCTGTTAACTGGAAGCTTCTCGTCCGCATTGTATTTTTATGCGCTGGTGATACAGATATTGTTTGTTTTAAAGGCCTCGGCCTGCTCTACACGATGTGGCGGTGATAACAAAGTTGAGGAGGGATCACTGTTGGCAGTTGTTAACCTACACAGGGAAGTGGACAGGTCTGAAGCAGCTGCTTGGTGATATTCAGTGTTTACATAGGTGTAGAGTGTGTGTGTGTGTGTGTGTGTGTGTGTGTGTGTGTGTGTGGGCAGGTTAGAGGACTGGGGGCTGGTTAGTTTACCAGTGTGTGTGCGCATGTGTTTGAGTGTGAGAACAGTTGTGGATAAAGACAGACACCCAACAGTTCAGACAGATAGTGCTTACTGAAGCATCCCTGCAAAGAGAATAGAGTTCATGCCAGGGAACTATTTTTTACCTTAAAGGCGGCCATTGATTTCTCCCCATGTCAATGTCGGGGCAGTTTGGTTACAGATAACAGTACCATGTTTCCAGCCAACACCTGAACACAACATCCCAGCTGACTTTCAACAAATCAATCTGGACTTTTAACTACCTCACAACTACATACATATACAGTTTAGACAAAAGTAGCAGCAGTATCTCGAGCAAGTTTTAAGCTGCAAACTGTCCTGAAATGTCCTGAAAGTGTGTTGGCTGGATTGACAGAAAAAGTGTCTCAGATGTGCTACTTCTTTATGTTTATATTGATGTGAAGTGAATATATTTTGGGTTTTGGGCAGCTGTGTAGACAAACCAAGCAATTTGAAAATGTTACCTTGAGTTTAGGAAACTGCATTTAATTGATTTATTGCATTCAGTCAATTAATTGGAGAAATCTGGAAGGAAAGAAACGCTGTCTTTGTGTATAACATAAGGAGCTCCTTTTAAGTCTGTGCTGTTTATAGCCTCCTACATTGAAATATGAGATGTAACAGAAAGGCAGGGGGCATCCGGATTTGAACCGGAGACCTCTTGATCTGCAGTCAAATGCTCTACCACTGAGCTATACCCCCTGTAGTTATGTACATGTGCTCTGTAAATGCAGCAACACGTACACATTCTGTATGTTAATCTTCTATGTTTGTTTCTAAGCATTATATTAACCAGAAGCACTGAAAGAGCAACACAGCCAGTCTCCTGATGACCCTCCCAACAAATGCGATTAGTCAGCATTGTGTAACCATGGCGACGTGGGCAGGGTGGGATCGTAATGCAATGTGTGGCCTCTGCCCAACCCGGATAGGCCATTTGCCAGGGGTCTGCCAATCAGATTACAAGGTCCCAGTTTGCATCAGAACATGAAAAATGACAAGTAATGAAGGCTGTTTGTGGACGCACTGGACACATTTACTCCGGTCGACTTCCTCTTCAGTCTGGGCCCTTGTGCTGCGTTATCTCTGGTTCTATCTGACTGCCTGATCATATTCAGAAGCTTTTACAAATGCTAAGCCAAATGTTAACTGCTGCCATGCTCCCTGGAAACAAGGTTTTCTATGAGATATGTCAAGATAAGTTGTTATAGAGCAACACAATTAAACTTTTTGTGTTTTTCTCTTTCTTTCCAAATCCTCCTCTCCGCGGCCCTCCCAACCTCTCCATTCCCAGGGAAAGTACGGCAAGAGGAAGAGCCGATTTAAGCGCTCGGATGGAAGCACCTCTTCTGACACCACCTCGAACAGCTTTGTCCGACAGGTAACATTTCACGCTTAATCCTTCCTCCAGACCGCTAATCCAGGTGCTAGACTGAGTCTCAGCTTCATTTTATTCAATGAACAATCGTATGAAAGTTTAATGGAGTCGAAGTGAGGTCATCTAATGCTGGGAATTCAGCTGCTCCCTAACGAGATACGCAACCTACCACATCAGTTTCATCTCGTCATTATTTTTGACTTTCTCTCACATCCGACTTCTACAGTTCACATGCAGGAAGTCGAAAATGTATGCAGTAGGGCTGACGTTATTTGTGTTTTAATTGATAGGTTGATCAACATAAAAGTAACCACTGACAGTTGTAATAACTCACTAATCATTTAGGTCCATTATCAACAATCAACACTCACAATTTGTCAGAATATAAGGAGGTACTTTTTTCTATGTTTTATATAATTGAAGAAAAAGTACTGTGAATCATTACATATATTTGAGTTTTTACTGTTAATCGGACAAAATAAATAATACAAAGACTTTACCTTTGGCCTTTTGACTCTAGTAACCCGTCAATCATCGGCCAATTATTCCAAAACAATAAAATCACCTCAATTGGATTCCGAGCCTCTAAACATTTTTGAGGTTTCTGGAGTATTAGCTCATTTTTTCCTTCATAATATGCATCATTAATAGCGCGGAAATGAAATCTGTGTAATTAATCTGACATCAGTGTTTCCCCAAGGTCGACTGCTTTGCCCTGGCAGATGGTCCAGAGGGAGACACTCATTCCACCATCTACCCCCACCCCACACTTTAAAGTTTCTTTTGATATTTTTTGATACTTTTCCAAGTATTTGTCATTTGGGCTATTTTTCGAAATCCACATGAACCACTCTTCACGTCTGCTTAAATTAAATTCACCGCTCAGCAGTTATTTAAAAAGAGAATCTGTCATTTCTAAAGCTGGTTTCAGTGTTACTCCCGTTATTTCCTTCTTCCAAACCAGTGGTGAAGAACACCAGGAACAAATGCCAGGAGTTTTCATTCAGACAAAATTATGACTGGTGTGTTAACTGCATGCCAAATTCATCAGAGCAGGACCAAATATTCCCTGGTCTAGCTCAGCTAAAAACACATTAGTGACACTTGCCTCGTTCATGGACTCATGGCGGCGAGCCACTGCAGTTCCTGGCGGTGCACCGCTGCAGTATGAATATAGGGAAAACACTGACCAAGCTTACTTCCAGCAGTAAATATAACTACCATTAAACAACTATGAGGTTTATAATTCTAAGTGAAATGCAGAGGGTCTGAAGAATGCAAAGAGGAGGCTGAAGGAATAAGTATAATCTTTAAAAACTTTCTGATATTACTTGTAATTTTGAGGAGTTTTACTTGCCCCACTGTTAGCTGTTAACTGTTATTACCATGTCAGTTTATAGCCTAGTTCATCTGCCACGTCGCAGTTCTTTGCTGCTTCTTCCACTGTGAAACCCATTATTTTCTTGTCTGTATCTTCCCCTCGTTACCTGTGTTTTTGTCACATGCGGCCCCCACACTACACTGTAGCTCACACACTGAAATGGCTTCGATAATATCTCTGCTAACAACAGTAAAACCCTGTGACTACAGCTAGACCGATCTATTGTCACAGAGTTGGAGTTGAGAGACATCAGCAGAGACTGATGCGGGGCTCTGATGCAATTATTAGTCCCCAGGTGTTAGATTCACCCGGCACTACTCCCCTCTGACTCTGACCCCAGGGTCACATGTAGATGTAGAAGCACTGATTGGCTCCGTCAGAAGGATCTTGTGAAATTTGTCAGTTGTCCAGCATCATTTTCCAGCCAAGAATGGGTCAAGGAGCCTCAGGAACACTTCCTGTCCTCAGGGCGTTCAGGAGGCGGGGTCAAAGCATCACACACTCGTGACCTGCACCACAGTCCTGTCTGGACATGACATTTCTCAAAGCCACGCTGTGTGACAGCTAAATGAGCCCCCCTTTTCCATCTGACCTCTTCATTTATGAGAGGAAATGATTTGCCCTGTGCTGAATGACATTTACCTGTTCAGTACCTGTGTTGCTTTAGAAAAAAAATGAAGGAAAAAAAATCCCATCGCTGTTGGTGAACACAGGGAGCTGAACTCTCCCGTGGTTTCTAAAGGTTAGCTGCATCCTCGCCTACACACATAACCCTTCCCACTGCCTTGTCCTTCATTAACTCTCTGACTGTGCTTGCTGGAGGACCACGTGCACTGGGGCCTGCGGGTTCGGCAGGATTCTTAATCGCTCACACTGTATAAGGAACTCATTACCCGTAGTAAGGATGATTTAACGCTTCCCCAGATAAATGTCCTCCCCTGTCTCATGCTATTGCACAGCATTTCACTCATCAAGGCTAGCAGTGAAAGATGCAGGGATTTTAAACAGTTGAGATGCTGCACATAAGCCCAAAAATTGATTCAGTAACTAATGAATAGATTGTAGATGGTAAGATTTAAAAAAAAAAGCTTTAATCACTGAAAAAGAAGCATACAGGCGCCCTATAGGTTTTTGAACATATAGCCTATTTTAGCCTCCCCTTGAACAACTCAAAGTAGAGCCCTGTATAGGCTTTACAGTCTCACACACACCTACGCAAGTGCACACTCACTCACCACACGCACACACACAAATACACGAGAGCCACAATCAGCCAACGGTAGAGCTGGCTGGTACACTCGGCCTGGTTTCCATGGCAACCGGGCCACTGAATCTCCCTCTGTGTGCAGGCACAGTGGGATGGAAAGACGAAGGAGAGAGGATGTTTAGATGGGTTTGTGTTTGTGTGTGCGCGCGCGCGTGTGTGGGTGCAGCCTACGTGTTTGTGCAGTGCTGGTTTGTGTGTCGAGTTCAACAAAAACACACCGTCTTCCTTCGGAGACTGTCTGCGGCCGCTGCTGCTGCCGCGTACAATGGGTAACATGTTATTGTGGTGCAAAAATGATTTTAACTCCAAATCGAATATTTGCCCTCCTAGAAATTGAATCTGTGTCTTTTATCATTAACAACTAGAAAACACACACATGCTCACACACAGCATCATAACATAAAATCAAATCAGAGGGGCTGTCGTGATGACCAAGTAACAGCTGTGTCCCAGTTCAGTGGTTTGATCCTCCTAAAGGACGAGAACAACAAAAGAGGGTCCTTCAGAAGGCCTGAAGACGAGGCAGACATTGCAGTCTAATCTCATAAAGACTAAAACTAGTTATTATAAATGGCAGAGAAAGTTTAAATACCTTCTACCCTCCCCTGATACCAACATTTATATTACAAGATGTAACATTTCGTTTCAAGGCGTCACCAAAACTATAATGGAAAAGTAGAGAATATGTATATTAGTCATACAGCATTGACATGACTTCCGTTTCTCTTTAAAGCCCTGTAGTCAACAGTATGTCGATTCATATAACATGAACAAACAGTTTATGCTCGGCTGCCATTAATTAGACTCGGCAGCAGAAGTGCACTTATTGTAACACATTTATCAGTGACTGCCATTTTCTGGTAAATACGACATAGTCACATGCATTTCAAGAATCGCCTCAATGCTCCATTAAAGAACTGGCCAGTGCACAGTGGATTACTGAGTGCTGAGAAGGATATGAGAGACCATGTTTTGATTTATCACCTCTAAAATGTGGGAAATTGAGCCTCTAAATTGGCAAGCAACAGCAAAATTTAAACCTGTTTATGCAATTGTTACTGTAGTGGAGTGTCCTGCTGGCCTAGAGGTTGAACCATTAATCGTAATCTGCGATGTCCCCGGTGCCATTTTTCAGCTTGGCATGCTACCTGCAATTTGCAAGGGGAGATAATTTGCCTCATGTTCAGTACATTTGACAAGTAAAAGGATGCCATACTTTCAAGTCCTTGCAAATCTAACCACAATTTGCAAGTGGCATTTGTGAAATGAGGTCTGGTTCAAATTCAGCTCGCACAGGCGACCTCTGGGTCTGCCCACCTGGTAGAGTGTGCACCCTATGTAGGCTGAGTCCTTCATCCCCCCTATTTCTCACACCTTTCCTGTCTATCTCTGGCTGTCCTATATAATTTAAGGCAAAATTGCCCAAAGAAATGATCTTAAAAAAGTCTGGCTGAGATCTCAGTTGCATTTTGTTCCCCATATCTTTCTCTACATTAATTTTCAGTCACCGCTCTTCAGTAATCTTTTTACTGAGACGAGCAATGTCAAGATAATCCACAGACTCTAACCGTATCATTGCGCAAAAGAAGGCGTGTATCTATTCATGGACGAGAGGCTCGTACTTGTGACAGCGTGAGATGTAAACATTAACGGTTGAGCTGTGATGTTAGTTAGCTCAGAGGTGCTAGGTGAGCTAGCAGTAGATGCACCGTGTGCAGTGATACAGTTGGCAGGTGTAGTTTGGTGGAAAGAAAATAGTTCCCACATGAAACTGTGTCTGTGTCAAGTGCTGGCTGATATTTCCAACACTCAAAGTCACATCAAAACAATCTAGACTGATAAATAGCACAACCGGTGATAAAAATGATTTGCTCTTGTTCGTTTTCACATGTCATAAATAGTCAAGGTAAAAAGATGTCAGACATATATCAAATTGTGTAATACACAAGGTGTGAAAAGCATGATTTGCATGAATTAAAAACCTTGTGGGGAAAGAAGAGTTTCAGGAATCAAATAACTCCAGTGCTTGTTTTAAGAATTGTAAAACTCTCATGTCTGCAGTGACCAGAGATGTTATCAATCAAACACTGACTGATGTCCATCACCAGAATACAAAGACACATTAAGTTTTCCCCATTGCTCTATAACCAAGGTTGTGTCTTGGCTTGGTTGCAATATGTGAAAGCTCTGGACGGTTCAGATGCTGGAGTGAGAAGAGCAGTCCTCCTCTCGGTCCTGACATGTAAATCCCAGCAGAGCCCCAGTTGCTGCTGTGCCTGGCTGCAGAGGAGCCAACTGGTGGGTCTGCTTGCAGCTCTCCATTTATTCACCTTCCCCAGCTGACTCTGTTGTCATCGCCTACTGATACAAGAGAAGAGGAGGCGGTCAGGTGTGTAGCCATGGAGAAGCCCCTGTCATTGTGTTAGAGGTCGCCCTCTAGTGGTCGCACTGAGGCCTCCACCACCACCACCCCCTCTAACCACACCTATCCGCCTGTAGACCTCCCTCCTGTAACCTTTCTAGTTTTCCTAGTCAGTCAGTGTGCAAGTAAGTATGTTGTAATTAAATATTAGTAGCTGAACATCTTATCTGATTAAGTGTGGTTTTTTATTTTAGTGATCTAGTATTGATCCTTAAAATATATATATATGTAGATGCATTTATACCTTTCTGAGTAAAAGTGTGCTGAATGTGATGTGTTGACAGGTGTTTGTTATAATTGGTTCATTTAGGTCTGCGTGTTGAGTATAATGTCTGCTTTGTGGCAGCAGGGTTTTTAAAGGATGCACATAAAGGGTTATTTTAATTTGAAAACTAATGTCGCTGACAGCCGGCTACATAAGCCACTTTGACTCGCAGCCATCCCATAAACTCTGCTGTGAATTGTTACAGTCTATGTGGACCCGCCACAGTTTGTGGCATTGTCATGACTAGCTCACGATTAGCTGACTGGCTATCTAGATATCACATCTATGAGAGAGGTGGACTGAAAAAACACTCTGCACATGAATCTCGGTTTGTGTTTGTTGAAGAGATATTATCTCTGCCTACGAGACATGAGGCCGTGGAAGTAAACAGTGTGTTGATTCTACTTTATTCCGTCTGTCCCTGTTGGGTAGCCGACGCTAGCTGCCCAGCTTTCTGCAGATTTCAATACACAAACAGTGCAGATGAATTAGCAGTTGACTTACAGTTTCTGCCCTGTCTTTGCATTTATTTTTCTTAAATATGCACAACGACGCCCTTGCAAATATTGCAGGCGTTATATTTGCTCAACTGTCTTGCACATGTAGGCCTAAAAACTATAGATGTGTCATGCACTATTTGTCTTACTCATGCATTTGCCAAAGAAAATAAGTCGCAGTCAGCAGCTGGGAAATGTCTTTACAGTTTAGGCTATAATGTGCACTTTACACAATTTTATATTCAAGGCAACAACAGAGTTGCTCACTCCATCCTGAGAGAATGATCCTCCTCTTTGTTCTTTCTGAGGTTTCTTCCATTTATTCCACATTAAATGCTTTTTTGTGGAGTTTTTTTTGCTTAATCGAATTGAAGGTCTAAGGATAAGGTGTCTCGCAGATTATGAAGCCCCTTGACGCTGTGATATTTGGCTGGATAAATAAAATTAACTTGCTGGATATAGAAGAATTCAAAGGGCCGCTACAAAGTCCCTTCTTTATTCCACCTTTGCATGTTAACACATAGTCAAACAACAGCAGCAGAATGCCACTCCAGTGTTTGCTTTTAGATTGCATGCCAGCAAAAGAGGCGTGACAGGTGTAACATGAGATACAACAGCATCTGCCTCTAGTGTGTGTGACATATACGCATCGGCAGCACTTTCTAAATAATAACAATGGCTTTAACATGGCAATATCAATCATTTACCGCCCCTGTTGTATGGCAGTTGATCTCTGAGGGTAAGGAGCTCCTAGACCTCATTGTTTTCCCAATTCGTGGACATTTGCCACTGTCCCTCTTTTTTGAGTTAGCTGCTAACTGCTATCAGATCCTTTTTAAATCTCCCTGTGATGGTTCACATGCGTAACATGTAGTCAAAACGTCATACCCATCCCATCCATAGTCCTGTCCTGCCGACTGTCCCTTTTATGTAGGCTACATTTCGGCACTGTTGCTACCTCCTCTGCCGGTTTTAAGGCGAGACAACTCTGTCTTTCCATTCCTCAGTTGTGCCTTTTATACAGAATATACATACATATATATATATATATATATGTTTGTGACGGAAAATAAGGAAATGCAGAATAGGTCTGCTTTAAGTTTACAGGATCAATTCTGAGAAGAAATTTCTGTAACACCGATGTCTGATGTAACTGAATTATTAAGGAGGATGGACTTTGTACATCTAACTCGGAACGAATCTGAAGATCAATGCCAACATCCAACCTTAATCCCTCCTCTGATACCCTTTTTCCGAAGTCAGACAGAGAGAGGGGCTGGGAAGAATGAGATCAGGTCCGAGGCTGAGAGGAGTGAAGCAGAGAGAAAGAGAGAGAGAGAATGGGGAGGGGGGTTTCCCTGGGCACTGCCCCAGCCCTCTCCCACGTCAGTCAGAGCATTGAATGGCTGACGGCTGCATACCAAGCCTCCTTCTTGGTCTCAGTGTGTTCATGTCCCTGTTTCTGCCCGGCCAGGGCTAAATATATTTCCCCAGTTTGCAAATGTAGCACAAGTCCTGCAACCCGACCCTCAGCCAGTCCAGCTCCCTTCCTCTACACAAGGTTCACGTTCCTCTGGGTTGTGGAGGTGGGGGTGGGCGTGTGTGTGTGTGTGAAGGGGTTGGAGGTTAAGAGAGCGCTCTCCTAGTTTCACACATACGGCACTCTTTTCTGGCTCTTTCTCCTATCATACACACCACACACACACACACATACACACACACACACACACACACACACACGCATACACTTACAGTCACACACATGTGCACTTCTGCACTTGTCAAGCTAGCAGACACATACACACACTAGTTACCACTATCTATCTCTCTCTCTCACACACACACACACACACACACACACACACACACACATATACACACATATACACATAACTCTGTCTGTGGACTCCGGCGTTGCCCCCTTGGTTTGCCGTGGTGTGGCGAGCGTGGCAAACGAGGTATGGAGAGGACTGAGAGGATTCAAAGGCCCGTCATGGTAAGAAGGATCTGGATAAGCTTTTTGCTGCGTCTGACTGAACTGGAAGCAGTTTATGTGTGAGTTACTCTGTGAGCATGTGGATCTGGATTGAGTTGTGAAAGTTCAGCAGACACTTTTGCTCTGAGATATGACAGGAGAATATAACTTGCCGCCCATGTCCCGATCGCGCTGAACCTCTTGGTCTGCGGCTTTCTTTGCTCTTCTGAGTGTGATTCCATTTTGGGCCGGGCCACAGCTGCTGGAAAGGCGCTGTGTTTTTAATTAGACTTAGACCATGCCATCGGTTGCCTCGGCTGCTATGCGCACTGCCTGCCTGGCCGAAGCACCATGGCCATTTCTGGGGGCTTCTTTCACTGCTGTCCCCCTGTCCCAATCAGGCCTGGGCTAGATCTTCATTTAGTTTGTTACTGCATTTGGCTTTGCTGTTTTACAAGTTATGATCTCTGTTGTTGGCTTTCCGTTATTTTTGCAATTATTGCATTTAGGGCTCATTAAATTATCATTATTTTCAATGGAAACATGATGATCAGTGCTGCAGATAGCATTTGTTTTAATTATTGATTACTCTCCCAGTTGTTTTGCAACTAACCCTTCATCTATGAAGTGTTGGATATTTTTAATTCTCTTTTTATCCCTGGGAAATGCCCAGAGTCAAAGGTGAAGTCTTTATAGTGCTTGATGTGTCTAATCTACAGTTTGAAGCTGTTAGATAATGACAGAAAACGGAGAAAAGCTCATTTGAGGAGCTGGAATCAATGAATCTCCTGCATTTTTTTTTTAATTGCCTTGAACGATCAATTAGATTGTTGCTTAATCAAGTAATCAGTCTGATTATCTTGCACTATTGTCTTACAAAATTTTGTTGCCTAGAATAAACACATAAACCCAAGTCAAACAAAATTAGTCTTTAAAGTTTCTATGAGGTGTCTGATGTCATACATAACAATTGAACACAGTCTTCTGCATTCATTACTATTCCATATTCGGGCTGCTACTTATCTGCTAATTGCCTCCATTAATCGTTCAGATGATAAAATTTCACAAAAAAGTGTCTGTTACACTTTCCCACAGCCCAAAGTGACATTTTCAAGTTACTTGTTTTCAACAGTCAAAACCAAAAAAGATGCAGTGTCTCAAAAGGAGGATGAAGAAAAATAGCAAATACTCACATTGTAGAGCCAGAATTGTCGGCAATTAGGCTTAATTTGACTTAAACTATTAAGAAATTGTCCAAATTTCGCCATTTTATTTTCAGTTAATTGACTAATCATTTCAGTTCTTCTGGGTATTGAGGTATTGGTCCTTGGCAGGGTATTAATCCTACTACTTTATGAGTGTGTGAAGTATCCAAAGCTGATACTTGAATACTTGGCCAGATTTGTATTCTTTCATGAGATAACTTTTATTTTGTGATGTATAGTTGCTTGTAATACCGCTGCATTAAATTACTTATGCACTGAGGCAATGTGTATAGTTTACTAAATGAAAAATTGTAGGAAAACATCTTTATATACCTCAAATATGACACAGAGAATTATTTGGAAATGAGTATAATAAGATGAGTTGTTACAGTATGTTGGCAGTCGTGTCAAAAAATCTCAAACGATAGAAAGGCCAAGTCATGACTTAAAACAGACACCTGAAAAATGTTCTTATGATAAATTAGAATATTAAGTTAAAAGATATCTCCCAGCCCTAATTTTATTACTGAATTATATTTTAAATTAATTAGATTTTTTAATCCCTGAGGAGCAACCTGTTATCAGAGTATCACATTTGCTCGTTTGTGGAAATGGGGATTTCTGGTGAGTTCAGCCCCATGACTCATCTTTTTAGTCATCTCCACACTGTCCAGCTGGTTGCCATGACGCTGCTTTGACAGGAAAAGGTAATATGGCCATTTACAGTCACCAGCCACGAGTGTCTGACAGGAAATCTGTCCTTAGTGATTCCTCGGTTTGTGCATCTGTCTATTCTGTGAGATGTCGTTCCCCTTTTCTGATTTTTTATTCCAGTTTTCTTTACTAGTACTCGGTCTTCACTGAGCTAATCTCGCTCTGGATGTGACGTGAATACACAGTGGAGCTTGAAGCACAACTGATAATGCATTCTGGTTGGCTCTCAGCTGTCTGAGATGAAATGTTGTATTCTTCTTCACCGAAGTGCTCGCTTTTCCTTCATTTCTTTGTTCTTCACATGATCAGAGCTGATAAGTACAAATATATTCTTATCTGTTTAATTATCAGGGCAGGGGTTCGCAGTATGTGTTAGCTCTCAGATTCTAATCACTTCTTAGTCATACAATGTGACACCAGCTGCTGCGATGTTCCCGTTGTTTATAGCAGTAGCAGATTAAAATCTTTAACCTCTGCGCTGTTATCTGACATAAGAACAGGAGGAGAGAGAGGTGATCATTTCCTGTGTTTTATAAAGACATTAAAGAGGAGGAAATTAGTCCAATTATTAAACTGGTTCAGCATTTTCATAAGCATTTTTATGCAGATGTTACGTACATCCCAGAAGCATTTTCTCCTCACTTCGTTCAACTCCCCCCTTTTTTCCCAGTTTCTCTTTTTTCTCGAAGCCATTTACAAATGTGCCGTTGCATCAGAAGAAACAATGTTAACTCATTTCCCTGCTGCAGGGTGACTCTTTTCAACCCTCATTATTCAAAGCACTTGGCTTTCGCTGGCCCTCCCTCAATTCTTATTCCATTACCCCCCTCCGCTCTGTTGCTCTCTTTTTACCCCCCCTCCTCCATTTATTCAATATCAATGCTAAGGAGGTGTGAATTCATCATGGTGGCAGCCACTGTGCAGAAAATGGAGAAGAAACACAGTCGGTTCATTTTCGGGATAATTACTGAGCGTCGTCTCTTTGCACCTCACCTGTGTTCTTAACCTTCTGTGGTTGGTGGCAATACAGTACAGTTCAGATTCTACCAACCAGACATAGAAAAGTGTCAGTTTAGTTGTCTTGTTAGTAAAAACACTGACATCTTCCTTTTGAAAAAACTCCCCAGAGGCCATATTGTTTTGTTTGATGTAGTCATTTCTATGTCATCCTCCAGGCTAATGACCAGGCCGTGGCTTCACAGCTGTTGCTCACACGACGTGAGAAAATGCTTCATCGATCACCTGTTGAAAAGCTTATATGCAATTTCCCTTCAGGGTATTTATTATTTACTATTGATCCCTGTGTCTTCTTTCTATCTCCTTCCTGATGCAGCCTTTACTGGCTGCTCGTAATAAGCTGCAGAGATGGTTACTATGACACTGCTGGGGTCTCTAGTCTGGTACTGCCAATAGAAAAGCAGCCCCGCCATCAGGTGACCTGTAGCTATTTTGAACAGGAGCTGTATGTGAAGTGAAGCAAGCAGCTAAATTAGAGACACAACCCGATGACATGAGAGAAGAAGAAGGAGCAGGAGAAGAAGAAGAAGAGAGTGTCAGTTATGAAAAGGTGGAGGACATGTGTTCAGTGTCTTGCTCAGTCTATCAACACATTTTGAAAGGGTTTCAGGGTGCAGAGAGGTTATTGATCAGCTGCTACCCCTCGTCCACATGCACCTGTTTTCATATAAAATATTGACTTATGTGTCAGTGTTCATGAATCCATCAATCCTTCTCTGTGTCCTCTTTCCCTGATAGTCTTTTTTTTCCCTCTGGTTGTATGTGACGTGCATCAACTGGATGAGTGACTCACAGACACAAGCATTTGTCCACACACTTACACACACTCATATACACAAACACACAAAGAGTAATCCCTCCCACTCTCTCTCTCGCTCTGCATTTTGCTGCATCACCGACCTGTTGTAGTGAGCCGGTCGGTCCCAGGTTGTTTTCAGACGTCATTTGGGCTTTTTTTTTCTGTCTAAAAACATTCCCGTGGGTTCCCCATCAAGGTTTGTTAACCTTCACTTAGTCGGTGCTCCATGCTGGGATGCACTTGTATGGTTTAGAAGATGACTCACAGCTGGTAAGTGGGGGCGGCTCTTATTGTCCTCATTAGATGCTGCCTGCCACTCACAGGATCATTCCTCCTACCTGAGTGGGATGCGGGCACACCGCCGCGAGCGTTTAGGTTTGAGTAATAGAAACAGGAAGTGCGGATGGTTTGTGAATGCCCGCGGACGCTTGGAGTAGGTAGCCATCGCCTTGGCAACAGGGAGTGTCTACATTTATTGTGCTGTTGCCAAGTCACAGAGCGCCGCGGTGCGACAGGTGGCTGAGCTAGAATCAACATTTGTGTTTGTTGTTTCATTTAAAATCATATGGCAACACATGGATGGTAATCAGATGTGTAGTGGAGCATTAATCACACATAAATGCACATGCAAACTCACTGACACGCCACACAGATGATTCACTCTGCCACATATGACCAGTTCTTCTCTCTGAATATATTTAGACCTCCAGGTCCACTCGGTTTGAAATGGTTCTCTTGGGGAATGCCACCAGGGATTCTTCCATTGATTTCTGTCCTTTCTTTTCAAAGAACATCATTTTGGCATTTAACTTTTATTGGATAGTTGGCTGTTAGAACAGAGACAGGAAAAGAAGGGGAAAGAGAGGGGTATGACCTGTAACAAAGGTCCCCCACCAAAATGAACCAGGGATGCTGCCGTTATATGGTATTCATATTAACCACAAGGCTACAAGGACATCTCAGGTTTCTTTTCATCTTTAAAATAAGCAACATTAGCATGCCGAACAATTCAAACGACAGTAAGTTGGCAGCCAAGAGTTCAGAGGACTGGATATCAAATCTCACTACTTGGAAGAGTTGTCTGCTGATTTAGTATTGCATCAGAAGCTTGGTATGTTTACTAATCCTTTCATCGGTTATTTCCTGAGCTAAATCGAACTTTAAATTATAGTTAAAGGAGCTGTGTACATCATTCAGAGCATGATTCAGAGGTTGCCTGCACACGCTCTCAACATGGAGGCACCTGAGTTTGCAACTCAGCTAAGGATGCTCACAGCATGAACAGTGCTAACAACGGTAACAGTGCTGACAGAGGTAACGATGCTAACCTGAGGGGGAACCAGAAAGTGGATGTTAGGCTTTTGCAGCGATGCCGTAGCAGTAATTGCCTTATGAAAGCAGCACAGAACAGCGGCGATTAGCAAGCCAGAGCGACACATGGGGACTCACATGCATGGCCGCGCCGCCAAATGTTCTACAACGACAAAGAACAAAGAAGCTCAGATAAAAGCACAGAGAGAGAGAGAGAGAGAGAGAGAGAGAGAGAGAGAGAGAGAGCATGACTTCATTCTCGGCTCAGGACGCAGTTACTCCACTGTATCTTTACATAGCAAATAGCTGTTTGCTGCCGTATTATTGCTCTGAATTATATATGAAGCTCCTTTAAAGGGGAACACCATCTAAATTCAAATTTCCATTATGTTATTTCCTTGGCCGAGTAAAGTTCAATCAGTATTTGTGAACATGAGCTACTGTCCCTCAAAGCCAGAAACCAGAGATGTTAGTCTCAAACTTGTGATGGCATAGCGTATATAGTCTGGAGCTGCTCCATAGACAATGAATGGGTGCCCAGTTTTGTGGACCCATAAAATGTGGGCTTTAATGAGCTTTATTTTATTTTTGCCTTTTTCAGTACTTGAAAATGTCCTCATATGTGCAGAGCATCTCCATGGGTGCTCTCAGTGTCATCTATAACATCATTCCCAATTCATTGTATATATTGAGCTTTAGCACTCTAGCTTTTAGATTTGGGAGAGAGTTGTTCATGTTTGCTAGTATGTTTGGACAGTCTTAGACCATAGGGATAACATAAATGAATTTTGAAAATGGGCGTGGTTTCCTTTTAATGTTTTTATTTACCACTGATGCAGGTTTGGTGTAGCACCTGAACTCAGGTATGATGTTGGCACCGATATTGAAAAAAATTCAAACAATACGCAGCCGTAGTCCAGAGATATTTGTTGTACTCACTGAGAGCACTCCTTGTGTTGTCTGACTACACATGTAAAGGGAATTTTTCATCATCATTACATATGGTGTATGTCATCTTTGCGCATTCTCACCTCTATTTTAAAAGCCCACACCTAGTGACTCACTTCTTCTGCCTGGCACATTCAGCTGTCCGCATTCTTGTCAGCACCTCCTACAAAGCGCCAGGCAGCCTGTCAGCTGAAAATAAAATACAAAAAAAAAAAAAAAAGCAAGAAGAGAATAAGTGGGATTGTTATATAAGTTGAACACTCAAACACTTCAGAAGTTCAGGCTGCCTCCCTCCCTCACTGCACTGCACTGCACGGCTCTGCTGAACAGTACAGTGGGCCGGCGCCGCAGGCTCACAGGAGGCTCGAGTTTTTATTGTGGTATGGGTGTCTGGATGAGGGTCAGCAGGAGAGGGTCAAGTTACTGTGCATGAGTGGTGGATGTGTTGGAA
This sequence comes from Epinephelus cyanopodus, assembly GCA_026686955.1. Taxonomy (NCBI): domain Eukaryota; kingdom Metazoa; phylum Chordata; class Actinopteri; order Perciformes; family Serranidae; genus Epinephelus; species Epinephelus cyanopodus. The sequence continues at coordinate 26,378,402 of CM048929.1, forward strand.
ACTATAGCCACTTCATGAGAAATTTATATCCCTCCCTAATATTATAAACAGTCCTCAGGCCATTTTTTTCTCTCTGCCTCTTTCTGTCTCTACTTGACACACCCACACACTGAATATGTTGTACCTGTGCAAAAAGACACCTCGGCCTCACTGAGGCTGAAGTCGGGAAGTGTTAGCCCGTTATGCATCCTCTCCACCTCAAATTACACAGAGTCAGCTTTCATGCCATATGAAGGCTGAGGCCCCTTTTGTGTTTCATTGGTCTGCTTCTGCTCCTGTTTTGATCCCTAAAGATTGATCCATGAACATAATATTGTGTTTTTCCTCTCTTCACCTGTATGAAAAAACATCTTGCATTTCAGGGCTCTGCAGACTCCTACACCAGCAGGCCGTCAGACTCAGACGTGTCCCTGGAGGAGGACCCTGAGGCACTGAGGAAGGAGGCAGACAGACAGGCCCTCGCCACACTCGAGAAAGCAAAGGTGAGAGATCAACCGTTGTATCTCCATCTGTTATGTACAGCGCCAGTTTGATAGTCAGCATTGTTGCGTAATCTTGTTTTGACACCGGTAAACCTACTCTTCAGTGTCAAGGGGACACTGAACTCGGTGTTAAGTGGTTTTATTAAGCCGCCATCTGTATACTAATGTGTGTCTTTCCCATCTCTGCTCAAGACCAAACCGGTGGCATTTGCTGTGCGGACAAATGTTGGTTACAACCCCGGCCCCAGTGATGACGTTCCTGTGCAGGGCATGGCCATATCCTTCGAAGCCAAAGACTTCTTGCACATTAAAGAGGTACGAGTTTCCCAGACACTCCATTAAGCCTTTGACCATACACATTTAGAATAGAGGTAGAGAGATGTGCAGAGTACTTTCTGTATTTTAAAGCACAACATTATACCAATTTAGCCTGAACTAAAGGTAAATAACTTGATGTAAATCACAATTGAAGACACAGACTGAAGTTGCTGGATGGTGTAGGAAAGAAAAACAAACAATGGTTACTTGGAGAATCAAACTATTGGCAGGGTGTTGGCCAAGTATTCTATTAGAACGGTTTACATTATATCCTATGAATTATTAGCATTACGTCCGTAAAGTTACGGAGGTTAGGCTGAGGCAAGTAAAGTTACTGTGGTTAGGTTTAGGAAGAGACACATGGCGAGGACGTACCTTAAAAGTTCACAGGGTTCCAAACACTCGTCTCCAGGGAGAGTTGTTTTGTGAACCCACCCACCACCCCAACCACCCTTCTTACAGGACCGGTCATGTGATTGCGGTCTTTCAAAATACGTGGGATATGTAAGAATTTGGGTGCTTTACTTTTTTGGGTGCATTACATACGAACAGTTTGTGAGAACAGCCTGTAGTGGGATCATGTTTTATTGCACTGTCTCCTCTCCTGCCTGAACCCAACCCGGGCCACGAGTGGGAGTTAGCACGAATAAGAGCTGCAGTGCGAGGAGAACTGAATGATCCAAATGTGGTAGAATACGGAGTAAATTAACAAAAGTAGTGCTCTTACTTTCTGAACATATATATATATATGTGTGTGTGTGTTGGTCACTTAGAATACATAACGTTACTTTTGGTGCTTACAAACATGAGGCATAAACATGATCTTGCAAGAAGGTGGGCTCTATCCTCCTCAGGTTCACAATGCAGTAATGTTTAGCAACAAACTTTTGTACTATAATAAGGTAGAGATATATATATGATACAATTCGTGCGTACGTCTGGTGTGTAAATAGCATCAGGAACTGTTGTCTGCAACCTAAAGGACATAAATGCTTTCTTTGCACACCAAGAACTGGAAAATGCTGGTATATCATTGGTTACTGACGCCTGTCTGTGTGCAGAAATACAACAACGACTGGTGGATCGGACGTTTGGTGAAGGAAGGCTGTGAGGTGGGCTTCATCCCCAGCCCGGTCAAACTGGAGAACACCCGTCTGCTGCAGGAGCAGAGGATGAGACAAAACCGACTCAGCTCCAGGTAACTGTGAAAATCCCTCAGCAGCCACATTATCAGCATCACAAACGAGAGCCCTGCTTTGTAAAACAGGTCAGACCTGAGTCACACTTCACCCACCAGGCAATGTAAAACTTCCTTAAATAGACAAAAGCACTGCAGTGACTCACTGTGTTCTTCAACAGCGCAACTACAGTATGTATATATAGGTCTCTGTGCTCCTGGCTTTATTTGTTTGTTTTTTTATATCCATGAATGTATCAGTTTATTCCACTCACTTTAAATTATTTGTAAAAATAAATACCACAATAATCAGGGTGATCGTATGTTTAAATACAATTTGCAGTGCGCACACTATTAATATTTCATGTTGTCTTGTTTTGTTTTGTTTTTTCTTAATTACTCAGATGAAATTTTGCACATAATCAGCAGCTCATTCACACGTCTTCTTTCCCAAATTTTCTCTCCATTTTTTATCACCAGAACGTCACTACAGCACCTTGTTAACTGTCAGCTGTGATGATCAGTGTCCTTTTGCAGGAGGAAACCTAACAAATGCTCACTTATGGCATAAAATATATCTAACTTTAAACAACAACGATGAAGATGATGAGCAATGTGTAATCAGTATTGTAAAGCTGCCATATTGTCTTTGTTTCACCACACCATCATTTGTGCCTGTTTTTCCCCATTACAGTAAATCTGGAGGAAGCTCCAGTCTGGACGTTGCCACGGGAACCCGCAGGCCCACCCCACCGGGCACAGGTAAGGTCAAGGGGGTCTCCGCATCCACTGGCAAAACAGTGTCTTTGTGCGTGTTCGCGTGGGAGTGTGTGCAGTCCTTACAGAACGTGCAAGAGAGAGAGAGAGAGCGAGCGAGCGAGATGAGACAGGCGCCTGATATTTAGATGAAGATTTTAATTGGCTAGTTAGTCAGGCATGATGATGAATCACGGCGTGTCTCAGTGTGTTGCTGTGTGAAGTGAGAGAGGTCTTGGGAGGTCTGTCATTAGCACACAGGACGGGACTGAAATAGAGCTGAGAATGGACCGCACTCATTAAACTTGATGAGTATGTCTGGCTTGTGTGTGCGTGCATCGCCAGGACGACGCAGAGCTGCTGCTCGCCATCCAGAGAGACAGCAGGAGAGATGGAAGTGCAAACATGGGGAAAATACTCCGGTTGACTTAAAGGGATTTCGATAATCAAACAGAGCCACTGAACTGAACTCAATATGTATATAATTGAAACCACATCCGTCTAATATATCTCGTACATCCTCAGTGGCCGATCTGACCTACAGCAAAAGTTTGACACTTTGGGTAATACGCTTACTCACCTCCTGGCGGGAGGGTTAGATGAGAAGATTGATACCACTCTCATATCTCAGTTAGCTTCCATTAGCTTAACACAAATACTGAAATGGGGAAACACCTAGCTCTGTCCAGAAGTAACAAAATCCATCTCAGCATCCTTTAAGCCAACTAATGAACACATCACATCTCATTGTTAGATCCAAAATTAAAGCCTATGTATACTTTTAGACATGTGCGATGACACAGAGTAGATATAACGTGTTAATTAGTGAGCTTCAGAGGTGCTGGTAGGCAGATTTTGTTACCTTTGACAGAGCCAGCTGTTTCCTGCTGTTTTCCAGCCTTTGTGGTAACAGTGTGAAGGACATTTTGATCACAAAGACATGTTTGATTCTGTGTCTCGTAGGAAGGTTTAATTTGTGCATTGACATGTCTCCGACCTGTGAAGCTTCAGTGTCCTTCGCTGTTAGCATGTTATACATTGAGAGGCTCCTGCCTATCTGCAGGATACAGTCCTTGATGATGCTCCTTAGTAACTCACACTCTGTCTGAGTCTTGCAATGATGCGAGGATCTGAACACTGTGTCAGGCTGAAATGTTCCGTACTTTATGTTTTTGGGTTGTCTCTGTCCATGCACACATGATGTGCCAAAGTCAGATATCAGATTTGTGTCGTAATTAGACACATATTCCACATGAGAACAGGAGTGGCTCATCAGAACATTCTCATTTCGTTGTCAAATGTCGCCCCTTGGCCAGTGAAATCCACATGAGACACGAAAGAAAAGATCTAGAAAGTCCAAGAGTCAATGCACGAAACGGACGTAAATTGACACGGTGTCCCAGATCATCAACAACAGACGCACCTGGGATACCTAGTGCATCATATGTAATTGCCAAGCGGCAGGTATGTGACGAGTTGGGGGTGAGAATATATTTATCAAAATGACGATTGACAAGACTAAAAGTTTTCCCACATTAACCAACTTCTGGCTGCAGCCTCATGTTTAATGGACAGGTTATAGAGTGATATCAATCTTCTCATCTCTTAACCATAGGCAAGACAGCAAAAAAATTCCTTTAAAACAACACACCTTGCCTTGCTGCCAACCTTGCCCCCTCTCCGACCCCGACACCAACCACACCTGCATCACCAACAGTCACCCCAACACACTTAATTCCAACCCCCAGCTTCCCTCTCAGCTCGATTCCTTCTTCCCTTTCCGCTGCTTTCCTCTGCAGATCCTCTTCTACACATCTGCACTTTCTCGTCACACTGAATCCACTCTCTGTCCATGTTACCGTACCCCACATCTGTGCCTTGCTTCATGATAATCTGGTGTGTTCTTTTGGAAACTCTTGTTAATGTTATTTCCAGTTTAAATCATACTATGTCACCTTTTCTGGTCTCAGTATATTCCATCTCTTGCAATTTCCTCCATGCCTCGCTCTGGATGCATCTCATATTCTTACTTCTATTTACTCTTCCCCCTTTTTGCTTTTACTCCTCTTTTATTTCCTCTTCTCCCATCCTCTTTCACTTTGCCTTTTCTGTCTCTTCTTTCTTGTCTCTTCTCCTCTTTGTCCCTCTCTCTGCACCACCCGCCTGCCTCCCCCCCCCTCATCAGCCCACGTGGACGTGTCCACTGTGGCCTTTGACGTTGACCCCCTCGACCTGGATGCTGAGGAGCCCCCTGAGTCCCAGGGTGACCCTCGCTCCCCCAAGGCCATGTCAGGCAGCGTAACATCCCCTCAGGCCAACGCACACCGACTGCCCTTCTTTAAGAAGGTAACATTAGGGGCCCAGGACACCTCGCTTACCTCACCAGCCTCCCTCCTGCATCTGTCCCTTACTCATCCACAATGTGGTCAGGTCTAATCCCCCCCCCCCCACTAACTGCTCGCAACTGATCTGTCCCTGCCACTACTGTAGCTCCTGACTCTAACCCCTATTGGGCCCCCCAGGCTGCGGTCACGATGGTTACGCTGAGATATGTTTGGATGTTTGTTTCTGAGCCTGTCAGCTGGGAGAGGCGTTGAACTAACTGATACACTCTGAAATGGCTGTTGCTGCATATCAGTCTGAATCTATTTTAAAATGAAGCCACAGCGGAGGCAGTCACTGTAAACTCTCTTTTAATCAATAAACAGCTCCTCTCCCCACTAATCCTAACCTGTCAATAACTAAGTGTTCTCTTGTGTTTTGTGCTTTTTTTTGTCTCTTCTGGCTTTTGTGTGGAATGGTACTGTAGGCGGCCCAGCTAAACAGAAACAGAAGTCGGTGAGTGTGGCTCGTTCTTAGACTAACCTCTAACACTTCAACTCTTTACTCCTCATCTTCTGTTTGTCTCACATTTTCCTCCTTGTGGTGGTGAGAAATCAGTCCGCAGAATATTCTTCAGCCAAGGACACATTAAAGCAAAAAAAATATTCACAGGATCATTTGCAAATCACGGTGGCGCCTCTGTCGTTTCCCTAGAGCTTGTATCACAGCTGTCAGTGTGCAGATGCAGGTGCAGATCCATCCCAGACCCTGTTAGTCAGAGTGTAACCGTAACACGTCCTGACGTGCTTTCATTTCCATTTATGACGCTTGATTTGAGTGGCAGAAGCCCACAATCAGCTGTTTTTATGCTTTTCAGCACAAATTTGAATCACACGTTACAGCTGCAGAGCAAAGACACGCTATGATAGGGGTGAGCTGTGTGCACATTCACATTAAGATTTCAGACATTATCACAGCTTTACATCACTATTAAAATATAAAATTGAAAATATTTTCATAGGTTTGTAGACCAACTTCATGTTAATCTGTTTGAGGCAAATGTTTTTCAGTATTTCGAACATAACGGGTATTTAAAATCTTATTCAGGGCATTTAACTTATATTTTATTCAATGCAAGCAGGACTCATATTTGTTGATGAGGTCAAGATACTGGAATTTCTAACTTCAAAACAATACCCTGAAAAATATTGATATTCAATACCATTTTTTTTTTTTTTTGCATGAGGAAAGACATTTAGGGCATAAAATTCATTAACAATGTCACAAACATGACAACAGTGACTTTTCTTTTATTAGTTACACGCAGAGTACAGCAGAGTGACTGTTACAAACATTAACAACTAGAAAAGCACTCAGAGTGCAGACCTCTGCCAAGTAGGTGATATTCCCTCCCCCTCTGCATCAGATTTTGCAGCCTGCATCACAGTTAGGTTATTTGCATCACTATCATTATTAGGTTATATATGCCTTCACCATGGATACACTGTTGTGTATTTATACTGTTTTTATTTTGTACCAACACAGAATATAATATGTTTTTTTGTATTTTTCACTTTCTCTTTTTTCCAACACAGAACTTTAGAATTACACCACTATTTAGCAAGTACAACAAGACGTGCTTTCTGGCCACCAGATTTTCACCGTCTCATTAGAAATTGGAATTGCTGCTGAGGCTGTCAGATGATAGACTTTCTTTATTATATTATCCACGTTGCTTCAACCGATCACCACCAAAATTCTATCATCTGTTCCTTGTCCCATTATCCACCTTTCCTGAAAATTTCATCAAAATCCATTCATAACTTTTTGAGTTATTTTGCAGACAAACAAACAGAAAAACAGACCAACGCCAGCGAAAACCTCCTTGGCGGAGGTAATAACATACTGCGAGTATTATGAGTACCGAAACCATTTTAAATGATTTAAAATATTAAAAAATCATAGATATATAAATAAATCTATATTTTTGACAATACTTATCAACAATATTGATTCAAAATCACATGTCAAAAGTTCACTTCATGTTCATTTCATTGAGTCAAATGTTATTTTTCATGTTTACCTGGAAGAAGATTCCATAATGTAAAAGAAAAAGCACATTTTCAAGTGTAATTTTTAAGGAAATACAGCTTCCATTTGTTGTAAACATGGCAACTGTGAGCCATAATACCAAAACATTAGTATTTTAGAAGATTGTAAAGTGGGACAATAAATCGTAGTATTGAACCATCATCCAGATCTTTATTATGTACGCCATCCACCCTGTTACTCACTGCACAAAACTGTGCACTGCGCTCATGTTATTCAAAACCAATGAGCACTATTGTTATGTTCAGTGCTCCAGCTCAGCCCCTTTAGAGACAAGAGCCATTAGGAAACTTTTAAAATATGTATTTTTAGCTTCTGTGAATACAAATGAGGTGAAATGAGCTTCCGTTGTTCTGCTTTATGTAATGTAATGTAGTGGAGCGAGGCTCTCCAGCACTATCTCCTGCCTGAAGAGCTGCACGGCGCGCACGGAGGAGGGGGTGTGCTTTGAATACAGATCTAAAATTAAAAAAAATAATAATAATAAAAAAAATTCCAGTGTTCAGAAAGTATATAGGACGTGTGACTGTTTTCACCCCATTCTCATTGAAAAGCCGACTGTTTCTAAAGAAGATGGATGCTTATGGAGTCCTTATAGATGAATCATTCCTTTCGTGATTCATAATGTACAAATAAGCCTCAAGTTCATGCGCCGCAATATGGATCGTGTTTGTGTGTGGGTGTTCTATATAAGGCTCTGCCACCGTTATAGGTTTCTCCTTTTCTTGTGTGTAAATGGCTTCAAGAATGTGGCAGACTGCAGTATCTACACTCTCTTTATTCAGTTTTTACTAATGTAAAAATTCCAAAATATATGTTTATTTGATTATTGAAAAAATCTCGAAATATAAAGAACATAATAGAAACAAAAAGGTGACAATCTAATTTAAAAATATTTTAATGTGGAGCGTAAACACCCATAACACAGAAAACAAGATGTCCTAAATGGATATATTTGGGATTAAGGTCTTTTTTTAGAGGAACAAAAGTTGAAGCGCAGATGTAAGAAAAAAAAAGTGCATTTTTACAACAAAAATCACAATTCAGCAACTATTGGCAGTAATAACTCGACAAGTGCTGATGCACAACAAAAAGAGAAAAGTGTGAAGAATGACGCCTGTGTTAGAGCCGCAGCTCAGTCACGAGAGCTCTCCTGACACCCGAGCGTCTGGTTTAATTATGGACACTTTAATTATGTGAGACTGCAGACGAAGAAATAGAAGCGAGTGCTTTCAGTGAGAAATTGATCGCTGCCTGCGAACATTCATAGGCAGTCAATAAACCGAATGGACTCTGGCGTCTGAAACTCGCCATCCATCAGTGTGACCGCTCTCAGAGGAGAAGACAGGGCTTTTGTGTTGAGTTAATGTTGATTTATATGTACGTCTGTGGGAGCTATGTGTTTTGAGTGTACGTTCAGATGCGACATGACAACCTCGCTCACCCCAACCTTGGTGCTGTTTTCCCCTGGCTCAGATGGAGCATGTCCCCCCCTATGATGTGGTTCCCTCCATGAGACCCATCATCCTAGTCGGGCCGTCACTCAAAGGATACGAGGTAAGGAGGAAAACTAGCAACTTGGCGTGTTTCACAACTAACCTCACTTTCACAGTTTATGTCTTACACCTGATGTTTCGCCTTTAGGTGACAGACATGATGCAGAAAGCTCTCTTCGACTTTCTGAAACACAAGTTTGAGGGCAGGTAAGAATGAGATCATGATCATGCACTGTAGGTTCTGCTGTAACTGGTCTGTAACCCGGTGACGACCGGTGTACTGGATATCTGTTTCAGGATATCCATCACACGGGTGACAGCGGACATCTCCCTTGCCAAACGTTCAGTCCTCAACAACCCCAGCAAACACACCATCATTGAGCGCTCCAGTACCCGCTCCAGCCTGGGTAAGACACCATAAAGCCTCTTCAGATCTGCACAAACTACAACCAGAAACAACTGCTATTAACTCTGCAGTTAAGACAATAAGTAGATTCTTATTTTGTTATTTCACAGATGATAAAGTAACGTATAAAACAATAATGCAGTCAAGCAAATGGAAAACATTTCTGTTCATCACATCATGTTGCCAAACATCCATTTAAATACAATTCACTATCTGTGTTTCATATCTTTATTGCTTTGTTTTTTCTCAAATAGATAGATAGATAGATAGATAGATAGATAACATATTTTAGCCACCTAAAAAAAATGTCACCCCTAAAAAATCAATATCAGTTTAAGTGTACGCTATATTTGTAATATTTTCACTGCTTTACCATACACACTAACGAATCGAGGCAGCAGTAGACTCCCGTGCTCTGCAAAGTAAAATTACCAGGGGTTCTTACATCATGGAAAACCTGGAAAAGTCATGGAATTTCACAATCACTGGATTTTGTTGTGTATAATAAAGTTGTTAAAATAGTCTTCTTTGGATCATACCAAATAAATTTAATATAGGGATCGAGCGATATGGGGTTTTTTTTAGAGCCGATGCTGATACTGATTATTTTGAAACAGAGATACCGATAGCTGATATTTACAATTGATATATGTCTGCTGTAAAAATCATAGTTGACACAGAATTTTTAAAAAAAATTATGTCTGAATCTGATAGTTTTAAAATTGCCAGGCATGTGGGGCAAGAAAAAACCTTTATCATGGGTTCTTGAAAAGTTGTGGAAAAGTTTTCATATTCTGCCCATGAAAATGTTCGGGAACCCTGAATTACTGTTTTTGTCAATGGAGTCTGGTGGCTTTACGTTAATGGCTTCCCCGTCGGAAAGGACTCTCTGAGAGCAAGGTAAAGTGGTGAAAACTAAATATGGAGAACACGTACACAGACTGATACTGATTTTTTTTTCAGTGGGTTGCTAAAAACTACCTGATTGAACCGGTGTTTATTCAGCACTGTTTTAATTTATGTATGGGACGTGGGAAGTTTCTGTGTTAGAGGTAGTTTGGTTTGCAGTTTGCAATTCCAAACACATAGAAAAACATCTAAAAAAAAATTAAACTGTAAAACTGCAGGTCAGCAATAAAAATGTGTTTTCATGATGCTGCAGGAGTGACATAATGAAAAAAAGCTCATAAATATTCTAAATAATGAATACAATTTGGACTGTCTTAGTTAAAATCCTTGCGATAACATATGGTTAAGTGTTAGGGCTGCCAGGATTTTTAGATACAGGATTGCAGATAATAATATCTGTATTTTTTTTTTCAAGTATACATACTGTAGTCTCACATTAAGGACAATTAAAGACAGACCATGCAGGTACCGTTGTACATCATGTTCTTTCCCTTTTATACCTGCTCTGGCTGTCTGAGTCTGATCTGGCCTCCTCTCTCTTTCTTCATCCTGTCTTCTCTGCCCTTCACCCACCCATCCTCCCTTCTCTCCCGCCTCCCATCTTCTTCTTCTTCCACTCTATTTTGATTCAGACGTACTGGGTACGTATGCTCTCCTCGCAACAAAACAATGAAGCCTCTCTCAATTCTCCGCCCTCCCCTTTCCTTCTAACTATATTCATCATCTGCTCTTACATCGTTTGTCTGCCTGTCTGCTTGCCTGTCAGTTTCTCTGTTCCTCATACTTCTGTGTGACAGCCTGTAGTCTCAAAGAAAAAAGAAAAGAATCGCAAAGCCAAAGCGGGAAGAGATCTGTGGGAGGGTGGCAGGGCGGCTGGTGTCTGCTCTAAACTGTGAGCGGGAGTGAGCAAAATTGGAAGCCAATACTTTCCATATTGCTCTCACCCTTTTTGGTGACCTACGTATAATTCTATCCATATACAGTATGTGTGCAGTCATACCCAAGGATAGCCTGTATAGAAGCTGAATCTCGCCTCATGCACTCTGCCGAGTCATGGCGGGGGAGCAAGTTTCTCTCAGCAGTCAAATCCAGATTTGCAAAAGTCCAAGTCTTTGTTGAGGTTAATGGAAACCTTGTCTGCTATTTCTTTATGTGAGCTAGAGTTCACGTTCCTTATCACTCTGCGGAGGTCGTGTTTTTTTGCCTCCAACTTTAATTCTCGATCCCCCAGCCCTCTGGAGGCTGCTGAAATGTGCGCAGGCCCTGTCTCTATGCAGATTGCCTTGGCCCCGTTATCTCTCTCTGCCGCTGGGTTGGCATCGCGCACACCTCGGAGGCACTGAGGTTTGACCAGACAGGCGAGGAACATTCTGGTTTCCGGTTTTAATCTCTCTCCTTACACGTCAACAAGCTGATAAAAAAAAACAAACGGGGGGAACTGTGTGCTCAAAATGCTTAATAACAAGCTCTTATAGGCTGTTGTTGAGGAACAATGAAAACAAAACACCCAAGCAGTCCAGACGTGAGTAGTTCACCTGATAGAATAATTACTGCTGTGCCCATTAGCGCTAACAACTACTAATGTTCCGTTTAATTTGTTTGATGAGGGTGTTTTTTCTGTTTTATTTACATGGTGAGAAATTGTGTCCTTATTATTAGTGATTACAAGTGCCACAGGCATCTCATTCTTAAGTGCCTCTTTCCTTTGACTTTAAAAAAGATCTGATTCACATAAGGAAATTGTGAATGTTCGGAGGCGGCAACAGAATGAGGATGCTGCACGGCTCCATTTAGCTGTGCATAAATGGAACCTTAACTGTGATCCAATCTAATTCATACGCTTTGAACTGTTTTTTTTTCTCCTAAAACCTCAACATGCATGATTAAGTACAAGCGTGTACTTATGGCTGATAAACAGCGCTGCATCTCCTCCAAGAGAAAAGTAGCTTACACAATTGTTTTTGCTGTCTCGCTGTATTGACGTGTCTTATCTGTGTCCTGTGCCTTCAGCGGAGGTGCAGAGTGAGATTGAGCGTATCTTTGAGCTGGCCCGCACCCTCCAGCTGGTCGCTCTGGATGCAGACACCATCAACCACCCCTCTCAGCTGGCTAAGACCTCCCTGGCTCCCATCATTGTCTATATCAAAATAGCTTCACCCAAGGTATGGCAGCAGATTACCTGAGAGTTATAATCCCTGAGGGGAAAATGTATTATTTTTCAACCTGGACCCTTTTTTCCCATGTTTTTGTGTCTTAGTGAGTAATGGAGACTGTTTCTGAAATTGGTCCTGTATTGAGGGAGCTGCAGCAGCAATACATGCTGCAATGTAATTGCTGCAGGCAGTTGTGCACCGTCAGTTTACGTCTGCCAGGCTTAGATTGTTATTGTAAGTGTTTGACCACATTAAGGAAAAAGACCCAACAGAGAAGTGAAAGGTTTTATCGTACCTTTTGTTTGTCAGTTTGTGTGACACAAAAACAAGGAAAAAGGGTCCAGGTTAAAAAGAATTTCATTTTTATTCCATTTATGGTTGGTATTTTTTTAGAGATAGCCTTTCAGTGTACTTGTATTCTGTAATGTTCCTCTTGTTTTCACTGAGTGCGTTTACATGCACGCTAATATCCCCCTATTTCTCTGAACAGGTCATGCAAACAGCATATTCCATTTGGATTTTCTGAATTCGGCCCTTTTCCGAATGTAGCATTTTCTGATTAAGACATGTTGCTGGTATTATTTGGGTTTTAATAGCATTCTTTGGACATTCAGCAAATTTAGAATATGCATCTCAGTTGGGCTCTTTACTGCATTTTAGGACACATGGCCTCTTGCATGGTCAGCTGCGTGCGTTATCATGAAGACATTGTACACAAACTAACTCGCCAACATTTTGCCAGGCTGCAGATACATGCCCTAAAACAAAAGCCCACATTTCTGGTTGAAAAAACACACCTGCTTTTAAGTATTATATAAAAAAAAGACTCAATCAGTGGGTTTTTGAATATGCACAAATTTTACAACAGCGACCTTTTCAAGGAGGTGGTTGAAAGAATGAAAGAGGGAGGCTGTGTTTGCACCGTCCAACAAGTCTGCCACCAGTAGCAAACTTTGAGAAAATCCTGTTTTGATGCAAAATGACAAGCAGCTCCAGCTGTTCCACTGTTCCATATTTTGACATGATAAATTGCAGGTTAGGACTTTTAAATCAGAGTATGCACAGCTGCGTGCAAACGGGACTATTAGTGGGATATTCATTTTCATTAGACGTGTAAACAGTTTAGTAGGAATATTGTCTTTTTTAGAATAAGGGCAAAAACAGGAATATTTTGTGCATGTAAACATAGTGATTGTTAGTTGCAGAGTCCGCCATTCCCACCCTGGATTCAAACTGCGTTTTTTATGCGTATCTGCAATGTGAGTTTGAGTGAATTGTAGTTTCAGTGCTGTTGTCTCCCTGCAGGTCCTCCAGAGGCTCATCAAGTCTAGGGGGAAGTCCCAGGCTAAACACCTAAATGTGCAGATGGTGGCAGCAGACAAGTTGGCTCAGTGTCCACCTGTGAGTTTTGCTAACAGTAACAGAACTAACAGTTTTTAGAAGTGTTAAAACAAGAAAAAAACTTGTTGGTTTTACTTGGCTCTGTAATTGTCATTTTATTCACATGCAGGAACTGTTTGACATCATCCTGGATGAGAACCAGCTGGAGGACGCCTGCGAGCACCTGGCCGACTACCTGGAGGCGTACTGGAAGGCGACACATCCCCCGAGCAGCAACCCTCCAAACCCTCTGCTGAACCGTACCATGGCCACGGCAGCCCTGGCCGCCTCCCCTGAGCCCGTCTCCAACCTGCAGGTACAGGTGCTCACCTCCCTGCGCAGAAATATGGATCTGTGGCCTGACATGGACGGTGCTGTAGCCAGCGAGGGGAAAGAGGAAGAACATGCTCTCTGAAGTCAAGCAGAGAGAGTGGGGAGGGGGGGGGGACGACTCCGGCAACTCAACCTCGACCCAGCAGCCTGCTCTCTTTACCCTGAAGGGAAAGTGCATTAAAACGTGTTCATGCTGTATATAGAAACACAACACAGAAACACATTCACACACCTGACACAAAGATGAGCCAAATTCACACACACATGAACTGTTAGCTGTCAGAACAACCACAAGACAGAGTACGTAGTCCGTATGTTAGCAGGTCAGCGTTCACGTCCCTGCACTGCTGAAACTGTGAGAGCAGCTCAACTCAAACCACACTGGACTTAAGGAGTAACCTATGAGACACCTCTGCTGTGGGGCCCCCTCCATTTCGCTGTAATCACGAGTAAAATGATATCTGCTGCTCCCCCCCTCACCCTGCCCTCTTTAGCTCCGTGGCCTCCTTTCTCCAGCACTTTTTCTTCTCTGGGAGGCTGAATCCAGTTTTCTGTCCTCCTCCGTGTTGCCATGGTACCGCCCCTGAAAACAGCAAGTCATGTCCGCCTCTTCAAACAGAAATGCTTAGTTTGGTGGAGGCTGTTGCTAACAATCTGTCCAGTTTAATCTTTTTATAGACTTTTTTTAACAGCAAAGTACTAATGAGCTGTGTCTCTATTCCTTAGTCACTACTGGCTGCACGTTGATTATGATGAGTCGCATACTGTCAAATATATTTACATCTTTGACAGTATGGCACCCAAGCAGCAGTCTTGAACCAAATGGCTGGAAACATGTTTTATATCTCCTGCTGCCATTTTTATTGAGGCTGTCATGATAGAGACTACAAGACGAACACAAGAGCCAGTTGCCCTTCAGATCTGTTGGTCTTTCTTATTAAGTATAATTGTTTCAGTATGAACATCATGTGCTGCAGAGTTGAATTGATTACGTAATCATTTGATAGCCATAATATTTCTGCTATTCTCTGCCATGAGGTCAAACAGCCAGAAGGTGGCACTGTTGTAATGTGAGATACTCAGTCTGCTTGTGTGTTTGCAGGGAGGTATCATGATTTCAAAAACAATCCATTAGTAAAACTAATCAGATCTAGTAACGATTTGTAACTAATTACTGTATGTGCTTGTGTTTTCGAGTTAAAGTTTGTGTGTGTGTTATGTGAGGGATAACTTACAGCGAGCAGGTCATTTTGGGGCAGTTAACCCTGACAGAGTGATACAGGGTCTTTATTTATCCTTGAATCACCCAGTCTCAGTAATAATGACCTTCTCGCTACACATTATCCCACTTATTACATGGCTACTTACTAATGAAAACAATAATGTGAAACAAAATATTGATTTAAAATGTATAATGTGTAATTTTCTGCTGCTAGGCGTCCCTTAATTAACACAGTAACAAAATGCAGAGCAATGCCATCAGTGCACTTCCTGGTTAGAATTCCTTTGGTGTTCATTGTTTAGTAAGTTTTTACAGGGAGGCACTCTTCTTCTCCAAAACAAAACACCTGGTGATTTGAGCCTGTAAAGACACGTAGAAAATCTGTCTTTCTCCAGTGCTGTTGAGCACAGCAGGGCCTGGAGCCAAGCTGCAGCTAACATTTGCTCAGCTTGTTTCTCTGATACTTAAGATCTGGACACCTGATCACTAAAATCATAAACAGCTCAGATCTAAAACGTGTATCATAAAAACGTGGCTTTAAACTGGATAAAAAGTAAATTCAGGACAGCTTCTGGCAGACAACTGCAGCCCTGACATATGTGCGTCACTGACAGGCGATGGCAACAAAATGACACGGACTGTGTCCTCGATTAAATTTACAGATTTCTGTGGGTGAACATTATTGGTAACATTTAGGATAATGTAAGTGCGCAACTCAACTATATTCAACTCAAATATATAATAATAGTCTGGTCAATTTCAGACATTTTAATCTGGGAAAAAATGCATTTTATTGCTTCATCCAGAGTCTGTGATCATGAATAGAATTGTGTCTATAGCAGTGGTCTGTTATTCAGAGCAGCAGTCCATAGAACACCTAATTGATCGCAATCAAGTATTCAGCAAAGCCGTGTAATAATAATAGACTGATGTCTGTCATGAACACTAATGCTTTTATAACAACAGGTCCTTCAGCTGGAACAATGAGTCTGATGTTGTGTGTATGTGTTGTATGCCCTGCCTCGTGCTAACCCCGCCGACTAACCACTGACAGTTTGGTTTTGCTCTGCTGTTTGTGTCTCTGCATGGTTGCTGTGTGGCATGGCTGTGGCTGGCTGCAGGGGCCGTACCTGGTGCACGGTGAGCAGAAGCGGGAAGGGCCTCTGACAGAGTGCGGCGGGAGTGGCACCCTGCACGACTATCAGACAGACCTGGGAGGAAAACCTCAGCAGCAGCAGCAGCAGCAAACGTACCTGCGCTCCTCTCGTGGCCAGCTACGGGGAGGGAGCGGCCGGGGTCTGTCACGGCAAGACACCTTCGATTCTGAGACGCAGGGCAGCCGGGACTCTGCCTACACCGAGGCCGGCGACTCCTGCATGGACATTGAGACTGACCCCTATGAAGAGCCCGAGCCCTACCGAGGTGGCGGAGGCAGCCGCCTCCACCTGGCGCAGCATCACGGCAGACAGGCATCCTGGGAAGATGAAGGCGCCGAGCCGGACCAGGAAAATCTGAACCACCCTCCAATGCCGAGCCAGACACAGCCGCATGGACGTGCCAAGCTGAGGGAGCGTTACTGCCAGGACCCTGTGGACACCGGGGCCAACATGAGCCGCAACAAGAACCAGGACGACTGGGGGAGGGACGTCTACATCCGTTGAACACGCATCACACCACAGAGGCAAGGAAGCTACAGGACAGACTGAGAGATGGGGGGAGGGAGGCGGGGAGGGTTCAAGTTTTGGGTTCAGACGGAACTGAAGTGTGTGTTTGGGGCCACGCCAGTCGGGCTAACAAATTAATCTGTTTACATCCCAGTACAATGTAAAGAAAAACTGCCAGATGCCATCTTCATCAACTTCTTCTTGCAGTTCAATTTATTTACGTTTAGAAAAAATATTGGTCTGTTCTTTTGTTTCCTTTGTTAATACTGCATGATTATCATGGATTTCTATACTGACAGCACGAGGACAGTAATTGTTACGATTGTGAATCTCTGATTGTGATCTGTACGATTCAATCTCTCCTTCAGTTGTAGTGTGAAGGCCGGTAGAGCTGTAGTCCGTCATGTCTGTCCTCTGCAGTCTTAAACAGGGTCTAATGTCACCGTCCCCATGTACAGTGTCAGGGTTTCTCTTTACCTTAATCTCACTCAGCGCTTTTGGATTTCAGGGTTCGACTGTGATCCAGAAGTTATGAGTCTCTCACCTCCACGTTCTTATCACCCAGACCTTAAAAAAAAAGCTGGTGGAGAAGTTGCCATATTTTAACACAACAATTTATCGATGTTGCTACGCTCATGTCAGCTTGATAACAACAAAGAGTACACTCCAAAGACGTTTACTTCTTCCCTGACCTGGTTCAGCCACTGTACCCGACTGTACACGTCTGACCCAGTCCTCCTGTTTCTGTTTCCCTTGTGGGCGCTGCGGGCGCCGACAGTATTCATTTGTTTTTCTAACGTGGTGCAGATTCAAAGCAGCACTGCAGTTGTGTGAATGAAGTGTCTTGCCTTAGTCACTCGCACCCTAAAACACCCTTATTTCAAGAAAACTCCAATCACAAGTGCCGGAATGTCTCGCCAAGCCATGTCCACCACTGCCACGGTGGGATGTCTTAACTCTTGTTAACACTTGTTTTCATACCATATCTGTGTCTCTTCGTGTGTCTTTGTGGCTACTCTGCACTGTAGCCCATGCTGTCTCTCCTGCACATGTCGTTTTTTTCTTTGCACCAGCTTCGTCGTCTGTTTTTCAGGGCTAATGGTTATATAAAAAAAAAAAGTACTTGTGTGTGCGGTTAATCACTCCCAACTTCCACCCAAACAGCTAGCTTGTCTGATATTAAATACCACTCTCTTCTTACTCTTGATTTCTGACTGAATTAGTGTTGTTTTTTCCTGTGGACATTTGCAATTTTTTTATTTTATTTTAAATCTTCAGTTCTTGTGAGGTAGTGAGAGGAGTATCAAGTGGGGTGGGGGGGGGGGGTAGGATCAGTACTCAGTTACCTATAATGGAGAATCCATGAATGTCTTCGGTGGGCTGCTTTGGCCCCTGCCTGTCTTCAGTTGAATAAATAAATATTAAATAATGATCAGTAAATAATGTTATTGTTGCGTTATCGCAATTGTTAAAAATATGAAATAACATGTATCATTGGTGCCTGATTGTAGCTACATTTTGCTTTTTCTGCCTTTCATTTTTAATCTGTGGATAAATTCGTATTTTAATTAAAAATTTAATCAGAAAATGTCATGGTGTCGCTTCATGAGATGTGAAGACAGATTTGAAAGATGCAGAACCTGTATGTGTACTCTTTGGTATTTATCAGAGGTGTTGCCTTTCATGTCTCCCAGGACATAAAAAGTTATTTTAGTTCAGGGGGGAAAAACATGTAAAACAAAGGAGCAAGCTTCTCTTTACCTTCATTATTTCATTAACGTCATTACTACAACAAAAGATGATCACATAATCATATTGTGTCAAATATAAAACCTAATATCACCCCACTTGTAGAAACTGTCCGGTCAACATGCTTTGATGGGTGTAAACCTACCAAACTGAAACAACAGCCAAATTGTTGGCTTCCGCTCAACAGATCTTGGCACAGGAAAACAAAATGTACCGGGACTTTCGTCACTTTATTGTTACCTCATTTGCATAGACAGGAACTGTGAACTTCTCAACACTCTTTTCTAACTGCAGCACAGTTGATCAAACCTGCTAGGCGTTCCCGTCATGGCGCAAACACAATGAGAAAAAGACTGAAGTTAAAAGGCAGCTGTATCCAGGATGTGGTTTGTTTTATTTATCGTATGCAGTGTTTCTGTCATCTCATCATCTGCAGCTGAGGAAATGTCACAAACGACATTGTGGTTTCCATTTGAAACTTAAACGTGAACTTTGAGTCAGAGTGTTATATAACAAGGTGTGTCGGCAAGAGCCCGGTGTACAGAGAGTGCTGCAATATGCCACAGAAGCTTTAACAGCTTAGTGGTGGAAGAAGTATGCAAGTCATTTACTGTATCTTAAATAAGAATATCATCACCACAGTTTATTTTTAGCATGTGACAAATTAAAGGCCTGCATTCAAATTCACTTCACGTAAAGTGCTAATTCAGCAGAATGACCTATGTTAGAGTGATTTAAATGTAAAACTATTACATGATTGGACTATTACTACAGGTGCATTTACATGAGAGAAGCATATTACTGTTTTAGCTAGTCAAGGTAGGTTATACGCTGTATCTGTCTGTGTCCTAAAAAAATTAGGCCTTAAAGGTCATTTAATTGTTTCAAATTTGAAATTGCAAGGTCCTAATTGCAACAAACTCTTCATCTAATCAATTAATCCATCTGTAAATTACTTTTTTGTCAACACCTCTGCATGAAAGCTCATATTCTGATGTTACAGATCTTTAAATCAACCACTGAACCTCACACTGTCTCTTTACTTCATACTTGTGCCAACCTGTTGTACGTAGATTAACCCAGCTCACTCTAATAACCATATTCCTACATAAAACCTACCTACCACTGCACGTGGCTACATATACGAATACTACTTACCTTTATATTTAGCTGCAATGCTTGAATAAAAATAAGATGATTTGTGTAAAAATCAGTCTTAAATTACCCTAAAAGATCTTTTAAAGCATTAAATTTAAGGTTCTTATACCTAGACATCTTGTTTGCATACTGTTTGGCAGTTTAGTCCACAAAGAAATCATTATATTTTGTTATATATTTAATAATATAATCCTAAACCTGTACAGTAGATAGTGACTGTGTGTGTTAAATACATGTAGCTGGGTAAATGTGCAATATTCCCACTGAAATGTAGTGGAGCATTAGTATAGCAGCATGAAATGGAAATGCTCACGTAAACATAAATATAAGTACATTAAGACTGTAGACAGATAGGCTACAGTACTTTCCACTTTCAGAATATGCTGATGTGTTCAGTTTTTAGTTCAGTCATGGAAAACCTCACAGGGCAAAAAGTTATGACAGAAATATGTTGAAACTCTGGACATAATTGCAAAGAAATAAGATATTTTAAGCAATGAACACAGATGTTTTGCTGTGACAGAAAGCTGAGAGAATACAGTTGGTAAAAAGGAAATACAGATGTTTTGTTATTATTGTTGGTAGAACACAGTAGTCTTGAGGAAATTATGGCATTTAAAGTAAAATGAAAATGTCAATAACGTATAACACTTTGGCTGGGAAAGGAAACCAAACCAGAAAAACACTGCTGTGGGTAAGTACTTGGAAAATACCTGGACACGCTTCAGTGGAAATTTTCGGGGATTCCTTTTATGTCCACTTTTGCTTTCTGTTGCAGGAACAGCGTTATCTCTCTTTCCACATATGGGCTGGACATGTGAGTCACTAGCTGCGTCACCATCGAGCGAGAGGAACGCTTGTGTTGTGTGTTGCCTTCAAGTGCTCACGAATGAATCCGACTTCTGATCCGCAAGGGCTCAAGTAGTATTTGGAGTTGGACATTTTTAATTAGAGTTTGGAAAATCGGAAGCACGGATCGGATACGGGACTGGATGTTAGAGAAAACAGCATATTAAAAAGAAATAATCAGCAGCGACACATTATAAACCAAATCAGTGATGTTTTTCATTCTTTAAATAACGTGTATCATTAGGAGCATTAAAATGGCTTTTTTGTATTTCTCAGCTGATCATAATTGACACTTACAACCCATTTAAGTCCTTTTCTGATTTAAATAAACCAAAATAGTCAAAAATATTAACAACTTCATTTTTATTGTTGTTTATGTTTGTGTATTTCAAGATCAATCAAGTTTCAAGACTACTTTTAAATGTGATACATTAAAGCAAACACTTTTCTATTTAAAAGTATTTAGTTAAACCATAAACAACTGCTATAGTGGATGATTTCCATATATGTCCCACACAAACTCAAGGTGTAACAAATACACCTGTGGAGTTGTTTACCTTTCCTGAGAGGGGGGTCCCTCACGTGCGTAATTCACACGTTTCCCACAGGACGTGAACGCATCACTACTACGCCGTTTCCCCGTGACTCACTCGATCGAAGAAATACCACAGACTTTGTGTGGAAGAAGCGCCGCCCACTAACGCTTTAGAGAAGTGGAAAGCGATATTAGATAAAGACATTTGAGTCCGTCTGCCAGTCAGCTGTTAACCGAGGATTTGTACTCATCACTCACCTCTCGCGCACACACACACTTGTTGGACATGGGGTTCCTTCTGACCAAGATGATGGCTGTGTTCGGCGACAGAGGTAAGACTAAGTTCATTTCAGGTTCATAATTTGTGTTGTATGTCAGCATTTTAAGCATATACGTGTATGTAGATCCCTAAATCATATGTTGTCAATAGATTAAACTAAATTAGACTAATAATTTCTATAAGAAATTGTCACAATATGTAGTTTCCTTTCAACACTTCAAACACACACACACTTCCTTTTGACAGTATTCTGACTTACAGTGAAACTCAGACACAGTATGAAGCCTGGTATTGTTGGTATGATGTCATGTAATAACTCCACTGTGGATGAGACACATGCTACTCTGTTCAGTACATCACCTGTCGTTTATCTTATCTGTGTGTCCATTTGCCCTACACAAATTATGCAACCCAAGGTTAGAGAGTAACAGTTTTCACTGTTAGTTTTAAAAGTCCTGTTTTTATTTACTTCTTCCACAGAGCACAAAGTCATCATTGTGGGTTTGGACAATGCTGGAAAGACAACCATCCTCTATCAGTTGTAAGTGATTTATTATCTGAGCCTATAACAGTGTTACATATGTATAAAATCTCCTTGATATATGTATTTAAAATGTTTTCCCTCGCACAAACAGTCTGACAAAGGAAGCCGTCCACACATCACCAACCATCGGCAGCAACGTCGAGCAGGTCACCGTACGTAAAACACACTTCTTGATTTGGGATATTGGAGGACAGGAGAGCCTTCGAGCCAGCTGGTACTCGTACTACGGCAACACGGAGGTACATGGATCCCTTTCTGTGCAGCACATACAAGACACAAGATACTGAAACACATTTCATATTTTAAAAATGAATCATAAAGGGCAGAAACATTTTGCTGATGCTTTTATCTAAAGGTTTGATTTAGCTGAAGTTTCCTAGTCTTTTGTTTGTTGTTTAAAAAGTTATGTAACTGATGGTTAACACTATAATGTGAGATTAGATGTTCAAGAGTTAAGACTGAAGACATTTACAGGCTCGTGCTGACTGAGCTATAGCACATGATCCCAAATTATCTTCTTGTTATCCTCAAAGTGATTTATCACTGTTATATAATCATTTATTACACATTACATATGTCTGTAGGAAGCATCTTGTCCCCACTACCTGATAACACTGATAATGTCAAACATGTGTTGACTGTGTTGCTAACGACTGATTGTGGCTCTTTCAGATTGTCATTGTGGTTGTGGACAGCACCGACCGTGAGCGCCTCACTCTCACCAAAGACGAGCTGCACCGAATGCTCGCTCATGAGGTACGAATACAGCTGTGTCGACAAATGTGTCAGGGTTATAATCATTACGGGCCAGATGTTTTATCACAAATCACTTTAGATAAACGGTTTAGAAATCCTCTGTACAAGTCGTGCATTAAAAATTTCACTTCAGTAAAAGTATCGGCATTAAAATCTACTTAAAATACCAAAAGTAAAATTATTCATTATGTAGAGCGGCCCATTTAAAAATAACATGTCATTGGGTTATAGTGACTGATGCATTAATGTGTTCATCACTTTAATGTAGCTTATCTTAAGTACTTTATACTGCTGGGTAGCTTTTGAATTTCCCCCCAAAGATCACTAAAGTCTTGTCTACATCATATTGTAGGACAGTGATGGTCAGTTTACATCCTGAAGGCCAGATTTGGCCCACGATTGATTCACACTGGAATATTTTTTTAAAAGGTTGAGTGTAGATAAGGTGCCACAGCACATAAAAAGCATCAAAATAGAGCTTGTTTATCTGAAGAAAAAAAAAGTGAGGTCCAGGCGAAGCCCTGAATATCCTCAAATCCTAGAAACACCCTGTGTACACTTGACCTGTGCAGGACTGCTGCGACTGGATTTACCTCTTGCAAAGATGAGTGAGAACAGCAAACGTCCAAAGGTTGAAAACTAGCTAATGTACTTATTGTATATATATATATATATATATATATATATATATATATATATATATATATATAATTTTTTTTTTATTATTAACTGGCCCATGGCTTCCTGTCATTTTGCAAATGTGGCCCCTGGGCAATATTTGTTGATTAAATTTTGTATTATTAATCTCAATTCACAAAATAACCAAAGTTAATAAATAAATGTGGTTGAGTAGAAGTATTAAGTAGCAGGAAGTTAAACTATAATACTCAAGTAAACTACAGGTACCTCAGAATCATACCACAGTGCAGTACAAAAATGTACTTCATTACAGGACTGTTTTTCACAAGTTGACGTGAAACCCTTTTGTTATTCAGTGAAACTGCCCAAGTCAGCTATTCATGTCTTGACGTCTGAGACACACTCCTGCTTTCAGTGTGACTAGTTGCGCCACAGGTTACAAACCCATGACACTACATGATGAGGAAGTTTCAGCTCAGACTGTGTGAGTCAGCGTGTTGACATGTGTCTAAATGTTCCGCTGAAGTTGCTTTTCTTTGTTCCTCATAGTTGACCCAGGGACATTTCTGGGGTTTTCTAGGGAAAATATTTTGGCTATATAAATAGTAATCGATACTAAAAGCAGCCTTGGTAACCCGTCCTCTCTTATTCTTGTTTCAGGACCTACAGAACGCCTCCATTCTTATTTTGGCCAACAAACAAGATGTGAAAGGCTCCATGACAGCAGCGGAGATCTCCCAGTGCCTCACACTCAACTCCATTTCATCACACTCGTGGCATGTTCAAGCCTGCTGCGCCCTGACAGGAGAGGGGTGAGTCTAAACACACTTCACACTCTCTCTTTCTGTCTGGCGTTATCATGTGTATGAATCAACGGGAAAACGCCTTCAGAAGTTTTACTGTAACACCACTTCTTGTTACTCAAAGTGCTTCTGTCTTTGTCTCCGCCCTCTCTCAGTCTACCTGCCAGTCTGGACTGGATGAAGTCACGAGTTGTCGCAAACTAGAACACGCACCTGTGGATCGAACTTCCTCAAACTGAGCCAACCTCAAAGACACTGAGTAGGATTACTTTCAGTGTTTTGGGGCAAAGTCCTGTGAACATGGCGTCTGTGATAGAGCCTGCCTCGCCACACCTACAGTACGAGCTGTAGGCTGTGTGGGGCCTCAGGGTGTGATGAGCAACAGAGAAACCTGGGTCATCTTGGGGACACTGCTCCAAATATCAGTAAATTCAGATTCAATATGTTGACGTTTGTACTGTGCAGACACAGCTTGGTTATATTTTAATAATCTGGTTAACTGTTTTTCTCAGTTGTGGTTAGTAGATGTTCACAATGAGGGACTGTTGTGTGCATTTACTGTAAATTTCCATGTAAAGAGGGGCCTCATGTGCATGTTAGACATCTGACCTGACCTGTAATATCACATTCCACTCAGGTCTCACTGGGATTCTTTCATTTCACCTGAGATAAGTAAGTGACAGTATCAAGTTGTACCAAAGAGGTCACAGCCCACACTTCAAAGCCAGATCACAGATGATAACTGATAACACTAAAGCATATATTTTATGGCTAAAGTCTTGGTTTCCTCATATTTAAATGTCACAAGGCTGATCTGGTGCCCTTTCATTCCTCCTGTGCCAACACATTAAGCTTTGAACTGACAACCGCAATCTCATTTTGACCTTTGATTGGTAATTTATGACATTCTTAATTCATCTGAACGACTTCTGCTGCAGAATTTAGTGCCTCGCTAGTTACAAAACAGCTTTCCAATCACAACCTTACTTCTAGACGCTGCCTAGTACTATGTTTCTATCATGGTGGACTTTACCACAGCTGAGAAGAAACTATAAAGCACATACTTCAGAAACTCTGCCATGCTGGGACACAAGCCTGCACCTGATGTATGAAATTATATTTTATGCCACTGAACAACAGGACGCCTTTGTAAGACCTAAACATGTTTAGTAATTTATTTTAGGGAAAAGAAAAGCTCTTGAACTGTTTACCTGAATAATAAAAAGAGCTAGCTGCTAATGACCATGAGTCATATTTAAAAAGTGTGTATTATATTGTGTATTTTTTTTAAATAAATATTATTATTACAAATACGCAGTGGGTGTGTTGTCTGTCCTGCAGCTGTGATATCCTTTGTTTCAACAAGCCATACACAGCCTAGAGCTGAAGGGTGGGTTATACCTGCTGTAGCTTCACAGTAATGACACAAATATGTGAGTATTGAGCCAACACTCTTATTCACAGCTGCAATATGAGTGTATTGAAATCAGTAACACTTCATTGATCCCTAAGGGAAAACTGTGATACGGTATTTTTAAGAAAGTAGAAATACAGAGCATGAAAATAAGAAGCATGAAAAATGTATATGTGATAAATAAAACTAGTATGTAATCTAGAGATACTATATATATAAATGTATTTTACAGAGTGCCATGTAACAAAATAAACACTTTTATTGTCAAATGAAGACAACACCTGCTTCTTTCACACCGCCCGTGTACAGACATGTAGCCTACCTGTAAATTGATTACTAAGACTTTGACTCAATGGCATAAACATGACGATCTGAAAGTGATTGAGCCACATTTTATTTCAGACAAACTGGAACATATAAAGAGATGATGAGTCTGGACAAAAGATGACAAAATGTTGGATGTATGTACCATATGTGCTTTATATGTTAAATATGCACTCAAGAATAGTGTAAAAAATTAGGATGCTGAAAAGAATATTGCGTGGTTGAATTATTGCACCAATTATTGTGCAGTTAAGACAGTGTTGCACAGATGTGAATATATTGTTAATAGTCTTGCATGTACAGTAATTCAATTTAGTGCCTTACATATACATATACTGTATACACATATTTTATATTTTTTATTCTAGTAACATTGTCACCCTCCTTTTTCTGTCTGTGCTTTGAGCTGCTGTGACGTGAATTTCCCAAGTGTGGGATTAATACATTTTTTATTTGATCTTATCTTATGAAAATATAATGAATAAATATAGTATGAGATCATATCTACAGTTTCTTTCTGTTTGTCACTGATTTGATGCAGCCATATTTCAGCAGGCCTACTGACAACCTCATCGCAGCTGTTAACGTGATTTTGTGGCTCAGAGGATAGATTTCAAGAAAATAGTCACTGAAAAGTGAGCAGGGGGCATCCGGATTTGAACCGGAGACCTCTTGATCTGCAGTCAAATGCTCTACCACTGAGCTATACCCCCTTCTATCAACCAGGCAGTCATAGTTTTGTTTTCATCATGATGAAATCATTATTTTTGCCATTTATATAAGTGTATTTAATTTGCTTCAGCCGAATGCGATTAGATTTTGTCGATATCCGTGGTATTTGACTGTTTTCTAACAGGCGTGGCGTCATTGTGGCCACTAGAGGGAGAAATGAGCCCAGATTTGTGGCCAACATGCACAGAGCTGGTAACATTCAGTCAGCTGACTCCACATTAAACGACAAATGGCCTCTTTGTAATTGTTCCGACGACACACAGGGTTCTATGAAGTGACGCCATAATCAGGAGGCGGGTGAAGTCCTCTGTTACAGATTAACTCATTGTCAACGACCATATCCGGTTTTATGGTGTGACACAGCTGTGGTAAGGTTTAGGTACATACAAGGACGTGGTTAGGGTTAGACCAAGACAGGATTATGGCACTGACACTCACAGGGGCGCTGCCAGGAATTTTGGGCCCCATGGAAAAAAAAATCACATTGGGCCCCTGCACAGCTGTTGTCACCACATCTCTAGGATCTAACTGACCCATTAAAAACGTTGCATAACTCTAACTTTGAAGGCCTGCAACTGTCTTGCCAGTATAATATTTACTGCTAGTGAGTGAGTACATGCAACAGTCTGCATGCAATTCACTATTTAAAGCAAGATTACAAGCCACCATAAAAATGTGCTAAAGGCCATCTTTTACAGTCTAAATGTAATTTTTATTGTAAAATCCCAAAATGGAAAATTCTGTTAACATTAATGAAGGACTTAAAAACAACTATATTAACTTTTCAATCAAAATAAACAGATCATCATCTCAAAATAATGAAAACAGCAGATTTTTTAACTTAGCTGCACATATCTGCCAACAAGAAAATAAAGCTGAAATGGAAATTCAATCTAAATGATAGCATCTAACTGGATTATTTTAATATTGTAACTTTAATACAGGCTGAATTAGGCTACTTAATGTTTCCAACTGTCCAGCATCCAGTACAGACAGTTGTCGGCTGTTTGTGTTTCATAATAATCATTATGTGGAAAAATAATTTGTTAGAAATTTCTGTCATTAAAAAATATTTTCTTTTTTGTAATGGTAAAAAAGAGCAAGAGAGAGAGAGAGAGAAATTCCCACAGACTCCCTGCAGTGATGCTAACTGGCATGTGTTGCACACCTTCTTCACTGGGACGGGGAGGGGTGAAGTTATGGGGAGACAGGGCTGCTGCTCATCTCATCTGTTGTTGAGTCTGGTAAAAGGGGCAGGGACAACTGATTTAATATGAATGTCTTGCTAAACATTTACCTGCACTGATTAAATGTAGGTTAAAAAGGAGTGAAGTGTAGGCTAACGCTAGTCTGTAGCTAGCTTATTTCACCACGGACATTAAGCAAACAGGTTCATTTCTACCACTCACAGACTAGGCTACCCACTTTTCTTGGAGAAAAACTGGCTCACATATTGACACCCTTTCTTTTGCCTTTCCTCTCTCTCCTTTCTCTCTTTCCTTTTTTGAAAACCGGATTTTCTGTCAGTACTTTCCTAGGTAGCATGATGATGACTGTGGCGTACTAGCGCCACTGCTAACTGCGACTAGGTAGCATCACCATCAGTGCAGGGCCAAACCATTTCATGCAGATACAGGGTGGTGGTCAGTCAATATGGATGTTTACTTTTTGGTCAATAGGGATATTTAACTGCAAAAACAAGTTAAAAAAAAGAGATCGTTAATTTTATTACTATATTTGAAAAAAATAAAGCCTGTTAGTCAGGGGCCCTTGGAATTATCCTAATTGTATCCAAAGTGAAAAATAAAGAAAGGGGGAATTAATTTGTTTTCATTGTGAATTAGGAAATGGTCAGCAGGCCGCCCAGCACCCTACCGCGGGCCAGATGTTGCCTACGGGCTGTAAGTTGAGTATTACTGGCCTATGGTTTGAGGTAAAATCAGTATTTAGGTTATGAGTTTTGTTGTAATGTACAAATATGAACAAGTGGACCAAAACATCCATGATCCAAACCAGTCTGTACTTACAAGCTATTTTGACACAAAATATCAAAATAACTAAACAGTCAAACTTCCTTAACTAAATTTTTGCAACTGGAAACAAGTATTTTGTGTTTATTTTAATCTTCATCATTTAATATCAAAGTTAAATTAACATGTTCTTACCTTCTTTTCATATTTAATGTTGGTGAAATTGTGTAGACTAAAAGAAGTCTGCTTGATGTGTCTTGATTTGCCATTTTCTTTATTGTTTTATAGCTCAGAGTCAAACATGTCTCTTTTCACTGATGATATCCCCAAAATAGTTGGTGCCATCGTGTGAGGTGAATATATGTTGATTCCCAACAGTACCGTGGGTCCCAATTTTGGTACCGCGACAACACTAATTTGGAGAGTATGAGAGTGGGAGAGACTGTGTGGATGCGGTGGAGAGAGTATGAGAGGGAGAGACTGTGTTTGTGTGTATCTCTATTCATGGTTATTCATTTATGTGTGAGATAAATAAATCTGGCTTTGAAAATTGGAAATGCTTGGATTTTGATTTTATGTCATTTTGTGTTTGTGTGAGAGAGGGAGTGCGTTTGTAAGCACACGTGCATTATGTGGCTCTTTGTACTACCACGGTAATTTTTCTGGCTCTTGGTCTCTGACTGGTTGGCCACCCCTGCGATAGACTATAAGAAATCACAGCCAACATATATTGGTCAAGTATGAGCACACATAACAAGGAGGATACAAATATTAAGCTGAAGAAACTGAACTTACAGCTATTAAACGAAGGCAACAGCTGGGTGACACGTAATGTCAGTTTATGTTATTCACCAAAAAAAAAACCTGTTAAAAGACAAATACAATTCATGAAACTTTATGGATAAGTGAGGGACACCCTGAAAAACTACCAGGATTGAGAATAGAGGCCCAGACACTCAGCAGGTAGTATTTCAAATGTGTTTAATAACATGTTAACCAGATTTAAGAAAAAGAAATGCGATGTATTATACAGTAGCAACTACTGAATGGTCCCAAGACATTTATTCCACCAGTCCAAACACTGGTTAAATCCGTTGGATACAGTAAATAGAGACATATGGCAAGTGGAAATTACAGTACAGTTTAAATGGATCGAGAGCAGAGTAACTAAAAGTCCCCAGCTGTTCAGGGTAACTGCTCCCTAAAGCTCTTTTCAATATAGTCATCTTAGTGACAACTTATGCTGCATGCAAGTTACATACTGCAGTATAATGCAGTGAATAGAGAATAAATATGAAGGTCTGAGAGCCAGATAACGCAGCAGTATGATGAAGTCAGTCCTGCTGATCCCAGGCAGGTTAATCAGGTTAACATGTTCCAGCTGAGGAGATGTCCCCTCTGGATGTTTACACTATATGGCCTGGCTTTCTCTGGCTTTTTGGACATTCAAATCATTCTGTGTAACCTTTTCAAGAATTTCAGATAAAGTATGTGTATGTTATCACAAGGTCTCCTCCTTTATGTATCAATGTCTGTCTACATTCCCTGGGGAGGTGTTTTATTTCTGTTTGAGTTTGACAGTGGAGCTAATCCAGACTGCACAAACATGTCTGATGAATTCCTGTCAAGACTTAAGGCCTATATTATCTGAGACACATTAAACCCCCATGAGATGTTTTACTAATTTAAAGCAATAGGAATGCAAAATATTATCCAAGATATTGTGGATTTATGCCTTATAACAGAAATTAAAGAATGCACATGTTGCTGAAATAATCGCACTCTTATAAATAAAAGGCCTCTTCCTTTGTGAGGATGACAGTATTATTTTTAAGATGTGAACCTATAGTGCTGTCATTGAACATGTAGATACATTAAAATTAAACTATTTATGTTAAAGGTCCAGTGTGTATGGAGTAGGGGCATCTATCATAAATATCTATCTATCATAAATAGTATATAATGTTCGTAACTATGTTTTCATTAAGAATTGTTGTGTTTTCGTTACTGTCACCCTTTCGGCCCTTTTCGGCTTTTTTTGGGCCGATTCACCATGTTGAATCAGTGTTACAGTGGAGCTGTCAATACATGAAATCACTCTGATCAGCAGTTCATTTCAGTGTACAAGACAAGAAATGTCAAGAGTGAGTGAGATCAAAACACACCTGTTATATTAGGAAAGATTTTTTTAAGCCATTAATATGGGCTGAAATATGTGCCACTAGAAACTGAATTTGAATTACATAATTTGAAATTGAATCATTTATATTTGAATTTGAATTACTAGAAACTGAATTTGAATTACATAATTTGAAATTGAATCATTTATATTTGAATTTGAATTACTAGAAACTGAATTTGAATCACATAATTTGAAATTGTATTGTTAATTTGAATCATTGCATTGAAAAACTGAATCTGAATAGTATAATTTGAAATTGAATTCATTTCTATATATATTCAAATTCAGTTCTCACAATTCAAATTCAGTTCTCACAATTCAAATTCAATTTACTGTGACAGACATCCGGGTCGTTTAAGGACAAAGGAAGAGCAATCGAGCGCAGATACACAGGACTCCTCTTCGGCCAATCAGCACCTACGTTTTTGAGCACGTAGGAAGAAGCGCTACTTGCTCGCCTTGACCAAGCAGCAACCTCCAGGGGTGATGAGTAATGGCTTTGGTCTCTATAGTTAATTTCCCCTTTCATGACAACGGGGGGGTTTATATCTCTTCCGTTTCAATGTTATTAAGGTTTGAAATTGCGCATAATTAAGGGCGTGGTCACTTTGAGTGACAGGTGGCACCATCACGGGTGGCTAACTAGCATGCTAACTAGCTGCTGGCTCTGCTGTGCGGAGCTGAGCTCAGGCTCGCCGTCTGCTCGGCGTCATCTCAGCCAGTTCGTGCCCATGTTGAAAGCATTGAACCTGTCCTCTCAGCCGGGTCTGTGCCTGCTGGATATGTTTTCAGGCAAATATTGGAGTAATATGACTTGCTGTTCGATTAATTATACCAACAGACCGTCCAAGAAGTCCGTGCTCCAGGTTTTTCGGTAAGTGAAATTCGGAAATTCTAGTATCATTTGTCGTTTATATGTTAGCACTAATTAGCGTGTATCTGTGTCTGCGGTCACCACCTAGTTTGTCAGCTTCTTCTTATTATTATTAAGCCTTTATTTAGGACAGGTAAAATCACGTTGATACCGGAGGTCTCATTTTCAAGTGCGACCTGTATGACAGCAGCAACATCCACATCAAGTTACAGAGCCACAGACAATACGATACAACACAAGCTTAGCTCCTTAACTAGCTAAACCAGCCAGCTAACATTTAGCCTTCGAACAAGAAGCCAGTCCGGGATGCATCTAAGTCAGAGCCTTAGGATTTAGGCATTAGGAGAGAATATTTTGAACAAAAGGTGTCTGTGTGAGGTTTGAAAATAAAGGTCCACCACGTTAGTTAGCTAACGTGATGCAATGTTAACTTGTTAAAAGTGGCGAACTGTGTGAAATTACAATAAGGTGTGTAACGTAATTAAAAAAGGCTAATGTGACATTTGACTGTCACATATAAAATATTAAGAAAATAAAAGTATGATATAAGCCTGTAGCTACACAACAATAGATAATGCACAGACAGAATATGGGGACTGTGATGGTCACCACCTTTTGTTTTGCTAAATTAAATTGATTATGATCTGTTTAACACTGAATTATTTTAAATTGTATTGTTTGCATGTAAAGGTGTCTGTGAAGTAGGTAGCTAACACATATATTTTAATATCTATTTGTCTGTGTAAAGTTTTCCTCTAGGTGACCCAGACAGACTGGATCAGTGGACACTCAACACCAGGAGACAGAACTGGACTCCAAACAAGACGTCCCGTCTGTGCAGTGAACACTTTGAGTCATCACTTCAGCACTGACTCCAGGATAAAGACACCTTTTTTCATACAGTACCTCACAAAGAGTCAAGAAACTTATTAGTTTAAAATGATGAATTATTGACCATAATACATTTAAATTCATTGTATATATTACTAATTGTCATACATTACTAAGTACTCAATTAGGGCACAGCTTGCTCCGTACTACTACTGATAAGGTGAAGTTGCGGACACACCAGTGCAGTTTAATCTTCCCCTGATGCAGAAGGCCAAATGAAGATTTTATCAATCAAGGAACATGACATGTATTTACCGACTTCAACATTTTAGTGCATTTTATGCAAAGACCCTTTATCATAGTGAGAATTACTACCTTTTCCCCACACACAGTCTGTGAAGAACCAATGGAGAAAATATTGTCATAATGAGACAGCCGAACATAGCATGATTCCACAGTGGCAGTGAGCTTTGAGAACAGTTCAGTTTCCTTTTGGCAGCAACAATGATGTTAATGTGGATGAACTGCATGCTGTACATTCATACTCCAGTTGTCTTGGTAGTACACTGTTAAATTTAAAGTCACATTCAAATATAAAGTTGAATATCTACAGAACTTAAACACAAAACTATTTTATGAACGACAGCCACTTACTCAGCAGTAAGATCATTTTGGTGGTGAGTGGGCCTCTAACCAAGACAGGCTGTAGTCAATGTTTTCTACCTGTGTTTTTAACTTGTCATCTTTCTCTCTTGTAGGACACTTGAGGAAAGTTACAACGCCTCGACCAATGATATGATATTTACTCCACAGTAAAGAGGTTGTTTCACAAGAAATTACGACTTTGCAAATTATGACACTGGGTCCTAATTCATAGGTTTTATAATTACTGTTATAAATCTTTTCATTTATTTCATGTGTACTTTTTTGTAACCTTTTAATAGTGATGATTTCATGAATGCAAGCTTTGACTTAATTTTGTTAAACTGTTTGTGTAATGGTTTTAACTTTTGCTATATAAAATGGATCAGACAAAACTTACTTTAGAGTAAAAGCACATTTTTTGAAAGCTGTCATCAGTTTCCTGTGATGAGTGGAAATCTAGTGGTGATTTAAACCTTTAACAAAATATAATAGTTATTAATGGCATCTTAATGTTTTCATTTATGTTTTAACATTTACCTAAGTTTGCATTTATCTTAGCAAAATGTAAAGAAAAAATGAAAAGCTGATGTTACGTGCTGGTTTTGTTTGAACATTTCTTTAAGACAAATGAAGAAAATTCACTGAATAACGATTCTCCTTTTGTGAAAAACAAGGAAATATCTGCACACTGAATAATTTTAAGCCCCGTAATAGGTATTATTTATTTGTGACATTGTGACATGAGAAGGTTCTGCTCGGTATTGAGGCTTATATAGTGAGGCTAAAAAAAACATAACACACAATTGGCTGATTATGTTTTTATTTGCCTCACTATAAAAATGTCACAGTACCTTTTGCCTGAGGAAGACCCTCTCAGAGTTGGTGAACAAGTGATACCTTGGGGGCTTCAAAACTGTTGTGTCCAGCTAATTATTTGTTTTTCACTTTGAGCCCTTTTATCCAGTCACATTCTTCTGTGTTAAAACTAGACTTCTAACAGTGCAGCAAACAAAGGTTGCTCTCCAAAATCTTCTCAGGCTCTGCTGCTGGGTCTAAGGTGCTTAGTTACCTTCAAGTACAGAGTTAAAATAATCAGGCCCACACAGAAATGGACTGCTTAATTATTTGCCAATGACAGTGTTAAACATTAATGCTTTAGGTTTTATCTGTAGTGTATAATTTGTTTGCTCTTTCAATTGACAGTCAGATTCAGTCAGAAACAAAGACAAAAGGAGTGCAAATGTAAATAGAATTTATTGAAATTTTAAACAAGTTATAGATGAATATCAAAAACTCAACATTGGCCATGATAGCCTGGGCTATGTTCAGGCCTAACAAAATGTGTCCTAAAGGCCAAATTCAAAAGCAGTGACACTGCCAACTGTAAGCAGTTCACTGCGTTTGGAGGTGGTCTTTAAGACAATTAACTAATTTACTTAAAAACATTTCATTTTCCCTAGGTGTGAAATGAACTCCATCTTTCAAAAATACCCCGTCATGCCTGATGTGAGGGTGCTCAATTATGGCACCATTTAAACTATGAACAAATGTAGCCTGTAACACTGTAAACACATTTCCTGGCCTTATCAATCTTTGCTGGATTGCCACCAGCCTCCCACCTGCACCTTTGGGCCAATGAAGAAAATATTATCTTAATGCCAGGATGCTGGAGGTGAAGCTGGTGCAGGTCCTCCTTCATCATGCTGACCAGCTAGACACTGCTGACCTTCCCCATGTCATTGCTGCCACAGTGGATGATGAGGACACCTGGCGCTGCTCTTTCTCACCGGGAGTGGAAAAAGAAGGAGAGAAGGCCTCTCTGCAGTCCACCCCAGCCAACCCAGCAGACATGGATGCCCAGCATGCTGAGGTTGCTTCCCAGAGTCTCTGCAGCTCTCTGAACACCACGCTGGACGTAGCTGTCACCAATGATGCACACTGTGCCTATGAAAGTAAAATGAGTGTAATAACTGCTTTAGGTAATAAAAACCATAAAGTTAACTATAAAGGGTGAATCACTCCTTTTTGTTGACAATACTATTATGTCACATCTGTAGGGTAAAATAAAACAGGGAGCAACACCTCAAAATATAGATGACTTGATGATGTCTTTTAAATGCTTTTTTTGTCCTTGGAAGACAATGTAATATTAGCTGTCTAAAGTCAAGTAGCTAAAACTGGTACTTAGAGTTTCTGCTGTGTGTAGCAGGCATGGTGGAGACGTCACAAGTGGCCATGACCTCTACACCGGTGATGTACTGAAAGAAATTAACATCTTGCAACAAGTATAACACTGCCTTTCTTTAGCAACTTCTACATTTCTTTAACATGTTCTATGTTCATAACAGTAACGTACATTTCAGTCCCCTTCGGACTGTAATCAATGTCAAAATCATAAATATGCGCACTGTTTGCAACAGCAGTGTGGGTACAGGGATATAATCTTTAATGTCAGCCGTTATGCACACTGCAAATCCAACTACTAACTTGAATTTCTTGTTTGCTATCAACAAACATTCATGGTAAGAAAGAACACTACCGTTAAATGGGTAACATCACATGTGACTTGTAGACTAGCTCCGGCACTTGTTGCTGCGTTGCTAAAATGATAGCTGAAACAATGCTAACGTGCTAGTCGCCTAATGTAATTGTAAACATGATTTGTTTATGCTCGCTGATGAAACGAAACGTTCCTACAAAGTAGCTGTAACATTAACAACAGTTAAAAAAGGTCGTGAAAATATATGGTAAATGCCAAATTATCATATTTGTCCCAGTCGTATCCATGGTCAAGCCAGTATGGGTCAAGGCGAGCAAGCGCTTCTTCCTACGTGCTCAAAAACGTAGGTGCTGATTGGCCGAAGAGGAGTCCTGTGTATCTGCGCTCGATTGCTCTTCCTTCGTCCTTAAACGACCCGGATGTCTGTCAGTAAATTGAATTTGAATTGTGAGAACTGAATTTGAATATATATAGAAATGAATTCAATTTCAAATTATACTATTCAGATTCAGTTTTTCAATGCAATGATTCAAATTAACAATACAATTTCAAACTAGTGATTCAAATTCAGTTTCTAGTAATTCAAATTCAAATATAAATGATTCAATTTCAAATTATGTAATTCAAATTCAGTTTCTAGTGGCACATATTTCAGCCCATACCATTAAGCTCTTAAGCTGAAACGGTTTGTAACTGTTGATGTTTTTCCCAGCCAACATTTGTATGCTGGGCCCATGTGGATAGTAAATGAGCTCCACAGGTTCCACATTGGCCAAAGTAGGGCTTTAGCTATCCTGGGAAATGGTAATTCGCCTCCTCCATGGAGTCCACCATGTTGTTCTACAGTAGCCCAAAATGGACAAACCAAACACTGGCTCTAGATAGGGCTATTTGTGTTTTTGTATCGACCACAGTTGTTCTCCAGCCAACATTTCTATGTGGGGCCCATGTGGGTAGTAAATGAGCTGGAATATGGGCCCTATATGGACTGTCCGCAGGTTCCATATTGGCTCCATGACATTAACCCACCCATGTGGGCCCCAGATAAGATGCCAGTTTTAGACCCATACCCACTTTGTACTCAGGTAGCCCCAGCATGACCCATGTGGGGCTCATCAATTGGCATGGGGCCAATATGAAACGTGGACATTTCCAAATAGGGCCCATTTTCAGCCCATTCACTACCCACATGGGCCCCACATACAAATGCTGGCGTGGTTGTTTGCTAGCACACAGTAAATATAATTTGTTCTTTCAGCATTGGACTATGTTTATGTGCTAACTGTCCAAAGAGCATCTTGAATCTGTCCTGTCATTCTTACAGTGTCCCTTTGAAGACCACAGACTACCACCACCTGCTGGTGTGGAGAGTTATTTCCTCCCACACAGGCACAGAACATGGCTGTAATCTTTGCGATTTGTTGATGCGCAACTTTTGACATGAGGTTATGCAACAGTTGCCCTTCGTTGCCACTAGTTCTCTGATGTCGGTTTGGTGTGTCTGGGCCTGGGTCTGCTTTTGTTGGTTGGATTGAAGTTAGGTTTGGGCAAGAAGAGTGAGATTGGTTAGGGTTAGGGTAACAATGTCAGGGTAAGCCAATCAGAGTAAGGCAGAGCAGGGCGGGCCATTCTTTTGTTATCCTAAGAAATGGAAATGCGCCTCCTCCATGGAGTCCACCATGCTGTTCTACAGTGGCCCAAAATGGACAAACCAAACGCTGGCTTTAGGGCCATTTGTGTTTTTGTAAGGTAAGGCAAGGTAAAACTTGAATGTCCCCAGGGGGGAATTTGGGATACAGACAGTAGTCATCAGTAAAACAAAACAGACAGTACAATTCATAACACACAGAATCCAGAATCACACATTGTCAGGGATAAATCATGGTGGTCACCACTGGTTAACATAAGCAATAGCAGATAGGACAAAGGGCAGATCTGTAACGCTTAGTGCTACATTAAGGGAGGCAAAACCTCCACCCTGATGGAAGCATGTGAAACTCAACATGGAGGGGATGTCTGAGACAATAGCCTGAGCAAGGTGACCCTCTTTTCATACAGATACTGGAGATTATTAAAAGTAACACCAGTGATCTTACAGCACAACTTGTTCACCAACAGACAATGTTTAAAGAAAGAGCAGACTCAATAAAAGCAGAATAGAACAATTTCATGATTGTCTTATCTACATCGAAACTCCTCAGCTTCCATAAAAAGAACAGGTGGTGGTTTGCCTATTGGTTTGTCAGTGTTCGGTGTTCACGTCAAAATTCAACTAATCATCCAAGACAGTGCCCAAATGCTGCACTGCTGCCATCAGCCTCCCCTTGATTACACACGGAGCAGGAAGGCAGGGCCTCCTCTGAAAATCAATCAACATCTCACTGGTCTTAGACATTAATGTGAAGGAAAGACTGGTCACACCAATTAATAAATTCAGTCAGTACCGGGCCATGATCATAGTCTGAGCCATGAAGAAGACTTACAATACTCTATCGACCATAGCTGATCTCCAACACACATAGCACACGGGAGAAGTTTCAGTTCTGCAACCTCACCACGAGATGTCACTAAACCTTACCCACTAAACCTTTAATTTGCAGTACCTTTTTGTGCACACAACACAATTTTTATTCAAATTGTTTCTAACTAATCTGCCTTCTCCCCCCAGATATTGGCTTTTGTAAGGATTCATCTCATCCGCGCACTTCATGAAACAAGGGATCCTTGCATTATGTCCTTAATTTTCACAGGGAAATATAAAACGATGTGAAAAATAATTAGTCAGCATGAACTCTCACAAAATCCACACCTGCTGCTGTGCACACTGTGTTATTCTGTGTTTATGGTCTGCATTATGGGATGGGTTACTGATTGCCTTTCCAGCTGTGAATCCAATAAACGACATCAGCTGACATTTTCTCTGCCAGGGATCCCATGTTTGCTCTCAGAGCAGATAGAAATGATGAAAGCGGTGGCTGGGAGAGGTGACGGAGTCAGCCACAGTGCTTGTAAAGCTCACTCAGTTTTACACCCCATTTTAAAAAACAGCTTTTTCATAAGCGTTGGAAATTAAACTGCAACAAAAAGACTTTCTTATTCTTGTTGGCTACAGAGGGATGTTGTTGTTAGAATAGAGACACAATGTTTTGAGGAGTCATAAACAGACTTGACATGGAATGTGTTATATCATAACTAGTGCAGATTTTACCCTGGCATTGTTGGCATCCTGATCATTATGTCTTATCTCAGATGTCAGATTTCTCACTGTCCTCTCAGCAGATTTGGACAGACGGAGGCGCCACACACGCTGCTGACAGTGAATCTCCATTGAATGGATGGATGTTTGAATCCCAAACAAAGGAATACATTGTATAATTTCATATAAAAAAAAAAAAGACAGATTATAATTAAATATCCAGGCCTTTAAGTGTGCAGATGATTCTCCTCTCTGCTCCAAAGCCTCATCAGCTGATCCTTGTGTCTTTGTAATCACCATGGCAACGG
This sequence comes from Epinephelus cyanopodus, assembly GCA_026686955.1. NCBI lineage: Eukaryota > Metazoa > Chordata > Actinopteri > Perciformes > Serranidae > Epinephelus > Epinephelus cyanopodus. Next base: position 26,417,418 of record CM048929.1, read on the forward strand.
ATGAACAGCACTGAGGAGGAGAGAGAGGGTGTAGTTAGAAACAGGGGTGGTGTGCGAAGAGAGTGAGAGAGAGAGATTCAGGGGGAGGAAGAGAGTGACGGGTGGAAGTGAGATTCAGAGAAAAGTTGTTTTTCCAAAGAGAAGAAGAGGAAGAAGAAGAAGAGGAAGAAGAAGAAGAAAGGAGCTGAGACACAGCTTTAATTTTTTTTTATTTGTCTTTGTCTGGCCAACATGTGTTTCAGTTTGGTGATGCTTTTCCTCTGTCTCGCCCAAACAGAGCTGGCAAGAGTTTGGGCTCAACAGCAAACAGGTGAGCTAAGTGTGTTTTCCCTCCATCATCATTGCTATAATCTCTCCACCTGTCTGGTCTTTAAAGATGCATCAGTTTGCAGGTGTTGCAAGTCTGTCTTGCAGCTTCTCCACCTTTTATATTTTGCTCAATTGATGCTTGTGCAATTACACTCTGCATGCACATTGTTTTCTTAATTGGATTTCCATTTGATCCGAGTTGAAAGAATACTCAGTAATGTAATTTATACATTTGTATATTGATGCTACTGTTGGTATTTCAGTTCACTTTAAACTGCACAGCTGTAGCACGAGTCTTTATGGAGCAGCAAATGGGCATGCCTTGCCCTTTTTATTTTACACACAAAAGTGAATGACCTAGTTTGCAATAAAGTGTACAATTAAAATACCCTCTTCCACAAGCATGCGACTAAGTCTAAACAACAACCCACAAGCAGCCTGTCTCAGGTTTAAAATTAGATGGTAGACTTTGTTTTTCTTCTTGCCTCCCTGCTAGGCTCCCGCAGGGAATGTTAGAAAGCTTTTGGAGGCAGTTGGAGAGTGGACATCAGTTAATATTTCTTTTTTTGATATACTGTAGGGCAAGTTTGGGGAAGTGGAGTGATGTGCAGGAAGTGTGTTTGGAATATGGATTTATTTCTGAGGAATTTGACTGGTCACTCTCTCCTGCGTTTTCTCTACATTTCACTTAATCATCCAGAACTCCTCTTCTGCAGAGTGAAACATGTTGCAGATGAAACAGCATTAAGAGGTGCTGAGATACGTGTTTGCAAAATAAGGGGTCAGCTGTCGGTGCTGACCTAACATATCCTCCTGTTCTTTGCCTAATTCGCTCTTATCTGCCTTGTCACTCAACATTATATATTGGTCAGTTTTTAAATAATGACTTTGTTCCTGAGGGAGCCATCTACACCATCTAAACCAGACTGTAAAAACACCCGAGCCTTGAGCCGAAAATGAATTGTGTACCCCTCAATGACCTCAGTGTTTGGCCTCTCGTCTCTTGTCCTGCTGAGAAGTTTGCTTAACAAATAGCCTGAAGCTGATCCAGACATGTTGGAGCAAAACTGGAAAAATGAGAAACAAAGTGAAAGGGATTGTTTTGTAAGATCGGATCAGAGATAGCATGTTATTGTCTGTGACTTATTTTGTAAAAGTCATGTCCAATTTGACTTTTGATAAGCAAAACATGCTCGTGTTTTAGGAAAAAAGTGGCAAGAGCAAAATCAGCTATCTGCCAGCTGCTGAGCAGCTCGCTCATTGAATCATGTCGTACTTTGGAGCAGTGTTTATATGGGAAAAGATTTTGGGCTGTCTTATCGGACAACTAAAAGCAAAAACTAACATTTTCAGCTTTCCCATGCAGAGATTTGGTTTCACTGTACGAGAGGAAAAGTGAAGCAATCAGTGCACTCATGTTCTCTAAAATAGACTTGACCATAATTGGAATGCCTTCATAATTTTATTATGAAATGTAACTTTGTTACACCCCCTCAGGGATGTCATAAATTATATTAGCCATTTTTAAGATTCCTGGGTGTTATTTAGTTAAGGTGATTGTTGCTGGGTGTCAGCAGCGCATTTACTGGCCAAAATTCATACTAAGACATCTATCACATTATCAGCTCCAATTATTTAATAATGGAGGAGGTGGGGATCAGTTAAATTTGCACTTTTTTATCAAATATAAAACACTTAAAGAGCCAAGTGACTCGATTATCTGGATGAAACTTATTCCCTGAAATTAATCTAAAAAATTGCTTGTCTGCAGTTCAACCACAAGCCTTGAAATGAACTATGCATGTTTATCATGGGTGATGTTGAGGAGTGTATGCCAACTCCTCCAGCCTCTGCTCAGGAAGGGCGTGTTCTCTCAGACCGCTCGGAGCTGACCGCTCACAGAAAAAGGCAGCTAAATGTCGTGGTTTGGTAGCTCCTAAAAGAGCGGGCAGAGGTCAGTTTTCTGTCCACAACGTCTGCTCTTTCATTGCCTACGTTTGACAAAAAGCAGTTCCTGTTTTACCTCACCGTGTCTTACTACATCTACTTGTCATCCTTACTGCTGTGCTTATTGTCTCAAATTGTTTAAAACCTTTACACCCTGAAACATGTTGAGCTGTGCAAACCTTATTGGTGTTCGTGACCAGGGGCAGCTTTAGCCAATGATGGTTTTCACAATTTCTGACTCAACAACACTGTTTTTCTGCACTGGCACAATGAGGTATGGGTTAGCTGTTTATGCGCCGCCCTGCTAGTTTCCTAAAAGAAGAGCAGACCTACAAAACAAATCCAGGTCCGTCTTGATTCACCACTTAGGTATTCTGTTGCAATCATCTCCCACTGGATTTCTGTTACATGCACACAGGAATTTATGGAAAGATAGGACAAGTCTTATGGACCTGTTAGCCCTAACTTTAGATATATCTGAAAACATCAAACTTCTAAATATCAAATCACATCTTTCTTTAATTCTAAAGATGATATGCGGGGGAAAATACACTTCTATTTCTATATAATTTTTCATGTAATCCCAGTAGTATGTTGTGCGCAAGGCCATCACTGACTTTAAGACATCTAAAAGATTTAAAATGTTAGATTCTTACAATAAAGATACCAATGCTGTTCGTGTTTATAGGTATATCTACTGTGAAAATGATAAAGAGTTCAAATATTACAAAGAATATCAGAATAGCAGTGGCAATCCTAGACTCTAAGGGGGAGGCAGGCAAAAAAGCCCATCAAGAACCTGATGGTTGCGCTGACAGTTGTAGGTTGTATTCATTTAGGCAGCGGTGCACTGTGTGGTGCCTTTATGGGAGGTTTAAGGGGATTTAAAGCAAGTGCAAATCTCTGAAGCGGAAAAATTAAGCTCCTGAAATGGCTACTTGAGGCTGACTCCAGAAGCAAATCAATCGCATAGACCCCCATGTTGAAGTGCCTAAGTTTACAGCAGAATAAATATCTTTACAGTCTGGTATAAAGAAAACAGGTTTTGTCTCTGTAGCTAATTTCAACATTGATGGTAACTGCGCAGTGGCTGAATTTTTATTTAACTCATCTGTTTAAATTCGTTTAAATGTGGTCACTTGTGGCTCCAAAAATCCAAGATGGCACTGGCCAAAATGACAAACTCGAGGCTTCAAAACGAGAGCCACAAACCAATGGATAACGTTATGCTGGCTATGTTGATTATTTTTATACAGGGTATGGTTTATAGCTGTCATTGCAAATTGTGCCAATATGAGTAGCCATCAAGGGCCCCTTTTCTGAGATTAGGTGCAAACATTTTCCTGGTTTGCCTCTGATGGTGCCCATGTGGATAGAGTTTTAACTCCTTTATCAATAGTCAGATGTAAGCTGGTATCATTTTACCATACTTAGTGGACTATTTTGTACGACTGCTGTAGGATGCACAGCACGTAGGATGCTGCATGACTCATGAGTATTAGCAATGCAGTGAATAATTCATATGGAGTCCAGAGTGAGTTTTTGTCAGTTTCTCCTGGACAGCAGAGACAATATGACTCCCATCTTACTGTTTTGGTCATCTGCCAGCAGTTTTAATACTACTGGCTGTCAAAGTGGATATTAGAAGCCACGGCTTCATATTCAGCGTTTGCACCACTCCCAGTTTTTATAAACCAGGATATGTTTATCTGCTGCTCTGAAGGACTCAACAACTCTCCTCTTACCTCATGGATGCCATAACAGGGCGGATCCAGCGCTCAACAATCACACATCTAGGTTTAATATGAGCCGCCACGAACGCATTGACGCACCACTTAATTGAATCAAAGGGTGGGGAGAAACACTCATGAACAAATACAATAAGCTCCCTATGAGGTCAAGACATTTGGGTTGTCACTTCAGCGACTTGTTAAATGACGTATTGTAGTTTTGACTGCTGTGGAAGACATCAGTGTTATAACTGTGTGAATGCAGGGTAATGTTTAAAGCAGGCAGCACCAGCCAATGTCCCACACAGTCTGAACTCTGGGGGTTTGGCACTGGACATAGCTGAGGGACCAACAGGCCTGTGTTCCCCTCCCACACTCAGGACAGAAATGCAGGCATCAAACCAACGTCAGCTAGCATTTCGCTGGCATAAGAGGAGCTGCACTGGGCGCTGGCACCCAAAAGAAGTTGTTTAGAAGCTAAAAATGTCAGATTTCATATTCCTAAATGTGTTTTCTTGCTGATTATCCACTTTTTTGTGAAGACAAATGCCTTGAATTGAGCCAAGGCTCCCTCCTTTAACTACTTTCTGCTTAACAAACAGGAAAGATAAAGTTCTAGTCTGTTAATTTTCTCATTAACATAGGCTAGTAAAAGTGGGGGAGTGGGTGGGGGTATGTCTGCACACAAGGGGGTTTGCTGTTGTCTCCCAAGGCTTCAAAATACGGATGAAATGGCTTAATATAAAGCAGCTGTCTAATTCAGTGTAGGTCAATCGGGTCCAACACCTGAGAAAATAAGCATGGTGTCTTCTCATGGCCATTTTTAGAACAACACAGTTGACAAGACACAGTGTACAATAATGTGGGTTTGGCTGTAGTTCACTTTTACAGTCATACCATGTTTTCACACCCCTGTGAGTTACACCCTCATCCCTCAGTAAGTCAAACTTATGAGGTTTGCATAACCTCAACTTCCCGCTTTATCACAAACATTTTACTGAATGTGCACTCACACACTTTAAATGTCTTTGCCCCCACCCCATCTGTACTCTGGGGTGTTATTCTCACTTTTAAACAGTGTTAAAGGTGTTAAACAAAAATCTGTGCTGGCAGATATTTGTATCTCAGCCCGAGCACGAGCAAATTGTTTCAAAATGAAAATAGCCTGGTGTATATTTCAAGACCCACAGCGTTAATGCCCTGCATGGGAGTTAGGATGTCATTACAATTTATTTGAATCTGGTGTGTAGGAGAGCTGGACCACATGAGCAGGTGGCTCAGTGGAGGAACATGGCACTGATCATGTCAAAGTGTGTTTTTCCATGTTAAAAATGCTTCTTTGGCTTCCCTTTCTCAAGCACAGGTGTCAAAATAAACGTGGGTAGCAGGAAGTAGGGCTAAATTCCACTTTCTGCACACAGTTGGGAGAAGTTTTCATCGAGGGCTTCCTACCAGAAAGGGATCTCTGGGTTAAGGCAAGGAAAAAGTTGTGGTTTGGGTTAAAATTAATAGACTTAAGTCAAAAAAAGGCTTTCTTGGAGAAGTCCTACAATGAAAGCTTCTCCCATGTGCTTTCATCTTCAGGGATTTCTGTCATAAAGCTTTTCATTTCAAATCAAACCACATTTTTTCCACTTCCAAACCAAGAAATCCCTTATTTCTTTACTGTGCAGGCAGACCTCTCCCAACAGCACATGGTAAAAAACAGCTTTAGTTGTCTTTTTAATTAAGTTAATATGCAAGCAAACGGGTGTCTAAACTTCCACATAATCCCATTGTATTGTTAGTGCTTCATGCCACTTTCAAGTGAGGACATGCTCTTGCGGCTGCGGGGGGCGGATCGGTGCTGCTAATGCTAACTAGCCGTTAGCTGTAGCTCTAAGCTAGCGTTAGCATGATTTGGGGAGCAAGCGAACACGTTCATGTACAAACAGTGACAACTGACATGCTAAAATCTGTGGTTTACACGTGTTTGAGCTTGGGCTTCCTAACCGGACCAGTAGCAGGCCTGGCAGAGTCGCCCTGCTCAGTTTTACTCTGCTCAGTTACCAACAGTCCCGACATGAAAACACCGGAGCAGCAGAGACAAACTCTTCGCGGCAGCCAAGCTGACCACGGCGTTACAATCACGGTGTTTCAGACGGGAAACTGAACACGACGGAGTGATTGTCCTGGCTTTTTTGTTTCGTAAATGTTCCCAGCACCGCTTCAAACACCTCCCGTAGTTCACTGAAAGCCAGAAAGGAAAAACAGCGAACGTTACGTACAGGAGGCGGCACTGATTTAGGGTTAGATGAAACACTCCGCGAGGGAGGAGAGCGGTCTCTGGGTTTATATAGTCTGCTAGTGACGTCACACTCGTTTACCGTAATGTACCTAAAATAAAATCCGCATATTACCGTAACATTTCAAAAAGACATACATAGATGCCATATGCATGATCTGACATATGCAGCCTGGTGTCTGTATTTTTAAACATCCTTGTTATTATATCTGAAAAAAATTCACCCTCTGAATGCAGTGGTTGGAATGTAAATAAGTAGGCTATGTTTTAATTAGGTACAATTTCCATTTTAGGCTACTTTATACTATTACTACAACAACTACTGCTGCTAGTCCACAGCATTTTGGAAGCTGATGTTGTGCTTTTTACTCCACTATATCTATTTCATAACATAAGTCATTTGTCCATCCATCCATTGCCATCCACCTATCTGAGGTTAGGTCACAGGACAGTAGGCTGAGCAAGATACTCCAGATATCCCTCTCCTCATCAATGCTTTCCTGCTCCTCCTGGGGAATCTCAAGGTGTTCCCAGGTATATAATCCCCCAGTGTGTTTAGGGTCTGCCCTGGAAAAACCTCTAACAGGAGGCACCCTGATCATATGCCTGAACTACCTCAACTGGCCCCTTTCAACACAAAGGAGCAGCGACTCTACTCCTAACTCCCTCCAGATGTCTGAGCTCCTTACCCTAGGCTGAGCAAAGCCACCGGAAAAATAAATCTGATTTCGGCCTCTTGGGTTCACGACCTCATTCTTTCGGTCACTAACCAAAGCTCATGATCATAAGTAAGTGTCGGGACATAGATGGACCGATAAATCGAAAGCTTTACCTTCAGGCTCAGCTCCCTCTTCACCATGACAATCTGGCCGTGATGTGGGCTAACTGTCACCTCACACTCCATGTTACCCTCACTCATGAATAACACCCTGAGATATTTGAACTCCTTCAGCTGGGGCAGTAACTCTCTCCAAACCCAGAAGGGGCAATCCACTGTTTTTCGGCAGAGAACCATGACCTCAGACTTGGAGGTTCTGACTGTCATCCTGACTGCTTTACACTAAGCTGCAAACTGTCCCAGTGCCTGCTGGAGGCCATGCTGTGATTACACAACAGAACCACATCCCTAGCAAAGAGCAGAGATGCCATTCCAAACCCAAACCGGACACTCTCCTTCCCCCACCTGCACCTTGAAATCCTGTCCACGAATATCACAAACATAATCGGTGAGAAGGGACAACCCTGGTGGAGGTCGACACCCACTGACAACATGTTTGAATTGGTGCCAGTTGTGCGGACACAGCTCTCACTGTGGTTTCACTAGGACCAAATGGCTCATAGCAACAACCCTGGTACCCTGTATTCCCACAGTAACCCCCACAGGACTCTCAAGGGGACGTAGTTGCAAGTCCACAAAGCACATGTGGACTGGATGGGCAAACTCCCGTGACCCCTCCAGCAGCCCTGCAAGGTTGAAGAGCTGGTCCACTGTCCCACAGCCAGTACGAAGTCCTCGATGCTTGTCCTGACTCAGAGGTTCGACAGTTGGTTGGAGCCTCCTTTCCAGCACCCTGGAATAAAGTTTCCTGGATCTTTTACTGGAGTAAAAGATCTGAGCATTTCTTCCACTCATGTCAAAATGCAGGCTATGATATGATGCTACCTTGGCAACCTGGAAATAGATTTCAAATGAGTTGCCAGAAATGTTGGAGTCATGTTTAACTGAGGGCTGAATGTTGTTCAGTATTGATTATGAATTTGTAAAATCTCCAAACTAAGGTTATCTCAATTTATTCATGCATTTCTTTTTAACCTTTAAAACAATGAATAGTCTTTGCCGCAAACATGACATACATTTGTATCTAATTATGAAGTCAAACTGGCTTGTGGAAATAGAGGAAGTATGTGACATTTTCAACACAAACAAAACTGTTTTTTAAAACTTGTTCTAAAAGCAAACATTGCATTTGTAACACAGAGGGGAGAAGAGTTGTTTTGTGGAAGCCAAGTATGTTTTTGAAAGCTTCCTGAATAATATATTAAGAATGTATTCTTTGATCATTTTATTTAACACAACTGCAAGTTTGTTTTAAAGAGTGCTACACCTATAAGAACAAGGGCAACACTTAATAGTTAAACATTTAATAGATGAATTATCCATCAACCAGCTGTTTTAAACAGACTCAGTGACCAGTTAGTGAAATATTTCTGCAGACTAAACACAAAAATATCCTGGAAAAGCCTTTCTAAGCCTGCCTTGTCTCTGCTTTGTACAGAGATGACTCTGGGAGCTCGGTCAATACATTTTGGCTCCAAAGCTGTATCAGTGACTGAGGTTATTCAAGGACCAAGATGTCCATAGGTCTACATCCAAGTCTCAGTGTACCAGCTGAAATGCATTTTCCACACTCCATAGAAAATCACAGTGTGATGCTAAAATAAACTCCTAACATCAACTAGGAGTATGTGGCTTTCAGGATATGTGGCTTTGAACAAGGACAAGCCATCAATTGAAACACCCCAGAACTGTAAAACAAAGCCTACCTCCCAGAGTCTGCTTACTAAACATGGTTTATATTGTTTGTAGGATTTGACAGTTCCTTCCGAGCATCACAAAATGGTATTTGTATTGTTTTGTCTTCATTCAACAATGGTTTTAACTGACAGGGCTAAGACTCGCAATATCAAAAGTAAATCGGAACTTGTCGTTTGGCTGAGTGGTTGATTACTGAGCCACAACTGTAAACATCTTTCTTAAGAGTATAAACAAAACTGGCATCTGATATGTTTCCCAACAATGTGTGGTACTGCTGCCAGGGTTAAAAATAAAAATAAAAAAAACAAGTTTGGCGTGTTTTCTCTTCTTTTCAGTGGATTTAGAATTTAAAATGCTACAGCTGGCACAAAAGTGCTGGTATCACCCCATCCCATAATAACCAGCACGACATACTAACCTGATATTCATTATTTTGGACAGACAATTGGTACAGTGTGACCTCACAGCAGCATGAAGAGCCAACCGGAGGAGACAGTCATCCTCACAGAGCTCAGAGGTCATCCTCAGGCCGCGCTAGGTTCAGCAGGGCGGTCCTGGGTGGAGGACTCGCCATCAACACCCTGCCAGACAACATGACACGCGTAGTGGTGAGAGAGCTGCACCGCAGTCTTTCTTGTGACTGTAATGGCTTGTGGCATTTATTATGCTTTTGGCTTGTGACATGTTGTATTTGTTTTAGTTGGAGTTAAACACTGCCCTCTTTTGGAAATAGAGTTTACTCCTTTCCACTCACTTGGAGAAGTACATGACAGCATGTGATTTAACCGTGTACAGAGTGAACTCTTAATGCCTGTGTCACACCATTACAACCTCTGATCCCCTGTGTGTTTCTCTTCTGGAAGGAGGATTCTGGGAAGTATTATACATGGCGTAGCATTGGCCCAGAGGATCCGCGCACACAGGAACTATGGGTTGACATGAGTGACGTCCGGCATGGCCAAGTTAGAGTCCATGGCATTCTGTCAAATTCATACAAACAGGCTGTGGTGAGTCTCACACGCAATAAATACATGTACATTCTGACTTTCTTTGGAGGTTACTTGTAAAAAAAGTTTGAGTGAGTTTAAATTATACCAGGCCACTAAGCAGAAATGGGTGACAGTTGTTATAGAGGGTGTGGCTTAGCGGTAGAGCATCTGACCACAGATTTAATCTGGGTGTCACCTAATTGTGACATCACGTTCAATGTGTTATATGAACATACCTGTGTTTAAAAATTTTAAGTGGTCAAAATTCAAGTAAACTCCACAAATCCTCATAAATGTAGACCTCCTATGTCCTTGTCAAGATGGAGTGTTTAAAGGGACAGTTCACCCTAAAATGAAAAATACATATTTTTCCTCTTAGTTGTGCTATTTACCAATCCAGACTGTTTTGGTGTGAGTTGCCGAGTGTTGGAGATATTGGAGATGTCTGCCTTCTATTGAATATAAGGGCCCTGACACTCCAAGTAGGTGGTCATCTGTCTGTTAACGATGGCTTCATCGGTGAGCATCTGTCACCCTAATTTTACCGCACTTTTGGCACTAGTCAGCTTTTTTTCTACCGATTTAACATGTTGAATCAGTCTCAGACCCGGCAGAGCCTGTTTGTGAGTAAAATCCCTCTGGCTGGCAGTTCAGCTCAACACACAGGAAGTAAAAGGGAAGTGAAGAAAGCAAACAAACTATTCAAGTCAAAAGACATCAAACAAACCTGTTAAATAAGATTATACGACATGTTTTTTTAAAAAAAATTAAGATATTGTTTTCTAGAGTTATTTCCTCTCATGCAAGCGCAAAATGCACATGCCCCTTAGCAGTTGGCTGTAGTCTTTGTGGCGTGTTCAAATGCAACTTTGTGGCCGAGGCACGAATGACGTGAGGTGATGCAACAGTCGGCCTTCGTCGCCACTAGTTCTTTGATGTTGGTTAGCTGTGTCTGGGCCATAATGGAACTGGATGGCACTCAGCTTGAGCATGAGCCTGTCATCCATAAACAGATGTATGCTTCCTTCTGCACAGTGATACAGCTGGTGTTCAGTAGAGAGAAAATAGCTCCCACATGAAACTCTCACAACAAGGTCTGCGGATTATATGAGTAACCAGGTCATGATTTCTGGAAAGAGACATTGCTGTTGAGGTTTTCAAATGTATTGTTTTTTGCGCTTTGATCACCAGAATCCAAGCACCACTTTTACTACATCAGAGAGAAGGCAGACATCTTTAGCCGATATCTCAAACACTCTGCAGCTCACACCAAAACACTCTAGACTGATAAACAGGTAGGAGGAACACTGCGGCCATTTTAAACACAGTGTGTGATTATGTATTTCTGATGGTAGAGACGAATTTAGGTCGTCTCCATCTCCTTTAAATTTCCTGAATTTAAAGGAGATAATTTGATCTGAAACATGAGTTAACATTTTATCCATATGGTCATTACAAGGCCGTGAATATGCAGTCAGATGTACCCTCCACAGGAGGTATATCTCAGTGGTAGAGTGTGTGAGTGCAGATCAAGAGGTCCTCATGTTCAACTCTGGGTGCCCCCTACCTGTGAAAATAGCATGTACCAAATTACCTGCAATGATGTTAAATTATTCAAGGTTTTAATGAAGTTAAGCTGGGAATACTCGATGCTCATGCACACCACTATGCAAACAGTCTGGTTTAATAGCAAATCTCTTCTTTGTTTTGTTCTTGTTGAGATAAACTTCAACACATTAAATCACATATTAAATCTGAAACATAAGTTTACATATAAATGTGCCCTTTGCACTGTTTTCTTTGAGATATTTCTATGTTTTTAGTCATATGGTTTCTTAAAAAGGCATCAATAAGAGGCAGGGTGTAGCCTGCCTTTCAGGGTTCAGTGATAAGGCATTTGATTGCAGTGATGTTCAAATCTTGGTGCCCCCTACCTGTGAAAACGTAGCACGTACCTCTAAAAGCTTTAAAATCTGGTCTATTATGTTGTAAAATATTATATGTACTTTCTAAAGCCATCCATTTAATATGGCAACAAACATTTTTGTATTTCTCTATCAAATCTAATTTAAAGCTTTAATGAAGCTGGGGCAACCTCTAGCTCGTCTGGTACAACACTGTATGTGCCCCATACACACTGTCCTTTGCAGCGGCCTCAGTTTGACTACAACTCCCAGCCCTTTGCTGCATGTCAACCCCTTTTCTCCCCCACCATACCCATCTATCTGCAGCTGTCACTAAAACTTAATCTTAAAAAGAAGTTTTAATGGAGCTAATCAGTCTTTTCTATATCCTTGGTAAAGTGGAGTGCAAAGGTACAACACTGCAGCAAATTTAAGTACATGGACAGCTACTGATTCTGCGTTTGTCAAAGGAGAAAGGCCTGAAATTTTGCCCTTACATTTTATGTGAGAGCTTGCCAGGACAGAGTTCAGTCTGAAACATAAGGTAACGCTGCTCGGGGAGCTAAGGGACTGGGAAATGTTGGTGCATGCCAAGAGCTACAGGCCACGGCCTGCCAGAGGCTGTCAGCGCTGTCCCAGATTTGACCTCTATTGTCCAACACCTGGCACCTGTGTAACACATACAGCTCACTTTAATATGGAAAGATGTGGCGGATCAGGCACGGGGAAGAAAAACTCCTGTACACTAAGAAAAAGCTGATGGACAAAACTTCAGACTCTCCAAGTGCAAACGAAGTACTTTGGCTTTATAGAAACATCTAATCCAGGTTACAGAGTTGGAGAATCAACATCAGATTATAAATGGATGAAGCTAAGAAGATAAATGTGCTTGCAGTTTGGGAAATCAGAAGACAGGTGTTTTTAGTATATTTTGATACAGCTAAAGCTGCCGTCAAGGGTTATCGCTTTTATTATTGGCTACAGCCCGGTCAGTTTTCCCTTTTGCTTTACTGATCTTGAGACTGATAACATGGATTATGAGGGTGAATCATGATGTTGTGGATCTTAGTTATTTAGCAGAATATCAGTTTTGATAACTTAACACCCAGTAACCTCAATGACCCACTCCTACACAGCCAAGTTGTGTCTGTGTTTTAACCACAGTAGATCATTGCACGATAGTTATATCAGACTGCATGCCGAGAACACTGTTAATCACAGATAGGCTGCCTGTGAAGGGCGAAGTGGAGCCTGCTAGTGTTCCCAAAGCACTTATCCTTGTATAAACAATATGTGATGATAAAATTATTGGGTGTAGGCAAGGGGGTATAGCTCAGTGGTAGAGCATTTGACTGCAGATCAAGAGGTCCCCGGTTCAAATCCGGGTGCCCCCTCATTTTCAATTAAAATTGAACAAGACAATGAGTGTTAAAACACAGTGGTGGGTGTCAGATAGACAGTTCAGCTGATGCTAATGGACTGAGTTATGTACCAAAGCATTTCGGAGCAGGGTGATTTAGCAACACGTGGTCATTACACAGTGCACTGTCTGCCCTGACATGGCTGTAGCGTTATGAACAGCAGAGTTAATGTCAATGAGATAATGGCACCAGCACTGCATTGATTCCTGTGAGTACCTCGTGTGTGGGAAGGCAATTTGAATAGAGTGGGAGAATGATAGACTCCACTACCAATGAAAATGACAAGCAGTAAAGACAGAATGGAAATGCAAAACTGCAGACTATAAAAAGTGTCAAAAAAAAGGGTTTTAGCACCACAAGCTGAGTGCCATCGAGTCCAAATATATTCAAAAGAAGGCAGACGTCTCTATAGCCGATATCACTAACATTCATCGACACACACCAAAACCATTTAGATGGATGCAAATCATTACAACTAAGAGGGAAAAGGTGTCTTTTTGATTTGGGGGTGAACTGTTCCTTTAAGGATTACAACTTTAAATGCTGAAAATACAAGTGGTTTGGTTACAAAGTGAGTAAGAGTTGTGTGAAATGTATCAAAATTACCTTTCAGCAGGTGAAATAAAATGCTTATGATGCTTAGAAAAACAGCTCGACACATCTAATTCTCTTTCTGTCTGTTTCCATCCACTGTCTCTGCAGAGGGTTGCTCTGACGTTTGACTTTCCATTCTACGGACATTACCTGAGGCAGATTACCATAGCAACAGGAGGTACTTTTTGATTTTATAACAGATGTTCAAGTGACCTTTCCTGCATATGTTCAGAGCTGAGAAGTGTTTTTGCAAGTCATACTCAAGTCTTACATATTTTTCCCATCTGCCCATTTTCAGGGTTTATCTTCACAGGGGACATTACTCACCGTATGCTGACCGCAACACAGTACATCGCCCCTCTAATGGCCAATTTTGACCCCAGCCACTCCAAAGAATCCACCGTGCAGTACTTGGATAATGGTGAGACAGCGCCTGATATTTAAACACCATTGGCTGACTACTAGTCTGACTCCTGTTTGACACTCACTGTCTTCAGGTGAGGTGTTCGTGGTCCAGTGGGAGCGGGTCAGACTGTCAGGAAAAGAGTCAGACGGAGCCTTCACATTTCAGGCTGCACTTTACAAAACAGGAGCCATCACGTTCAGCTACCGAGATGTGAGGCACACGTCTGCTCTGTGCTCCGTACTTTATCTCTTTCTCGTTGCTGCATGCACAAGTGATTCCTCTTTTTGTCTTTTTGTCAGATACCTCTGTCACTAGATGTGATTGGTTCAGCTGAGCACCCTGTGAAGGCTGGTTTGTCTGATGCCTTCATGGTCACGCCAACTTCTCCTGAATCACCAGGTCAGCAATATTGTTTATGCCTGTCCACTTATGAATAACGCAGTAAGAAAACCTACTTGGCAATAAACCTGAGTGTATTCCTGATTCAGATGCCCAACAGCAGACCATTTATGAGTACCATCGGGTGGAGATAGACACTACAAAGATCACCAGCTACTCTGCTGTCGAGTTCACTCCACTGCCCAGTAAGATCCTTATCCATCACCGTTAAATGCTTAGTTTCAACGAATCAGTATGTATCACTGCATCAGCACTCAAACAATACAACCTCTGTTATCTTGCTCATCTCTTTCTCTCTGTTAAGCCTGCTTGCAGCATGACAGCTGTGAGCTCTGCCTCTCATCCAACCAAACCTCTGGTTGTAGCTGGTGCCATGTACTCCAGAGGTGGGTGGGATGTTATCTCCCTATTTAATAGCAATGTAGGCAATTTGGTAGATGCATTTTCCAGAGAGAAAGGGCACCCAGAGTTGAACTAGGGACCTCTTAATCTGCAGTTAAATGCTCTGCCACTGAGCCTGATCTCTCCAACACTCGGCAACACACACCAAAACAATCTAGACTGATAAATAGCACTACAGGTGAGAGGAAAAGCATATATTTTCGAATTTGGTGTGAACTTTAACTTTGATATAGTGCAGGTGTAACCTTTTTAATATGTATCTTGTGTGTTTTAGGTGTTCAGATGGCATGGATAGACACAGACAAGAATGGTTGGAGTACGCCTGTTCAGAAGAGGTATTGTTGGACATTAAGAATAAGTATCTGCTTTAATTGTCCTTTTTGAGACTTGTGCATTTATTACATTGTGTATGGGTAGAGCAAAAACGCAACCTGTGAGGATTACTCCAGGGGTGACAGCTCCACTGGTTCGTCTGTCACACCAGAGATGGAGGACGTGACCTCATTGACTCCTCTGCAAAAAAGCTGTGAAAGTGACGGTGAGGCCGGGCTATTTTTAGTGTCAGTACAATATACATAACTGTAAAATGTACGCAGTATTTCACAACATTTTGTCACTTAGTAAAAAATAGATTCTGCCGTGAAATAAGTGTGGAAATGACTGCTTTCTGTCTTCTTTCAGATGAGACCAAACATCATATATTTAACACTGGCAATGGTGAGTTGATAACTGTGAGAGATATTTATAGGTAAGTCGTATGAAGGGATATAAATATGGGGCTTCATCTTCAATGCAGATGTGAGGACAGATTCGTCAACCAAGAATGCCGGGTTTGCTAACACAGGAGTGATAGCCGGTATAGCAGCTGCACTGGTGCTACTTTTGGCTTTGATACTGGTAGCTCTGTACATCAACTACCATCCTACTGCTGCATCACCACTTTACCTCATCCAGGTGAGCGCCAACTGTGTCCTACACCTGCTCTGACAAGAGCCAGACATGCTTTAATTAGATTACATGTCAACAATAAAACCTTTTCTTTTGTTTTCAGCGACGCAAGAGCTACTGGCCGTCCTTGAAGTTTCAGAAGCAACAACCTGGTTACACAGAAGTGGAAGGAGAGGGCCATGAAAAAGACAGCATTGTTGAAGCTGGGCCATGTTGAAATGACAGATGGGAACATGGATAAATATTTGCATTGAACTGATTTCTACAAAAACATCCACATATATACATTTGTCCAAAGCCAGTTCAACTCTTACATCCAATTTTTATGACTCCATCACCAAAAGTTGACATTGTTGCAACTGTTTGTGTAGATAATAGCTGAATGTTACATGTTATTAAACAAATCTGTTAGAAATGTGTATCTCTGCTGCGATAAAATGTGTTTTTATTACAACCTTCCTTAAAAACTTTATGTAATTTGACTGTAGTCAGTTGTGCAATGTATGCCACAAGGTTAACAGCCTTTGACATAATAGATAAACTATGTTGTTTTACAAAAGAATAAATTTCTGGGTGCTTCAGTTTCAGTTCCTGTTGCTATCACTTGCTAAGCTAATTCTTTTAAGATACGCCTTTTGTTTTGCAAGAACGCATTGCACAGTTAAAGATAAGTAGCCCACCGTGCAAGTCTTATGTCTGTTTATATCATATTTAGCATTACTTGATGCTGTAGCCTCCATCAGGGCCATAATCACCTGACAATTTTCAAAACTCCACAGCTAAACTGACCATTTTGGAGCATTTTGAAACAAAAATCTTAGATCAGGGGTTATCAGAGTTTTGATGACTGAGTGCCATTTTAAGGAGCAACCATATGACAGAGGGTCGCGTGGGAAAAATGCACACATTATGACTTTTTGTGGCATTTTTTAATGACATACTAACACTTTACCAGAACTAACAATCAGCGGTGATATAGCCTGCATAACACTAGCATTACATTTCCATTTCTTAATACATTTGAGTAGTAATGAAATAAGGACAGTGCAGCGTTTGACACCACTTGCACAGACCAGAGCAGAAAATGATTCTGATAGTTGCCTGTTGTAGCACAGCTTTTTATTTCTTTATATTTGATATCGATATATATACTGTTATTTCTTCCTAGATTTACATGAAAGGGGTGGAAATCCCAAAAGAATACGTTGTGGGGCCCATTTATGGGGCATATGAGCGACAGTACAGCTCTTTCGTCAGCAGGTGTCATCCTAAGCAAATGTATCGCATGGTCATCAAGTAGGACATGCCGTGAACGTGGCAGATGTGTAAAAATGTGATTTGAGATCATTGGATTGGTTAAGCCCCAAAAAACCTGCAACAATGAAGATGATCGCATGAGTTTGCTATGCGAGCACAGATGGGAGGAGGACAGACATGTTGGCCATGCACAAGGGTGGACATGGATCTCTCCACAGTTGCACAACACTGGGACTGTGTTGTAGCACACAAGTGCTCGAGTCTCGGCTGAATATGCCCAATGTATAGATGCTGTAGTTCCTCTAAATTAGTGATCAAATCTTGCTTCCAAGTAAAATAATTGAACCTCCCACACTGCCTCTTCCCTTTCTGCTCGGACACGCGCAGTCGACGGAGGGAGAGAGGGGGGGGGGAGCGGGAGCGCGCTTTCCGTGTCTGGTTAGTGGACTGACAGCCAGCTGTGCGGCTACAACGACAACAACAACCTCCTGGATTTGCTACAAACAACTAGATTAGTGTCGGTGTCTTTCTGATCATAAACGTACACTATAGCTCGTTTGTGAAGTGAGGACTCGACGGCACAAAGCTACAAGCAGTTTCATCGGCGGTTTCCGTGCTAACTAGCTAGAAGAGCATTCCTCCAACATGAATCCGTTGTGTAGCAGATGTAATCTAGTCGTTTACCCCACGGAAAAAGTGAATTGTCTGGACAAGGTAAGAACACGAGAAAACCGTCTTACTTCCTAGTATTTTCCTCAAAACACTCTCTATTCGCCTCCCCCCTGTTGTACCCTGACTGCACTGATTTCTGCTCTCTCAATATGACACCTTTCACATATTTTTGTGAATGAATTGAACACCCCAACAGGACAGGTATGTCGCTAGCGAGGCTAGCTAGCGGCTAGCTTAACGTCTGGAAGGCGGTGGCACCAGAGCGCCGACCAGAAACGACATTACATCTCACCGTGTGGCTATAATTACTTTAAGAAACCAGAATTTACATATTTTTTTTCCATCAAGACAATGACTTAAGGCTACGGTATTGATTCAGCCTAAACCAGCGCCTCACTGTTCCTGGTTCGGGCCTGGCTGGCACCACTGCTTTGAAGAAAACTGATTGATAACGTTAGCTAAGGTCTCAAAGCTTCTCGAAAGACGTATCCTGTGGCTGGGGGATTCACTATTGAAATACGAAACGATGTGAGACCTCTGTGTGAACAATATAACCAAGCTTTTCGTGGACAGCGTGGACTGATCTGGACATGTCTGTGTCCAATTCACTGGCTAATCCAAGTCAGGGATCATCAGTGGAGCCGCCTCGATTGGTTTTCAGTCAAAAGCAGTAGCCTAATCTGAGCCAAGGTGCTAATCTCATCAATTGTACCCACAGTGACTCTGCCCAGGTCACTATTTCACATGTGTGCAGCAATTTAAGGCAACACCGGTGCAGCACATCTTGCTCCTGTCACCTCTTCATCTACAAGGAGGTAAAGGTGTTCATGTGTTGCATTTATTGCATGCTGCTGCACAGATAAACTAACTTTGCAACAAGAAGATATAAGCAACACCCATTTTACGAGGTGGGTGGGGTCTGCAATGTTTGGCACATGAATAGCAATGTTTATGTATTTTAACAAAGCAGAGCTCTAGGCTAGTGGATAATCTGTCTAATGGACGTCTGCATGGCTATTGAAAATCAATCCCTGTTGAGACATGCTTATCTGTCGGGGTTGATAGAGCTAGAGAAGGTGGGGAAAGAGCACACAGGGCACATTATCTCAAGTAACATCAGCTCTTGATTGGATGCATTATTGCTCCCTGCATGGATGTGTTCCTGAATGCACCATGACTAATGTTTTCCTAAAGTGCTCCGGACTGGAATTGATTCATCCCAGAGCCCCCTCTACATGCACAACCCTCCAAAAAATCCGAGTCATGTTAGCATGTTAGACGGCTGGTATTGATGAGAACCAAATTGCCAAAAGTGCAGCCTGAATGTGTTTGGTATCTGGCCTGAAGCAGAGTGCATTCCAGCAGACAGACACTCCCATAAAACGTGCTCTGTCAGAGGCCTGCTGTGCCGTCTCCCTGCTCTGAACCGAGCTCAGGAGAGTAGCCTGCCGTCTGTCTTTGCTGCCATTCCGCATCAGCGCTCGCCCCTTCAGACACGCCAAAACAACCTCCCCTTTCCCTTCTCCGTGGCAAGCACACACACAATGCCCTTCTCGTTTGTTTAAAGCAGCCGAAGCCACATTGGCTGGGGAATTTTCCGTGTGCTAAGCTAGCTCAGGTGAAGGAAGGCAGAGGAGTCAAGGGTGCTGCCAGTCCTTCCATTGGTATTCTCAGCCACCGATGAATACCTTTACCTGACAGTCTTCTTCAATAGTATCCCTCTGTGGTGTGGAGAGGCTGAGCCACAGAGGCTTGTTTGTCTGTCAGCTGCATTCCAGTATGGCAGGGCTGGGCCCTGCAGAGGGAGGGCAGCCGAGCACATGTAAAGACAGGAAGTGAATTTTGGTTGAGGCTCTTGTCGGTGACGGTTTTGCCTTGTTATTTCTCTTCAGTACTTAAAATACTTGTTGATCGAAAGTAGTTCCTAATTTGACTCAAGTATCAGGCTCATATCTATCATGTTGGCTTTTTTAGCCGTTGAAGCTGTTGAGTTTAAGCCAAAAAAACTGCAACAAGGAAGTGGCACAGTAGCTGTGTTTACCATTGCCAAATATGCAAACCTCGGCAGTAAAACTGGTCATATTTAGGTTACTGTGCAATGTCTGGAGGTGTGAAATGATTTTTGTGTGTCACTTTAAGATTACTCGCCATTTCCAGCACTCAGGATGTGTGTATTTTCAAGATAAATTGAGCGATTTGTGGAGAGTGGTTAAAGCTAATCTCTCACTGAAACACTCTACTCTGCTGGAGGGTCTGTGTACTCACTATCTCCACGAGCTGTCTGCATATTGTATGTCTAAATCACAGAGCCTGTTCCTACCTGCAGGTGAAGAGATACAGCCCTCCTACATCTCTTCACAAGATTTATTAATATTTAACTGTGACATTATACCGTAGAATATGAAGTGGTGTAACAGGTTCCTGGATAGTAAATCTGCTACCATTTCAGTGAATGTAGTGTTTTAAAGCCTATAAATAATCCGAGAAGCTGACTTGTTCCAACAGCTCATCCTTTAATAACTAAGTATGAAGCACAAACATCACTACTCGCTCTTGAATATGTTAGCAATGTCAAAACATCTTGATAAGTGTTTAAACACGAGATTGGCAAGATTTCTTCGGAGGCTAGACCTGCTTCCTTGTTTCAGAAACCGCTTTTATGCAACAAATGATCTCCCACATGGCACCAAGTATCATAGATAAGACACAGCTTCTCTCAAAACAAAACAGTCCATCAGTGGAGCATGAATCAAAAGAGATATGGATGGACAGAAGAGAGCTGAGAGATTATTTCCCTCATATCGGCATGTCGCTGAAAGCTTTTACAATGTAGACAGAAAGAAATACACTGTCATGCTTTTGTTCCCTGATGTTACACTCACAGAATAATCAATTGCAGGAAGGAATTTTATCACACGTTTTATATGAACTTAAAAAATATGTCTTTAGTTGGCTGGGTAGTACAAAAAAGTGGCTGCACTACTTGGTTCACATGATCTCAAAAATTCAGACACAGCTGGCATTAACGAAAGTGTGTGTAGTAATCGAATTTCATACACCATTTGCTTCACTCGACACTGATGTATCTGACACATACTGTTGTACTGTACTGTAGCCTTCACAGCTACAACTGCCTGGGGTCCATTTTTATTTAGCTAACAAATTGGCTGCTGTGTTATTTGGCTTCAGTGTGGGCTCTCTGGTTTAGATGTGAGCCTCAATTGTACTGCTGCGTCTCAATCCCAGGAAATTGCTGGAAAGGGGGGGTCAAAGGTCAGAAGAGTACAGTATGCAAGTTATGCGGCTCTGCACAGTCTTTATGGCATGAAGGAGCTTACATCATGCTAGGGCAGTAGCCTCCAGGGCTGAAAAATAAAGCCAGCGGAGAATTGCAGTTCCTCAAATGACCACTGGAGGCTGGCTCCAAAAGGGAATCAATCCCCATAGCCCTCCATGTTGAAATGTCCAACTTTAAAGCAGAAATAAACTTGTTTAAAGCCTGGTACAATAAAAAAAACGGTTTGGATCTCTATAGCAGATTTTAACATTTGTGTCAACTGTACGGGGAGTGAAATTTTTTTTTATAACTAGCCTGTTTATATTTTATTAAAGCTTAAAGTTGGGCATAACTAAGAGTGCAGCCACTTTGCATGGTAGGAGTATTATAGTCCATTGAAGGTGGGGGCCCATTCATTCATATAAAAGGCAGCTCAGTGGCGCATCAAGCCAGAAAAGCTCAACTGTTGCATATAAAATTACCCTGATGAGTGGCACTGCTTCAGCACTGTGTGACCCATATAGCAGGTGCACAAGAGACTTCCACCGGCCAGGCCGTCCTCTTCTAGTTAAGCGCTCCACTAACTTGAATGTGAAGAAAAAGGTCCAATCGTGTGGTCCTTCTAGACTTTCCAAATGTTATTGGGCCGAAAGGATCAGATTCTGATCGTGACACAAGTCATTTCTCAGGGGTTGTGACCAGTGGTGTAGTGGAGGGTATATCTCTTTCTCTGGCCATCTACAATATACCCACCTATCAGCCACAAAGCCATGAGGATATATAGGAGAGTACTTACTCCACGGTAACCTACCCATCTACCCTGTAGTACACCCACCTCATTAACTACAACTACACCACTGGTTGTGACGTGCAAAAAATGTATCTTCTGATTTACTGGCGTCTCTTTTGGCATGAAAGTCAATGGGGGAAAAAATCATTTTGGGCCACATAGCATCACCTGACATATAATTACACTGTGCACTTCCTGGGGGCCTGTTCAGAATGGGAGTCCACAAAACAATAGTTGACGTAACGTTTGCAGCGTCCATTATTTGTATACGGTCTATGATCATGCGGAATCATGCGGAATCAAATGTAAAAATTTGTTTTATTAGAAGTTATTAAAGCTAACAGTCTTGTGCAAGGGCTCTGATTTAAATAAGGAGTATTTGTTCTCAGATCTTCCAGTGTGAACACATTTCCTATGACTCCACTTTTAGAGGAATTTGTCTACCGCCTTGCCTATATTTAGACAGATTATTCTGAGAGCTGATTCATGTTGCCCAAATGCCACAAGAGGTAAGGAATCTGTCCAGCCACCACCAGTCACCTCCCTTTGCTGACTCACAGCCACAAACACACATGACACTCAAAAAAAATCACCTGAGATGTTGACTCCGCTGTGAGTGGCCAGGTACTTCTGCTTTGTGTGTTTATCAGAAAAAAGGAACCAGTGCACATGTTCTGTTTCTCCATTTGTACCAGTACAGAAAAATCTGGACTCTCTTTGTTGCGGTGGCATAGAATAAAAATCATAGAAAGAAAGGCAAAGAGACAGTTCTATCTAATGTAAGCCATACAACAGGGTTTTGTAAAGTGAATTTATACATATGATCTCTGACAAGGCAGAAGTGTTTTGGCATTTCACCCTCAATCTGCTCATCTCCCATTGTTTGCGCTGAGTTTTTTGTGTTTTTATTAATGTGTCGTTGGTAGAATGTGTATGTTACTGAGTGCGCATCATAGTCTGGAGTGGTTTGGAAAGTGTGTTAAGTGCGTACTCTACTTTAGCATAGTATGTCTGTTCAAGTCACTGTCTGCCTGCTGGCCAGTACCAAAGCCCTTCACTTGGATCAAAACTGATCCAGCCCGGCATCAGGTAGGCTAATAATTATCCAGCCTGCTTTGATGAGATAGTTTCTTTTATTAGCAGCAGCCAGATGTGGGCACTTTGTCTTCGGGCATGTTCCATCTTTCGCAAGAATAATCTTTCACATATACACAGATTAAGCTGCTGTAATGCCCCATCATGTGTGTGTGTATGGTGGTGTTTCTGATTAATTTAGCCACTTATGGTTTAAAATAAGAGTCTGAGTCAAAGAGCCATCACAGCATCTTTCAAACTGCAGGGCTAATCAGCAGCATAAAACAAAGTGGTTGAAACTGAAGTTAATTGTTACTGATTTATGAAACGTTTCATCAGGGTCCCTGGGGTCCCTGTCCTTCAGTGTTATAAGGCACTAAAATCCTCTTATGCTTTTTTTGGTGACTACCAAAAGACTGGATTGCAAAATCCCCTTAGCACGGTCTGTAGATTAAATAGATGTTTTGTTTTTATATAAAAATGATATAATAACTGTCAGAGATTTTCATCGCATCAGTATAGAGAATAACATCAGTCAAGTGCCTATATACACCCGCTCTATAAGCCACTTGGTACTTAAACAACACTACCAACCAGTGTTTCTATTAAGATTATAGTAATGGTTTGCTATATGTGTTGCTGTGGTTAGTGGGTTGCATGAAGCGAGAAATGTGCCCTATTTAGATTACACACCAATACTGATGTAGGAAGTGGTTGACACAAGCGGCCCGCAGCATTTTGATCTGGTCACTTAATCGACTCCTATCAGTCTCTAGTTTGGATGTGAGTCTCTCACAAACCTCCCTCTGTGTGTGATGTGTGTGCATACACGGTGTCTGAAGTTGTTGTTGGCCTCCCACATTGCTGCAGGGCTTTTGTCCAGGCCAACTTGTATTTGGTTCTCACCAAGAAGGAGCTGCGAGGCTGACTGGGCATTTTTGCTCTTGACTGGAGTCTTGAATCCCATTTGACACACATGCATCATGCACTGAGACATATAACCTACATACAGTACTACACACACTCACACATACATGTAGACGCACACGTACACATGTGCCCTTGAGCTGCACTAATGCAGGGAGACAGTGCTTTTTTTTTTTTTATTGGTGTTTTATTTCTAGGGCTCCGTCTCTGCAGTGTCCTCATTTTCCAGCTGACTGCCAGATCCTGCCTCGGCACCCAAGAGCCAGGTTTTCCTGGAGCCAGACAAGGCTAAGTGCTGGATGGCCTCTCGAACATACATTTGGGATGTTTCTCACCCCTGCATCTGTTTTTCCCTTCCTTCCTGTTTGGCACCCGTCTGTCTTAATCATAGACTTAACCTAAGTCCCAGATGTAATATATTCCTACCAGATTCTGTATATTCCGGTCGCGTCTGGGTTCAGATGAGATAGGTGGTGGTTCACATGTGGCATTAGAATGCGTCTCAAATTTTTTTCTCGACTGACCTCTTTTGATTATATTACGCTACCCTACGCACATTTGATTTTATTCCTGAGAAGCTGCAACCACCACTCAGCAGAAAAAATATAAAAGTGTGTGCTCAGCTGTATAGCTAGAGCCTGCAGCAGGTTAATGCACACTGACTAAAAGTTAAAGTTCACCAGGTTGTCCTTCTTTAATGTGTCAGCGATGTGTTCACATTTCAGTATTCACATACATACTGCCCTGGTGACCTTCATGTGTGGCCTGAGTGCATTTGTGCAGCTGTGTTTAGGGCTGTCTGCTTGTTGTCGCTTCATCTAAGAGGCAGTTAAGTTTGAGCCAGACCTCAGCTCACCTGAGGGTTGGAAGGGTTGTCTTGGTAGAATGTGTGTTAGCAGGTTGGGTTGGGCTTAGGAATAGTTTGCTAAACAATTGAGTTCAGTGGACTTGTGCTCTGGAATAAACCCAAGGTCAACATTTATTTAGGGAAATAACATGAGTGTCAAAGTCCATGCTCAGCTGATAGGCTCGCCTTTCCCCTAACAGCATTTGCACTCACACCTCTCAATTAGCATTGTACTTTGTCAGCTTATCCCTGCTTTATCATTATCATAGATTTGGGGAAATGAGAACGGGATAACATTCTCTGTTGAGAATATCATACTGGGCTGCTGCACTACACGTAGATGAACCAAACGGTATGCATGCAAAGATGGCAGCCTCCACAGCTGCAAATCAGCTGAAGCTAGAGGAAATGGAATCTGCCTGCACTGTGCTGTTGTTTGTAAAGGGATTTGCTGTTGCAGTACAAGCCAGAACAATGGAGAGGGAGAGCAGTGGAAAGAGTAACATGATGTGTCCATCTGCAACTCCCTTAGGCCCCGATTGGGTTGTAGAGGGATAAGGAGTTTGCATTGGAAGGCTTGGCCCAGTGTGTTTGGCTGTGGATCACAGCTCCACTGAGCAGAGCCCAGGCTCGGTTTCCACTGTGAGCCGTCTCTTTTGTATGCCTCAGAACAATATTGCTGGCCTAAGCTACAAACACCCATGGCAAACACACACATACACTTTGCCTGTTGTCATTGCACGCCACCCTGGGTGGTCCGTTACGTCGCGACAGAACAGACAAGACTGTTCTTAAAACCGGCCTGAAGCCATATTCCTGCTCAACAATGGGAGGAAGTGAAATGCCCATTGTGTTGTGTGTTTGGTCATGTTTCCATACATAGCGCAGCCATGATTGTGTCTACTGTCCATCTGCAGCATTCGCAGCCAGCAAACATCAACATCCTGGTGATTTATTGCCAGCTGTTTATCAGTGCTGTTACACATGCTTATTATCAAACTGTATCACTGCAGGCAGGGGTGTGATGGATTTTTCTGTCGGCAAGGCCTGTGTGTTATCCTGAGAAGACCTTGTGGAATCAAACATGCATTGTCCATGTGTGTGTGAGTGAAATGTTTAGAAAGTGATGATGTTATTCTTTGATGTGTAGTCTTATCCTCTGTTTTGAATCAACTTTGCTGTGCTGTTTGTTTGGAAGATTAGTGTTTTGTGTGTGGGCAATTGGTGTAGAAAGTGATCAAGAGTGGGTAAAAGAATGGAGAGGGATGACAGAGTGCCCTGAGGCCATGTTAATAAGGACTCCTCTCTCTCTCTCTCTCTCTCTCTCTCTCCCCCTCTCCCTCTCTCTCTCTCTCTCTCTCTCTCTCTCTCTCTCTCTCTCTCTCTCTCTCTCTCTGTCTTTTCACTCCTTTCTCCCTTCCCTTGACGATAGCAGGAGCAGCCAGATCATTGCTTCACTCTCTGGCATTTTCTCTCTGGCTTGCCCACCCCTCCCTTCCTCTTGCTCTCTCCAGCTCCTTCCTTTCATGTTTCCTCCCTCCTTCCAGTTTTCTCCAATCCTCCCTCCCTCGATCCCTCTTTGAACCCTCAGGCCGCAGATCAGCTCATTGCCAGGAGAGAAAAGGAAAGGAGGCGAGAGGGCGGGCGGGTGGGAGGAAGGGAGAAAGGGTGGTGAGGGAGATAGAGGCACGGCCTCTTATGAAGATGGATTGAAGAGGTACAGAAACATGCAGGCCTGCAGAGATGAGCAGACGGACAGAAAGGGAGTCCAAAAGGTGGATGTCAGGCCAAGTGCAGTGTTCGCAACCTCTGTTGTATATGTAGAAAACAAAAAGTAATCATTTTGCACGTCTGAGCTCGGAGTATCTCTAAAGGTGTGAAAAATCAGACGCATATTTAACAGCCACAAAGTTTACAGCTCCTTCCTTACCTCTCACACCAGTGCAGCCAGCCCTGTCTACTTATAAATAGAATTGCTAGCAAAAGGGGATGTTGGTTTCTTTGTATCAGTTAAGTGTCAGCACACACAAACAACTGTGATTCCACATTGCTTCACTTTATTTCACACAGTTGCCATTCTTTCAGTCTGTATCCAGCTTCCCTGTGAGACCTCCAGGGAATAGAAAGTAGTTCTGGCTTTACTCATTCAATTAGCTTTCCTGTGCTAGCTGGTGTATTGGTGTTTTGTTTTTTTTGTACACGTGGTCCTTTTGGATCTTGTGTAAAGCAGAACAACTGTCTCAAATCTCTCTCCTCAACATTTTCTGTCTCTTTGTTTCTGACAGTACTGGCATAAAGGATGCTTCAGCTGCGAGGTCTGCAAAATGACTCTAAACATGAAGAATTACAAAGGCTTTGAGAAGAAACCATACTGCAATGCGTAAGTCGTCCCTAACTCATCATATTGTGTATGTCATTGAGCACGTTTCATGTTTCTGTACCCAACTGGTTCAGCCCGCATCCTAAAGACTCTGACAGCAGTGTTTAATCTGTCCACAGTCAGAAATAGGACCCTCCAAATGTGTGTGTGTGTGTGTATAATCATGTTGCAACCCAACCAAGGCCCCCTCTATCCCTCTGTTGTTTATCAGTGACTATTCCAGCTCCCCCCTCAGAGAAAAGGCCCATAGTGGTGTGGGAAAGTGCCTCCCTCCTCCTCCTCGGCAGGGAGAGGGAGGGGGGGGGGGGGTATCAACAAAGGAAATTCCTCAAGTTCCTCTACAGTGACACGGGCGGACACACTGAAAACTAGCATGTCCACTCACGCTTCAGCACATACTCACACACTAAAGGCTCATCGGGAATCCATGGAATCCCCCTCTGCCATTACTTATAATGATTTTCTCGCTTTCTCTGTGTGTGTGTGTGTGTGTGTGTGTGAGAGTGAGTGAGAGAGAGAGAGAGAGAGAGAGAGAGAGAGAGAGTTAGAGGGTGAGTGCATGTTCTGCAAGGGAATGCAAAAAGAAGGCGTTGCTTCATGTTCTGACAAGCTCTTTTGCATTTTTTTCCGAACTGCCATTTTATTGCCAGCAAAGTAAATCAAGACGTCATGCTGGCATTGTCATTCTCAACCCCAGTGGAAACTATATAGTAGCATGGTGGCTTGTGGTCAGCTGTTTTCTATAGGCTTTGGCTTCTTTTATGATTAGTACCAGGAACAAGTAATTTGTTCAAAGCCTGGAGTAAAATATCACTGACACTTTTTTCCCCTCTTGTACATGGGGTGGGGGGACTCTAGCAGACACTCAAATTTGGCTGCGTTGAGTGTTGTCATAGGTGCACTAGCCACAAACAGCCATTAATTAATGTCTCTTTTTTTCTAGAAAGGTCTTTGCAGCTTGCTAACAACAAGCACTGACAGGGTGTGACTGACTTTAAAAACTTAGAGGAGCTCTTTCCAAGTTTTCCTCAAATCACTCTTTATTTCCCCGGCTCTATATATTCACAAAATTGGGTCACACCACTCAAGATAATTGCACATTTTTCTCTCAAGCAGATATATTCCCATCCCTGTGAAAGGTCACATTTTAACCTGAGAACATGAAACTGAAAAAAAGCAAAAAAAAATTCTCTCTAGATCTGAACTCTACATAGTATGCAAAAAATTTCCAGGTTAACCAAATGTGTTGATCTGATTCTGGAGTTCAGCGAGGTCACAGGTGATTGTTTGCATCTGTCTTCATGTATAAGCTTGAAAATCACACAGTGGGCACTTTTCTTATTGGATTATTAATGTTTTCATATTATCAAAGTCACAGATGTTAGTAATAACATTAATGAGGACTCTGTTCTGCTCAAGTGCCCCAGCATACCATACCACAGTGAGCCAGCATAAACACCACCAGGACCCTGAAACTAAAGCAGCTAAATGGATTTGAGCCCTTATTACTTTTATTATTTACACCTGTGCTTTTCTTACTTTGACATGTCAAATTGTCTCCTGTGAAAAAGGCCTGTTTGTGCTTTATTACCAGCCATGACAGTGTTGCGACAATTGGAATTGATTTCAGTTTGTGAGTATGTGCGTGTGTTTCAACTTGGCAAAATGTGGTGGCACGTACTGTAGCGACAACCATCACAGCTCTTGTGAATATTTTACCAAGTGTCTGTCTGTCTGTGGACAGATTTTCTCACTGCGATTGCGTCGCGACCATGCACTTTGCAGGCACGAAACTTTACAGGTGTGTAGCTTAGATCAAAATTAAGAGTTCAAGATGGGTTTGGTCCGAATAGGGGAGTAAGAAGCAGGGAAAGGGCCGCTGGCACCCACACTTAACGCCCCTAGTTCATGAAACTTTAGTGGTGTGTAGTTGTGATGCAGTGAAGGTCGAGTTCGAAGACTGGTACGCTCCAAGTATGGGGGTTCAAACATGTAGGGCTAAGTCATCTAGATGCACACTGCTCTTTTACAGGTCAGCCCATTGCTAATGGTGCTGTGTCCGTAGTTGAGACAAAAGCATAGTAAACAAAATATTAATCATAGCAAAGTTCTTCAAAATGTGTCAAATATTATTATTAGTAGTAAACATCTCGGTCCTTAAATCTCACTGCGACCCTGTCCATACTTTGAATCTTTCACTTTCAGTTTAAGGTGTTAACCAGCCACAGCAGGTGTCGTCCTTTTATCACCTTTTATTTTCACAGACTAAAGTGGCTTCCTTTCCCTTTCCTGCCTCCGATGTTCCCTCTGCTCCCCGCGCCAGCAGGAGCAAGGCCCTTGAGAGCCTGTTTATTATGCCTCTTTTTGTTTGTTTAAAACAAGCCTTGTTCGAGTAAACATCATCAGCAGAGAGGAGCCTCCCGCTTCAAGAGAGGAATTCAGGCTATGCTCTCTGTCATTATTCTGTGGGATAACTACTTTATCATTACTCCTCTATATTTGTCCTCAGTAATTGATATAGGCGTTGTTTGTTTTCTCTGTATTCCCACCCACCTCTTCCCTGAGAGTCCCATCCCTGATTAGATGCTGCAGTCATGGGGTGGGGGGGGTGTATTGTGGAAGATTTAGGAGGACAGATAAGTGGACAGAAAAATTCTTCATTTCCCCAGGAGACTGTGGGAGCCATTGGTTGGAAGCTGCCTTAATGACTGATGGTCCAGAAATTAATTTGAACATCAATGTGGTGTTATTAAAAGTTGTCAGACATGTCTTGATATAGTGTTATCATTTACAGCGCCAGGCAGTTTTCTTCCATTTAACGCTATCTTTTATCATCTTGTTGATAAATAACCGGTCAAGATTATAACCACTTTCACAGTGTGGTGTGACGCTGCTTCCTGGGTTGTGCTGCCTCATGTATTAGTCTGAGAACGGGCTCTCGTTCAAAGATATATGAGCTTTGTTGTATAATGGATTCTCCCACACTGTATAGCAGACATCTCTGCCAGTTGAGTTCTTCCTCTTTTCATCAATGCTGCCTCCACTAACTACAGCTCCTGTCCTGTGATGTGTGTGTTTCGATGAGACTTCTGTCCAGATTTTACATGCAGATGAAATGTTCCTGCTGAATGATGCATTGCAACCTTTCCAGGTCTCACAGGGTCAAGCCGGCCACAAGATCTCCTGGTTCCACTATGCAAACAGGCCTCTCCTCCTGCACAGTAGGCGGTTTGTGTGTGTGCGTGTGTGTGTGCGTGATTACACATGCGTGGCCCCTTCACTCCTCCACCCCTCCATTCTGATAACTCCCTCTTTAGTGTTCACAGGGCTAACTGAGTTTGTGCATGTGTCACCCACTCCCGTCTGCGACTTATTACCTTGTTATACAACCTGACAGATAGATGAGTGTTCTTGTGACTCACTCATAGCCTCAAAACAGGCATGAGGACGCGAGCACACACACATAGACAGGCGTCGCAGGATCTCACTGAGTCACCAAGCTTATATCTTCAACCATGTTATGTGTTTGTGTAGCAATTTCCTGGCCCTTAAGTGCAAGGACAGTTTCTAAAGACGCATTGAAGATGACAGCAACGCTGCTCACACAGACACTGGTTGTGAGGGTGTGTGGCTTTAACGCACACACACCCCTCTGCTTTAGACGAGCAGGGGTTTTCAGACACAGTGATGCTCTGTGAAAGGAAGCGTGTTTTCCACCACAAACCAGACACGCCCAACTCCAGAGAAAACATGAGCGTATATTATTAGTTACGGAGCTTTGATCAAAGTACAGAACCCCCTAAAATAAGAGGAATACACTGCTGGTAAAATAGACCAAAGGGGCAACATTTATGGCAGATATGCTTTCGTCCTATGCAACTATATTCTTCAGAAACTGCCAGTCAGGATCGCTGGGCTGGGTTCTTGAGATGGAAATGACAGTACTGATGAATGCCCTGTTCAGACCTGAAAAAAAGTTGTAGTTTCACATAGTGTACGTTTGAGAGAAAGGTGGCGAACCCAGAGAAAAAAAATACGCTAACATGGGAAGAACATGCAAAGTCCTCACAGACAGGCCCCAGCTGGTCATTGGGTTTGAACCCTCTAGCTGTGAGCCCAACCTGAAGTTGACATATAAATCCTAAATCAGCATTTGTCTTTTCATTCTGTTTAAACTTGGAGTTTCGGCACAGCTGCAGATAAAGATTAGGCTGCACTAATATTATTAGTGTCATGCTTTTTGTAGAATTAGATTCCAGCGCTGGCTGTGTAGGAATGTTCCCGTCTCTGAAATAATCCTAACATTTCCAAAAACTCCTGAGCGTTGTAAAGTCCAGAAGCCAAAATTATTGGAAAAACATGGATGTAATAATTGCCAAAATTCACAACATGGTTTTTTAAAAACATTTATTATTCTGCCCATGTCCATATTTGTTGGTGCCCCTTACAAAATGCTTTCCCTGGGGTTATAAAACTGCTCTCCTGCTTGCCGCACTCAAAGGGAGGATGAATTACATTTATTCATTAGAGAAAGTTAATCTAATATCTAATCTCAAAAGACTCATTAAATGCAAAAAATCACCAGTCACCTATTGGCTTTTTTTTTATGAGGGATGATGGCATAAAATGTGACGACAGACATCAAAAGCTTTGTATGTTAAAAAAAAGTGACATCCAGTAGAACTCTAGTAGCCACTTTGCCTCTTCATTTCAGATGTCATAGAGAATTATGGAGGTTTGGACTTAATATATGACTAACAAATGAAAAAGACAGTGGTGTGTCTTTGTAGGAGGCACCTTTTTGCCTCTGTGATTAGATACCTCACTACAATAAAAGAGAAGCTTCATTTGCATTGTTTGATCAGCTTGTTCACAGCCTGCCCGGCCTCGGCTGCTAACGTAGCAAACCACTACATCTTAATGTTGCCGATAGCTGCCATTTCAGGAAAATGAGCGCTAGCAGTTGTAAAAGCCCGAGTGCGCACAGACCTGCATGTGTTTGTGCGGATGAAAGCAGGGATCGAGTGCTTGGGTTCGTTGTATATAACAGAGCTTGAAACGCCAACTTTAATCAACCTCTCCAACTACATCCACGTTCCGCTTCCTACTCTGAAATTATTTTGGGGGATTTCTTTAATGTGGCTCCTGTATCTTTTTTTAACAGTATTTTATGTAAAGTGCGCCAACCACAATCCTTTTGTTCAAGTTTTTACATCCCATAATCACACCAGGCCGAATGCTAATTCAGTTTGTTTACCAAGTCGTCAAGGAAACGGTAAACATACAGTCCAAATGGGTTACCCAGAGGCACGGATAGTGGTTGAAGATTTTTGAGGTCACCCGGCACCCTGAGGCAGCCTGGGAACTGCAGTCCATATGAGCTGTTAGATAAGCTGTGAGGACTCTTCCCCTCCTACTGGATTTCAGCCATGTGGTTTTGCTGCCTTAAGGATCACACTGAACTGGCAGGCACCATTATTTGTGGACCTTAAGCCTCCAGTGTATAAAAACACTGACTTACGCCTCGCACGCACAAACCATTGACAGCAGTTTAGGCAATCAATAAATAAGCGTGCGATGAATGGCTTTTGGAAGGATGCTTGGTGTGCTGCATGTGTGCATGTCTGCGTGTTCTGCTTACTTGTGTGTATTTATGTTTGTTTCAGGCGAGCATTTTCTCCTGAGCAGCAGGAGATCGGGTGGTTATGGGTCTGTGACTGTCAAGAAAATTCCCAGAATCCATTCAAAAAAGAGACTCGCCCTCATGCTCCGCTGAAAGGGGCTGCCCATGACATCATTCACACTCACCCACTGTCTCTTTGACCCTGTTGCTGTGTCTGCAGAGTGCTGTTGCTTCCTGTTATCCCCCATAGGGCTATGCCTGTGTGTGTGTGTGTGTGTGTGTGTGTGTGTGTGTGTGTGTGTGTGTGTGTGTGTGTGTGTGCACAAGTGTGTGCCTGTGTTTTGTAAGCATGGAAAGCTTTTTCCACACCTGCTATGGCTCGCCTCCAAAACTCTGCAACCTTGAGGCTCTTGTGCCCCCCCCCCCCCCCACACACACACACACACAGCCCCAGCCTGCACTTCCTCTTTTACAGACTACCTTGGCTCCCACTGACAGAGCATTGTGTGTTGTACTGACATGCTTTTTGTCTACAGGGGCTCCTAACTCAACCTCAGGACCACCTTGAATAACAAATGCCCCCACTGTGGGGCCACAGACTGCACACTGCTTGAGTTATGCTGTTTTTTCCTCTTAGAGTCTAGGCATGAGCGCCACAGTGGGAGTCTGAGTAAAAGCTGGCATCTGCCTGTGTGTATTTACCGTGTACTGACTTTCTTTGCTGTTTTGTGTGTTTATTTTACAGACACTACCCCAAAACATCATTCACCGCTGTGGCTGACACTCCAGAGAACCTCCGCCTCAAAAAGCAGAGCAAAATGCAGAGCACGGTAACTCTTTCTCTCTGCTAGTAGCTACCAAACTCCAGCTTTCAACAGAAAAACACACACAGATTGCACACATTTTGGCGTGGTTCCACAAAGGAAGCAATAGAGAGGCATGCTTAATTCGGAAAGCCTGACTTGAGTTAACCGTAAAAATTGATCTGGGCTTGTCTGTTGGCTTACAAAGCCAACTTTCAAATAAAACAATCAGTGTAATTCAAGTTTGTACATACAAGATAACTGCGTGCTCACAGCTTGAGGACAGACCTGAGAAGGCAAGCATGCAATTGACTGCCAGTGGACAAGTAAGAGACTTTAAGAGAAGGCTTATAATCATGTAAGAGTATGATTAATACGATGTCATGGAGACAAATAAGGCAAAAGTTATTGTCACTGTTCAGCTGTAAGATGATAGAGTTGGTTTAACCAGTGGGCGGAGCTTTGTCTTAAAGTCAGCCGTTTCCAACATGGCGGCCAGGTCACGAACGTTCTCATTTTACAGCTAAACAGTACCCTTAAATATATTTCTAAAATAGGCAATGCAGTAACAGAATCTTGATTCCTATTTGATCAGCGCTGCCTAATTTACAGTTAGACTGCAGTTTTCGAGTGCTGACTGACATGATTGACAGCTGCATTAGACTCTCCAGCTCTGGTTGGTTGTTGTTCCTGCTGCGCTGCAGTCTGATTCTAGCGATGCAGAGTAGAGACATGATTTTTACTCAAACTATCTGTCTCATGTACTTCTGTCAGAATATAGTGACAGTTGTACCAAAAATGAGACTGTTATTTTCAGAAAAGTTACCAACTGTGGCTTTAAATTATATTAAAAAGTTTTTGTTTTTTTTATATAGATTGGAAATATGAAATAGGATCTTGCTTAACTCTGCTTTGCAACACTTCCCATTTACTTTTATTGCCAGTTGGAAAGAAGGGCCCTTGTTACGTAAGGAAGCATTGCAGCATAAATGTTTTTAACTGTAGTGGAAAGCACATTTATCTTTTGAGTTTGATTAAACTGGCCTTTCACTTGAGTTTTGTAATTCTGCCTAAGCTCGCGTTTTAGCTCAGCCTGAAAACTTTCCTGATTAGAACCAGGTTAGTCTGGAAATAGTGCGTTTTCACTTTCTGCTTGACCACATTTGAACCTATCTGTGGAAGCTGAACTTCCTGAAAATCACAGATGTAGGTCCTTGACGCTTTCAAATCTGTGTAACTGAAGGTCATCAGAAGTCTTCCATGAAACTGATTGGTTAAATGTAAGGTGGGATTTGCTTTTTGACGCACCCAGACTCAAATAAGACACACATTTTGTAATAATCCCGCTTAACCAGTACTCTAACAGCCCTCTTGTTTCACGCCGCAGCTCTCAGCAGTGTTAATGTGTCTGGCTGTCATTTCTGTGCTTCTTTATGATGGTTGCAAATTGGACAATGGCCTTGTAAATTGTGTGCTGTCATACCATAGCATGTATGCTGTGGCCCAGAACAGATGAACTACTCTTTTCTTTGCATCTTTGTTGTAGTCCACTCCTTATTTTGCAGGGCCACCCCAGTGTACTGACCACATATCCTCCCAAATTATCTCTGCACCTATTTGCCTTCAAATAGCCCCCAGATTTAGGTCCCCAGTCTGATTTGTAACCACAGAAAACACTACTACGACTCTGTCTCCAGAAGCTAAAATAACAAAGACCCAAATAGAATCTAATATATAAAAAAAACCCTCATCAGACCAAAATATCCATCTGAACTGGGTCATGTGTTACTGCCTTGATAAAGATGGCTCTGATAGAGAGTCAGAGAGATTTGCACTCACCAACCGACTTTTAACGATGTTTTCCCAGGTTGTCTGTCTTTGGTTAAAGAAAGCATAACTAATGACACATGGAGCGGCTCTAAAACGTTATTATATATGGTAGCAAACAAGTGGTAGACAGTTGTCAACCGTGGAGACTGTCATGTGAGGTTTCACTTCTCTTATTCATGTGCTGATGTCTGGAGCATGTTCCTTAGTATTTCAGGAACTTGTCTATCAAAATGATCAATAAAGTAACTACAGACAAACTTCTTGGAAGCTGCATTACACCTTACAAGGCAAAATTACAGAAACATTCACAGCTCAGAGAAAAGCCTCTTTAAATTCACTCATTTTTAACCTTATTAGTCACAAAAAAATACCGATAGATGCTGGAGGGAGTGGTATATTAATCTGGGTGACTTTTAACTCCTCAGAAAGAAACAAAGGAAAGATCCATAGCGAGCAGTTGAAGGAGAGGCTTGTTTTCTTAACATGTAGCAGAGGAGAGTGTTTTCTGGAAGGGCTTATCAAAGAAAGTGCCTTCCTTGTCTTATCCGTGTGTCAGTGCCAAACACTACGGATGAAACTGGGGTGTGTGTGAGAAGGGGTTTTTGTGGAGTATTGGGGTGGGGTCAGTGGTCATGTGGGGAGGGGCATAACTGAGGGATCGAGAGACAGATGGTGTTTTTCTACATGGATTGTGCATCCAAACAACCCCCACAAACACTCAACCATACACTAAGAGAGACAGTCATTATACTAATGGTTTATCATAGTCACTTGCCTAAGAATGAGATTATTAAAATGCAAAAGATGTCTGTATTTGGTGAAGGATTTGTGGAGGCATGACTAAAGACTGATGTTCTGTCTCGGTCGTCATAGTGGACAGGAAACTATGCTTTCAGTAGAGATACCCAAAGCTTTTAACACAGGAAGATAAGTCTAAAATTGTTTATGATTAAAAACTTCCCCTTAAAAAGAGAACACAGTTTACAGTAAACACAGTCCTCTCCTGAGAAGGATTGCTCAAATCTGCTTTTGGGTAGAGAAACTGAAGAAAAATGTGCTGATTGTGCTGCAAGTTAAACAAACTCCCTTAAAGAAAATGTCGTTTTAAAGAGCTCCTTGTTAAACTACAGAAATTTGAGTTTCTTGGGATATTTTAAAATGTATTTTTTTACCCATTTCAAAAGCATCCATATTTGCGTGCTCGCATTCAATTGTTATAGAGTAATGTTGGACTCTTGCACCAAAAAGTATAACATAAGAAAAGCAATGTCAGTTGACCAAAAGCAGAAAACAAGTGCAGTTTCAAAAAAAATTTATTCAACAACAAGGCTCCAGTTAGTCTATTAAATCATAAATTCAAAATTAACATAAGAAAAATCAGCAAACTTTCTGATGCTGCTGTTACATAGATTAGAGGCAGCACTAAAGGAACGTCTCTAAAGTTCGGAGGTGCTCTTCTCCTGATCACTTCAGCAAGCATGAGCTAACACAGCAGCAGCTGCTTACATCTAACACCTCACCTCACAACTCACAGCAACACTGAAATGGCTTGAATCTGTCATTAAACCCATTAATAACCATTGGGTGACGTTAGCTTTGTGATGCTAACAGTTAGCCTTGTCACTGTATGCATGCGGGTGTGCGTGAGCGACTTCTAGCTCTGAACCAGGACTGACGTTTTCCACTGATAACGGTACTGAATGTTAAGCTAATCCTCTTTCTTAGAGCAACTGGGAAATAAAACGTGGAATACACAACCTGTTACACCTCAAACCTCTGCCATCTCTGACAGCCATCTCAAGGCATTGGTTTTTTACCTTTTAACCAAGCATGTTAGTGATTAGCTTGCCTTGCTGCAGCAAACCTCATTAACGTCAGTGATCTGAAAGAAGTATGGCAAATCAGTAACACATTGTCAGACTAGATGGCGAAACACAATTTAAGGTGTGCTGCTGAGTTTATTTTATAATGAGCTTTTTAGTTTTACAATACGGGACGATCCCGTATTACATAGTACAGATGGCAACCTATTCCTCTCTGTAGGTAGGCAATGGAAATTGTGCCACTGGTTACAGAAACAATCTGATTTTGTTCATGCTGCATGTGCAACACTGTTGTTGAAGCCCTGTTTTTAGCTTAGTAAGGTTGTTAGTAATGTTACAGACGCAGACAGTATAACAGGTATCACAGCTTCACAAGGACATTAAAAAAAATGCTAAAAAACAAAAACAAAGCTGTATTTGCTCATTTAAAGTCAAATTACTTTCAGAAAGAACCACCATTGGCGGTTGGCCACCACGATTAGCCACTGGGACTAACCATAGACAGTAATGTGATGGAAGTGGCACCCATAACAGTTTCTACGGTCTAGCTGTCTGGAACAGTGTGAATATATAAATGTAACGTTCCCATGTTTGATTTTGGGCAGCAGTTACTCTATATGTTGAATGAATACTGACATCAAATCACATCCCTACTACTCGCATGCATTCATTCAAATAAACACAAGAAGTTTGTGCTTTAGCAAAGGATCAACACTCAGTGAATAACCTCTGAAGCCCTATGATAAGCTGTTATGGCAAGGCTTAACTATACAGACCAGTGAGCAGTGATAACTAACATGTCTTTGGGGTCATCGGGTGGGCACCTCCTTTCACCAGTGTTTCGTTTAGTTGGTCCCACAACACCTCCAGGAGGCTAGACAGTGACCTCTGGCGTCCCAGAGACACTCCCCTAATGCCAGGTCTCACCTTGCATGATTCAAATAGGCCACTCCCACACTTAAATAACCTTCCTCTTCCTGGATTTCCTCCTGAGAGGAAGTGGGTCTCTCTACCTGATCTCAAGGAGTTATGTACCCTACTTAGTGGTTCCCCCTGCTGGCCCCCAACTGACATTATTTCTACGCTTCAAGATACATTGGCTACACCTAATGTTTATGTTGTAGTTAACTTAGTTATTTTTCAGATGATATTTTGCAAGTGTGTTTGTGTCAGTGTAAGGAAGTTGAAGGTGTTTGTGGAGAACTGTGTCCAACTAACTCCTCACCAACACTGCCGCTGGGTTGCTACGGGAACCCTATTGCTATGGTAGCAGGGTAGAGGTTTGTCACACCTCATTACAAGACTTTGTGGGGGGAAACAGAAAGAAACAAGACGGAGAGAAGGAGAAATAAAGAAAGTGGAGAGAGCGAATTGGGGAGGAGGAGGAGAGCAATGAGGCGCACATGAGCGAGGAAAAAAAAGGAAGAGCAGGAAGGCACCAACACAAGAGAAAGAGGGAGGAGTGCAGGGTGAAAGAGGAAGAGATAAAAGTAAATCCCCAGAGGAAGGAAAGCTGGAGGAATGCAAATAGAAGCGCCGAAAATGATCATAATGAGGAAGAGCTGCAGCTCTACGAGATGACTCCGTCAACTGCTGTTGAAGCAGGAAAATATGAATGAATGAAAAAGGAGCACAGTGAGAAGGCAGTGTGGGTGGGGAAAGAAAGCAGAGGCATGATTGGAGGAGAAGAAGCTGTTGCACAGATCTCAAAAAGACAAAGGAGATAGACTGAGAAATAAAAATAGGGGGAGGATCATACATTGACTGATGGGAGCGGAGGGAGAATGAAGGACAAAGATGGGCCGAGGCCACATTAATCTTCTTCGTGACTTATCTTTGTGCGGGCTTGAGAGCCGTGTATAATTTCCCGTGGAATAAGGATCAGCCGCAGTTTTCACCCAGTTTCTCAGTGGACGTCACGCTAGGGGTGACGGACGTATCACACACACATTATGTGTGAATCACAACCATGTCATGTCATCATGAGGCGCTGGGAGATGAGAGGAGGGTTCGTCAGCACTCTGTTCAGCAGTGTCAGACAATATGTGGATGTGGGGAGGCGGCGGGGCTTTGTTAGTTGGTAATGCATGCAGTGCATTATTGCAAGCTACGCAGTGGAGGAAGTTGGTGCAGTCACCATGGAGGCAGGACCAACGGTTTGGTTGGTGTGGGGAGGTGGAATCAAGTGATTTGTCATTGTTTCAGATGTCATAACAAGAGCCGAGGAGATCAGATGGAGGGGAGCCAGCCACGTGTAGCTGTTTCTTTCAAAATAAAAGTAGTACCTGACTTCCTGTTCAGGTTTGTAAACTGCGTATGTGGTTGTGGCTTTGAATACTTGAGAGCAGCCACAGGGCAGCAGCGAGGGAGAAATCCATGCATTGTAATTTTTGATTCTTGTCTGACGCTGCATGGGCTGGACATTTCCTCCTCTGCCCTCAGGGTCAGGATAGGGTGGGTAGGTTGGAAAAACACAGACTCGCACACGCAGACACTTTTTGTCACACACTACCTCTCATTATGACCATATATGGTTGTTACCGTGTCCTGTATGTAAGGCCTTCACTCCCCAGCAAACAGGAAGTGAACGTCACCACAAAAGTTGGGCCAACCTTCCTTTGCTTGCACTCATAATGCACACACACACACATACACACACACTGCTAATGCTTACTTCAGTCATAGTTTATGTGCAAGGTTATTATCTGCTAAGTACGTATTGGGAATTAAACGGCCACTACATAGTTTGTTATATTGTCTTCAAACTTCAGTTTATAGCGAAAAATTCAACTATATGAAAAGGTGATAAAAATGTTTATAGTAGCATGTGCATAATTTAATTAAAAGATGGCAATCCTCAGTTCAGAAAATACTTTAAAAAAACAAGAGCTTTTCACTCGAGGTGACATTTCAGTGTTTTCATCTAACAGTGTCAAGCTGTAATAAAATCAACAATAAAACCATTTTCCCTCCCTGCTGTTAAAGTATTTTATAAGGCCAAATAAAAGCCTTTATTAGACCAAATTAAAGTGCTATACCGATCCCTTTCACAAGCCAAGTACACGAACTTATGAAGTGGACTTTTTACGACAGATACTATAGATGAAGAGCACTACACGACAATAAATAATACATTCATTTGAAAGAAGCAGAAAAATACCAGTTGTCTTTTGTTGTTTTTTTTTATTCTTTATTAATCTGTATATTTTGAAAGAATCTAGGTCACAGCATGTATAAATAATCATATGCGCAGTATTTGTCGGATTTCCTTGTTGACTCACACAACCACATTGAAACTGGTCGCACGTTCTCATTTCAGCCAAAATGTGGGCACATATTGTTTGCCTGGCATGTTACTAACCCCTAGTTTTGTTTCTAACATGCTTCATGTTTGTTCCACAGGTTTCATACAAGGAGGAATTTGAGAAGAATAGAGGGAAAGGTTTCACTGTGGTCGCAGAGACGCCGGAGCTGGAGAGATTTAAGAAAACGCAGAACCAAATCAGCAATGTAAGTGTGAGCAACACAGTTACCAAAGACTATCATGCTTCAGTCCACCTGTTTAATCATTGCTTATAAGTCAGAGATTTCTTTCTAAACACATTATACCTCTCGGGAAATGCTTGTTTTCACCGTTTTTGTGTCCAGGATCTTTATTGGGCCGGCCTAAAGTCATGTTTCACTGACACACTGGAGTCTTCCTTCATATGAAACCCCGCCCCTGCTATGTTAAAAGATAGTGTTAGAGCACATCAGTGTCATCACGTTCATCCCCTTTGAGTGGAGTGTTTGGTACATTCATCAATTTCTCTATGTCATAAAAACACAAGCTAAATAGCCGTCATGTATGTACCTTGCAGTTAACTGCTATCAATAGTTGGTTGCTGCACAGCACCTTACATGCCCCTTGTGTCTCAGAGTGGAGAGTACAGTTCTTCTTTTTTTTTTTTTTTTTTTTACAATTTTAAAATCAAATTTTAGGAACTTGGCATTTTTTTCAGTCATTCAAATTTGGCTAGATGGTAAATGACACTTTTTTCTGTGGTTTTACAAACACGTAACACATATTTATTTTTCTGTTACCCGTGACTTTAAATCATAACTTGATTTTCAGTATGTTGACTAAACATTTAGAGCTCTTCTGGTGTTGTGCTCCCCCCTGAAACCCTGGTGTGAAGCCAGTCTGGTGTGAGTTGATTAGTTTCCCTATATCAATATAATCTCTCTGCCAATATTGAACGGACAGTTTGCTCTGTGGAGGATAATTGGTCTATGTGAAGCACAACAGAAAGGGCAGTTTTTTTCCTTGACATTTGCTGATATCACAGCTTCAGGTAGGCCATGTTTATCTGATGCTTAGTTAAAGACTTTGCATAATACCTATGTTGGCTTTGTTTGAAAGACTTAATAAGTTTCATGACCAGAGCTTTTAATCCTTTTCAATATTTCACTTCCTGAGATTGGCGGCACCTTCTTAAACGCAGGCCTTAGGGCCCTGACACACCAAGCTGACGGTCAGCCACTGGTCAATGTCAGGCCTTCTATGAGTGTCTGTTGCCCTAGTTTTTCGGTGTGTCATGCACTACTGGCAGAAGTCAGCCCTTGACAGCTTTCTTTTTTTTTTCTCTGACAATTTAGTATGTTAAATTGACATCGTAGCAGGTGGAGTATGGAGGCATCTTTGTGTCTTTTTGTTGCAATCATATAAAACTGTTTTGAGAGCATATTTCTTGAACTGCATTCAAAAATCAAGTTTGTAAGTAAAAATGTATGATCATTTTGATTTGAAATCAGTCCTCTTTGCTTGCAAGTAAAAAGTTTTGCTTGCAGATCAGTCCAAGTCCAGTCAACATATTTAAACAAAATCAACAACAGCTACCAACAGTTACAGTCCTTACATTCTCGGAACCCATCGGCTGTATTCGGCGTCTGACTTCCTGCAGACGGCAAATACAGCCTCCGGGGACAGACCCCCGATTTTTTGGCATTCCGGTTTGATTTGGGCGGAGGAGGCAAATGTCCGTTTCCGACTCACGTTTATATATAAGTAAATATGCTGAAACATTGCGATGGATTCAGAGTTTGCAGTGACGCCAATTATGTTCCGCCTCATTAGTTCACCGCATGGACTGTTTAACCTGGCAACAACTGCAGCCAGCTCATACGTGATTGATCAATATCACGCGGACTACGAACAGCCTAGCACCGGTTAAAATGGCCTTTCTGTTAGAAGTTACATCGCCACCTACTGCTTTGGCATGTGTAGGACATCACTTGGTAGCGGGTTTTGCGGATTCATGTGGATATCATATTTTTTATCAAACCACTTGTATGGACAATTTTTTTTTGGAAACCGGAGTCCAAAAAACTCCCGTACAGCTCCCGTACTGAATTCCCCATGAACTACAGAACTCCCATGTTGCTTTGCAAGCGTACTCGGCTGATGAGTAGAATTTAAGAAACAGGCTAAGTGACATGATGTTACACACTCTTGTACAGTAGGTAGCGGTATGCACCTTTAAATTGTTTGCAAGAAGAAGAAGAAGAAAAGCTGTCATTCCGATTGAGACTGGCCAATAGAGACGTGTCTTACAGCTTTCAGCTTAGGCCCCACCCACCAGGTTCAACTTTTTACTCGCAAAGCTTTTTGACTTGCAAACGAAAAAAAAAGACTTGCAAACAAAACATTTTTTGACTGCAATATTGATATTTTTGCTCTCAAATCTTTTTTTTTATTGCAAAACCTACTCTGTATGATTGAATAATAAAGAAACAAATGTAGCTCTATAGTGAAGCCGGTGGGTGAGTAAAATCACTCTGATTGGACGTTGAACTTAGTTTACAGGAAGAGAAACTGAGGTGAGAAAAGGAAACAAATAGCTAAAGTCAAGAGTGTGTGAAATCAAAACAAAGTTGTCACATGAAGTAAGATTATTTTTTAGTCACTGAGCTCTCCAGCCGAAAGTTTGTCATTGTTTGTGTTATTGTTAAATATTTGTTCTTTCAACAGACGAACTAGTGTCTTAAATCTGTCCCGTCGGCCTTCCAGATTTCCTTTTTGAGTGACGAATACAGGGCGGTGTTCAGCCCCGACAAAACGTTTATTTAAACAGAAGCGGTGGTGTGTTTCACCACCGTGTTTTGTTAAGTAGTCGCACTGCCTTTTAATATGGCAGGTTTAATTCAATTCAGTTCAAAGGGGCTTTATTAGCAAGGGAAACACATGTTTACATTGTCAAAGTAAGTGTAAATTATAACTTAGAATAAGTAAAGATAGATGTACTTCAGATTGTGTAACACCTCTGATATACCCACCAAACAAGACAAAACGTACCTCAGAGCCCTTTGCACATATGTTGTTCAACTCGGAAACCGCAGCAAAACGGTGCACACTGTTTTGAGATTCACCGTGCCCCAGGCTAATTGGTGGTATTAAGTGCCCCAGGAATGAGTCCTAAAATCCAGATATGAGTTAGCAGTTTGCCACTCCCGGGTCCCTTGTCTTGAAGTCTGAGGGTTTTGTGAATGGGTCTTAAGTGGGATGCCTGAAATAAGTTCTGCAGTTACACAAGCTTAAATGATTTTTCTGTTTTGTTCTATGATATAAAATACATCAGTAAATACCCCACTTGTGAATTTTGAAGCCTTCAGGGGTCTTAAAAAGGATGATTGCTACCAAGTGGCTAAAGAAAACCGTCATCTCTGGAGCACTCTTTGCAAAGTTATTCCCTCCCACTCAGAGGCAGAATGTATGTGCCAGTTGGTCGTTAGCTGCAGTCTTTGCTTTGTATTCAAATGCAACTTTATAGCCAAGACACAGGCGACACAACAGTCAGCCTTCGTCGACACTCGTTCTTTGATGTTGGTTTGGTGTGTCAGGGCCTGAGATCTTCACCAGATTAACATCTCAAGTCTTATAATATTTTGCATGTTGTTTGTTCATCTTTCATCCTCCTACTTAGTCACTCACTGACATCAGTAAATGTCAGGCTTCCTCTGCTCACACCGCTCCTCATTTATAGCAATTGAATTCTCCTCAAATCACTCTTCACATGGACGATTCTCCTCCACTCTGCCCTCCTCTCTCCCTCAGCTCCCTTTATTGATTTGCCATTTCTCAGTAAATACGGAACAGCCATGTAGAAAGCGATGCAGTGTTTACCTTGTTTCCCTGGACTGCTTAAGTCAGCTGGAAAAGCCTCTTTTTATTCATGTGAAACACACTCAGACACAAAACATACGTCATTACACACAACCCGCTCTGCACTGGCCTTGTTAATGACATAATTAGTGTGGTGGGTGATGGGTAATCACTGCTTTCATGTGGCAAAAGATCTCGCATGTCTAAGATCAGGCAAATTCGCAAGATAGAGAAAGATACACACATTTATTACCTAGGCTATATTTATGGATGCACACACACAGGCCACATCAAGATGAGAAGAAGTGCATTATGGCGAGAGGGATTTGGGCGCATCCTGAAGCGTTTTCGTCAGAACTGATAAACAAAACAACTGCTTGCAATTAGT
Organism: Epinephelus cyanopodus; assembly: GCA_026686955.1. Lineage (NCBI taxonomy): Eukaryota > Metazoa > Chordata > Actinopteri > Perciformes > Serranidae > Epinephelus > Epinephelus cyanopodus. Next base: position 26,462,119 of record CM048929.1, read on the forward strand.
GCGTCATTCACAGCCAAATGTAAGGGAGCAACTCCAGATGAATTCTACATCTTTTTCTCTTTTTCCCAGAATGTCAGTAATGTGAAGCTCTTCACTTTTACTTGTACTGACTCGTCCGTCATTCTTGTTATCTGTTACCGTTTGTCATGAGTCTTCTTCCATTCTTCCGTCTTCATGTCAAGTAGCAAAGGTCGATTGAGAAGTACAAAGTATAGGAGGTTCAGTTCAGCAGCATCCTGGACAATTCCTGTAAATACACAGACACACACACACCATCTGTTCGACCTGCCCCTTCAAAACAAACCAAAATAATCTCCCTCACACACTCTCACTTAGCATATTGCACTTGAGAACAGTCGCTGTGTTCTCTCAGTCACTCGCCTCACTGTCCTTGCACAAACACTCCCGTCATCCCATCCAGTCTGTGAACACACTCCTCGTTAACGCCGCCAGCACAGTGGGCTCTTTGAGCGCGGCTGTAAGTGAGGACAGAATCAGGGTTGTAAATCTTGACCGGGGCACTGTGAGTCAGTCTGTTATCAGCCTGGTAATAAGGGGGACGGGTTATTTAGTGCAGTCATAGAGCAGTCACTCAGTTTCAGTTTCATCAGTGTGGCCCTGTTTCATGTTGTAACACTGAATGCTGCCTTTGTCACGCTGGCCAGAGAGGCTGGAGGTCGATCATGAGCTCTTAGTACCTGAAATTCTAGTGCGGGTGCTCCTTTTACTTACTTTAGGATTTAGATTGAAAAGATGATGAAAATGTTCAATTACACTGGGAGAGTAGTAATATCCTTAATTTTATCTGTGCTTAGTCATATGACCCCCCCTTCCTCCACCTCTCAGCGTTTCCACTTGACTCTGGCTGGCTCATTCTCACCCCAAGCGTTCAAGCTTCGAGTTGGTTCCCTTTTTTTTCACATCACCTGCTCTTCCTCATGTGTCAGCAAGGGTTGCATGCAACTCTGAGCTCGCACTACTTCCGGCCGCCGAGATGTCATTTCCTCTCAGCGTCAAGCTGCCTTCCCGAGGCTTCGCTTGCACGTAGGGCGCCCCACCTATCGCCACAAACACAGGGGTGCTGGAGAGCGAGTGGGAGACCTCTGGTGGATAGAAAGCCGAACTACACCGTGTACTTCCTGAAAAGAGACCACACCTGTAGATTTGAAGCTCTTGTGTGAAGATGCATGCATTCTCCATCTTTAGCTGTGACTTTAAAGAGTTTGTCTCTTGCAGATATCATACCATGAGGACTTTGAGAAGAGGAAGATGGGAAGAGAGGTCCCACATCAGCAGCCGAGCATCCCCAGCCCAGGTATTCTTCCTAACATACACCCAAGCTTGGCAGTGTTTTACTGATCACTCAGTTCATAGTTCTAGACTCAGCAATAGTAGTGATAGTCATTAAAGCAGCAGAACAACAGCAGGTAGGAGAAGAGCATAGTTTACAGAAAACTGTCCTCACAATAAAACCAAAACTTTCTGTAAAGCTAGCTTTTGTGTGATCTGGGTGAACGCCAATCCAATATATAAGCAATGTATGGTTCTCTGTAAAAAGTACACCAGCAATCTACACTTTTCTTTAAACCTCTTGCCTTGTCCGTGCCTGGCTTTATCCCTGCTACAGGCTGTATGAGTTCAACAGGCTGGGTATTGCCTCAGCACACCACTCAGGGATCTTTGTTGTAACTTCTCCATCGTCCTCCTCTGCACTCAACACTTAAGTTATTAATAGTTGCATTGCTGCAGACATTGCTGTGTTTGAAAATCATGTCAGACAAGCTGTTCCAATAACTTATAATGTGACATGATATGGTTAAATTCACCAATTTCACTAAGGCTTCACTAAGATTGCTTGCTGAAGCTTCAAAAATGAGCAACTTTAAAGTCATAAATATGAACAATATTATGTCAGAAAGTTACTGGATGCATTAGGAGGTCGGTGGAAAAGTTACAGCTAAGTATTTAAATGTTCCTGCTGTTTGCACCAAGACACAGAGAGGCATTGTTTAGTAGATTGTGCAACAAAGAAACCAAGACCTACTGGATGCGTGTCTTGGCTTGCGATGTTTTTTGAATTCCTCACTCTCTCAAAGTCAGTGCAGACATCAGGACGAGAATAAACACATGCATGTGCTTTATATGGATTGAAATAAAAATAAAGTCTCCCCAAAACAATCATAGTTCAGTTCACATTAAGTCTCACACAGAGTAGCAACAGCTCAGCCCAGCTCATTCATCTGCCTTTCACCTTTCTTTCTTTCTTTTTTTTTTTATCCAGCGGCTTACCAGCAGCCTGGAGCAGCCTCTCAGAACTTCCACTATGAGCCGACTCCTGAACCAGTGCAACCTGTGCAACCCGTGGCCGCTGCCCCGCCTCCCAGTGCTGGGGTAGGTCCTCCATTTTCCCCCCCTGGTTTTTACAGCAGGTGGACTCCAGTGACAAATACAACTTGATGAATTAGACGATATTGTTGTTGTTGTTGTTGTTGTTGTTGTTGTTTTTAATCTGTCATCGGTCAACAAACATTAGGCACAGAAACCTTTGCACACTGAGTCCAATGTGTTTTATTGCTCTTGTTGTTGAGAAAATTTGCAATAGAAGACAAAATGTAAAGACACATTTGCTTCTTGCTTCTCTCCCCCGGATGTACCTCCCTGGCTGTTGCCACTCATTGTCACTCTCTCTCTGTCTGTGTGGTCCTCATCCTTTATTACATCCTCCTCCTCCTCCTCCTCCTCCTCGTCATCATCACCCTCCTAAATATTACTGTCCTATTGAACTGTAACCTATTGAAAGTGAGCTATTTGAGTTATGTGCATGCCATTCCTCTGTCTGATTGCGGATATGTCCCACAGGTTGCACCACATTTTCTTCAGTGCTTCTTGATCTAACTGTTTTGACAAATGACAAAATAACAATGAAAAATTAATCCTTTCATGAAAACCTACATCGACACGTTTTGTAGTCTGTGTGTAAGCGTAATTAACACGATATGAGGTCATATTTATTTTTAAATGTGGCAATTTCAGACAGAAATACGGACTTAGTGTTCAAAGGCCTTTAGACAGTAAGTGAGCCACATTTTATCACTGTAGTTAGTTCATTAGCAGACATGTGTTGTGCATTTTTGAAATCAAAAAGTACACACTAATAGATGATTTCCTACTGCGGCTCCTTTCTAGCAGACCATATGTGGTGGCGGCTGTCGTCAAGAACTAACTGAGCTACTTGTTATCGTCCACAGAAGCGGTACAGGGCAGTGTACGACTACTCTGCTGCCGATGAGGACGAGGTGTCCTTCGTGGACGGAGATGTCATCATAGATGTGCAGCAGATCGACGAGGGCTGGATGTACGGCCGCGTGCAGCGTACTGGCCAGCAGGGCATGCTGCCTGCCAACTACGTGGAGGCCATCTGAGCGAGAGGAAAAGAAAAAGGAGGAGAGAAAAAAGGAGGAGGTAGAGAAAGGGAGGGAAGAGAGGAAAGGAAAAGCCCAGTGCCATCTCATCTTAACGCCGCTTTCTCTTGATTTTACTCTTGTTCCTTAATCTGTCCTGTGAGACCCTGAACGCCCCCGCCCCCACCCTCTTCTGCATCCCTGCTCTGCTCTCACTGTTCAACCACAGACGCCCTCTACCTATCTGTCTGTCTGTCTTTCTCTGTCTCTCGCTGTCTGTCTGCCTGCCTCTTTGTCCGTCTGTCCGTGCTGATGTCCGTCTCTGTTTGGATGGTTCGTCATCCTCTTTATCTTTTCCCCAACCTGGCTCCACTCTGAGTGCTGTCACAAGTGGAAAAATGAAAGTCTTAGTAGATAAACTCACAGTTCATCGCAGTATGTCAGGGGTCATGCCGTGTCACATAGCTTCATCCTAGCTATAGCACTTAACAGTCCTAGCACAACATCATGCAAAAATAAGGAAGGGGAAAAAAAGTGTAAAAAGCCCTTCTTCCCCCCACGAGTCAGTCACCACAGCTGCAGACATTGTTCTGCGGAGAAAATAGTTTCAAGTGTGGGCGGGTGTGGCATTTTCATAGGCCTGTTTGTGTGTGTGTGTGTGTGTGTGTGTGGGGGGGGGGGGGGGGGGGGGGGGGGGGTTTCTTTCTTTAATTTTGCAGCGTGAACTTGGCCAGACTGGAAACAGTGTAGAATCTCAGTCTATCAGAACTAAGCTTGAATATTTTTGACTTGTGTACATTCCTTTAACCTCTAACCCTGCTGCACCAATCAGCCAGTTATCAGTCTTAACAGAGAGGTTTTTAATATATTTATAGATTGACACACATCTCGCCATGGTGCGCTCGAGTAGGCACCCTCGTGTTCAGCACTGCATCGTGGGTATTGTGAAACTGGAATTGTAGCCTAACTGAAGAGCACCTCCTGTCGTTGCCTTCCTCAGGCGTGTCGGATACAGGAGGGATCAGGGACAAGTTAGGGGACATTATCAGTCCATCTCTTGCAGCCACGCTGAACGCGTCACCTCAGTGGGTGTGGGTGTGCAGTGCGTACACCCTCGATCCTGTTTCTTGCAGCCTGAATGCCTTCAGTCCTGAGAGAATCACAAAGTTATGGTGATCAAGGTTCAACTGTTTTGGAGAAAGGAGATGGGAACAGATCAAGTCCTTGCCCCCCTTTTTGCTACAAAATCACCAACAAAGAATACACATTTCATAAAAGAGAAGGCCAAGCACAACTCTATATTGTGAATCTTTTTTCTTTCTTTCTTTTTTTTTTTTTTAAATTTTAAATTCATTCCACTGTTTTTGTGAGTGACCATTCCAGTCTTTATTTTCCATTTAATGTTAGAGGAACTGTTCAATCCTTGGCTGTGATAAATGTCGTTCTCATGCTGTCCTTTCTTTGCCTTTGTTGTTATTGTAAGATGCTTATTTTGGAGAAAAAAGAAAAAAAAGTCAGTGTAATAAATAAAAAAATAAACCAGCAACTCGATTTATGAACCAAGGCAGTAGTGTTTATCTAGACATGTGCAGTCGCAGTATTAGATCAGTTGTGGGATTAACCAGCCTGCAGTTTCAGGTCAGAACAGTGCTGGCAGCTTGAATGCTGGCACGTTCAAGCCTGTTTTCTGATCAGTGGATCTCGTTCGTGCTGTTTAATATTCTGGAGTTTCTAAGGAAGAGTAAAGATACAGAACGGCATTTAAAGTATGTATGAAATGAGTAATTATTTCATGCTCTGGTCCTGGGAACATTTATAAAGCCTGGCCTGTCACCTGCATGACAGGGCTGAGCACTGATGCAACACAGGAAGGTTTTTGTTTTTTTGTCCATCTGGCAGGTGAATTCCAAAATTGTATTTGACCAACCAACATTTTCCAGCATATGGTCAGTGGTGGTCACTATGATGTTACGAAAGTTGGTTCATAAACAACAAAATCAAGCATTTAAGTTGCTGGCTACAACACAGAAATGCTCTATCATTCACTTTAGATACTGCGTTTCTGTGAGGACCTTATATGATTTTTAAAAAAAAAAGATATTCGACCAATTCTCAGTGGTGTAAATAATCTCATCGGCCCCTGACCATACACACCTCTCCCCCCTTTTCTCGCTGTTTCATTCTCCCGTGATGCACTGCGACTTGTTACAGACATGAGCGATCAGGGCGGTGCGTTTTGAAGGTGGGGTCGGGGCCGAAAAATGTTCAGCTTTATTAAAAGAAACAAGGCTCTCACTATGTAGCTAGATGACATTGTACAATTGTATATGTATCATAAAGGCGAGTTAGGGAAAATGTTTTTACAGGTCATGGTGCTCTGGGAAGTGGCTTGCCTGCAGATTAAAGTGATTCATATTTTTTTCTTGTGAATGTGGCTGAGGAGAAGTAATGTGACTCATGGGGAAATCCAGTTTGGTGCAAGTTGGTGTTGAACATTAATACAATTTTGCAACTTTTTAATGTGATGAATTGTGACAGTGCTGATGAAAATTATCACTTAATCGAGAAAAAAAAAAAAAAAAAAACACCTCAAACTGGTTGATAGGTTGCCAAACTAAATGAACACACTGTATGTATGCCTGTATTTTGCATTAACCTCTACTTGACAACGGGACAAGTTTATTTGCAAAACAGATGCTAGATGGGAAAGCTGTTTTAGAGCTCATGGTTGTGTTTCTCTTGGGTAAACTGGAGAGTTGGTGGGTTTGGCTTTGAGTGAAATGATGATGTTCCTGGCTTATGATGATGTTTGCTCTAATTTAATAACAAAGCTACTCACGCTGGTAGCCTCTGTTACTCTGCGGATTAGGTCCAATTCAAACTTCCTTTAGCCTTAAGGGCGTCGATTGTGACAGTTGGTGTCCTGGATGAAATGAAGAAAGTGGCCAAGGACGGGCCAGTGTTGTGTAAGTGTGGCTCAGGATTCGTTAAGGCAAATTTGAGCGTGTGGTGATTTAAGTGTGTGAGGCTGGAGGGGGAGGGGGGTCGACAGCTCTCTATCTCCCAGGCTGTGAGGCAGGGCAAGTTGTTTGTCTGACCTGGATATTAGTCAGGAGTTAACCTCTTTGCGCCAAATACCGCTCTTCTGCTCTGGCATCACTCATCGACTGAACTGTAACTTCATATCATAACCCCCATTTCCATTCAGTTTCTGTCTTAGTATCCTGTCCGGCTGTCTGCTGACATCCCTCTTTCCTTCAGCCTTCATTGTAGGCTCCTGCGCTTCTGATGAATCATTCCCCGCTTCTATGATACTGGTTATATACTGTAGACTTTGCAGAGTGAAATCGTGTAATCCACAATCAGGTTTAGCATTCAGACTGGTTTTGTGCATTCCATCTTAAATTGTTTTTGTTTTTTGTATAATTTTGTTATTTTTTTGAATAAAAAAATAAATAAATATACCATATGCACATTGACATACACCTGTATTCAAATCTCATTCTGAATACATACTCAGAATAAAGGACCTGATATCATCTCCTGTTGCCCTGTTACAGCACTTCAAATTGTACTTATGATTCTGCAGATTCAATAAAATGTCATTTTTTCCTCAGACTGTTGTTTGGGCTATAACTTATGTTGTGTAGCGGCATAGTGGGACAAAAGTAATCCCACACAATCATCACGTATGACCCTATAGAAGTGTGTGGAGGTGTATTTTCATGCGGGGACTATGCCCTCTGCCTGTGTTTTCTTAGTTTCTGTGCTCTGGATGTTTATGGGTGTGTACTCCCACACGCTTTATAAAAAGTAGCAACCAGGTGCTAAGTCAAAGGCAGCAGGCATTCAAAAGACACATCATCGGAAAAAAAACGCAAATCAAGTTAGGTAAAACTCCAAACAAGAATGAATCTGAGGTTGGCTTTTAGTCTTTTAGACAGGTCTATATGGAGGTAAAAATGTGCTGTTGGGGTCTTTTCCACCTCTCTCAACCTCCCAATTTATACTTTTTGTTTGTTCGCTCTCACCTTGAAGTGCCTATTGGGTATGTGGCAGGCGGAGCGGAAACTCCTTTCGCTGAAATAATACTGTCACCCAAAGTTTTCTGTCTTTCTATTAGTCTGTGGTAATTTAATGGCAAAATTCTAAAGGAATATGCCCCATGTAAGTACAAAATAAAATAAAATGGGCCTTCTACAAGATAAGGACTGAACATGATGTCATATTTGGAGGCCACCTCAGTTGATGTATTTATTTAGTGCTTTAAATTTTGAATTCTTTGACAAATTTACAATTAATGAAATCATAACTGTGCCGACTTTACCTACACTGCAGCACACTGTGATAATAGAACTAGTAGTACTTATAATAGCAATTATTTTACTTTCAGTGATGATTACATTTGCTAGTGATTACTCCAGATGCTGGTGAATGGTTGCCATTTGTGGCATGTGAATTTTTTTTATTTATTTATGTTTTATCGTTATATTAGGGGGACATTCAAAGCATATTATAACCTAGACTTACAAGTCAGTCTTTAGACGCTTTGCTTAACTAAATCAGAAGGCAGAGATCTCTGATTGTCTGGTGGCGAGACTAATTATAACCTGGGGGAGATGTGCCCACCCCTCACCCTGATATATATTTTAATTACTGCCTTGCCAGTGACAGTAAACCTGGGGCTTCTGGGGCCGTCTGGAGCTCCTGGGCAGTCGCCCGATTTTGCCCACTTGCTTCAGACACCATCTGCATGGTAGCCTCTCACAAGTATTTTGTGAAAATCATTCATTTCTTTCCCGTGTTTATGTACTCATTCATGATCTACTATCACTATAAGCATAGAACTTTTTTTTCCTTTTCTTTAAAGATAAATTGGGCCAAAAAGTTTGGTTTGGTTGAGATAATATAAGACTGCTCCTGCACAGCTTTATTTACACTCCGTAGCCAAATGATTAGGTCTCAAACTAAAGCAGCCTAATACAATGGTCCTGCAATAAATCCTGCGATCATGAAGGTCCTGATGTTCAGTTTTTGTTGAAACTGTTTTAGAGAGGTGTTGATGCTATTCAGTGATCATTTAGGATGGTGTATTTTGTGCTGCTGCACACAGTTGAATCAACACTTCTCAGAGAGTTTATGAAGGTAGGATTTATTGCAGGACATTAGACTGCATCACTCTTTAACTAGGACTACATAATAATGGCAACTGAGAGTATTAAAATAAAAAAAAATCTGCTACTACTTTAATTGCCCAGTGCCGTGCACAGACATTTCAGGGGGCAGGTGCTCAAATGAAAATAGGGCACCCCTTCCACAAAAATGTTAACTTCAGTTAACGCTATAATAGCGTTACATGGTTAGCATTACTCCACTTATATGTAATAACTGCAGCAGTGATTTAGCACGGGAAAGCCGGGTGCAGTGTTCAGTCAGGTTGCAGGTGTAGGTGGGCGTGCGTCGTATCCTCTGGCTCCCTCAGTCAGATCCACTCCTTGCTACTCCACCCTCTCGTCCAAAAATGTGCATGTCTGGCTCCAGAAATCCAAGATGGCGACGGCCAAAATGCCAAACTCAAAGCGCTGTGTATCAAATTGCGTACTTCTGTACTTAGACTTTAATATTTTGAGTGCATGAGTGCGTTCACACAGTCAAGAAGTTGAGTGTGGAACTGGACCACTTTTCAAACTGGAAATGGCGGCTGAGGACTGTGTGACCATGAATGTTGCTGCATTGTACAAATGTAAGTTTTACATATGTGTTTTTTGCACCAAGCACCACTATACTGTTGTCGGGTATAAGACAGCAGTATGTTTATTGGGTTAATTTAGCAGTCTGTAATGATTTGGTAACAGGAATGCTAATGCTAGTTTGCTAACTAGCTAAATTGCAGTCGTCATTTGCGGTAAGTGCACAACAGCCGTGTTTGATTTGAGACAATACTACCCTGTTGAAATTTATTTTTACCGTCTATGGTCCCAACATCTATACTTATGCACCTAGATGCTGCTAAATATACACATTCACTCTCATTGTACATAAAATAAATAACCATTACAAATCAAATCCTGATACAAAACTGAAAAATGCTGCTCTGTGAATAAATAAAATAATAAACCAACCAATCTATGCCAGTTTGAAAGTTATATTGCAGGTCACAACATGTCCTGTGTTATGTCAGAACAAGCAGGATATTATATTGCATAAATTGGTATTGCTGATAATGGAGGAAATCAGTCTCCCGAGTTCAGCCTGTCAGGTCATACTTGTGTTTCCTGGACTATGTACCACACCTAACAATGACACTCAGTTATTTGCTTAGGCCTGTTACTCCAGGAAGGAGCATAAGCCACTGACAGTATTCTCCACCTCGTCCAATGACACTTATACTTGAATAAAAATGTTTTGCTGCACTTCTTAAAGGTTTATTAGAGATTTGAGAGCTGATGAAACACGAGGCGAGCAAACCGTCTTTTTCTAGTACCTTCTCTTCCGGTTTCGACACCAGACACGAGCGGGGGAGGGGCAGCGCTGTTGCTCCGAGCGTTTCCGAATTCAGCCGATCTCCTGCACCGGCGCTAGCGCTGCTGTTTTGCTGCGTGTCCTCGCGTCTGCACCGTCCATCTCGGACACTATTTCCATCATGGTGGACATTTTGTTGTTGATGTTTTTCGCCATCGTCGGCCTCGTCTTCCTTTCCTACATCATCTACTTGCTGTAATGATGATGATGATGATGATGATGATGAAGCGTCCTGCTCAGCCACACAGGCGGCCGGTGCACAGGAGCACACAGGATGTGTGCTTTTCCTCTCCTGCATCCCTGGTGTCCATCATGGACAATGGTAAGGCAGTGTTTCATTGCATATAATAAATGTGATGTTTTGCATATAATAGGCAGAGAAAATATCACAAATTGTGGTGTTCTTAGAATATTAAAGGGAGGATGCTCCTTAGAAATGCTGGTAAATGTATAATATAGCTACATGCAGTCTCCAATGTATATGTATGTGGGAAATGATCACACTGTTGCACCTGACTGAGCTAACAAGATTATTCCTCAACGATAAACTGCAAATGTGTGATTCCAGCTGTTCTCTCTTTCAGGGAGACGAGCCAGGGTCCAGCCACGATGGTTTCCCCATTGGAGCTCTCATGTAGGAGGTGAAGAGCAGTCCAGCTGAGGGGGAAAACAAATGGGGAAGAAGTGGAAGCCAAACTCTTTTTTGCCTCTCTGTCTCCCACTTGCACTCTGTCATCATTCCCCTTCTTCCTTTATTGGCCCAGGATCCTACAAGCAAAATCTCACTCCAGGAGCTCCCATTTACTTTTTTTGCAATCAGTCCAGCCATTGTACTTTCTACTCAAGGTTGTGCATGTTTCTCTTAAAAAGGAGGGGGGTAACCTCTGCACAAGTCCAGTAAATTTGTAGATACGGATACAGGATGGTGTTGTGGGGTTGAGTGTAACACAAGTGTAGAATTTGCCTTTTTGACAACACTGTGAGCTAATTGTTGGCTCTAACTGTAATATGTAGTGTGGTTTGACTGTGTGGCCAACCCTTCTTTACGTTTCGTATGTTTTGTCAAAAGAGCCTCAGACTTTTCATATGTTCAGCCTTGACATCAGTGTTACTTTACTCACGTGTTGCCAAGATGTTCTTATTACAATCAAGATTCCCTGTCAGGTTAAAGGGGAACATTTTAGTCATATAACTCAGAGTTATGTCTTTCTGATTTTGTCTGTTACTTTGGCTGCAGGTGACATCAGGAGGGTGTCATTACAAGATAAATCCACTGTATGTGCTTCTCAGTTTTACCACCAAACCTCATTTGAATTATGTGTTATATAAATAATATTGAGTTTATTGATGCACTGATGATTTACCAAGGTAAATGGCAGTATTTCACAAGATATGTCAAATAAAGGTGATTTCTGTAAACCTAGTTGCTTGTCTTCATTTCAACACAATATTTTATTCTTTTTTCATTGACAATTTCTTTCAATGAAAACAAAAAGAATTTCTCATCTTACATGCTCTAATGACTCGCGAAGTCTGTGTGATTTATTTTAAGAGCAAACTAAGTTCTTTTCTGGCATTTTGCCTGATTAGGTGGTGACTTCAGGGATATAAAGAGGAAATACTTTGGGAGAGATACCAGGGTGTGGCTTTCTTTAAGGATCCCTGGTTGCAACAACAGGTTTTGTTTGAACACTGGGGAGGACACATGAAATGGGGGCTCTGTGCCAGAAATTTTGAAGCGTCAAACACTTAATTTACTGTTATTTGTCCCTTATCTGCATCAATGTATGGCATAAATTGTGTCGATTAAAAATCCCCTGCTACTTTTATCTTTGTATTAAGGGGAAGAAATACAATCTGTCTAAAGGAAGTTCGCCCCCTGCATCCACCCCTGACAGTTGATGCACACCGGTGTGGTGCTGTGAGCAGCCATCTTTTGTTATGCTGCTTATGGCCCTGCAGATGGTGCTGTGTACCTACAATAGACTGTGGGGAATCAGCTGATGGCAATGCACATATGATGTAAATAACCTCGGCTCTTCACAGATGCGTGTGAGAACAGGTGATGTGAGACAAGGTGACAGCGGTGTGATTTCGATTTAACAGACAGAGGTGATGGAAAAACAGCAGGTTTACTGTGTGTGAAGAAATTAGAAAATCAGAGGATGGAAACACTTGGTTTAAGAGGTATGAATGTGTTGCTGTTTTTATACTAATGATGTATCTGTTCTTGCTTTACATCAATTATTATATTTTTAGAAAATAACCTTTTGCACCAGATCACATAAAACATATTCACAACACATCTAGAGCAATATCAATTTATGTCACATTTTATCAATTCGTTATTCATTTATTTTTAACATTGTTTTTAGCACTAAAAATAGTATTAAAAATAAATGTAAAATACATTTATTTATTTAAGATTGGTTTTTAAAAACTTTTATTTTTAAAATCTACCCGAGCTCAGTTCTATTGTCGCTTGAAAACAAGGTTAATTTCTGATTCATCACTTCATCAGTGTGACAGGTCAGCTTCTTTATTTATATATTTTGAGAACTGTATGCATTTATATAAATAATTTTTATCTCCCCAACTTAACAAAAACACAACTTTAATGTCTGTGCTGTAAATACATAGCTACAGCTAGCAGCTTGTTAGCTTAGCTTATCTTAGCTTAGCACATAGACTGGAAACGTGGCTTTGACGGTCAAACAGCACGCTAACATCTTTTTTCCACAGTTTTCACAGTCCACAAATTGTCTGTAAAAACGCGAGTAAACTTAGCGTTTATATCGAAGGAACATACAGTTGAAATTGCCATGTTTTAGAGTAATTGTAATGATTGAATCAATACATTTCAGGGCTAAAGAAACATCACTATACTCAACTGATCCCAGTTACTGTATTTTCAGTTACTGTGCATCACGCGGCTGACCACAGCAGTACATTTACTCAAGTACTGTACTTTTACTTTACTTGAGTATTTTAAGCTATTGCAACTTTCAACTTCAACCCCAATACACTTCAAAATGAAATATTGTACCTTCTACTCCACTACAATTATCTAATAAATTTAGCTGCTAGGTCCTTGATGACTAGTCAGTTGATTAGAAAATAAATTGGCAACTCTTTCGATAATTGTTTAAACATTTCATGGTCTCAGGTTCTCAAATATGAGAATTTTTTAAAATTATTTTTGATTGATTAAATTGATTTAATTAATTAATAATACTTAAATACATTCCCTGATTGTACTTGTATATTTTTGCTTAAGAAACATTTCACTGCAGGACTTTTACTAGTAACAGATTATTTTTACATCATGGGATTAGTACTTTGACTCTCATTAAGTAAAGGATCTGAATACTTCTTCCGCCTCTGCTGCTGAAATGGTATTTACAGCATTACAAATGTTTTGCCATTGCTGTTTTTTTAATTTATTTATTTTATTACACACCAGTACTGACACTCCAGAGAACCACAGTGTAAAAGTTTAACAGTACATTGATTTCACTCCTGCTGAACAACTTCCTCTTATAGCCTTTTTTGGTGGCGCACCTCAAATCCTTGGGTATTTGCACACGGCATAACAACTGCCCTTACACAGTGTTTAGGGGTGTTACCTGCGCTAATACGTGACTCATGATCAAGAGGGATTTATCATTCAACACACCTGGGTGTAAGAGTAGATTGGTGCATCTGGAGTTGACTACTCTTATTTGTCCTCCTAACAAAATTATGAGAACATTAAGAGAACGTTGCTGCATGAAGTCACATTGTGTGTATGTGCCTCACAGTGTCACCCTCCTCCTGCAGTCACAAAGGCTAAAGTCTCTCCCACATGTGTGCTGACAGACCCACTCTGGGAAATAATCGGAATTCCTCTGCTGATAGTATAATCTACCACTCTTGGTGTTACAATACACCCGCTGTTCTGTCTGAGAGAACACACACACACGCAGTCATCTCACTTCAAACAGCATCTTTGGCTCGACCAGATCAAATGACGCTGCAGCAGTCTACAGTAGAGGGGGGTCAAGAAAAGAGAATGATGCATTGAAGCTGGACTATAGAAAGTAGGGCAGGGTTTGTTTGGTTGCAGCTCTGCATGTTGCATGACCTTGTTGTACTGCATTCCTGACCCCCTCCCTTGACTCACTGGCCTGTCACACTGCTCCTAGCTACCATATCAGATCATGTCACAGCTATGTTATGTGTCCATTGAATCAAAATAAGCCAGAACAGGTGCTCTTTTGTTTTTCAGCTGCGAGGGGCCTTTGGTTTTCCCTTGTAGCAGTATTTTTGGGTAGATGTGGTAATACGGGACATTTTTAAGTGTTTATGATTACTTTAAAAGGAAAAATCCACCCATAGGGCACTCTGGCAGCTGCTGCAGCTGCTGGCAGCATGCCTTGCATTTTTGTTGTCTTCTTGTATTTTCCTTACTCCTTGGGACAGCATGATAACAGGCAAAATGAACATACCACAGACAGATGTTTTCAGTGCAGAATTAGATAAAAATGAAAGATGTCAGATATCTAAAACATAAACAATAAACAACAAGTTTGTATCAGTCCTAAAAAGTCTAAGTTCCCAGTCGGAAATTTCAACTGGAACTGATGGACACTGGAATTTCTAACCTGGATAGTCTGAAGAACCTCACCACCACCTCTAACTCCAATATGGCTGCTCCGCACATCAACAGTAGTGAAAGCTGTTGTGATAGTCTATAAATTAGTACCTCTGTCTTAATTGTGTCTCATTAAAATAGCGATATACACACAGTGCTGTCCAACTTATATCTGTGGAAATCTGCAGTGTTTGCATGTGCAAAATTCAGCAAAATGCATTATTATCAACTTGTATTGCTAACAAGTTGATAATAATGCTCAAGTTGTATTGACTACGCTAGAACTAGTCTTGTTTGCAACATCTTGGTTTTTCCGACAGGTACTGGAGCGCAATGAACTCACTCCTAGGTCAGTCCCTGAGACTTTCAGAAGTAAAGGCAACACAGTATGAGGTTGCAGAACTGAAACTTCTCCCGTGTGGAAAGCGTTTTGGAGAACTTCAGTGGCTGATGCAAAAACATGAATGATACTGGGCAAACAACGTGGTGGGCTCCGTGGTGGAGGACCCGCTTCATTTCTAGATATAAATGGCTCATTCTAAGGAAACAAAAATACAGCGATTCTTATTTCCATAGTTCTATACCATTTCTCCCAATAGATGCCCTTAAATCCTACACGGTGGACATTTAAAAACAGCAAGAGGTGCATTCCACAGCTGAATAAAGCAACTCGGGGATCTGCCTCGGGACATATAAGCAATCTGTCACTGTAACAGACCAAGACAACACAGGCTGAGGATAACTGGACACACCAAAATCATAAATCACAACATTTCATCACAGAGTAACTCCTGGAATGCAGCAGAGCTCACAAATCCATGATGTATAACAATGTGAGAGTATCCCAGTGTGGATTTTTCCTTTAAATTGATGCTACACAATGCTAGTCTTGACGCATGCTACTAGTTTGTAATAACATCTCCCCACTGTGGCACCTGTAACCCCTTTCAACTTTTCTGGAATGCCAACGAGATGAATTGGGGAGGAGGGGGGGATAAAGCAGCGAGGAATTGAGTGTAATAATACAATAGATGGAGAGGGAGGGGAGGGGGCGGAGAGGACAGAGACAGAGCAAATAAAGAAAAAGGAGGCAATGAAAGAAAAGGGGGGGGGGGTTGCCTATATATGTGCTTAGCCATGGCCTTCAGCTGTGGAGTTCCTGTTGTTGTGAGGTGGGAGTTTCCCTCAGTGCGGGCTGAGAGGAAAACGACAGAGGATGTCTTTTTCCTGGCTGATGAAGAATGCCCGGGCCTCGAGGTCTTTCCTTTTCGCATGTGTGTTTTATACAACTTTATGCCAGAGTGTCAATGCTAATGATCTGAACTGCTGTCCTGCCATGTCACTCTGGAGCTACGCCACTGTGACACTGCATAAACATTTCAGCAGAGAGGCGAGCACAGGGGAAAGCATTCCTGCCAGGGCCGCAGGGTTGTCTGCTCTTAAACACCCCGTCCAGCCTCACTACAGATTGGACTACACGTCCCAACATGCTCCCCCCACAATAGGGGGCGGGGGCCGTAAATCCTAGCAGCCAATGGCTTTGTGTCTGGGGATCTGTGGCTGGTGTGTTGCACGGCAGCTGTTGTCAATGGCAACAGAGGTTTTCAGGGAAGCATGAGCTGGACAGCTGGCAGAGGGTCCCTCAGTCCTCTACCAGGAGTCACATGATTCCCCCGGCAGCCAATCTCAGCCCAGCGCCCTCCTCTCTCCCTCGCTCCTTCTCTCTCATTTGCTCACTCTGGCTCTCTTTGGCTGCAGCAGGAGGGGGAGGGGAGATGGAAAGAGAGGAGGGAAGTGGAGACAGAGAGGGAGGGAGGCGAGGCGAGGGGCCAGCTTACACAGGGAGCGAGTGAAAGAGCTTGAGAACGAAAACGGAGAGCGGGAGTCTCTTCCCTCTGTGTGGCTATCAAGGAGAGAGGTGAGGAACCCACGCACGCCCTGTTTGCCCTCCAGCCTCCACCCTGAGCAGCAGGAGAAGGAGAGAAGACAGAGGAAAGGACAAGAGAGGAGTGTTTGGTTGGATGTATCAGACTGTCACACTCAGAAACACAAGGAGAGACAGAACCATGCCTCTGTGGAGAGGCGCAGCAGTCGGCTGCCAGGCTGCCTCGCCTGTGTGAGGAGAGCAGGATTGGATTGCTGTTGGGAATACTGAACAAGGAAAAGAAGAAGAAACAAGGCAGGCAGCCGGCGATCTCGTGCCATGACTGGGAACAGGAGGAGAGAGGAGGCTCGCTGAAATCATGGACCAGGTGAGGATGGAGAGAAGGAAAGGAAGGGAGGGACTGAAGGGGAAGTGAAGGGGACCACCACCTTTAGAGTGCTTCACATTCACACCTTGCTGACACAAAACACACAGAGCAGCAGCAGCATTCATAACATCCATCATCCCCCTTTCCATTCCCTCTAGGCAAAAAACAAACTGCACAGCATGCTGCTTATACTGCGATGTGTTTTCTGCTTTCACCCCCTGGCGAGCTAGGTTTCACTCTGGGGGGGAGGGGGCCGGCAGAGGTGCTGCCACCGGCAAGTGCCAGGCCCCTGGAGAGATGACACAGCTGAAAACATCACCGGCTTATCTCCGATATGGGGCATAAGATCAGTACTCTGGCAGAGGAAAGAGAGAGAAGCATAAAAAGAGGGGTGTGGCTCAGTTTGGTGGGTTAACAGGCATCCTCGGTCGTGATCCGTCTTAACATGTCATGCAGAAATTGGCACCCTCGCCTGGAGTCAGGACGGAGGCGGGAGACGGGATGTCATGCAACAGGGTTCCCATCCAGAGCTGCGTGTGTGTGTCTGCGTTCATTCATTCGTGGTGGCTCAGACGAGCGTGTCTGCTGCTTTGTAACACTGTGTACTCATGTCACCAGCCCTTACAGAGACTGTCATCCACCGCTTGTTTGCTGTGAGAGCAGCTGATGCTTGGTCAATTTAACCCCTTCGCTTTAAAGTTCTCCAGTATTTGAGGACTTTTTTGGAATATTTGGTGTGTTTTACAGCCTCTGTGTGGAGGCTGATTGCAGCCGCTGTTACCAGTTGTTGTATCCAGGCTGGAGGCAACCAGCTGCTAGTAGCTGAGTGTGTGATGAATGGTTTATAGAAGAGAATGCAGACACCCTCCTCATATCTCCTCTACGTTGCCCTCAATGCACTACTAGTGTCTGTCCTAGTCATTGATTACCTCATCCCCCTCTTATCTCCCTCCCTCCTTCTCCTCTGTTGCTTTGCGTCCTCTCCTCCTCCTGAGGTGGAACTGTTGTGAGCATCAGGTTCGTGATTAAGGAGGAGGAAGAGGAGGGGGAGATTAGGAGGGGTGTATGGGTGAGACACCCCAGCCCAACCCTTCATTTGGCTGAATAATGCATGCGGTCCATAAGGGGAAAATCTCTGTCTGTGCCCGCTCGCTCAGGTTGGGGTGACGTTAGCCCCCTAGTATAGCAGGGATGATGTCATCACTGCTGCTGGTCAGACTGTGGGTGTGTTTGGGTGTGGATGGGTAAAGACGCTTGCAGGAGGCATGCCATGTTTTTCACTTGTTTGTGTGTTTTCTTTCTCACTCATAACCTTATTTCCCCAAATGGGAAGCCTCAGGCAATAACACAGAGCACACAGTGTGTCTGACCATGGGTCATGGCCTCAGTGTCACACACACACACACACACACACACACACACACACAAACACTTTCAGTATCTGTTCACATTCTGCACCAAAAACAAGAGTGGTGTCACTTACAGCACAATGTACCTCACAGGAAACAAAAACTATTTATAAGACTGCGCAGCGCCGCGAAATGCTGACACAGCGTGGCCTTGGTGCAGTGCTAAGGCTGGGTCGGTGTCATTTTAATAGATGGACCATATTGTGACGTTACAACCAAATATGATTATAGCACTTCCTGTTCATCACGTGACTGAGTATCATTGTCGTTGTGGAGCTTTATCTCGACTTGTGTTTCCTGCTCCAGGCCTTTGTCAGCCTGGTGTTTCGTGATGATTCTGTATATACTATGTGTATGTCTGAGAGGCTTCTACAGATACACTGTCATTTGGCAGCATAAACATGCACTAACACTGCTGTGCAAATGTAAACAGAGGCATGTAGTGTTTACTATAGTCATGGAAAGGCTGCACGTTTACAGGACATCACCATGCAGTGTGTGCGTTTCTCTTTGTCCTCATTTTTCAGCTCTATGCAAGGAGAGACACACATGTTCAAACGCACAGTGATAAGGAGGGCAGTGGCTCAGCGAGGAACAGGAAAAGGCTGGTTACATAAAGTGTCTGTGAGAGCGAATCAAGGGCAGCAGTGGGACACCTCTTTTCTCTCAGAGTCTGTCTGCGCTGCATTCTTCTGCACCCGAGTAATGCCGCGCTCCACGCTCTGCACATGATGTAAGTCATCCTCAGCGGAGGTGTCTGGTTTTACATGTTTATAAAACACGCTCGCTGACACCAGGATGGTTCTCATTGCAAAAAAAAACTTGCCCGAGGATGATTAAAATGCCAGACTCACTGCAAATCAGTTTGGGTCATTAGTGCTTTCAGATCAATAGTCATTAAGGCAGACCTGGGCAGAGCTGTGGTGACGGCTGCCCTGTGAACTCTGGGTTTGGAGTATCCTGACCACATCCATCAGACAAAACAAGCTGTTCTCTTCGCTGTAACAGCCAGAGAGACAAGTTAGTGCTCGATCATGAAAGACAGAGCGAGAAAATCTACATTTTCTGGGATAATGTTGTTGCAAACTTCTTTTTTTATTGCACTCAATGAACTCCATAACTCCTGAGTGTACAGTGTGTAGGCAAGCGTTTCATTGCAGTGGAGGGAATCCCTCTTACTGCCGGATGAGCCTCAGTGAGGTGGACAGGGGTGACGCTGCTGTGTTTATGCTGCTGTCTGAACATGACTCCCTCGAGGCTCAGTTTGGGCGGCACTGCGACATATGTCTAACTGTACTATGTGTGTGTATACCAGTGTGTGTGTGATTGTGAGTCCCTGTGGCTCTCAGCCAGAGTTATCTCACAAATTGTTTTGTCTGTTTCCCATAGATGTGACTGAAGTGGAATGCAGTCAAAATTAGCTCAGAGCGAAGCAGCCGCGGAGGGAGATGTTTTACGAGAGTGAAAGTGTGCGAGTGTTTTAAGAGAGAGAAAGGAAAGGCTCTTACTAAGTTACAAACGAGATAGTGAGAGGGAATGTGGAAGACAACAAGTGTGAGAGAGGGAAGGATAAAGGAAAAGCCTCATGGTGGAACAGGTGGTCTAATCTGACACCCCACCCACAGCACCCCGAAGCCCCCTGCTTATGCCTCTGCAATCCTTGGACACTTAGGAGTTTCTTGTTCTTTTGTCCTGAGCGGTTGAGGCTGAAAGGATGAACTTTGTCTGTGCATTTGCATCAAAATTGACATTAAACACACACATATAAGCATATATACCCACCCCTTCACCCATGCAGAGAGCTGCTGCAGCTTCTCTGACCTGTTTCTCATTTTTGCATGGCAGAGGCGAGGGGGATTACAATGAAAATTAACCACGCTACAGGACAGAGGCATAGTGTTTTTAGTCGAGTTTGCATGTGGTGAGTGAAACATGCAGAGGGCTGTGGGGACATTTGTGGGACATGGAGCTGAGGGAGAATATGATTGACCTGGCAGCCATTTAAAGGCTTGTAGCAGATGAACCAGGGAGTCTGTATGTAATACATATACATAAAGAGTATTTTACACCCACATTTCCTCTACTTCTTTATAGGATAAAGAATGGGACATTTCTAGAGCAGATTTACAGACATTTTGATCTATTTCCTCATTTTGAAATGTATATACAAACATATTTAGATGTAACTGTCAACCTATTAATATTAGTGTAAGATGAAGATGTTTTGCATGTGAAATGATGTTAGTAAAGGGTTCCTGTTCTTAATTCGGGCTCTATTGGATTGTCAAGCGGGTGATAACCAAATGTAGATGCCTGCAGGCAGACAATGGGCAAATTGTCCTGTGAAAGAAAACTAGGACACCCATCTCCAGGAAGTAAACAGCTCCTGTTCAGCTCAGGATGACTGCTTCGGACCTCAACCTCAATGCACTAGAGTGGCGAGCAATGAATGGATGCAGATGGCAGGGGTAACGGTGGGGGGTGCTCCCGCAGGGGTCGAAGGTTAGCCCGTGTGGTTAAAGCCCTTCCTGTCAGCAGTGCTTTGCATCAGTCCAGGCCATGTCAGGCATCTGCGGGCTGATGACACAGGATGAGGAGGGGTAAATGGAACAAAACTGAGGGATGAGGTTTATTGGTCGCGTCCAATTAGGAGGCTGTTTGCTACTGAGTTTGTCCAATTTGAGCTAATGGGCCTGTCTGGCATGTGCAGCGCTCAGCTTGACATGTTTTAGATTTCAACTCATGACCTCTGTTTCTGACTCTTGAAATCAGTTTTCTGCCCTTCTTTTACATCCTTGAGTCTTGACTTCAGCATCCAGGTTTTGAGTAAGGATGTCAGTCTGGCACAAACAGCTGTTCAGCTGATGCCTGCTGTTTCATTACTTTGATAATTAAACAGGCCACAGAGCTGCCCTACTGTTAGTGGGCACCACAGCTGCATATCAATAATGAACTGCGCACTTAACAAGCCACTGACCTCTTGTCCTATTTTCCAAGCTACTGAAGATGAGACAATTAAATTGGAACTACATCTGAGTTGTCAATTTGAAGATATTTCATCTTGTTTTGGGCATCATCCCTTCTTTCTGTACCACCTCCCTTTTTCCCCTCTCATTCAGTCCCTACACTGACCCTGTGTATGGACAGGTTGCACCAGTATCAATGCCATAAATCCTGCTAAATCCCACCGAGGGAGATAAAATAAAACTCACCACAGAGCTGTATCTGAGGACAGCTTCGTTTTTGTCACTCTCCACCTTTTCTCCGTCTTGCCATGCCAGCACTGTAGTGAGCCCCCTTGTGGCCTCCAACTGCAACTGTGGCTCCATTTCTGTCTTTTCAGTGGGATTGAGGATTATCTGTTTAGGGAAATCTCTGCAAAGGAACAGATGGTGTTCTTTTTACAGAATTCAACCTAGATTAAGAAGTTTGTTTTGATGTTGATGACAGTGCACATTTATGTGTATTCCATGTGGGAAATAAATAATCCTCCCTGGTTTGGTGACCCCTCACCCTCATTGATTATAAAGGGAAAAAGCAACATTTTGTGTTATTAATGTTTGCCTACTCATGCAAATCAGTGTCCTCACTCACAGAATATACTTTCTTTAGCTTTTGTATGAACACACCATTGAAAATATATCTCTTTATATATCATCTTTATGTGCATTTTGCTTACTGAGGCCAAGAATATGTCTCTGTGAGTGTTGACATTCCTTTTGAATTCAGTATATCTGCGTGTGTGTGCCCAGCTTATATTTAAAGGCTTAAGAGGTGAGCAATGCCAGTCTTTTGTTCACTCTGTTCTTATCTCTGTCTGCGATTTAGTCTCAAGCACGAAGTCTAACACTAGAATTACAATTCCTTGAGACTGACAACAGCATTTAGGACCTATAAACTAAATATTTCTGTACTGATGGTTGGTTGGGTGAAAACAGGGACCTTTCTGAAGGTTGGAAATCTGTCCTCCAAAAGGAGAACACCCTGCTTTAAGGCCATGTCTAGACAAACTTATCTCTGAGTTTTAAGGCCAGGGAAACACTTGGATTAAGATATGATCCCCCTCGAACATACGGGATTATTCAGTTTACTGTATATTCTGTAAGAGGTGTGGCTTAGAGCTTTTGTTGTACCACAGGAAATCAGCCTCAGGGTCCTTTCTTTAAATCACCCTTTTCTTTGTATAGATGTACAGATGTATTCATACTCAAATGAGGCTCCATAATAAAAAATGAAGCAGCAGTTGTCTGGATGGCTGTGATTTGTTTTATTAGGTTTACACTGCAGGTTAGGTTTTTACTAAACCTTTATTCAAACAGGTGGAAGTCTTATTTAAATTAAAACCTTTTTTTGAGAGAGAGAGAGAGAGAGAGAGAGAGAGCGACTTGGCAAGCAGCTGAATCAAATCAATAAAAATCTGACTGATAAATACTTTATGCACAGTCTATCTGTGCAAAACAAATATTTTTTAAGGGCAGAAAATTAGTTTAACGGACCAGTCTCAATTCCGTTATTTGGCACGATGTGTGAAAAAACATTTATTGCAGCCAAAAAGTTGTTGAAGCTTCAAGAACCTGCCAGCATGACAGCAAAATTCTCTCTTCAACTAAATTAAAGTGAAATAGTTACCTGGAAACATCCAACAGTTAAGTTTTAGGATGTGTGATCATATCAGTTAGCAGGGTTCTCCCAAATCTTTCAAATGCCCATTGTCCGTATGGATGGATTATTGAATGGGCCTACTGGGCACAGGCCCAGGGGCCCAAAATGTCAGGCCCCCCCTGACCTTCACCTGCAAAATAAAAGAGACACGACCAAGAAAAGTGTGAAAATGAACATAAAGAGACACAAAACTTCTACAAAGAGATGCAAAACAGCAGCAGAAAGACTCACAATGACTACAGACAGAGGCAAAATGATCACAACAAGACACAAAACCACAGAGAGAATCATAAAAACAACAAAGAGATGGAAAACAACAACATAAACAGGCCAAATAACCATAAAGTCTGTGTCTTGCTCCTGTGTAGGAGCGATGGTGGGGCCTACTGCATGTCTGGGCCCAGGGGCCCATTGTCTCATAATCCGCCCACAACTGTCCGTTGTATATTCAGGCTGGTGTATTCGGGGAAAATGCCACCTACTAATAACATGTAATTCTAATTTTACCTGAGTCATTTTAGGTTCCTGACTCACCAGTGACCAGCAGAAAAATCTGATGTAAACAGTTTTGCTGATATCAGATAAAGGAGTTCCCGAATGTGACTTGAAGACATATCTCATCCTTAGAACTTGTTTCCATTGTCTCCCTGACCGTGCCGCAGGAAGTGATGCTAGAGGCAGGAAACAAAGCTGTGAAAGGTAAAGAGTCTGCAAACATGTTAAGTGACGGGCAGCAGGAAGGAAACTTGCGGCGTTGCTACTGGAATTACTGTTTATTTTCCTTCTCTGTCTCTCAGAAGAGGTTTAGTGGAAATGAAAAGGTGGAGTGGGGGCTACAGAGATGTCCTTTGATGAATGTGTGCCAAGCAATTATAGTAACAGCTTACATTTATAGAAGCAGTGGAATACCCTGGATGTGTTGTTGTTGCTGTTGTCTGGAGCTTTGAGAAATAGATTGATCGAGACAGACTGAAGACTTTGGGGAGCTGAATCAGTGGTCACTTGTGCAAATGGTGACACCTGAACATCCACTACTTTCCCTGTTAGACTCGGGTATTTCCTTCTCTTTGTTCCTTTATCTCAAACACTCCCACATGGCTGCTCTATCAGCTCGAGTCATGTTAAGGAAAACATCATGAAGAGGAGGCTCAGCAGTTCATGTGTAGGGATGAGATAGTGTATCAGCTTGTACAGGAAGATAAGACTGAAACTGCCTTGGAACAGTTTGGACAACAGGCTTACATACATATTACCCAGTAAAAGACAGTAACAGTGAGTAGGTGTTGATACAAATGTCTGTATCAGTGGTAAAAACTGTAGAAACAGGGCTAAAATAGAAGCGCGTCCAGTCACAAGCACAGGCTTGTGGTGGTCCTTTATTACGTGTGTGTGTGTGTGTGTGTGTGCGCGCGCGTTCAATGAGTCATTCTCTCCAGTATCCTACCCAGCCGAACGTCCTCTGCAACTGCCAGAGCTCGGACTTAAACCCGTCTTCGCAGCCATGCAGCAGCCAGTTGTGTCCACGGGCTCGTCTGAGTTACTACGGCCTACGGGAGAATGAGCGAGGCAGCTGCAAGAGAGGAGGGGGATTAAAATGAAATGTAGTGTGGGACGAGGCGCAGAGGGAAGACGGGTCAGCAGGTCAACAGAGGAACAGAGATGACACATAAGACAAAGTGTAGAGACATGAGCTAGACTGCAGTATAAGCCATTACTGGATATCAAAAACTGGACGTAGATCGTCGTTTGACAGCGACAAAAATCAGTTAATGTACAGACCTGTTATGTGACTTCGCTTGTTTTAGCTTATTTATATCGAGTCATGTATACTTAACATCACAGCTTGTGATATGTAAACTGTGCGTCTGTGTTTTAGAAGTTTGAATGTATTTTGTAGTGTTCAAGACCTGAATTGGTTTCTATTTGGACCTTGAAACTTACTTGAGTTGTGTAACACTGCAGTTTCATCAAAGTTACATTATTATTACATTATACTACATGCTTACGTGCTTTAATGTTAAAAAATGACTTTATTTTTCGCAGCGCGTGTGCTGGAACACCTGCATTCAAGCGGCAATCTCAGGGGTTGAAAAATGAAGCCAACGCGAAAGTCTCAAAAACTGCAGTTCTTTTAATGAGCACTTGAGGCTGCATCCAGAAGCCGGTCGATCCTCATGGACCCCCATGTTTAAATGCCCAGCTTTACAGCAGAAATAATCATGTTAACAGCCTTGCATAAAAAAGGGTTTAGGTCTCTACAGCTAATTTCCTCTTTCCATGACAACTGTATGGGGTGTGAATTTTTATGTAACTCATCTTTTTACATTTTATTGAGGCTTAAAGTTACGCATAATTAAGGGCGGGCTGCTTTCAGCGACAGGCTGTTTGCTGATAGTGTCTTCCACTTCTCATTCGGATCCACCCCTCGGTCCTCCACAGCTCCAGCCCCTCACCCAAATATGGTCACTCCTGTCACCAAAAAAACAAAATGGCAGTCGAAATGCCAAACTTGAGGCTTCAAATGGGAGTCCATAAATGAATAGGTGATGTCACAGTAGCGACATCCGTTATTTTTATAGTCTGTGGTATTCACCCTCTGTCTGAAACACCATTTCAGCTTCTGTCTGACTTCCTGGGTCTTGTGTATCTCTGCGTCTCTGATGGAACTGAGAATAGCAGCACTTGTTACTGTGAAAAATCACCAATGAAGAGGCAGGTTTTCAACAGTGTACAGAATGGTCTGAAGCATGGGATTACTTTTACATTTGTTTACCTCATTATATAAAGCTTTGGCCCTGTTTAATATGAACATCCAACATTGTAACACTATATGTAAGACACAAAATGTGGAAAAGCATAATAGGTCCCCTTTAAACTGGATTAGCACTCAACGATAATGAATGTAGACTGTGATAGATTTAATCCGAGTAAGTTTCCAGAGTCTACTTGCCATTTTTCGTATCACAGGGAAATGAACGGAAACCAGTGGTGACCAGAAATGGCAGGAAAACTATATCCAGAATCTGGCATAAATGTTTCCACCTCACCGGAAAGAAAGTTTTGGTGGAAACACAGCATCATTGAAACTTTGTGGGATTCTGTGGCCATGAAATGAAGTTCCTAAGACTCAGTAATTGGTAAGATCTTATCTATTATTTGTTAAAGAGGACAAGGGATTGAGCAGTGTAGGATGCAGTTCTTCACAAATTTATGTGAAAATCGAAACATTTCAGTCAAGTCTCAATATGCCTGTGCAGCACAGTGACAAAACCTGCCTGTGTTGCCCGGTCAGCTGTTTCCTCCCCTTGTGCCAGTTGTCCGGTCAGACAAAGAGGACTCCTCCTGTCGCAGAGAGAAGGGGGAATTTACGGCTCTAACCCTAACCCCAAACCCCCCTCTCAACCTTCCCGCAACCCTCTTCAAAGGAGTGCCACAGGAGCCTCTGTGTCAACAGGACGCCAAAGACGACAGAGTGTGAGACGTACGGCAGAACCCCTCACATATCTACATCTCATTCACGAGTACAAAAATATCCAAACCTCTCCCTCTCTCATTGTCGACATCCACGTCTCAATCACACGCTTACAGACATGTATGTGTTCGTACATGCTTAGCAATAAGCAGCTGAACATTACTTGTTAAGCTCGAGCATATGTGTTCCTATCAGCTCCACATTTCTAAGGCTCTCAACTCTGACCGAGCGCTCACCGGACACATTTCACTCTATCAGGCCCAGACAGCGATAATCTTTCTATTACACTTGAGACGACAGAGAGAAGGTTAGAAAGAAGGAGAGGGACTTGCACATTGTGTCTTCTTGGCTCTCAGCAGTAGGAAAACCATCCAAGCACCTTCATTAAATGCAACTGTATAAAGTAGAGGGATAGTGTGGCCTGTGTTACACACTCTCCAGAGGCTTAAAGTAAATGATGTTGAAAAGATCTGGCAACTACGCTCCTCAGACTGAAAGTATGCGTGTGCAGAGAGGGGTGACGGACATTACTGAAAGGGCAGATTCAATAACTTGAGGGAAGCGGAGTGAAACAGAGGAGATATGAAAGAATGAGAAGCTTCCGGGTAAAGTAGTGACCACAATTAATGGTAGCATACCAGCACACACACTCTGTGAAGTGGCCTAGAATGGTACGATGGCAGGGGATACCCAACCGCCAACTCCCTCCATCCCTCCCAATCGCCTCCACAGCTTCAGCAGCAGAGCAAGGGAGGCTGGACCACTTGCCGAGCCAAGCCAACGGAGGGGAGGTGGGAGTCGGGAGGCGCGGTCAAGCGAGCTAATAGGATGATGGTTGTTTATGGGTTTGTCCTACAAGGTGCCAGGCTGCGTGTGTGATTATGTAATGACCGAGGGGAGTCTCTGGATGCTCCCTGCTCGTCTTCAGCCGGCCCTTGAGGGAAAGAGATCGGGGCGTGTCGCGTCATATCACCATCAGATTGGGGCTTACTCAGTCAATCACAGGGACGTACCCGACGCCTGAGGCTGTGTGTCAGTGACTAAGGCTGACCCAGAGACGAAGACAAGAGAGACATCAAGTGCAGTATGTCGACAATACCCTCGTCTTTTGGCGAGATGTGGATAAAATTGCAGCTCTTTTCTTTATGTCAAAATCAGCATTTTAAAACGTGCTTACCCGCCTGCTCAGATATGACACCTCAAACACTCTCCCCCTTCCTCCTCTCTGCACCTCTCATTCTCAGCCAACCAGCAGATCATCAATAATACAAAGCCCATTTTGCTCGGCTGACAGGCAAATTGATGCGTAGCGTGAGCGTGTATCTGCATGCAATCTGGGATAAGATGTGGACAAACCTCAACACAGGAGGGGTTCACTAACATCGGATCATTCTTCCCACAGAAAAGTTTCGAGGCACAGACTGATTTATCACGTAATAGGAAACACATGGGCTGCAGAAAGATGCTGCGGCGATGGATCCAGATTGGAGGTCAGAGAAGATAGAAAAAGTCCAGCTGTGACAGCCCTCACGCTCCTTGACCCCCCCGCCCTGTCTGCCGCGTCACCCTCCCTTTTTCTCAGAGACAATCTGCCTTGCTGCTCTCTCACCTTAAGACCAGGATACTGCTGCTAAGCCTCTCTGGCCTCTCACTCTGCCACGGTGGATTTCCAACCAGCCGTGTGTTCACAGAAACTGCTTTGGCCGCGCTATATGAGCGACCTGTAGGCAGGATTTGGGTCACGTATGGTAATTAACCGTCTCAAATGGGGGATGAGCGAAGGTCATGACTAGGACTTTGGGAGAGTGTCCTCTGTAAGCCTTTGGCTGTGGTATTGTGTGTCTCAGAGCAGGCCAGAGGCAGAGGTTGGAGGCCGTGGAGAGAGTGAACAGACACAGGAGACATGTTGAGATGGAGGCTGAGTTGGCAGCTGCACTTCTTGGCGTGGGAAGACTTCTGTAAGCTGCTTTTTCCCCCCTATGACTCCAGTCTGTTTCCCCATAGGCAGGCAGGCTTTTGAAGTGGCTCGCTGATACTTGCACCCCTCAGAGTAATAGTAGCCACATGGGCCCCCAGCTTTGAGCCATCACAGCGGCTGACGCACCGTGCCTCCACATTTTGGTCTTCTCTCACTGTTTTTCATTCATCAGGACTAAACTAATGTTTACACCTCTTACTCATAATGCCACGGCTACCGTGAAGCATATATAGTAGTATGAGGTAGTGTGACTTCTTGGCAGCGATCTGAAGTTCCTGCTCTGTTGATGAGTAAGCTTCCCCTGACTGTACTGCACATCTATTGATTCAGTGTTCATCTGCAGCCAGAGGGGCTAAAAATACAAGTTTTCCGAGAATGTATGATTTAAAGTCTATTCTGTCTGGGTGTGGAAGGAATTCTGACATCTCTCAGTGACTTATGTTTTTGTTTGTGAAGACCTTTTCTCTTGAGTCTATGTTTTTATTTGAGTCACACTCTGTGTTAGACTTGTGCGCCTTTTGTTAGTAGCACTGATATATGATTAGGCGATGAGAATTTCCCTGATCTAAAAATAAGTCTGATACATCCCATTTCACAAGCTTGAGGTTTATGGCCTTTACAGTACATCAGATTTATGAGGTAACTGTAAGTGTCACTGTAAGGGGATTAGAGCGGTATCATTGAGACAGTACTTTTGCTTTTGATACTTACAGTCGATTTTACAAATAATACTTATGTACTTTTGAATGCAGAACTTCTACGTGAAGTATTATCACACTGCAGTTATGGTAGTTTTACAGCTGTTGACACATTTGCTGCTTAAACTTCAGTTAAACTTGATTAATTGTCGTACATACTTTAATATATTTTGTATATTGTAATTGCCTACAATTAAAACGCCTCTCTTACTTGCACTTACTGTCTTGGTGGCATCAGTCACCCCTCCCATCCAAATGTTTTGGCACAGCCAGAGGGAGCCCGCACGCTGTGGGTTTGCAGGGCGGAGAGCACAGATTTACCCAATGCACCCTCCTCTAATTTGACTCCCCTGTATTCCCAGAGTGTCAAGTTAGCCACAATACAAATGTGACATTTCCTGTGAAGATGTCTACTATAAAGGCTTGAACTAAACCTACATAAGTTGAGTACACTTTTTTACTGGATTAAAATACCTTATGTGTGCTGATAGGATATAAACACTGGGGCTTTTATTTATTTAAGTGTAAACATGTAAGCAATCAAAACCTATTAGAAACAAATTTCCATGATTGTTTATCAGTTTCCAGAGTTGCGACAAGGCGAGTTTTGACTTTAGCTTTACCCACATTCAGTCATGAGTGGGCCATCACCAGTGGTGGAAGAAGTACTTCTTTCTTATACTTAAGTAGAAGTAGCAATACTACAGGGTGTAAATACTCTGTTACAAATAAAAGTCCTGCATTTAAAATCTTACACAAGTAAAAGTACAGAAATATCAGCATAAAAGTATACCTGAAGTCTTGAAAATGAAATTGCTCAATATGCAGAATATTGTATATTTATTTAATTGGATTATAATTATTGTACTAGAACATTACTTCAGTGTTTTAGCTGGTGGGGCTTTTTTTTTAGCAGCCAGGTCTTATCTTTATCTAGGGCTATTGTAATAAAACAGAATTATGCAAATATATTTTTCTATTATTAATCTGAATCTGAAGTAACTTAAAGAAAAAAGTACAATATTAGTCTGTGAAATGTAGTGCGGTAAAATGTGCCTATAAAGTAGTGGAACATTGAAATACTCAAGCAAAGTGCTAGTATCTTATTACTGTACTTGAGCAAAGTATTTGAGTCACCGTACATAGTTATTTTCCACCACCGCAACTCCTTTGTGCACACATTCCTTCCCACGACTTTACTTTGAAGGCCCAGTCTCCTGACTTCCGGTGTCCCCCCATGTGTTTTGACGCTGCTGCAGTGAGTTTCCAGGCAGGGCCGCGCACACAGGGATTTAGTTATGTACAACTGATGCGGTCTGGCGGAAGAAGAAGAAGAAGTAGAGGATGAGGAGGGGGTGAGCGCAGTGAACGTCCCGAAACAACGGGAACAGAGGGGTTTTTTTTTTCGGGAGGAAGGAAGCTGGATAAGTGTTGAACATATAAGTTTGCGTCTGACCGGAGCGCTGTTACTCTCAGAGCTGCTCGTGTTGCCGCCTGTGCAGCAACAAATCTGCCTCTCCTTGTTGCAGCCAAACAGTCTCTGCTGTCCAATGAATGGAGTTGCTTTTTGCCTTGTTGGAATACCACCCTACTCTGAGAACCACGTAAGTACACGCAGCTGCCTTATCGATCATTGTATTGATACCGAGATGGCGTTATTGTGTGTGGACGGACTGACGTGCAGCGCGGTGCTGCTGGTCAGAGAGCGTGATTTCCTAAGAGGATTAACACTAGTTTACATAGCCGCTGTGTACACACACACTCGGCGACATATACTGTACAGAAATCAAGTGTTTGATCAGTGTTTTGCTGCAGCTTTTGTGCACTATTGTGGACGGCAAATGGTGCGCAGCCCAATGAATTTAGCGGCCGCCTCACAAAAGTGATCCAGAGTCACATTTAACGCCCCGGTTGCTTCAGTCTTTTGTCCGCCTCTCGCTGCACCAGGAGGCGGACAGCCTGTCAATGGAGACGGGACGTCCCAAACAGGGATGGGTGTTTAGAGAGTGTCCATCACCTCTTCTTCCTCTACATCTCCTGATTTTTATTATTAATCAGGCAAACTGGAGCTCCTCTGGGGTTGAAATGGGAACTAACCCTAACTACGCCCATTTTCAAAATCCATACATGTAATTCCTATGGTCTAAGACAGCTAAAACATATGAGTAAACATGGACAACTCTCCCACATCCAAAACTCGAGTGCTAAACCTCAATCTTGTAATGTCATAAGGTATAAAGTCTGGAGCCGCCGATAGACAATAACTTGGGAAAGATGCTGTAGATGACCCGAGAGCACCCAGGATCTGTTTCAGAGCGGAGGACACTACAATAGAATAAAGCTCATTTGTATAAAAAATAAAACCATTCATCGCCTATGAAGCAGCACCAGACTTTATACTCGATGACTTCATGAGTTTCTTTTCTTGTTTCTGGCTTTGAGAGAGAGCATCACATGTTCACAGATATTGATTGAACTTTTCCTAGGGATTCTTAATTTAGGTGGTGTCCCCCTTTAAGATAGGAACCCCACACAAAGAGGGCATCAAATAGTGGTCAACATGAAGGTGGAGGTATTTCAAGTGGTGACATATCGTTAAATGAAAAGATGGGAAAAGTGTGACCTATAAGTCGATCAGCATCACAAGACTTAAAAGCCAGCAGTAGAAAACAAACTCCTTCTCAACTGTCATACAAGTGTGATAAATTTAGGTTATAAAGGTGAATCCTATCTTTCATAGCTGATTATATTCTGCAAAAAATGTTCTTGTGAATTAGTGTTGTTGTGTCTGCTGTGCTGGAAGCCTCGTCAAAGAAACGTGTGTGTTAAATTCCTCCCGGTTTGACTTCAGGAATGTGTATTGAAACTCTGATGTGTCATGGTGAAGTCATGAGGTAAGATATGTCACTCTGGGCGGAGGTTGGCTCGTTGAAGGAGGCATATGGTTTGGTATCTTGGCCTGTTGCTGTGTGTTAGTGTGTGTGTGTCTGCTTTGATTTAACCCCAGAGGCTCTTGTGTGTGATGTGGTTGTGTCGGGTCCTTTTGCTGGATGAATCTGGTGGAGTGTTTGTGTGTTTGACAGGGTTATGAGGTTATATTTGCCAGTGTCTCTCCTCTGTGGTGCAGTATTGCTCTTAGCTTATCACTCTCTGTTGTCACTCTGCTTCTCTTTGTGCTGAGAATTTTTTTTGCTTATGAATTTCCCCCAGTTTCCACCTACTTTGCTCCCTTTTTATTATCTGTCGTGGTTGAGTTTAATCCCCTCCAGCAAAGAATAACGTTTCCTCCTTTGTGGTCACACACTTTAATTGAACCTCTCTGGCTGTATGCGGCTGAAACAGAAATGCTCCTTCAAACACAATGAACTCTCTTTTATCTCTTTCAATGTGATGCTTGTTGCGTAGAAGTTTGTAGTAAAACACTTTGTAGTGAATGTGTAACAACTGCTGTGCTCACAAAACTGTCGTCTTAATGAACAAGAAGTCATAAAACTACATTTAAAGTGTCTGGTCCTCCGGTATGACTCTCTCTGAACTGTTAGTCTCTTTATACATAAGCTCCTGACCCCAACTTGTCTAATCTCAATCCCCAACCTGCTGTTTCATACCTGACCTTTGACCCTGCATGTCTCAGCCAACACCCAGCCCCCATCTAGTCAGGCCTCTGTCTGCATGTTATCTCACTTTAACAATGGCAGATTTATTGTACAGCAGACAAAACTATCGCTTTGATGTGCAACTGAATACACCCAAGAAAACAGCTAATCCATTTAAATGAAGCAAAAAAAGACAGTCAGATGCAAAATGACACTGTTATCTGATTAAATGTTTAATTTGTCATAGAGACACAAAGCAAATCAGGCTTGTGTGCTGGTTCAGCCTCTGAGCTGCAGAGAGAGAGAACGATGAAAGCATCGAGCAGTTATGATGATGTCCAGTGGGACTAGTTCGATGTTGTTAGCAGGCCTGCTCTAATGTAGCAGTGCAGGGTTTGTGGGTGAGATCAATAGAGGCAGTGCACAGCAGGGTGGGGCAGAGGGCAGGACGAGTACGATGTCTAATGCTGCATTGTGCCACGTGATGCCGGAGTATATTGATGACGGGAAACATGAGAGCGCTTTTATGAAAATCTTGAGCCGAGCCGGTCGATGTTAAAGCCCCTCTCTTGTCCGCGTGGCACGTGTACGAGTTTGTTCTCTGATACACTGCGCACTAACGCAGCATTATCCTGCAGTCTCCCGAGTGTGTCCAGACATGACTTGCATGCTGTATCGATGACAGAGTGTTTTGTGTTCTGCTGATCCTTGACTTTTTTTTATCCTGATCTGTGTACTCTCTTTACGCTGAGGCACAGGCCTGCTAATGGCTTCCTAAAGGTCTCAAAACCTTCAGACAGAGGCTTCGGCTGATCCACAAACTGTCTCTGAGTCCTATGTGATGCAGCTGATCACAGGACAACCACCTCCGAAAGGTTGCAAAACCTCAGGCCACAGAGGCCACATCCAGTCAGCAGGTCCAGGATCAGCTCTTGGTCGAAGGCGACGTTAACTGGAAGCAGCTGGGTGATGCTGCAGAGGAAAGCATTTCTGTGATCATTAGCAGATGGTTTCACCACGTAGTAGGCACATAGCACAGACAATACTGCTATGCTGGGAATTTATGTGATTCTTTTATACAGTGTATCCCAGTCCCGCGCTACCTACAGGTGGGGTCTAATTCTGGCTTCATACTTTCCACGTCTGCAAGGTTTCACTTTGGCATAAATGTCGTTGTCCTACCATGTTAATGAAGGTTCACGTGGACCCTATGCAGATGTACGCCTGAGCCCAGAATTTGTAACTGTGCTGAATATATGTATCAGCAAGGATAGTTTCTTGTTCCACACTTCTGTCCAGTTGGTGGCGGATGCACCTTTAGCTGCTTTGCAAAGAGGAAGAAGATAACAAATGTTAAATGCTTGTTTTGAAGAGAGATTGTGCAAGGAAATCCACCCACATTTATATAACTTGTACTTGATGAAACACAAAGACAAGTGAAACAACTGGAATGCGTATGCATGGAACGCCAGACCAACACGGATCCTCAATGGTAGTATGAATTGAATCATGTGCATGTCCACATGACCAGTACAAGTACATAGCTATCCGTGGACGTTCAATGCGGAAAGAATATCCAAGACTCAACCTGGGGGTGAGCACCTGAGAGGTTGCGAGGTGAAGCTGAGTAGTTGTGAGACGTTTTGCAGAACAGAAAAATATGTTTTGGCAGCACAATATTCTGCTTTTACTTAACTTTTCTTTTCTTAACCCATAAAAATTTGTCAAGAAAACAGTCTGAGAAAAAGTCTCCCTGAAGTTAAGCAGTGTCAAGGGTTGAAGGGTTGGAAGCAGACATTGCATTGTTAGAAAGGATCACACAAGTCAAACACTGGGAACTGCTGCAGGAAATGTACAGGTCTTTACAGTACACAATATGTCGCAATCTGATTCTGATTTAGTTTATAAGACATTACTGTTATGTACCCTTTTGTACTCACGGAGAGTGATACAGAAGTCCTGTGACAACTGAAGTTACTCATGCTGCAACTATGGAGCACTTCTGCCAAATTTTAAGTCGGGAAACTTGTCAAAAAGCCTGGCTGTTGTGTGCTGCATCGTGGAGCAGAATTGTCCACTGACCCGAAGAATTAAAAAGCACGAGCACACGCAATTTTTCCATTTCTCCAGGCTAACCATGCCACATTCCCAAAATATGATAGGTATTTGGAGCACTTACTGTCTTCAACGGTGTCAGTGCAGTGGGCGGAGCTCCACGGTGGACACACATAGCATGACAGTAAAGTGTGTGCCCTGCAGCGGTCTGTAAACACCATTAAAACATCCCTCACACCTTTACACCTCCGCCCTCCCACCTCGACACCGTCACCTCCGCTGCATTCCTCAACTCCTGAGCCGCGAGACGACAGCTGTACCGCAAGCTCACACCTCACATCCACAATCATTAACCTGGAGAGTGTGTGTGTTGACACACTTTAATCACACACACACACACATACACACAAGCACAGGTGTTCACAAATATAGGCACTCCAGCATGTTGACATCGCACTTTAAGGGTCAGAGTTGTACACACACCTCGTAATCTGTGTGCAGGTGCCGAGAAAATGGTCACACACACACACACACTGTATTCGGATGCCCTCTGTTTTGAAGTTCTGTCCAGCTCCATGGAGTGTCTGATTTGTCCTTCTGCTCTTATGTTTGTATGAGGAAGTCCTTGATGCTGTACAAACATTGTGTAGAGTGTATAGGTGGGCGAAGGACATCAGTCATCGTTGACCTTGTTTACTGTGGTGAGAGGGGAGCGGCTGCTCGGGTGCAGCTCTGCAAAGCAGGCGTGTTTCTGTTGCTAATGGCTGTTTATTGATCTCCGTTTGTCTGTCAGTCAGTCACTGTTTCTCTCTGAGAGTCAAACTTGACAATAAATAATTGAATAAATGTTGTTTTGACATGTAATTTATCGTAAAGATCAGCTTGATTCTTATCATGATTCTGTTGATTGATAAAAGAATTTCTTGGTTAAAAGTTAAGATATATGCATATTTTTGCCATATCTAACTCTGTAATATCCAGTTTACCTTCTGGAATTCTTCCTGAAGTAGCTGTATGGTTGGAAAAATCAGCCAACCGTACACTGCCCTGCATTATTATTCTTTTTGCACCAGCTTGTTCCAACTCCCCAACACATCCTCATACAGCGGTTTATACGATCCAAATGACGCTAGGTCCTTAAGGTAAAGTTATGTAATTAACGTGAAGTTACTGTGGTTAGGTTTAGGAAAAGACACATGTTTAGGCATCTTTAGGTTCAGGCAAGTAAAGGTGCAGTGGTTGGAAAACCAAAAATGGTTAGGACGTACCTTATGATACTTTTAAGTTCACTAAAAGTTCACACCGTTCCGGACACTTGTATCGTGGGGAAAGTCCTGGGCTTTGTGATCCATCCATCACCCCAAAATACCTCTTAACTAGAGCACTTGGGACCGCTTCCTTCTTTACTCCCATCAGCGCATTATTCACGTGATTGCAACCTTCCAAAATATGCAAGTTATGCTCGAATTACTGGCTCATCATTGCGTGGGATATGTACGCATTTTGGTGCATTATGTTTCTAGGGAAGCATGTAAACAGTACAAGAGAACAGCCTGAACTCCAGATTGAAGACTCAGTGTTTTTATGGCTGCAACATTCCATCAAGTAGAAATACCTTAGATATCTTGTGTATCTTTTTTATTTTTTTACACATTTTCTAAACATCCAGCCTGGCGTGTTTGGTATCTTATTAAATTTTGGGATCCCCAGTGGAGCTTGATCAAAGCTTGGCCACACAGCATGACCGACCCACTGGTGGGTTTGGTAATGAAAGAAGTTTATTAGTTTTTGTTTCGGTTGCAGGGAATGTGTATGTAATCAGAGGCATCTTGTTTTTAGAAAAGCACAAAAATGTTGTTGAATAAAGAAGAATGGATGCCGTTAGGTTCAGAAGTTGAGGTATATGTTGTGTGTAAGTGAATGGAGGATATTTCTTGATGTTCTTACCTGAAAGAAGGATTGATTTTCTCTGATGGAAACACCAACCTTTTCTTTACTGATTCCTTCACTTGAGGTATCTGCTTAATACTGCCGAGTATTTTCTTTAAAGGTGATTGTTGTTAAATTGACAACATAAATAAGAGATTTGGTGAATACTTGAATACTGGTCTAGATCTAGTGTAAGTTGTGCTTGACTCGCATCTGAAGGGGTTCCCCTTTACCTTTATTTGCGCTTGTTTCTCCGTTTTCCCTTTTTTCATCATATTTAGCTGGACAGGAGGCGTACCTGTCCAGAGAAATGTCAGATCTCATACCCAGTCTTTTTCTCCTAGTGTAGGCAGTGCTTCTTCTCTCTCGTCCCAGCTGGGTTCGTTTCATGTGGCGTCTGACTCTGAGGCACTGGGAGGTTTGTTGTGAAACAAAGCCTCTCTCAGAAACAGATGAGAGCTAATTAAATTCAGCCTGTTAATGGTCTGGCCTGCATCAGTGCCCTTTTGTGTGTGTGTGTGTGCCTGCAGAGATGCTGTGTTGAAGTGTGTGTGTGTGTGTGTGTGTGTGTGTGTGTGTGTGTGTGTGTGTTGTTGCTATGCAGGAAAATATGATACAGTACCCTATGTGAGGGGCTTCGTGTTGATGTGATGCTCAGCACATAGGAGGAATGAAGAACAGGTCAGGTCTTGTTCTGAAATGCAGATTTGACTCTGTATCTGTCTGCGGGATCGTCCTGAAGGCAGCGACACTGGGTTTGAATCAGGGTCAAGGTTCAGAGGTGAGGGGCCCCCCGTCCTCACACACTTGGTCCCCAGTAAGTAGACTAAAGAGGCAGGAGGGAACCTCTGTCAGTGCGTGCAGCAGGGGCCACAGGGGTTAAGCAGGGGCTGCTGTTTAACTGATCTCCATTCAGACAATCGAACCCTGCATCTTATTTTGTCTGTCTCACATCTCGATACTGAACGTGCACATTTTTGCTTTGCGTCCTCATCGTGTTTACATTTTTTCAAAGAGGCTTGACGATAAGAATGTTTGGAGAAAGCTAAAAAGGTTCACCGTGTCTCGGTCCAGTCAGCCTTTCAGGCTTTTTAGGAACAGCGGGGTTGCACTGGAATGTGAGAGAGACACAAGAGGAGGGGGTAAGGAGGAAAAAGGACGGAGGAAGATAACAAAATAGAGTGAATCCTGATGAGTCAGGGGGGGAGAATGATGCCAGTGTGACAGCCAAAACACAATGAAGCAATGGAAAGTGGAGACAAACAATCCTTCACTCATAACCTGCAGAAAAGCTGCCAAATTTCACACTGCTCTCGTCAGCAACCAGTACAAGAAAGTGTTTACTGACATTCTGTTCTTGGATGTTCTTGGTTGTCCTAGTGATAGGTGATAAGTGTAAATTTCATGGTTTTGGTATAGAAATTTTAAATAGTGAATAATCATTTATAAGATATTTGATAAATTTAGTGGAGTTATAGTCGAGAAAGTCAAAAATATTTAATTGAATTAGTATCACACTAAAGTTGAGGTATCCTGTCTTTTAGGCTACATCCACACTGATATGTTTATATTTTCAAATTCATAAGTTTACGCCTAGCATCCACACTACTTAGGTGTTTTTGAAAACGCTGCTGACCCAGTTTTATTTGAAAACTCGAGGTTGCGATTTATGAAAACAATGATGCAGATGCTCAGGGTTGCCTCCTGATTGGGTCTTATCAATCGCAAAGTTTCAAGCCAAAACATTACAGCTACATCTACATATCTTTTCTGATTGCTTTCTTCTTGTGTGGGTAATTCTTCCCATTGCCATGGCTTCCTCTGGCGATGGACAATGCTCCCAGTACAGTTCTAGTATGTTGTTGTATTTGTTTTCCGACAACTCCCAGTCTGTTTCCTTCCACCTTGACCGCCTTATATCCATTTGTTCAATTTCAGTAACCGTTCTCGTTGTTGGTCCACTCAAAGAAATCTATAGTCTTACTTTTCACCATTGCTGTTCTTCCTCTGTAGTATTTTATATGACCAGGCAACCAACCACAGAGTAGACAATCTGCTCCCTTTTGATACCGGCAACGATTAGTTTTGCGATTATTCACCGCATTAGTGTGGATGTAAAATAACATCACAATGGTTATCTACAGTTTGGGCTTGCAATCTATATATTTGCAACAGAAATTCTGTGTTTCAACTTTGGGTTTTGATGTTTAAAAATGTTTGTTTACCAGGCATTGAGTTGGCATTATGAGAAATGCGGTATCAATCATTTAAGGTTAACTCAAACTGGGAACTTAAAGGTCCACCATAAGTACAGACGACATTACATGACTGTTTTTACAGGCTGAATACTCTTCGTCATTAGTAAACTGATCTTCATGTATAAAATCAGTAGGCTGACCCTTTAAAGGAAGAGTTACCTTTGTAGATAAAGATTTGTACAGTATGAGATAACAAAAATAGTCAAATCACCCAATCAGGGGTTAAACAAATCACATCTTGTATGGTATGTTGCATGCTTCATGCATGCAGTAAGTGGAGAAACTGATATATCATCATCATATTTATTTATTTGTTTACACGCTTATTATAAGAGATATCATGTAATTTCAATGTGCTCACATTATTGTATGAGCACTTCTTGAATTAAACTTTTTTTCTGTCCCCTAAATGTTGAAATATTTAGGTAATGCAGTGAAACAATGGATTAGAAAACATTTGTAGTCAGCTCGTTCCAGAGGAGTCACAGCTTGTTCTGGTTTTGTAGCCCAGCCAGGAAGTCATTAAGCTACAGAAGAAGAGTTCTGATGATGTTTGCTCACTGTACATAACTCTCCAGGAGGTTCCTCTGGGGTTGTTTATATTGTAGATGGCAGTCGGCCAGCTAATGTCCATCAGAGCCGTTTCATTGGGGTTAGTGAGCTGACTCACTGACCTCTATCTGTACTTCCTAAACAACCCGGGCAACAGTTTGTAAGCAGTTTTGTAGGAGAGGCGGAGGAGGGGGGGTTGTTTTGACAGTCCAACAAAATCACGGGATAGAGATTATCGGGAAGCTAATGAGGAGCTGTGGATGCTGGGATGAGATAGAGCGCTGTGGTTTTCCTGATGCCTGCCGGTCCAGCACAACACCGCCTCTGTTTACATGCTCACTAAGATTCTCTCAGAGGATAATACTGGTGTGTTTTATTTGTTTTTGTGTGTACCAGTGCTCCAAAATGTCAGTTTCAGTTTTAAAGGCTTCCCTGCCTAGAGTGAGATAAACTTGTGTACTAAATGTGAAGCAAGAGACAACACTTGATTAGTTTAGCTTAGCATGAAGACTTGAAGCAGGGGGAAACAGCTAGCCTGCCCTGTCCAATCAGCCAAGCAGCACCTATACATTTGATTAATTACCCTTTAAACCTTGTTAGTTTGGTTCGTACACAAACAGAAATGCAAAAACTCGAACCACCATAGCTGACATGAGGACTTAGGTTAGGCCTAGATTCAGTTCCAGCCTTTGGCCCTTTGCTGCACATCATCCCTCCTCTCTCCCCCTCTTTCATGTCACCCTTAAGCGGTAATATCAACTAAAGCCAATAATTAAAGCTATTAATTGAAGCATCAATATATTACGCCTAATGCTGACAAGTGAAATTGAGGAAGCAATTTTCTCTGAAAACTTGCTTTACAGTCTCAAAGCTGTCACATCCATTTCCCAGAACAGAGCAGTTGAAAGGTACACTGCCTTGTGTTCTACAAACTACAGTAAATATTGTAGTAAACTGGCCATAACTCTGTGGCCTATATTGTTTTCTTCTCTTAGATGTGCATGTAAATACTAGGGATGGGCATGAGTAATCCAGTCCTTGATTTGGACATCAGTGTATGTTCAGTGTATAGAGTAGTTACTTTTTGTTTTGTAAAAGAAAACATATGTAGAGATAGATTAAATATAGAAGTAAACTGACCCAGGGAGGCACGATGGTGAAGTGGTTAGCATTGTCGTCTCACAGCAAGAGGGTTCCCGTTGGGTTTTCACCGGAGTCTCCACAAGCAATGCAGGTCAGGTTAATTGCTGACTCTAAATTGTCCATGGGTGTGAATGTGAGCATGACTGATTGTCTGTCTCTATGTGTCAGTCCTGTCATAATCTGGCAACCTGTCCAGGGTTGTCCACCTGTTGCGACCCCCGACAGGATAACCACTTATAGAAAATGAATGAGTAAATTGGCCCTGTTCTGCATTAAAAGTTAACATGTATTGGCACGATGCAGTGATGTAACTGTTATCTATTGATTTATGCAGAGATCCATACAGTAAAATTGACAGATCTGGGCTGCCGCAGATAACTTTCAGTGTTTTCAGTCAGACATAACTGGATCTAATGTTACAGGCAGGATGGCAACCAGGAATAACAGTGATGTTTGCAAGTATATCCACTAAATGAACAAAACAAGTGTGCAGTGCAAGCTACGTAACGTTCAACTTGCATGTAATAGCTTCTCGCTACAGTCTGTGCCACGCCAAAATGTAGGCTAAGCTAACCCTAACCCCAACCTACATTTTTGCTTTGGGTTTCATTTTTACATCATTACTTCATTTACATCTTAATTCTTTTTGGAGTACTCAGTAATTATTTAATGCAAGTGTTTAAACATAGAAATTACTTTAAAACCTTGGTAAATACTGTATCCTGTCTACAACAATGAACCAACCTGGATAGCGTAGTTTTAGCTCGGAGACACATGTAAACATACTACAATCCTGTATTTGTAGCTGTCGTGGTCTGCCTGGGATCAGTTTGCATTGTATCATTAAGGGTTACTCTGATTAAAACACGGCAGTAAACTGCTTTAGTGTTTGTTGCATAATTGTTAATGTGGCTAATTGCGGCTTAACAGGTATCAGTTGTGTTTATTTTGTGGCTTTACTGTGAGGGATGTGGAGGGAACACCTCAGCCAAAATACTAACTGCATGCAAACACAGTCAGAGCTGTGTTCTCACTCGCATCTCCCACAGCTTCTGTGTCTTTTTCACCCCTTTCTGTTCTGTTTCCTTTGTCTGTCACCATCCTTGTAATGGAGTAGTAATTATTTTCTTATGCCCTAACCTTTGCAAGTTCCATCTCTTTTGTCTCCTAATTTGTGCCTTGACTTTGAGCGATTGCCGTCTCGCTTTGATCTCCTCTCTCTTACCTTCTTTGGTCATCTCCTTTCAAGATACTCCTGCTTTGAACTGCTGTTGTTGCTTTCATTTCTCAGGTTTTGTCTGAATGTGCGGTTGTAGACGTTTTTTAGTTTAATGCTTCTGATGTCATCCTGAAAGCAGGAGGTGTTTTTGTATGTAAGTTTGTGCCATAAAAGGTTTGTTTGATTCTTGTGCACCCACTCCCTTCTTCTCCTCCGCTCACTCAGTTTACAGAATGAAAACTAACAGGATGGTATGTTTCTATTAGCGTTCCTCTCTGCTTTAAGCAGTGCCAGTGTGTCTTTCATCTGAATAACAGAGTGACACCATATGTGTGTGTTGGTGTGTGTGTAGCTCGTATCAGCAGTCACAGTCCTTTGCTGTCTTCCCAGTGGACAGCCAAAACAGGGAGATGGCGGAGACCCATGATCCCTCGCGGCCGTATGCCTGACCTTTTTTTTCTAGGGTGAAGCAAGTCATGAATCCACAGAGGACGGTTTATTTCTGCAGGGTGAATCTCAGACTGAGTTGTTGCCACCCGCATTAAAAGGTTGCTAATACGGAATGACAGAGGCTAAAGACACAGAAACAACATCAGCCCGGCATGTGGATCTCATCATTACATTAACCAAACAACATGCCTCTGGGATCAGCAAGAAATCAGTAAACACAGACGCCAACAGCATCCCTGTCCTCTAGAGACGTCCCTCTCTTCAGCTGGGTTTTACAGTCTGCAGCGTGTCAACAGGAAGGAGCAGGCAGATGAAACGATAGCGTGGGCCGATCCTGTATTCAAAACATGCCAGGCGGTGTCTTTGTGCCATCTCTGTGCCGCTGAAGACCAAAGAAGAGAGGAGGTGGGAAGGGGTGCAAAGGCCAGCAACGTTTTAATCTTCACGTTCACCAGTCAGCACAGTGTGAGAAAAGAAGCGCCAGAAGAATCACACCTCATAAGTTTTACATCCCATGTGATCGGCTTTGCTTTGAGCTTCGACTAGATTGGAGAAAATGTAGATTTTACAGGAGAGATTTGATTTCCCAGCCTGGAAATTCATGCATTCACGATTATGTGTGTGAATATCTCTCTCCCAGTGCCACCGATTTTTCAGCACTTAAAAGAGGTCAGCGTGAGCCAGCAGAGTCATGAGGGTTGGAGAACAAATTGAAATTTGGGACGGGGACGGGCCAAGAGAAATATTGGGAAGTCTTTGTGAATCCTTGAACTTTTTGATCGTGGAAATGTCCAGCTGTGTTAAGAGGTGTGACCATGCTTGAGTACATCTGTAAAAACAATATATATAGGAGCAGTTATCACACGTTTTCACATTAGTAATCCCCAAATGCCAAGACATAATCCAGAGATTCCCAGGTGACCATATTCTGTCTGTGGGACGCTCATTGAGGAGTGTTTTTTGATGAAATGAAGCCACTCCTGGTTGCCCCTTTACACCCCCAGACTCCACTTTGAGAATCACTAGACTGTGCGATCCTGTGCGAGCAGAGCGATGAAGGACTTCCTCAGCATGGTGTGAGCGGTGGTGCATGGCAGGAATGTAAAAACCAGATGACCTCAAATGGAAACTCCAGGACTGTTTGAGGCAGGCAGGCCATCTCACTTGCTCTAATAAACACTCCGACTCCATTCTGCAGTCCTGCTCTCTCTCCTTTTCTTCCCCCCTCCTCCCTGGCTCAGTTAGCCTCCCAACCTGGCCCAGCATCGCCTCCACCACCACACCCCAAATGTTGGACCGCTGCCTGGCTTTGGGCCCGTAGGCCGAGATGCACGCTTCGGCATCCTTAGCCAAGGAGAACAATGACGTCATCTGCCTGTCCCAAAGTTATAATTTTCATCTGTTAATTACACAGAGGCAGAGATGAGCTAAATATATCTGGGCCTGCAGAGGGGGAGCAGCCAAGAAAGAAGGGGGGCTCCGAGTATGGCTGTCCTTTGCCCAGTCGTACTGTAGACGAGGGGGGTGGAGAGAGTCAAGAGGCCTGCTGGAGCCCTGTGGTTTTCTGCTGCCGAGGCCTGCTCCTGAAAACAACCAGGAAAGAAAGAGAAGACCAAGAGGCACAAAAAGAAGGAAGAAAGGGGGGGGTTGGCTCTTATTCCAGCGGAGCTCAGACATGACGCTCTGATTGCTCCCAGCGGTTGTGGTCAGTACAGAGAAGAGGGAGGAGGGGGGTACAGTGCAAGAGGAGCAGGGTTAGCTCTTTGCCAGATGTCTTCATTGGCCTCATGGTATATATGGTATACACACACCGGGAGACAGATGTGTCTACTCGGGGGGAAAGTACAGCTGCAAGTTTACCTGACGAAACCCAGCCGCCGCTTCACGGTGACACTCAGAAACAGCAGGATGCGGCAGTGTGGAAATCTGTTGCCTCTCTCTGTGTCCATGTTTTCGGTTAGTGTGAGAACACACTGTAAAAAGATATCACACCTATTACTGGAACAGATTTGTTGGTTCTACAAGCTCGTCAGCACAGAAGCAAAACAAACACCATCTGTAGCTTATTCATTTTTGTGGTGCTCTCTGGTTTGGTTGCTATATTCATAATACAGTTGTACTGACTAGCTACTGATTTCCAGATTGAAGTTGTAAAATTCATAATCCGGAAGACTCAAATGTAATGGGTTTAAGTCCTAAACCT
This sequence comes from Epinephelus cyanopodus, assembly GCA_026686955.1. NCBI lineage: Eukaryota > Metazoa > Chordata > Actinopteri > Perciformes > Serranidae > Epinephelus > Epinephelus cyanopodus. Next base: position 26,506,551 of record CM048929.1, read on the forward strand.
TCACACTTCACAAAAACCAGCTGTGAAAGCTAATTTTAAAGCTATAATGAGCGTAAATATCTTCGCCGTCAAACCTGTCTCCCTGCAGGGTTTTTTCTCAGGCGGGAACAGATGCACCTTGTTGGTTCTCATGGCAACTGTCAGCAAGGAGGTGATGGGTGGGTGTGATTAGGTTGAGGACGGGTGTCAAAGTAAAGCCTGACAACCTGGTGAGTGGCTGCATTTATGGTAGGAAGGCTGAGTGACTGGAAAAGATAATTTGTCACTAACCTGTAGTGGTATGAATCCATGCAGATTTCTGGGGGTTAGACTTGTTATTATGAATGATTTTAGCTTTATGCAAGATACATTGGTATCAGAATGTGCTGTATTTCAGCTGGGAAGTACCACATTACAGAAATACCAAAGCTATGTTTGGAGTGTTTAAAAAAGACTTGCTCTAGCAAGTTTTTGGAAAGACATGTTCAGGGCTCAGACATATTTTCCCGGGCAAGTAAAATGCCATGTGAGCCGTCAATCCAGCAACTCACTCGCCTAATTGGCTGAGCAATAAAAAAAAGACTTTAACACATCAGGGGGTTTTCCAGAGTCGGTGACGACTTCCCTCTCATCTCTGTTGAGATTTGCACGTATGGAATATCAACCATGTACTTGTGAGACAATGACAGACGAAGTTTGTGAGCTGAAGTGCAAGTGAAAAGGTTCAGTTTGCCTGGAAACAGCAGTTTCAGGGTTTTCACTGTCATAGAAAATCGGGAAAACATTTTCAGGCCTGGGAAAATCATGGAATTAGTTGAAAAATCATTGAAGGTTTTGGAAAAGTCATTTTGTTGTGTGCAGTGAAATTGTTACAGTAGTCTTCCATGGATTCCTTGTAATGTAGCATAATGGAAAATGTATTTTCCGAAGCTGTCCGTGTATCGTAGCTCTAATATGCATTGATGTGTGACGTTTGTTTACTATCACATGCATCTTTTTATTTCCTACCTATGTTCGGTCTCTCCTTCTGTTTATGCCAGCTAGCTGAAATTACAATTATGGGCAAGAGGGCAACAAAAAATATATGTAATAGGTCCTTGAAAAGTCATGGAAGAGTTTTGATATTTTGTCCATGAAAATGTGTGGGAACCCCGAAGTTTATGCGTGGCGTTAGAGGATGTGGGTGAAACTCAACCTATGTATTGTGCAGTTAACCATGAGTTTGAGATCAAGGTGGATAAAAATGAAACAATTATCTTAGATAAAACTATTTGTGACAGGATAAATAAAATTAATTTTATGCAAATAAGATTTCTGACCCACTTGCCAGACTCACTTTTTTAATGTAATTCTACAGCACTTAGAGCCCCACAATCAGTTTTCTTTACCTTTGTTAGTATTGAGGCAATGGCAGATATCTTTAAAGCCATAACTACCAACAGTTGCAACTGCAGGAAATCCAAGGGAAAAAGAGCACATGAGGTGGACAACTTGAGACGTATCTCTCTCTTCTTTTGAGTTGATTTGTTGTAGATGTGACCTGAACATGGAGAAAGCTCTCCACTGGAGGACACAGACACTCCCTGCTAATTGGGTTAAAGTGGAGCACCATCTCTCCACTTACTGCGCAGGGAAACATAATGGCTGTGTTATTTCGCTGCGGTTCTCCGTATCGCTCATATGCAACCGATCCTTCCCCAACATACTGTACACATGCGAAAAGCACACTAACACAAGTCGAAAAGCGTTTAATAATTCATTAACATACCAAGACTCCACTGGATGTGACCGACACACACGGTAGCAAATGTGTGTTAATGTCATTTAGCCGTCAGTCACGCAGACCGGCCTCTATAAAGTCAGTGCCGCTGATGTTACGATAACGAGATGTATGAGAGGTAATTAGAGTGTAGCTGTGAGTAAATATGTGCATGTGTCATTGCTCTCTCTTCACCATCTGCTCTCTCCAACTTCCTCACTCCTGTTTCTGCTTTAGATCACTCTCTGCCCTCATTTTTTATTCTCTCCCCTGGTGTTCACTTTCCAACATCTGTTATCCCCCCCTCCCCTACATCGTGCTCTCTTTCCCACTCTCTATCTGGGTTTTTTTTTTTTTTTGCCTACGTAGATGCTTGGCTGGCTGGCTGGCTGACTCACGTATCCCACGTTCCCTTGTGGCAGATGTAGCATGATGAACACGTCAGGTTTTGTGTTATAAAGCCCAAAAGGGTCTTTTTTGTGTGTGTTTTGGCTGCGGCTGCAGTTTGCTTGAGCCAACATTCACTGTATGTGTGCTCATGTATAAATAAAGACATTCATTATCAGTATATCTTTTTTTGTAGAGCCAAGACAGAGAAAACTACAAGTGGACCGAAAATTATTCTGCAATAATTCATGACCAAAAATTTCAGTAATTTTCTGGTTTCAGCTTCTCCAGAGTTTGACTCTTTTATGTCACTGTAAACTGAATATTTTTAGATTCTGGGCTGTCAGACAAAATGAGACATTTGAAGATGTTAGCTTGGATTCAGGGAAACTATTTATCGCTATCTTCTTACATGTTATAGACCAGGTGATTGATGAACTGTGATTTGTATTGATCATTAAGAGCGTGTTACTGTGTTGGCTGTTTAATCATCTTTATATATTCAGATGAGTGAGGTGCTTACATAAAGGTGAATAAAGTGTGAATATTTGTGTCAAGGCTTTTGGTCGAGCTAATTGTTTCCAGGCTGACAGCACTCACATGGCGTCATGGCGTGAACCAGCACATGCAAAGAATGCATGCATAATGCGTTAGCTCTTGAGGAGGAGCACACGGTCAGGTGGGCCGCTTTAACTGCTTTAATCCTCTGGTCTGCAGGAGTAAGCTGCGCATTGTTGTTGTTGTTGTATTGGTCCTAGTCAGTCAGGGAGGAAGGGGGGGGGGGGTTGGTGGTTCGGGGTGGACCACCCAGCTCCCCTCAGCTGTGGGTTGATGTGATATCTGACCCTTGTACATTTTGCCTCCGAGTCCACCTGCTTTCGTCTCTGGGCTTCCCAAGATTGTTTCCACCTTAAAGCCCACAACAGGTGTGACCTCTCTGATCTCTGGCCGCAGTCTCCCACCCCGCCTCTGATGTTATTAATTAGTAACTGACACGAGAGCACAGATAACTGCTTATAGGTCAGCTCACCCTGCACACAGGTCCCTACGCCTGCCGCTGCAGCAATCAAAAACTGCAACTGTAAGTGCTGCATGTTGAGTCCCCACCCTTTGCTCTCCCATGTGTCCCAGTGGGCTTCACTCTACCCATCTGCTGCTAGACTCTGTGTTGCAGCTGCCCTCTAGTGGCTGCTGGTGGTAACTACTGCTCTGAGTGCAGCCAAATAGGCCTATAGGTTCTGTGACACGGGGATTTACTGGAGATTAAAGTTAAAATTAACCTGCTTAAAACAGCTGCGTCCAATTTTTTCATTTTTTTTGTGTGTAGAAACCAGACAGATTACTGATAGTGGCTGTCTAGACGAAGACATCGACCTCCATCATTGTGGGTCAATATCAAATGCTCCATCAGTTTCTTGGGCCTGTTATTCTTTAATCATATATTTCCTGATTTTAAACCAGGGCCTCTTCCAATTTTAGACTACATTATTTACACAAAGTCGTTTTTTTTTCTTCAAAATTTAAATGCTACCCAGACCTACTCCGAACCTTTTTGGACTTTCCCCTCTCAAAATTGCCTTATTTCAATACTTTTACAGGCAGGAAACTTTCCACTATTTCACAATAAGAAAACAGAATGAAAAAATACACTTAATTTTGTGTAGTAAAAGTATGTTTTTGATTCTCCCTCGTCCCTTTACTGACATCGTGACCCCTCTGATTTATCTTGTGAACCCTTTTGGGAGGTTGGAAACTACTGCTGTGCATCATGCATATTTGTGTGGTTCACGTTTTTTTCATTCATGGCACCAGTGTGATGACACACACAATTCATTTGGCTGCTGCAGCAACACATGAACCCTCCCATGCCACATGTTGAATCAGGAGCGTGCCAGTACAGTGTTTCTCTCACCAGTAGGGGACAGGATTCACACTCTGGGATGAGGACGCGTCTCTGAACTCCTCTTTTAAAACTTCATTTTCTGGCATAAATGGATACCTTCATCTCTGCCGAGGCTTTGTTGTGTCACTTTTTAGGAGTTTCATTGTGAGCAACAACCGCAGCCTGTCCTTCACTGACCCTGTCTGTACTTTTTCTGAATTGTCGCAGCCTGTGTTTAGAGAAAACACCCCATCGTTGTGTCTGCAGCCTGGTTTGTTTGTGACACGCCAACTAAAGGCTCACTCAGCAGTCTTCTTCTCTTTCCTGTGTATTTCCCGTCAGGCCTCAGCTTATTCCTCCTCCTCACACTTTATGTTTCAGTGTGCCGGCGCAGAAGAGAGGAGAGAAACTTTGTTTTGTCTTGCGATGAAGACACAGTGGAAAAAGAGGAGGGAGGCCTCAGTGCGTTAATCTGTTGGCCTGCGGTCATGTTATGAGTGTGAAGGGGATTAAAACATATCACCAAACTAATCTGCCCGTTACACCGACAACCGTGCTCTGCTGTATACCGCCCCACCTCCCTCCTTCCTCTCCCCTTTCACTTTCCCACTGATGTGTTTGTTATCAGAGAGCAGAGGGCAACGAAGCGTCGCTCCTTGGAGCTTAGCAGCGCGTGTCGGCCCTGATTTCATGACTTTGAGAGCTTTGTGCTGCAGGTTATGATAGAAAATAACTAATATGGCATTTGTGTTGTCTCCAGGGTGCAATGTGTGTTTATTCAGCAGTCAGATAGATAATGCAGGTATGCTGCAGCGATGTACATCAGGCCCACATGCAGGTGATGGATGTGCGGCCTGCTCGGGCTTGCTTCAGGCACACAGCAGACAGCGTGGGTCACTGATGGGAGGGGTTGCTATTGTCACAACTCCTCATGTGTGACTGTGTGTCCTACATGTAAACTGTAACTCAGCCCCTTTTTGTTCATTTCTCTTTTGTCAACTTTGTGTTTCCCCCCCCCTCCCTCTTCACGCTCGTCCTCCTCTTTGTGTAAATGCCTCCATGGTTCATGAAAAGGAGAAAGGGAGAGAAAGAGAGGGAGCTGGACGGACAGAGACCTTTTGTTTCCAAATTAGGTACTGCTCCCTCCTTGCCAACACTAACTGTTATTGTGAAAAAAAAACGTGATATGAAATCCCCACTCAGAGCTGCCGCTGTGAAACGGAGCGCTTGTGTATTTTCAGATATTAAACCCTTATCTGGCTTCCCACCAGAGTTATGCTATGATCCGACTGCTGCTCGACGCACTGGCAGCCGTCTGCGATTTCCTCGCGCACGGGTGTGGTCTTCTCTCACTTCTCTTTCTCCTAGAGAAGAATCGGACCTCCTCCTGAGCCCCGCCAGGGATCCACTCGTCTCTCCGCAGGGCGGTTCCGTGTGGCGGTGTGTGGAACCCAGGGCTCTGCTCTGAACCAGAGAGAGAGAAGAGAAACCCCCCACAGCCACAGCAGCTTCTGACTTTATGAGGAACCCTAATTACATAGCCTGGTGTATTTATACTCAGCTGTGACTCAGTGGGACATGTGGCGTGTGTTTGTGTGTGTGTGTGCATGCACGGGAGACGCAGCCTTTGTGTTCACACATAAATGATATGTGCGTGCGTGTGTGTGTGTATTAGTGAAAGTGTGTGCTGACTTTATAAACTGTTTAAACCAGGGATGAATTGGAGTGTAGATCCAACTAAACCTAGTCTGTGACTACTGTAGAAAAGGTCCCCTAAAGTGACGCTATGTAACTTCTGAAAAGAAAAATAACGCAATGTTCCTTTTGCAGATGAAAAAAGGGAATTTATAAACAGTACAGTTGACTCTGATATGGACAGTTGCTTTTAATAGCTGTTATTAGCTGATGGTAGCAAACTTGCGGTGATATTGCTGAGACATTCATAAGTTAGTTTTCTGTCAAACAAACATTACAGGAAGTAAACACACTTTTCTTCACCAGGACACCTTTTAGAAGTGTCTTTAAGGAGGTACTTACTGCTCATCGAGATAAGTTAACTCTTCATGTGGAACACTACTGGCTCTGAAAACACCCTCAGTAATGTAAATATCATTAGACTTGGTCTTGGATGTAGAGTCTGTGTTGGAAAACTGGGGTTATAGAGTTTTAATGGCATGGGCGTTTACCAGGCAGGGAGGTCTAAAACCAAGTACTACTGAGTTGCATTATGGGAAGTGTAGGATCCAGGGTTTTGGAACTTGACAGATACAGAGGAGGTTAGAAAGTAGGCAGGGTATAAGCTTCTCTCAAGCTCTCTTCTTTCATTTTTACACAAATATTTTCGGTCACTTTCATATGTATAACTGAGGGCAACACCATGAATGCTTTCCAGGAGAAACAGTCTGAAAATGTGCGCCATTACTCCCACATTAAAACAATTATCAGGCCGACCAGCTTTTCACCCCGCCTCCAAGAGTGGCCGTTCAACCATAACCACTTTTGCTTTTCCAACATTTTGTACAAACTAGATCTTTTCCAACATAAGCAGCATATTAATTTAGGATATCTTGTACTCTGCTTAATTGATATTTCTCTTCTTTTAAATCTGTCTCCTGAGAGTCACTCATATTATAAAATTGAAATATTAAAGTGTTAGAATAGCCCACTGACAACACATCAGGAAAATTACCTTAAGCTTTTGTGTTTTCATCCTCATTTTGTTGTCTGTTTATTGTCTATTTTTCCAGTAACTGCATGTATATTCTTGCCTGTGCTCAAAACTTTACTTTTTATTAAAGCTTGACTGCAAACATGCAAATTAGCTACACTTTTGTTTCTATTAAAAAACAAAAGGAAACTACAGTGATCTGTGACTGAAATGAAATATCAGCCAGGGGCATAAAGTAGGGGGGACCAGTGAGCCCTTCCCTACTTCCTACCCCTCTTGCAGCGTTAGCGTGTTGACAAAATCTGTGCACAGACATATAAACACCTGGCGAAATACTTCTGTGGCAATTCCCACTACAGTTGGTGTCACCCGCATCAGATTTTGCTATGATGTCACACACAGAGACTCACGAGGTGAAACCAATGCCAGCCGTTGCAGTGTTGCCACTGCTGGTAATAAAGTAAGATTAGATAAAAAAAAATCGTCTTACAGTGATCACTCTTTATATAACGGTATATATTTTCATAGCCCTCAGATCATATTTCCTTTAATTTATCACCTCATCAATCTTAAACACCCTATTCAAGCCTGAAGTGAGTGTTCTCATAGGGCGAAGAGCAGCATATCCAGAGGGTACAGTCTCTGTGTCGACGCCAGCCTGCTCCAGTCGAGTTGATACTTGCCCCGCTGTGCGGCAGGTGAAACCTGTCTAACCTCGTTGGTAACGGATGTTGCAGCGTGTTGACAACAATGAACACTGGATGGGAAAGTCAGACGTCTGCAACAGCATGGTCACCTGTCTGCCGCTCTCACACGTTTCCTGGACGCCTGGCTGTTTGGTGAGAACTCTGTGGCGTGGGCGAGTTCGCCTTTTTGACTGATTTAGTGATGTGGTGTTTAGGTGTCACTGTGCTGTACGGGTGGATCCTGTGACTTGGAGTGTGTGTGAGGGAGTTTTGATAAAGAGGTCATGTTGACATCCAGTAGATGCCGTTTTATTTTGAGAGCGCTCCCTTTCTTCAGAGTTTTCTTCATCATCTTCATATTTTTCCCTCTTAAGCGAAAAGAAAGGCAGTGAAACAGTGAACACAGCAGCAAGGCAAATGTTTTCTTTTGGTGCTGGAAATTGGCCTCTTTCTCTCTCCCTTTTTTTGTTTGTCTCCCCTCTGGGTGGAGGGGAGGCGGCGTAGGCAGGGCCAGCTTTTGTGGAGTTTTAGCGGCCTGGGATCACAGCTTTGTCACTTGGGTTGGTGTCGCTCACACACACACACACACACACACATGCAGCACACGTGCAGCCTTTATGCAGCACAGGAAAGATCTACAGTGGATTTAGCCCACACAGGAGATGTCTCCATCTGGAGCCCCTTCGACTGCAACTCAGTGATGTCCAGTGTTCTTGGATTAAGCCGCAGGCCTCCGCTTTACTGTACGTTACAGCTGTTTGTTTGCTGACGACTGTCGGACCGGTTAGTGGGAGGGAGGGAGCAATTGTTTGAATACGGATTAAATAACAAAAACAAGGAAGAAAGAGAAAGCAGAACGGCAAAGGAGGAACAGAGTGAGGGATGAAATAGCCGATGCTTGCTCACATAAAGAGAGTTTGGGATAGAGATGAGAGTTGGATGAAGGGATTTGTTCGGCACTAGAGAGAAAGAGGGAAGAAAAGAGAGAGAGAGAGAAGAGAGTGGGCAGTGGGAGGGAGGAGAGACAGAGAATCCAGCCCTCTGGGACAGCAGTGTGTGTTTTGGGGGTGGACAGAGTGGCTTTGTATGCAGAACATCACCGGACACCAACGGGAGGGACGCTGTCAGTTGTTCTCTGTGTGTGTCTGTAGTGAAACCAGACCTACCTCTGATCCCTGCGCCACACACACTCCTCCATCTGCTGCCTTCTGCTTCCTCTGGACTGAAACCCCTCTGAGAGTGTTTGAATGTGTGTGAGAGTCTGGCCGAGCTGATTCCCGGAGGTCAGGAGGAGGCTGTGATGTGGAACTTGTGGGATTAAACTTTCTGGAGGCTCGGCAGTGACAGCGATGGATTGGAGCCAGGAGACGGGAAGTTCAGACTCTTGATTGACTGGAGGATCCCAGAGGAGGATTTGCAAAGCTCCACCAAAACCACCCCGTTTTCTTCTTTTAGCCGAATCTTCTGTATTTCTGCGTCTGGACATTGTCCACGACCTTGCGTAGAGTGTGTGAGCAGCCCATGTGGGCAGCGAGTGATGCGGATCTGAGAAAACTCCACGCCCCGATGCCCGCTGCTATGCTCCCGTGCCCTGCGCCAGCCGGGTCCGACTGGAGCTTCCAGAACCCGGTGGGGGTGGACTGCAGCTCCCCTGAACCTCGCTGCATCTGGCTGGCAGTGCTCCGCAGTGCCACAGGTTCAGCGCCGCCGCCCGCACCACCTGCCATGCCCACTGGGCACAGCAAGAGCTCTCACCAGCCCAGGGTAAGGAGAGGTCACCCAGTCCTCCTCTAGTGGCCGGACATGGAGTCACTGATTAAAGCATCAGTCCTGTGCTGCAGTTAATGCTTGGTGGATTTGCTCTTATTGATCGAGTGTTTTAGTTGGAGGCTGTAAAAATAATCTGATGAGGACAGTTTTTATGCATTGCTGAAGTAGGTGATGATCAGTTATTTTCAGAATAATTGATTAATTGTTTTGTTTTAGCCATGTCAGGAAATAAGAGCCAAAGGTGTCATCTTCTAATTATATGTTTAAAATAAGTTTAAAGGGGTTTTGTTCAATGTAAGATAGAAAAAAGCTGCAAATTCTCACACTGGAGAAGCTTGAACCTTCAAATATGTCGGATTCTCATATTTAAGACCATCAGTGGATTGTTAAAAATTGTTGCTCAGTAAGTTTCTGTTGCTAAACTGGTCGATTAATCATCTAATCATAAATTAAGACGACCATGCAAGAAGCTCTTCTTGCGTTTTACATACTTAGACAATGATGCAAATGTATTGTTTGCCACCCGCTGTGACTTCTGTGGTTCCCCAGAAATACACACAGTGATATCAGCAGAATACTCTCCAGAAACCGCTGCGTGGGATGTTTTCAGTCACTCGTGTCAACAAGTTTCCTTGTAACTGTACCCATTGTCTGAAGTCTTTTAACCACTCGGCTGCTGACAGATTCTATAACCTTAGAGTGTCTCTGAACACACAGTTGTTTTGCCTTCAGGCTGTTTTTGTTTGGCGCCCGTTGTCTTGCAGACTTTCTGGGAAAGGATGTGGTGATGGATTAAGATGCAGTTAGATTCTAACTTTTATTGTCCCAAAATGAAATACATTGCAACTCTAAACGTTTCCATCAGCTGTTACTTACCTGTGAGCTCTATTTTGTCGGGAGTGGGTACATTTAGTCTGATTATTGTGGTGTTTGGCAGGTTTACTTTGCAGTTCCAGATGTAATGGTAAACAGAGTTGTGTCAACAGTGACTCAGTGATCACCGCAAGCCACAAATAGCCATCAGTACAAAGTTAAATATTTAAGATTCAAACATTAAATTATTCATGATTTTATGTCAACAAAGACTCTGTCCTCATGTCGCTTACATTGTTTGTCAACACACTTACAATGATAGATACTATGAATTATGCATTTAAGATATACATTAGCCTTGTCAGCAGGGATAAAATGAAACTGAGGTCGATTTATCCTCCATCCTGCGCCACTTCAGTCCTATTTTTCCACAGTTTACATGTGTTTTCGTGCGTGTGATTCTGTTGGTTTAGCATATTGACCCTCTCCTTCCTTGGAGGGGTTTCTAATTAGTGGCTGGAGGCAGATGAAGAGGGGCTGTTAAGTGCCACTTATAGCGAGGTGTTGTGGAAGCTGTGCGATAGCTCGTCCCCTCCCCCCACAGTGCCCTCAGAATTCAGGGCATCACCTCCCCACATGATCTCATTTTAGCTGGGGCATTTATGTAGAATATCACCTCCTCTTTTTTTTTTAACCCTTTGCCTAGATGTTGCCATCCCCCCACTTCATGATGACTCGCTGACACAGTTAAGAAATGCCACAATCAGGAATGTGAGTGTAGGGGGAGGAGAGGCTGTATGAACACAGCTGAGACAAACACACACTGTACACAGTTTGTTTAAGGAGAGGGGGGGGGGGTTGTTACAGAGACACAGCATCACGAGTTCGGAATTTTTGTTTGCTGTAATTTCATTGATATGCCTTTGGTGATCACAGGATCAGCGTCCATCTTCGTACAGTGAGCAGTTTTTAGAGGGTTTTTTTTCTCCAGTGGTGCATTTACTTACTGACAGCAGCCCTCACAACTAGAAAAATACCTACAGTGTGTTACGATGATCAAAATCCACCCTCAACTCACATTGATGGGAATATAGAAGGACCCGCCCTCGTTACCTTCAAGGTATCAACTGAAATAACCCAGTACCAAGTAGTATCTTAACTCCTCCAGTCAAGCGACACCTGCATTTGATCAGTTTTGTACCCAGATCTAAAAAAGAAAAAAAAAAGACTATTTGCATGGTTTTGCTCACAGCCAATCACTGCAGGCGTTCTTCAATTTAATGCACCATGTGATTGGCCCACTACTTTATCAGCTACAACCCATACAGTCTGTGGTGTGGTGAAATTGCACACAGCTTATTTGCAAAGTTGGCAGTTAATCGTGTCCAGACGTCACCAAAAGGTTTTGGCTGTACTACACGTCTGTGGCGTCTGGTGGCGTTTTACGCAACTGAATGCTTCCATTCACATGATGAGTATCAAATGAAGTACGTTATATCAGTATCACTTTGAGTCTACAGGTGTTGGTACTGGTATACCCAGCCCTTATGATGGCAGAAATGTGATACCCCTTCTTGAGAAGTGTAGAGTCACCACTTCTATATTGGTAATTGCACGTAAATTGGGATTTAGTGAGCCAGCCCCTCAGACAGTAGAAGCAGGAGGGATGAAAAGCGCCAGGCCAGATTTGAACCCACATCACGTCACACGCTAACTACATGCCACGTGCCTCTGCCCACCGAGCCACCAAGTCATCCTGTAAAAGTTATTCTAGAACTGCAGCGCCTCCTCCTCCTCCTCCTCCTCCTCCTCCTCCTCCTCCTGGGCTCTGGATTTGAATCAGAATAGCAAAACAGCCACAACACATATAAAATATTCCAGTCATCACAAGCAGTGTGGCAGGTGTCAGTGAGACAAAGGAAAAGTACAATATGTTTGCTGTTGAGTAGAAAACCCTGTTTAACCGTCATTGCATCATCACCTGTTGGCCGAGTTGAACCGGCAATGGGGTTGAACTGGTTTTTGAGCACACATGCTGTATTCTTATTGACACAGAGGTGCGTGCAAACACACACACACACACACACACACACACACACACACACACACAGACTCACGTAGACTCACATGCTCGGCTCATAAAACATCTGGTTATGTAAATTACAGAGCGATAGGCAGCATTTGAACTCGTGCTTCATGTCTTTATTTTGAATGCTCAGTTCAAAAGGCAGGTTGTGTACTTTGGTTGGAGATTTAAGAGCTCGGCTTGATACTCATACACTCATCATGCATCTCCTCCACGAGACATAGGATGCATTTGGACCTGCAGAGGTGGTGCAGCATGCTCTCCGTGTGGCCGGTGAGTCCAGGAATCATCACCATCCCTCTCCCGCTCCCTCTTGGCAGCCCGGTTCAGGGGCCGTGGGTGCAGACAGCTATCAGGATTAAAGGCTCGTCAGCATTTGTAACGTGCATAAAGCTCCACTTTTCAAACAGGTTGCAGCTCTCAGCTGTTTAAAAGAGCATTATTGTTCTGCCCTGCTAGGGTTTTAGCAGGAGCGCAGCTCCCCCGACGGCCACTGCATTCCTGCGTACTGCTTTACCTCTGGATGAAGTGAGGAGCGGAGTGCTTGTCCTAACCAACACGTATGCGGTTACCAACGGTTTTGACTGCAGCATGACAATATCATCATGTCCTAGAAAAGCCTCTTACAAACAGAAAATCCATTTTTACCAGATCTTATGGAAGATTATCACTGACACTGTTTGTTAGAACATTTTTTAATACAGATTTGCATTTCTAACAAAACAGAAGTGCTGTAATCCTGTCAGCAGGACTTCTCGCTCTCCTCAGACCAATTATATTCTGTCTTTTCAGTCATGCATCTTAATGATATGCTGTCTAATTGAAATCAGGAGGGGAAATATCCACAGGGAAGAGCTTGCTTCTGTGTGTGTGTTGTCAAAGTACACCACTTTACCCACTAAACACACACTCAAAGCAGGAAGCTGTCGTGTGGCATTACAAGCAGCTCTGCATATTCAAGAGCAATTGTTTCTCAGGGCGGCTTTTTTTGCGTGTGTCTTTTAATGACATCATTCAGGTGGTAATGGGTTCCCTCAAGGCTCTGTATTATGTGAAGGGCATTCAGAGTTTATTTTGTTATTGTAATTGGCTTCAAGAGATGAAAATGTGTCGGGCAAAAAGAGTGTTAGAAGGATAAATTCCCAGTTGGAGCAGAGGAAATACTAAATGTCTTCTTTTCTCAGCATAACAAGAGCGAGGTTTCCCTTTCTGCGCCTGAAGCCTGCATAGGAAGTCAAGTTTAGACTTAAAAACCACAAAATTTTTTCCAAGTGCCTTGTTGGTTAAACGGAGTGTCTGAAGAAGCCAGAGCGCGTCAGCAAGTTTGGATCTTTTTTTTTGCTTTTGTGTGAAACTGGTAAAAGACAAACTGGTCGCGTCAAGGTGGCAGGTACGAGAATGGATTTTTTTCTGCCCTCAGGGGAAAAAGGTGAACTGTAGACTCGGCAGAAAGGCTGAACAGAGACACACGTCCCACAGAGTCCAGATCAGCCGAGTGGGAAACAGTGCTGGCTCAGAGACCCAGTCAGACCCTGTGTGTTTTGGGTAATCACAGGGTTTGGTATTCCCAGCGCCGGGAGGGGCCATGCGGTCGAAACCGGCGTGCTGGAGCCTGTCCCTCGCTGGGGCCTGATACTCCTCCTCTTCGTCCTCCTCATCCTTCTCCTCTCATTCACTCTCTCTCTCCGTGCTCCCTCCCCTCCTCTGCCTGTTACAGTGTGTGCTTCGACTTGTCCAAGCCAAACCGCTCCCTCTGAGGAATTCGCTCTGTCTCTTCCTCCTTTTCACCCTCTTGCTCTTTCATTTCCTCTTTCTTTTCTTTATTTTTATATGACACCCCAAACACTCCTCCTTTCATTTCTTTATGCTGCTCTCATGTAACATAATAGACCTCAACGCTTGCCTCTTTGAGGAAATAGCAGGGGTCACTTTACATTGTTTAGACTGCCAGACTAAAGATCAGCCTCTGAGTGTCACTAAGATTTATGTAGCTCATCTACAAAATATACGCTTCATATATAACTTAACTTTTCTCCAACACGTATCTGCAAAACGTATTTCAGAAGGAAATCTAAATGTCGTTTGAAGTAGAGGAGGAAGAAAAGTTAGCACAGCAGAATTTTCATCACACGGAAGCATGTGGGGAGAGAGGAAGAGGAGGTAGATGGGAGGAGAAGTGATCGGAGATACATGGAAGGAAGGATAAAGAGGAGTGAACGAGTGGAAGTGCCTCCATGATGGAGAGTATAAGATCTCTGAGGGGTTTTATTTATAGGAGCATTTGGTTATCCCACCCCACAACCCTACCACACTTCCTGCCTTCAGCCTGCCACTTCCTGTTGTTGTGCATCCGCATACATACAGGCCTGTCGGGTCAAGTGTGTGCGTCTGTATTTGTTGCGTATTAGTGTGTGTTTGTGTGTGTAAGGTAGAATGTGGGGTGTGCATTTTGGCGAGGATGCTGCTTGTAGTCTAGACATGTTCACTTCTGACCCACTAACATTCAAACACACATTCTCAATCTTAAAACAAAAAAGTTTAGGAGTTTGGTCTTTCGGTTAGCTCACCGGTAAATGATGGTAGAAGTTGAAAAGATTTTTAGTAAATGCATGAATCAGCCAGACTTTTGTATCCTTTAAGAGCATGTTCACACCTATCTCATGCACCCGATTGTCTTGTTTAATCAGACCCCTGGAGCGCTGTGTTTTATTTCGGCTGAAGTTTTCTGGCAAGAAAAACAGGCGAACCAAACTGCACCTGGAGCACCATAAATTTAGATGTCTGTCCATGTCCTTGTAGACTGAGGTGCTGTGAGGTGGCGACCTTTTCCCCCATTGTCATACTCTTCATCATCTTAGTATAATAGGGATGGGTGATTTCCAGTATGACTCATGTTAAACCCATTTCTCGTGAGCTGTTGGTGGATTAAACTTAAACAGAGGGACTGTGTAGAAGCAGAGATAAGTGCAGCTGTTGGCCTAGACTTCTAGAACTGTTATTTCTTACTGAGATTATTTACCATTTATTTTTGAAGCATCCTAAACTATATCAATACCATTTTTAATATTCTATGAAGCAGTCTAGGGTGGCAACTAAGGCTTTTTCAAATTATGAATTAATTTGCCTGTTATTTTGTGTAAGTACTTACCTTGGTCTATAAGGGGTCAGAAAATAGTAAACAAAATGATTTTCAGTTGTCTTGTCTGTCCAATAAACAGCCCAGAACCCAAATATATTCCGTTTACTATAGTAGAAGACAAAGAAAATAAGCAAACATTTATATTTTACAAGCTGGAACTGGTGAATTTTGGGCATTTGGGTTTAAAATATAATTTGAACAACTAATGGAAAAAAGAGTTATGTCAAATGTTTAATATTCTGACTAATCAAATATTTGACTTTTTTTCCCAGCTCTACATTAAAAATGACAACATATTGCCACTATATTGTTTCCTGTGTTTAAAAAAACAAGCTGCATTGCATCACTCACCAGCAGGAGCATTTATTGGTCCGGTGCAGCACAGTGTATTCTGGTAGTAGTAGGTTTTTCTACTGCTTGAGCAAAAGCGAAAGCCACAGCCCTTTTCCTCCATTTTCTCTGGTCACGTAGCACCAATGTCAAAAGTATTTGTGTCTTTCTACTGCACAGACAGTCAAGTTTCCAGCAGTGAAATACTTTCTTTTCTTTCTTTCTCAGTATTTGTTTAAAATGCTCCAGTTGTACATTTCCATGCATTTTGGGACAGTAGTGTCTATTGATGGCACATTTCAAGATTTAATGTGTATGGTGATGTCTAGGGGTTTTTAGTTTAGTCGCTTTTCAGCATGAATGTAATAGAGAATTTCAAATCGAGGTGCAATTATTTGTGACTTGTATGAAATGTAGTCACAGCTTTTTAAAAATTGCTGTTGCTCTAGTGAGCCCCAACATATAGTGTTCGCTGAAGTACAGTGCACTGATTGATTGATTGATTGATTGATGGGTTGGGACGACATGATAATTATAGTGCTGAGCTGTCTCCAGAATTTATGATCTGCTCATTTAAGTCAGACAGAGTTAAGAAAAGTTTGATAATTGAACATGCAGCACAAGATAACTAAACCGCAACAGACTTGGCCTCCTCCTCCTCCTGCTTCTCGCTCCCGCCTGTTTGGTCAGGTGATTGTGTCTGACTGACAGATGTGGGTCGTTGGGGCAGCATGAGGGTGATAGTTCTCACGTGTGTCTGTCAGCTGAGCGAGCTGGGCTTATTTACTCCATCTCAGGAATGAGATGTTTAGAGAACCGCAAGAGGGAAATCTGCCTTCATTCCCCCCTCGTTTAGATTCCCCCCTTCTCTTCATGTGATACAGCCGAGGTCAGTGTGGTCAGAACTGGGTTTCCCTCTTAGGGCATGTCTGGATGTGGACCCCTCAGGTGCGATGGGCTCTTGTTGTGAGTCTGACTTGACTCTGAGCTACATTCAGGACTGCATGAGGAAGCTGCTAATGTAATACCCAGCAGTCAGGGGTTGATGTCACCGGTGTGTCCTATTGGAGTGGCCTTGTGCATCTCCAGAGAATCATGAAGTGTTGCATGAAAAACATCCTGTATCTCACTGAATCTCTCTGTCTGTGTCCACAGGGTAAGGGGCGGAGGGATGGTCTCTCCTCAACCGGTGACAACCCTCGGCCGCCGATGGCGACCCGGCCGGGAAGGGAGGGGGTCGGCATGGGCTGGAAGGGTCCCCGGACGCTGGTCCTCCATAAGAACTCCCAGGGTTTCGGCTTCACGCTACGCCATTTCATCGTTTACCCCCCAGAGTCCGCCCTGCACACCAACCTCAAGGTGAGACCTACAGGTCCTTGAAAGATTTGAGTATCAAGATGTCGAAGTGTGCTGAATTATGTTAAATATAAACAGTTTTGCAGACAGATCTAGTGTTTTTCTTTCTTTTGATTTAGTGTCAAGTGTCGTCGAGTCCTTTTTTTCCAACTTCCATGTTTATTTTTACAGCACACATGGTCTCCATTTCATCTTAGCTGGCATTTAAAGGGTTTCGAAAGCCTTACGTTTAACTTGCTGAACCCAGGACAGAGCCAATTTGAGCGGAGATAAAGCCAATCATGCTGCAGTGGAGGGTCAGCTGGGTTGAGCTGAGCAGAGAGAACTTGCAGACAGAAAGAAAACAAGCTGATTGGAGACAACAGACCGAACAAACCAAGCACGTCCAAGTGTTTGTAAGCAAAGGGAGGAACTAGATTTGGAGGCTAAACAAAGACTCAAACTTTCACATTTTGAAGGATAGAAAGAGCACGTCCATACTCTGCCAGACGGACTGAAAACTCCTAATTGTTTTTCAGTGTCTCTCCGCTCTTTACGGGCCTTGTTTTCAGCCTTTGGTGAAATCCGGATTGTTCTGGTGTTTTGGAATGAGTGGTTATTTAGCTTTTTGAGGTGTGGGGGCAAACGGCTCCAGATGTGAAATTGAGGGATATGGAGGCTGGGGTGGGGTGGGCCGGCTGAAACAAGGCGTCTATTATTGTTCTACCACCCCACCATCCAGCAGCTGCAGATAGGAACACAGATTGAATGAGATCTGTTGTCTTAGCCTGGTACCACTCTCTGGCAGTCCGGCTGTACCAGGCCAGCCCCAAACAATAGGCCCACTGCTGGCCTTTGGCCCCGGTTCTGTCCTCGTCTCCTCTGCCTCGAGGGTCACATGGTGTTTTGGGACAATTGGACCCATAGAGCCGCCTGTTCTTATCTGGAGAGACTTGGTGGAAGTCTCCCAAATTACCCTCATAGTGTCCAATTATCAGAGGCCTAGGGGGTGCATGACCCAATTGGGCACTCATTTCATGGTGTCTGCAGGTCCTGACAGTCTTCAAGAGTCTACAATTACATTATCTAGAACAGGGATCCTTCTCCTGTGTGGTCCCAGCAGAACTCCCCTCTGTCTTTGAAAATAGCTGGAGGACCTTTCTGGCACTCTGCTAATTAAAAATAAAAAAGAATATTCAGTGCACCTCTGCCTTGCTGTGTGACCCTTTAACCTTGTGTCGAGTGGAATTTTAAACTGAGCTTTGTGGCACTTTGGAGTCGAAATTTCGTTTTCAAAGGTGCTGAAGGACACAGTTAATACAGGCACAAACCCTCAAAAGGGCTTTAGTTTTTCAGACACCCCCACCTTAGGTAGAATGAGACACAACCATGTTTTTAATAATTTTGATATGTCCCCTTCATGAAATGGAGGGCCATTTTAAACAGAAAAATACAGCAACAAGCAATGAAATTGATCACAAATATTGACTCAACCCACTCAGCTGGTGAAAACATGCACTATAGAACCACTCTGGCAGTGATGGTACCTATTTTTACTGCATTTATGTGGTGTTTGAATAATCAGAGAAGTGATTTTCCAACTGGGAAAATTCACATGAACACCTCCTCAAGTCAGAGCAATAGAATTATGATACATGAGTAACCAAGCTGAAATGTCCAGTTGATGATAATAAGCCTTTTATTAATTCACTTTTTGCTTGTCAATTTTTTGCTCTCATGTAATTTGTAATATGATATTAGGCTATAACTGATAGTTACAAATGTTCTTTATCAGCTTTAGTCAGGGAAAGCGATATTTTTGGAGTTTTAGGGGATGTACTGGTGCAGCAACAAGTCTGGGATAAAATCACCTGATAAAACAAAGCTTCAGTGCTCTGAGCAATAAAATACAACATATCTTCTGTGTAGCGCTCATGTTGTTTCCACTTTATGAGTTAAAGCTCATAAACACACCAAAGTTGGAGGAACAATCTCCTGACTCAGAATCACTTCACCATCCGAAGGGCACATAAATCCAGAGTTAACCTCATGTACTTTTTCACCTGTTGCTTGGGTTTTGTTCCAATTTGCATTAATAGCACTCTGATATCTGACCTACCTCTCAAAGCAATATGAAAAACAAATATTTAGTGTGAAACTAGAGCCTGGAGGCTTTTAAATGCAAATGGCAGACACCCTTTTTAAAATAAAGTTGTTTTCACTTAAGGTAATATAGGATGGTAAAATGTGTAAAGTGAGAAGTAAAATGCATATGTTTATTAAAAGATAGTGAAGAGGAGAAAAAGATACAGCATTACGTTTACAAATTCGCTTGTATGCTGAACTGGGAATGCGAAGGGCTAGAGAAGGTCATTCTTCTCTTTTCAATGAACAAAATTAATGTTATAGATTTAAAAAAAATCCCAATCTTATCATTATTTTTTTTATCAGTGTCAGGTATCAATAGAAATATGAGGATAGCTAGTTTTAAATGTGTGTATAATCGCCTCCGGCTGCTTCATGTTTTACAAGTGTGTACATTTGACCCATATACCCAGAGTCTTGTGCCCACCTCTCACTGCCTCCTCCTCTGTACGGGATGCTTTCACACTGGGGCAGCTCAGTTGTCGAGTGTCCCCAGCTCGGAGCTCCATTCTGGGGTCGGCAGCTCTCCTTTCTCTGCCTCTAAACCCCCCACCATTGTCTGCAGAGCCAGGAATGAGCCCACTCAGCGTAGGATAAAGCCAGGCAGCAGTCAGCCCACCGTGCCCCTAACCCCAAACTGTCCACTCAGCTTAGTATGTGTGTTTGCCTGTGTGTGTGTGTGTGTGTGTGTGTGTGTGTGTGTGTGTGTGTGTGTGTGTGTGTGTGTGTGTGTGTGTGTGTGTGTGTGGGCGGGCATGATCAGACAAACTGCAGCTATCAAATCTCCCCACCAGCATTCTCACTGCTGACAGCTCGGTGCGTGTGCTTCAGTCTCTGACGCATGACGTCACGTTGAGCACCTGCAGACGGTCTAACCTGAAAGTCAGTGTCAGTGTCGGTGCTGCACTCCAATATGTAAAGCACATAAAAGCAAACAGGTCTGACTCAGGAGGTTTGGCTCGAGATACCGGGGAATTCACCATCATTTTAGGAAGCCAGTAAACCAACTCACTGCAGGTTAACGTGACATAAAGGACACTTAAAACTCCTGCTTTGGTCTGAAGTTTATGGAGATGTAGGTTTCAAGTTCTCCCGACTCTAGTCACTCATACCTTTTATAGTGGACTTGTGACCTCAGAGATACTTTTTATTGTGGAAAGAGTTGATTAGGAGAAATTGACTCAGCTTTACAGATCTGGTCATAGTAGAGTCAAACTTTTATTGATAAAGTTTAAACCTGGAGCATAAGCACTTAAGAACAGCTCCGTGTATGACGAATTGTTTGTGTGAAGGCAGCGATAGACTTTTTGCCTAAATGTCAATGAATGACCCAAATATCCTCAAGCTAAATAAGATTCTTATTATCGATTTAGAGCACTTCATTCCTGTGACTTATTCAGTTGTTCTGTTGTTTATCTTGTTGTTGACATGTAAACATCATCCATTTCTCCCATTTGTCTCAACATCACTCCTCTTAACCTCTTATCCTCTTATCCTATGGGTTAATTGTTCCGTATCATATAGATCTTTAACAATTTTCCGCCATCCATCTTGTGTTAATGGCTCTGCCTTGTATCATCTGTGTGTAATGGCCTTTTTACAAGCTGCCTACAAGATTTTCAGTAGATATCTGTCTTCCCCTAATGCAATATCTTCTGATGTATTACCAAAGTGCAGTGTTATATATGGCTGAGGTATGTCATGGTCATTTCCCCATAACTGTACAATTTCAAAGTGAAAATACATTTGAGTTGTCTTCATTTATTGCCCCATATCTTCTCCAACATGGCTGTTTTGAGTGTGTTCTCCAAATGCACAGCCATTTCTCTTTTATAATATTCACATTTAGTTCCTTTTACCATTTCATCTTTACATACAGTGTTGTGTTTTTTATGTATATCCTTTTTTAATGATTTAATTATGTTTTACTTTCTTCTGTAAAGCACTTTGGTCTTGAATGGTTGTCTTTCAGTGTGCTCTTTAAATAAATCTGGCTTGAATTTGAGTATTAATTCTGTCTCTGTTGTTTGCAGGATGAGGAGAACGGCAACGGAAAGGGTAAGCGGTCTCTATCTCTTTGTCATCAGGCAACAATTTAACACCTTGCCCACTGGGATAATGATGATGTAATGAACTGGGATCTCCTCTAGTCCCTCCTTTCACCTCTGCTCTGCAGCCTATGTGTGCCCCCTACAGGATATTATGCAGCACTGCATCTAAAGTGATCAAGCTCTTGCATTAAGTTATTTACATGAAAGCAATGATAGCCAGTAAATGTTTAGGATTTATATCCCTTAACCAGGATAAATATTGACACAAGTTCTCAAAAGCATTGATTGAAAAGTTCCCATCTTTAAATACCAGTAGCAGCCTAAAGTTTTATTTCTAAAAAGTTCATATGCATTTTTATTTTTATTCTTTGTCTTTTGTCATGCAGGGTATCAGAAAGGTCGTCTGGAGCCGATGGACACCATATTTGTGAAGAGTGTGAGAGAAAAAGGTCCGGCCCACCAGGCGGGCTTGTGCACAGGTAAAGGGAACATATGGTGCAAGTGTGTGAACATCCTGATTTGCATTGGAAATCTGCTGGAGAGAGCTCCGGTCATGTGACGCTGTCGATTCAGAGCAGGAGGAGGTGCAGCCGAGAATGAAAACAGCACAAGATTACATGAAGAATTTATTTATCCTAATGTTGTAGGTTCGTTTTTAACGTCTTTGGGTGATATAATACAGATACCAGTCTGACGACTCAAACAGTTAAATCCATGTGAATGTGACAGATGTAATGAAGTGTTCCTGTTGTGTCTTGCTGCTGTGGCAGGACAGCAGTCCACTGCCAGCAGCTCAGACAGACCTAACCAGTACTCCAGCGTGCACGCTGTAACACAAGCTGTCACATCCAGAAAGTCACATGCTAGTGTGAACACATGCAAACATACTCTGAGCTATCTGTATGTGTTTCAGCTTGCATGAAGTCACCAGGAATTCCTACAATCTTTGAACATATAGTTATCTAACATTTTTTCTAGGGCGTTAGTTCAGAAAAGGATAAGATGTCCTGACATCTGCAGTCTGGGGACAAATTACTGGTGACTTGAGACATATTTTAATGTGATTGATGTGTTGAGTTTCACCAAAAGAAACTGCCTTTGAGACATTTACATTTTTTATAATGCTAAAAACTGCAAGATTACATTTGAGATGGTTTAGGCTGAGGTACTTAAAATACCTCACCTAATATAGATAATATTATTTGTGTCTTATTTGCATGTTTTCAGTTTTTAATTTCAGTTTTAGTTTGTAGAAAATTTAAGTACTTTTTTTTTCTCAGCTTACACCTGCTCAAGGGGTCAGAGGTCAACGCAAAGACCTGTATGTTGTCAGATGTGCTAAATAATATGATAATATGTCTGTGTTTTACAGGCGATCGGCTGGTGAAAGTGAATGGAGAGAGCGTTTTAGGAAAGACGTACTCGCAGGTGATAGCCCTCATTCAGAACAGGTAAGACCTCCTGCCTGTCAGCGCGTCGAGCCTTTGGCTTGTTGATTTAGTGAACCATCCGTTTGCTTTTGCTTTGCAAGCTTACCATAGAGATGACATACACATACATACATACACATCGTCACTAGTTTTAGTTTTCTCTGCCTTTAAAAAGAGTAGCCTGAAGCAGTGTACTCTCCGCACTCACAGAGACAACACGGCGCTCCAGAGGGAGAATTAGGGGTTTGAAGAACTAACACATATACGGGACTTATGTTGGAACACCAGTGAGGTTTTATTTGGTGAAACTATCTTATCCTAATGATGTTTTATGGCGTTCTTTCTGTCTGAAGGCTTTGGTTAGATTCTGAAATCTATTTTTATCATTCATATTAATGTCTGGCCTTCTGTTGGACCTGAAATCCACAGGTCAGCATCAGCTACATTACAGTTGGCTGGTTTTAGGAATGTACGATCTGACTTTTTCTCTGCTGATAGCAATTAAGAAACTTGAACTCACGCTATCTGCCAATATGACTCCTCAACTCATACCAGAGCCTTCTTTTCCCCAAATTTAAATCTTTGTACCTCACAGCATGAAACTCATTAGGGTCTCTGTTATGTAAGGTAACATGAGGCCAGGGATTTACTAAATGGAAATCAAACTGGAAAGAGTGATATCATAAGACATCGACAATGAAAGTGTATTTGATGTGGATCAGTTGCATTTGGCTGATATCTGATCCACCTGATGAGGTCTATGAAGCCTGATACAGAGTCAGCAGGTCAGCTGGTGCACACTGTAACAGGACTGAGGCTATTTTCCTCTCACCTATAGTGCTATCTGTCAGTCTAGACTGCTTTAATGCGAGCTGCAGAGTTTTGGAGATATCAGTCGTAGAGATGTCTGCCTTTTCTCGTTTATAATGGAACTAGATGTCACTCGGCTTGTGGTGCTCAACATGCCAAAAAAATACTTTTAAAAAACTCATCAACAATGTCTCTCCCCAGAAATCATGACCTGATTTCTCAAGATAATCCACAGACCTTGTTGTGAGCAGTTTCATGTAGGAACGATTTTCTTTGTACTGAGCTACAGCAGCCAACTGTCCTGACTTAAAAACTGGTTTTCAGCAGGTTCCTGTTATGCGACAAAAACACACTACAATACAAAGTAAATACAGAAACAATCAACAGAGACAAAACAACTAAACGTAGGCAGCTACATAGACAATGCAGAGTAGCGGACTGAAGTGGAGTGTGTAAAATGGGATATGGGATTTAAATCAGTGGTTGCAGATATGTCCCTCCATCATATAGTTTTATATGCATGTTTGAAATGTGTAAGAAAGGTTATTGCTCTAATGTAGTGTGAGATCTCGGTCCAGATGTTAGTGTAAGTGGGACAAAATGATCTCTGACCGTAATTGTTTTTGTAAGGTGGCAGAGGAATAAGTGCATACCGAACTGATCTATTTTAAGGGGCACGTTAATCTCAATACGATGTGCACAATATTGCTATGATTTCCTAGTTTCTTTGAAACGGTGTGTTCCCGCCTTTATTGTACATGTTCTCTGTGTGCTTCGGCAAGGTACAGTCTCTTTAAATTTAACTGAATTTCACTCCACCCTACGAAAAGACACCTAACGCACCTGCCTATAGCAACAGGGTGGTCCGTTCACCACCGTTCATATGAATAAAAGTTTTGCTACGTTTGTCTGTGGATTATCTTGAGTAACCAGGTCATGATTTCTGAAAATAGACATCGCTGTTGAGTTTTTCAAATGTATGTTTTTGGCACTTTGAGCACCACAAGCCGAGTGCCATCTACTTCCATTATATTTGAGGCAAGGCAGACGTCTGTGCAGCCAATATCTTCAACACTCGACAACTCACACCAAAACAATCTAGACTGATAAATAGCACTACAGGTAAGAGGAAAAATGTATTTTTAAATCTAGGGTGAGCTGTTCCTTTAACACAGAATTTGATGAATATTTTTTTGTATTTTTGTGTCTCACACTCACTGTCTTACACTCACTGTATCAAGCACCAAGTCAGCATATTGGATATGAACCTATCTTTCACCATCTATGTGTCATTTGTCTTAATTCCTCCTGTCCTCCCCTCCTCCTCCTCCCCTGTACATGTCTTGCAGTGAAAGTGTTTTGGAGCTCTCCATTATGCCAAAAGATGAAGATGTGCTTCAGTTGGTAAGTGTGAGTATGGGCTTTTTAACGCACCTTCTCTAAACAAATGAACCTACAGGTATCATGCATTACACACTAAGACACATGGCTTGGTGAGCAAACTGGTAGTTATTTGTTAGGTTTTTGTTTTTTTTTCCAGGATAGTGCATGAAATTATATATTCTGTCAGCAGAGTTCAACCTGCATTCACCCCGTCATTGTCAAAGAATGTTAAGATTTTGCTGCAGAGTGACTAAGAGGCTCCATTGTCTGTGTTTAGATGACAACACACATTCATTAAAGCTACTGCTGTCCTCACTGTTGAAGCTAACGTTAAAAAGAAAAAAAGCTCCGTGTTCATTCGCACACCCATGTACTGTACAACACATTTTTGTCGCTCCACGGATCACTCACATGATGAGACATGCATCATCCCTGGCCCCTCCCATTAACCCAGCGCAACATGTCAACACACAAAGCCAGATACCAGCAGGTTTAAGTGATCTCACAAGCAGAAATGTCAGAGTTCCTGCTGAAAAAGCCCAAAACTTGGTTCTACATTTACGTACAACTGCCTTGTCTTAAAATTATAAAGCTACTCCTCTGTCCTCACACTCCTCCCCTCGCTGCTACGCCTGTATCTGCTGCATTCCTAGCATGACATCACTAGTGCTGCGCCTCCTTCCACACTCCCACAGGGTGGAGTAAGGCAGAGAATGAGAGGGAGGAGAGAAGGAGTTTGGAAGGATCCGTCAGAGGACAAAACAAGTAGTTCAACAGATAGAAAACTCGCGAAAAAAAGTAATAGAAAGAAAAGCAACAGACTGGTTGTTTCTGGGAGAGGAGCAACAGGTTTCAGCAGCAGAGGTGTTGGTGAGGATCAGTCTTCTGCCTCGTCCTCTGTGCTTCCTCCTCTGTATCTGTTTATGGTGACTACAAGCTCAGCACGCAGGCTGAGGAAAGATTCTGCTGGCCGCTGTAGGTAAACCTTTAAAAACTTGACTGAGTGATTTAGTGTTTCTTAATCATGATGTGGAAAACTGATTGTCAGCAAGAGTATGTTTGTTTTTCTGGTGTTATGAGGTTGAGTCAAAATTGTGCGCAATGGTTAAAATGTGACAGTGTGACTAATTGATAAAGTATTGAGCTGATTATACACTTGTTATTTGCAGAAATAGTCTTAAGGAGACGCAGTGTGGATAAGTATCCTGTATGTGTGTATACACAGCATTGCTGGCTACATATGCTGCTGTTTCAGTGAGAGTAGTGGCTTTTGCTTGAGGCAGTTCATGCAGTTTGTTAGCTAGCATGTGTTTGTGTTGAGCGCTGAGGCCCTGGGGACAAACTGTGGTGAAGAGGTTGAGCCTAGACAGCGTTCCACTAAAAGGCTTGTTGTGTAAATTACATTGGCATGAAGTTGTCTTAGAGACTTATGGTTATGGTGTGTGTTGTCGCCAAACTTGTTTATGGTAAGAGCACGTGATTTAAAGACGTTGCTGCCGCACACACTCACCTTCCTGTCATGTTTTATCTCACTTCTCCTCCATCTTTCCCTCCCTCTTCCAGGCATACTCCCAGGATGCCTACCTGACAGGCAACGAACCCTACACAGGGGGAGCTGAGTACCTCCCACCACCGCCTCCTATCTGTTACCCACACACGAAGGCCACGCCCCCTACTGGAGCCCCTCCACCTGCCCCCATGGGCCAGAACCAGCTGGATAACTGGAGTCGCTGGGCAGGCTCTTCCAGCCCCTCTTCACCCCTGGACAACCGCTCTGCTGTGGGCAGCCCCGCCAGCTGGCAGGAAGGACGTGCAGGAGAGCCAGGTGGTGTGGGTCACAGCAGCCCGGCCCACCGCACAGAGGAGATCCAGTACGGTATGACCGGCCAACAGCCTCAGGGCCAGACCAGAGGGCGCTCCTACTCTTCCTCTTCCTCATCAGGAGGCCCTTTGTCCAGCCCGCTGCAAGTCCACTACCCTAACCACCATGCTGCCAGTTCCTCTCAGGCTCAGCCACGCAAGTCCAGCTCAGCCTGGACCAGTCCCCCCCTGCCCCAGCTAAGCCATGGCCGCAACGAGCGCTGCCAGCAGGCCCTTTCTGACTGGTACTACAACCAGCAGCCTGAGCGCCCGGGACGCAACATGCAGACCCGGCACCGCAGCTACTCTCAGGATCGGCTCATTGACTCAAGGAGGCAGCAGCAGCGGGCAGGCGGCTGGCCGCACAGTGCCTCCCAGGACACCCTGCTGTTACTACAGCAGTCAGGACCAGGACCCCACGGTGAGCCGTACTGGTCCTATGGAGACTGGGAGGGAGGCCCGGGAAGGGGCCACCCTGCCACTAACTATACGCGAACACGCTCTGAAAACCTGCTGGCCCAGTACGATCGCCATGGCCGCTCATTAGAGATGCTAGACCGAGCAGCAGCTGGACTGGTCTCGCCTCGGTTTGAGCGGCCTCCATGGCACCAGCAGGCTCCCAAGCCACCCCCGAGGCCTGATGCCTACCCGAGGCAAGGGAGCCATCATGTTGCGGCACAAGCTCCTCCGGTGTCCCGTCACGCACAGTCACATTCTAAACACCACCCTCAGACTCATACCCAGGCCCACTCCCAGCCTCAGCCCCAGCAGGCTGCCCCTCAGAGCAGGCGGCTCCCACCTGGGCAGAGCATGGACGACCAGCCCGTGGGCTACCGCAGCTACAGCCCCTCTTTTTACCGCAAGACGGGCCGCATCATGCAGCAAGCCCACTCTTTCAGGGACCCTTCGTACTCTGGCCCTCACATGAACTGGAACACACCTAAAACCAGCCCCCCAGAGGGCACGACGGCACCTCTCACTGCCTCTGCCTCGTCCCCTCTCGCCTCCGCCACTCCCGAATCCCAGGACAGAGCGTACAGGCCAACAAACCACGAGAGGGAACGAGGGTCAGTGGAGGGGCAGGCAGAGGTGGCAGCACAGACCCAGGAAGTGGTGCTGAGGCAGAAACCTCCCACTGGGCGAAGGAACGCCCACGGCATGCGCCACCCCCACTATGCGCTGCCCTTGGATGGGCTAGAACCCTCTTTGTTTTCTCCCGATCCCCAGGACTCAGCTCCTGCCCCTGGTTCCATGGGAGATGTAGCCCCACGCAAACCAAACGGCAACCTGGCCCCCCTCCCCATAGAGGATGATTCACTGGCCTCCATCCCCTTCATAGGTAAGCAAGGAATGTTTGAGCTTCATCTCATGTCCCTCCTCTGACATCTTAATCCCCTCACAAAAACTCCAACTGATCTTGAGACTTCATCGCTGCCATTATAAATTGTAATCCACACTGAGTGTTTATTGAATGTTAATGAAAGCCTAACAGAGAGGAAATGCAGAGGCTATCATTCAGACAGAATTATGAGTTTGGGGGGGAATGTGTGTGTTACCTTAATTTCCTTCTCGTCTGTCCATTGAGGCTCCAGGCTCTTCTCAGATGCAGTTTCCATTCTTTCATTGTGATTGTGTGTGTGTGTGTGTGTGTGTGTGTGTGTGTGTGTGTGTGTGTGTGTGTGTGTTTGTCTGTGAATGTTTGCATTGGGTAATGCTGGCACTTCCCACAGTCTTACAGACAGTATTAGTAGCTTGATTGAATCATTTTTGAAGGGAGTTCCCTAATCCTGCTGACTGCCCTGAGTCTTAGGTCACTTCACCATGCTGAGGAGGCGGAGTCTTGACTTCCCGAACGTGTGTGTGTTTTTGTTTGTGTGTGAGCAGGGTAGTGACAGAGATTTACTCTAATACCTGTAGTGTGTCAGCCTGTCACCTTTTTCTTTATTATTTTTTCTATTCTTTTAGTCAGTTACTGTATTCTCAAAGTCTGCTTGTCAGTCTGGGGGTCAAGGGGTAAAGATGACTTCGGTACAGTTTGTAGCAGTGCAAAGAACTGCGCATGAAGCAGCAAATTAAGATGGTTTTCTTTGTGACTTTTTCACGCCAGCATGCCCAAGAGCTGCTGCATGACTGGTTGTGCAACTTACAAGACCAAAAGCCCAAGTCTCCAGTGTTGTCACACCAGTTGAGGAGTTGTGAAGGAAAAGTGGCTAGCGGTCATAAACAGAGCTACAGCTCATGAGTATCTCATTGTTATTTTATTTTTGGTCTGTACTGTGTGTTTGATGTGAACTAGCAAAAGTCAGCATGCTAACATGCTAAATGAAGTTTGCAAACATCATACCCGTGAAACACCAGCATGTTAGCATTGTTGTTTTTAGCATATTGTTAGCACCACCATGCCGAAGCACAGCCTCACACAGCAGCTAGCATGGCTTTAGACTCGTAGCCTTGTTTCATCTTAACTATTGGATATTTGGAATTATGAACATAAAATAGGGGCTTCTTATGATCATTTTTTATGTGTGTCTTCATTACAGTTTGGTTCACTTTGACCATTATGTAATTTTGGCTGTAAAACATATCAGTGGAAAGACAAGATGACTTATAATCCTTTATTTAAAGACATTATCAGCTTTTTATGGACCAAGCAGAAAATTTTGCACCCAATTTCCATTCATTTTGGCACAAGATTAATATGAAAGTTGGATTAAGTGAATGGGATTTAATGAAATTGTATGTTAAGGAAAACCTAAATCATAACCTTTAAATCTGACACTGAATGATTTTGCTATAAATGGACAAAGATGATCTATACTGTACGTAGCTCTATGTCTGTATGAGGTTGTTTGCATGAATATTCGCTGTACAGTTATGGCCGCATATGTCGGTGTCAGTGACAGCTGATTGTGGTCTTGTCTCGGCTTGTTCCCTGCTTTGAAAAGACTCAAAGAGAAGGGGCTCCATGGGCTGCGTGTTGGCTTGTATCACAACATGTACAGCACCCATGAAGTCAAACCATATGCAAAACGAAGTATGTCAATCAGGCGAGCCGTGCCTCCATCACCCTGTCACAGCCCGGGGAAAACAACTGCTGCTTACCCTAATGCTGAATAGATTCAAATCAGCTGACTCTCACTTTGACCCAACGTGGAACGACCGTCGATATTTGTGCCAAGCCACGCTCGGTCAGAAAAAGTCATTTAAAGAGAGAAAATCCAGAGCAATCTGCAAACCAGGACGCATCTTTCTGCCTCTTTTTCTCGGTCCGTCTGTCAGAGCACATTCTTGTCTCGTACCTTCACCTGAATTAAACGAAACTAGGCAGTCAGAGCTGCAGGCCGAGACACGTTTGAAGGCCATAAACTGAAACTAGGCTAGTTTCTCCCCATAGACGAGAACTTAGCATTTCACTTCTCTGTCTTTCTCCATCTTTTCATCTCTCTGACGGAGATGCTGATATGATCTGGGCCTGTTTGGGAACATGGGGTTCAATGGGCTGTTGTCGTTCCTGTCTGCAAAGCACGGATGTCTGTGAGGTAGAGCGCACAAAGGCGGGCTATGTCTGCAGCAAAATATGTTTTTATGACGTCTAGTATAGAGATGTAGAAAGTTTTGTATTTGTTTTCTATTTTTGGAGCTCATACAATGTAATAAAACAAGAATGGGCACGTCCACAGATGCAGCTTTTTACTCAGTGCTCACTTGAAGTCTTTCAACATGAATCTAAGCTGTAAATTAGCAGGAGGTTTTTGTGGCGGTCCTGGTGGGGAACAGTAGGGGCCCATACACTCAGCTCCCACCCTCAATGCTGCTATTGTGCTACTGTGGAAGATGAAGGGGTTTGTGTGTCTGCCTCGGTGTGAGAGGGTCCAATCCATGACTATCTTTACCAGCTGGACCCTGGACACAACAGACCAGGACCAAGACCTTCTGTGCTGGCCTCTGTCCTGCTTCTGCAAGGCCTCTTGTCCCCTTGTTTTGTCTTACAGGCACCAGCTTCTATTTTTTGTCTCATTCTACATTGCTAGTATTCTTTTCGCAGTTTTACTAGGCTTGCAGCATTAAACTTTTTTTTTTCGTACAATGCAATCATGGAAAACGGGGAAAAAGTTGCCATCTAATGGTTGGTCAGATTTATTGTCCTGTTTGTAAGGCTGAAACAACTAGCTGATTAATCAATAGGATGATCAACTGATAAATCACAGCATGCAACTACTTTGATAAAAAAAAAAAAAAAGCTGCTACATTATAAGATAAGATCACATTTTTTGTGCATCACAAAGCAACAGAAATTCCTCTTTGACAAGGCTCAACATCAAACAAACAATGCACATTTAAAACATACTTAAAAACAATAGATACACGCACTTAAAATAGGAGTAAAACTTAAAAATACAGTTGTAAAATTACAACAGTACCAGGAAAGTGTTGACAGGTCACTGTACAGTGCCTATTTTAATTTATTCAGGGTGATGATCGCAGAGGGAATAAGAGATTTTTTTGCAGATGTTTTTATGAGGATTTGCAGCTTGTTTTTGTCTTGTATGACAATAAACAAAATACCTGAGGGTTTTGGACTGTAAGGCGGAGAAAACATGGAGTCATCACATGGGGCTTTTAGAAGATTGTGATGTGCATTTTCACCTTTTTCTGACATTTTATCGACCAAACGGTCAAACGATTTTGTGGCTAGCGTCGTCTGCTGCTAACCAGGAAAAGAAAATTGTTGTTATGTTATACTCTTGTTGTTTTAACCCTTCATTTTTTTTAAAAAATTTATGCCTCAATGTCAATTTTATTCCCGTGGTATCAAAAGTGTTATTGACTGTAGATATTTTTCAAGGTATTTTATCAAAGTTAGAAATTCCAGTATCTCAACAATACTAGTTACAGCCCGACCTGTCTGTCTTTTTTGTCGATTGTAGGCTATTTAATTTCTGCAGAGTTATCGTACAGCTGTACCACATTTAATATTTGAGACATTTGGCTTATTTTGTTAAACTAAAAAGAGGGGTTTTGCGGAAAAGATTTTAGTGCCGGTACCCTGACTCCAATTCTAGAAAGTAAAGATGGCGTTGCTATACTTTTGGTAATGAGTTTTGAATTAATTTTGGCATGTAATCCTCCATTTAATTTATCTGAACAAGTAAAAATCACCAGACATTGAGATTTGGTGCATTTTCACACTTAAAAAACGTATGTGTACAGTAGGTGTGCTTTTAAGGTTATTTTAAGCTCCTCTTTCCTTTATCTTTTTCCTCTTTAACTTTTTTTCTACTTCCACTCTTGCTCTCTCGTCTTTCTCCATCTCTCTCTTCCCCATGTATTCCCTGAATGCTGAGCTCCATGTATGTTGTCCTGTGGAGTCGAGGCAAAATATGCTGCAGTATGTTGCTCCCCTCTGCTGGCCCGTCTCTGTCTCGTGGCTCTGAGCTCACTCTCTGTTAATGACGGCCTTTGTTAAACCCACAGCCGGGCTATTTCTGGGCAGTGCTGTAAACAGGCAGATTCCTCATCCCAGATTGGAAATGTTTTCCGCCTGATGTCGGACTCTAGTGCGCACAGGAGTGAGGGATAGAGCAGCAGTGGTAGGTGGCAGATGTAAGAGAGAGCCAGAGGGAAAGAGAGGAAGGTGAAAGATGAGGGATGATTGCGAGAAGTTGCAGGGACAGAGAGGTTAAAAAAACACAATGAAATCCGAGCAGTAATGAGGTAAAACCGAAGCAAGAATTTAGAGAAAGACTTTGTGGTGGTCTGTGGGGGCGGATCTCAGGCTGAGTTCCTCTGGTCTGCAGAGGCTGTGCTGCCCTCTGTAGTTTCCACAGAGAACACACCGAAGCCTCGCAGCAGTTCAGTCCTGACAGTTTAAAATGTCACCAGCAAATCCAGCTTCTCCTCACTTCATGCAAATATCGGGCCACTTTCTAATCCTCTCTGTCAGTCAGGAAGCGTGTGCGTGCATGTGTGTGTGTTGTGGTTTCATATCCCTTTGCATCATCTAAATCGGTTAAAGACTTGTAGCCTGTGTGACCTTTAAAACTGCTTTATGCCTTTTGTCTTCTGAACACTGAAGCTTCACTCTCAGCATCAAAACTACCTCTGAATATTCAGTTATTCGCAATATTTTTTATGCTTGTCGGATCGTGATATTCTCTCCTGTACGTAGCCTCACATGTATCAGATCACACACTACTGTAGATTGTATGAAGAACTGAAACTTGCAGCCTGCAGATCTCTGTAACAAACCCCCCTGTGTTGGTGACTGAATAGCTCTACGTATGGCAACAGGAGACACAGGTAGTGCATTATCTGTTAACTCTTTGCTTATTTTGGTTGCATTTGTATTTTTATTCTTTCTTGGAACCTTTGCACAAGTTTTACATCGGTTTCTTTCATTGATTTGTGAGTGACCATATGTTCTTGTGGTGTTTTGTGTACGTCTCACTTGGGTCTAGAAGTGCCTCATGTTCCAGTATGACTGTTATATGTCTTGATTTTGCAGTTTGAAAGGTTTTAAAGGTGAAAGAAATGGAAACTGTGACATGAATTATCTTGTATCTCTGAAGGTAACTCTGCGGTTCCACGCCTCCTTTTAAAACCTCTCCTCTTCCATGCTTTCTCCTGATCTAACCCCTTTTTACTTCACTTCTTTTTCCTTTCTGGCCTTTTTTCTCTAACACCTAACCCCTATTCCCTCCCTGCCCCCCTGCCTTTTCCTTCCTCCTCTCCTCCTGCCTCCCCTCCTTCCCTCCACCCTCCAACAGATGAGCCGACCAGCCCCGGCGCTGATTTGCGCGCGCGCCACGTGCCGGCGTCCTCCGTGGTGTCCAGCGGCATGAATTCGGCGCCCCCCGTGGTCACCAGCCCCGCCTCCCCCACCTTCACCTTCCCCCTCACTAGGCTCTTCTCACACGACTGCAGTGAGTGCCCCCCTCCTTCCCTCCCTTCCTCCCCGCTGCATGCAGCTGAAAAGTATCTTATTTGTGGTGTTTACCTGCGATGAAGATGATCCCTCTGTTTACTTCAGAGAGGGACTGATGAAGCATGAAATTTTAAAACCCTCCTAGATGGTTTTTGTACTAAATTATAAATATCCAGAGGGTGTAAGGGCATCTTATCAAGTATTTTTTGCCAATTACTGAGTCTTTAAGGTTTTTTTTCTCAAATGAGGTGTGAAAAATTTGCCCGTTTCTCATTCAAATCAAATTGTTGAAAGAATTTTCAAGAATTATGTGTCAGGCACTAACCCTAATTTATGCAAATGCCTTGATCCTTAAATGATTTCAACTAGAAACAGGTTGAAATAATCAGATTGCACTTCAAAATGAGACATCCGAGGCTCAATAAAAGACAAAAAATCTTGCAAAGATGAGACTTCAATATTTTTTTGCATGCTGAATTTGTAGATTGCATGTTTGACAGAAAGAATACAAACATGTTTGTTCAGAGTGTGTTTGGTTCTTCAAGTCAATTCTTTAAGTTAAATTGGACAAACTTAGATTTGCATGATACATTTTGTTAAAAATTGCACGTCAGTTTGTTTACAGAGGCGACACCTGCATGCCAGTGGTGAGAAAAGTATCCAGAGTTGATTTAATCTAACCCACCGCTCCAGCTCATCTCCCCACCGTCCATCCTAACCATGCCACTCACACACCCAACCTATTCCTCCACCACCACCACCACCACCACCACCACCACCACTACCTCCTGCTCCCTCCCTCACTATCCCCTCTGATAATCCAACACCTCTGGTGATTGGCATTACATCAACATTCTGTCTTTCTCTTCTCTGTCTCTTTCTCTTGTTTCTCTCTTTCTCTCTCCGCTCATTCATCCTCTCACCGAGCAGGCAGTATTAAATCCGGTCGCCGTTCCTCCTATCATCTAGCCATCACCACCGAACGCTCCAAGTCGTGTGACGAGGGACTCAACACGTTCAGAGAGGAAGGCCGAGTCTTCTCGTGAGTACTGTCAGACTGACGGCTGGGATTTAAATGGCATCTATTAAATTACACATGCAGGCAGACATTTTGACATTTAATTCTCCGTTGTGTCGTTGCGCTTCACAGGAGGCTACCAAAGAGAGTGAAGAGTTTCTTCACAGATGGGGTGAGTTCTTCTTCTAACTTTTCATCATCAAAACCTTATATTTATAAATCTTGTTCTTTCCCCTGCTTTCTTTGTGGAGGCCACAGTGACAAGTTTAGCATTTCACGTGTTATCTAGACACTAAATCAAACCAGGAAAACAAATTATAAATGAAAATGGACGTCCTGCAGCTTCACAGATAAATTAAACAGACGTTCATGAACTTAAAGAAAGTTAACTGGTATCTGCTAAACAAATTAGGGCATAAAACTTAATTGTTAAACTTTTTACATAAACAGCGGTCATGTTAAAATCACAGCTCTAAAAACACCTGATCTGCTTTTATGTTTTATGTGAGCCTGCGCCACAAGATGATGGTTTCATTTCCTCCTTACCTTGTCACTGACATTACTTTTACTTTTACTTTTGTCATTAAAATATTGAAATGTTCACCTGTGACATGCTGAGGCAAGACAAGTGCTAGACAGACATAAAGTCAGCCAGCTGACTTATACAGGTACATAAGTCTTACGTTTGCCAACATTAGCCACCATGAGCAAGTGGTCACACCAGAGCAAGTGAGGCTGTGCCAGCAAAACTCCTGAGTATATTGCATAAAGCAAGAGAGAGTTTTATTGCTTTCTTACTTAACTCTTTGTTTATCAGAGGTAACATTTATTATTTCTAGCTTGAATAGTGACATAGTTTTGCTTTTAAAAAAAAAAATGTTGCCCAAAAATCTGCAGTCCTCTAGTAACTTGCATTCATCTTGTGTCCTGTCTGTGCCTGTGGGGATTTCTGCACATCAGATATCGTAATGCATACTCTTATTCTGCAGACAAGGTGCTTCAAACCTGAATCAAAATAATGAGTCATATCCCGTCTGCGTCGAAGCTGTGTCAGGAATCATATTTTCGATGTGAGTTTTAAAGGCAGGATTTGGCAACTGAGGCCAGATAGCCGCTGCTTCAGCTACTGATGCAACAGTTGCAACATGATGCAATGTGGTAAGAGTAGAAGTCTCAGATTCATATCAAATACTGGAAAACACCTGGTCATGAGGAGCAAAGGTCACAACTAAACTCTTATCGGCACTGACTGAATGACACAAAACATTTTGGCTTTAAAAATGAACATTATGTTGATTCCTCCGCAAAAACGTTATTATTAGTTCAGCAAGAGAGATGAAGATTTATAAAATTTGTCCTTTTTTCGATGGAATTTTCTGGTTCTAATAGGAATGGGTGGCCTTATGTTATCATACCTTTTGATTACCGTACTGAAATAAAAGTGAAAAAAGTTAGGTTTAACATCTTTCTTAAGGTCTCAAGGCATCAGCAAATGTTCTGATTATTTCCCTGTGTGTGTTTCAGTCTCTGGACAACCTCGGGACAGCAGAGGAGGTTCGATCTAAACGCCATTCCACCTCAGAGCTGGGAAACATCACTTACAGCGACGTACGGCGAGAAGGATGGCTGCACTTCAAACAGATCCTCACAGAGAAGGGCAAGGTGGGCACGCCAGGCTTGATGAGAAAATAATTAAAGCAGAAAAGCATTCAGTGTCAGCAGAGACTCATATTTCATCTTCCCTTCACAGAAGGTGGGCAGCGGCATGCGTCCATGGAAGCGAGTCTTCTCGGTGCTTCGCTCCCATTCGCTGTTCCTCTACAAGGACAAGAGGGAAGCGGTGCTCCGCGGGGCCACGATTGGAGGCGCGGCTGAGGACGAGCAGCCAATCAGCATCCGGGGTTGCCTGGTGGATATTGCGTACAGTGAGACCAAACGGAAGCACGCGTTGCGACTGACCACCCAGGACTTCTGCGAGTACCTGCTGCAGGCGGAGGACCGGGAGGACATGCTGGACTGGATCAAGGTCATCAGGGAGAACAGCAAGACGGACAGCGAGGTCAGAGCACACACCTTCACCTGCTCAACCTCCTCTGTGACTGTGTGTGGAGTGTGTGGCTATAACGCAGGTGTGTTTGTTTGTTGCAGGAGCTCGGCTTCTCCAGACAAGCCCTCATCAACAAGAAACTGAATGATTACAGGAAACAGAGGTGAGTCACCTGATAAGAGATTGTAAGTCGAGCATAATGAAGCTGCCTTCACTGACAGCTTGAATTAAACCCGTCTCTCTGTCTCCCCCTGCAGTCCAACAGGCAGTAAGCCTGACTCCTCTCCCAGGATGCCCCGCATGAAGCCTCCCTTCCTGCTTGCCAAGACAGAAAACGCAGCAGGGGCACCACGCTCTCCAAAACCAGAGGGCAAAGGTCAGTATATGGACACACTACTCTCTGTGCAAAAATAAAACTGCCTTATTGTTTTTGATTAAATGTCAAATGTTAGTGAGATTGATTATCACCTGGAGAGGGTAAGCTTTCTCTTTTGATGAACTAAAGATAATTATGGTTGCACAGTCATGGGGAATTATTAGTATTAAAAAATGAGTTGTAAATAGTTTAATAGTTTAACTAAAAATGTCAAAAATAATAGGTCTAATTTGTTACTTTACTTGTAAGTAAACTACTCACAGCTTAATACTAATACTAAGGCATGTGGACACAAGAACTATTTGACCTAAAGCCAAGGTTCTGCACTGATAATGATGTCTTTTCATGCTTTTTAGGAATGACTGAAATGAACCATTATCAATAACATCATTAGTTTTCATTACTGCAACATATCATCCCTTTGTTTGTGATTCTTTGACCAGTACATTTCATGAAACATGTCCCAGTCTTATAGAAATGATCTATTTTAAATCTAAATCTGTATGTTAGATATTCCACAGGTATTCGCTCCGACATCAGTTTGTCATCCCACATTTGCAGGTGTTGTATTACCAGTCACTTTTAGGAATTTATCTACTGCCATAAGAATATTTAAAGGGACAGTTCACCCCAAAATCAAAGATACATATTTTTTCTCTTACCTGTAGTGCTGTTTATCAGTCTAGATTGTTCTGGTGTGATTTGCCAAGTGTTGGAGATAACGTCCGTAGAGATGTCTGCCTTCTCTTGAATATAATGGAACTAAATAGCACTCGCCTTGTAGCACTCATTGTGTCAAAAAATACTTGATAAAAACTCAACAGCAATGTCTCTTTCCAGAAATCATGACCTGGTTACTCAAGATAATCCACAGTCCTTGTTGTGAGCAGTTTCATGTAGGAACTATTTTTTTTCTACCGAACTACACCAGCCAACCATATCACTGTACAGAAGGAGGCGTGCATCTACTGCTAACTTGCCTAGCACCACTGAGCTAACTGACATTACAGCTCAGCAGAGGAGGATGCCATTAATGATTAACTCTCCATGAGTAGATGCACACTTTCTCGGTTCAGAGCGTAGTTCAGTAGAAAGATAGAAATATAGTTCCTACATGAAACTGCTCACAAGGTCTGTGGATTATCTTGAGTAACCAGGTCATGATTTCTGGAAAGAGACATTGCTGTTGAATTTTTCAAATGTATTTTTTTTGGCGCTTCAAGCACCACAAGCTGGGTGCCACCTAATTCCAATATATTCAAGAAAATGCAGACATCTCTACAGCCAATATCTCCAACACTCAGCAACTCGCACCAAAACCATCTAGACTGATAAATAGCACTACAGGTAAGAGGGAAAATGTGTATTTTTTATTTTGGCGTGAACTGTCCCTTTAACAGCCTTTGATAGAAGGATCAGGTAAACCAAGAAGCACATATCGAGGCTCTGTGTCCAGCAGGGAATTCATACGTTTTTGTTCTTTAGATGAGAGCGGCCCTCCGAAGTCTCCGTGGGGAATCAACATCATGAAGAAGGCAAAGAAGGCCGGGCCTAAAGCTTTCGGTGTGAGATTGGAGGATTGTCAGCCGGGAGTAAACAACAAGGTTAGTTTTCATGTCCTGTATCTTACCTGAACACATTCAAACAGATTTTCTACTAAAGGTTTTATTTGTGATTCAATTCTGTCTGTGTCCCTCTCAGTTCATCCCGTTGATCGTTGAGATCTGCTGCGGCCTGGTGGAGGACATGGGTCTGGAGTACACGGGAATCTACAGAGTCCCCGGGAACAACGCTATGGTGTCGATGCT
Organism: Epinephelus cyanopodus; assembly: GCA_026686955.1. Classification (NCBI taxonomy): domain Eukaryota; kingdom Metazoa; phylum Chordata; class Actinopteri; order Perciformes; family Serranidae; genus Epinephelus; species Epinephelus cyanopodus. The sequence continues at coordinate 26,545,238 of CM048929.1, forward strand.
CCAGGATCAGCTCAACAAGGGCGTCGACATCAACCCTGCAGAGGAGGTGAGGAACAACAAATACACGTGTGCACTGACTGTCAGAAAGCCACTTCAGAGAGAAAAATACATCTAGCTTGATGGAGCATAAACATTTTAACTGAGAGGTTTCATTCAGCTTTACTCAACTAAACTGTGTCATTAGCAAACGTTAAAATTTGATGACCCCTGACTCCTCTCTGTTTCTTTTGTCGTCAACAGAAGTGGCAAGACCTCAATGTTGTCAGCAGTTTACTCAAATCCTTCTTCAGGAAACTTCCAGAGCCTCTCTTCACCAACGGTGAGTCCAAACATGTCGGGACACGCCATCATGCACACCTAACACTGCAATGCATTCATATCAAACCATTACATGTATTTTAATATTTCTTATGTCTGCACAGACAAGTACAACGACTTCATTGACGCCAATCGGATGGAAAGTGCATCAGAACGACTAAAAACCATGAAGAAACTAGTATGTATTTCTTTTTATTTATGAATGAATTTGAACATTTTGATTTACCAACTGGGCTCGAGGTGTGGCAGTTACAACAGGTTTACCATTATTGTCCTTCATCCTGTTTGTGTTTCGCAGATTCGAGACCTCCCAGATTATTATTACCACACTCTGAAGTTCCTTGTTGTTCACCTGAAGACTGTAGCCGACAACTCAGATAAAAACAAGGTGTGTGTCTGCTGTACATGTGTGACAGAGAGTCTGTAAATGTCATGAAAATATAATCATGAACTGTTGTGATGTCTTCGGTATTAATGTATTTTTTGTCTTTGTGCAGATGGAGCCTCGTAACCTGGCTCTGGTGTTTGGGCCAACTCTCGTTCGGACGTCTGAGGACAACATGAAAGATATGGTCACACACATGCCCGACCGCTACAAGATAGTAGAGACGCTCATCCAACATGTGAGAGAGGCAACACACACACACACACACACACACACACACACACACACACACATTACTCATACTCATGTCCATGCTAAATGTTTTCTCTCTATGTCATTCTTGTAGTGCAACTGGTTTTTCACTGAAGAGCAAGACAAGGATGAAAAGGTAAAGGAAAGGAAAAAAAAGGTTCCCCATATTGTTGTTTTATAGCATATGGAATTTAGACCCTAAAGATATAGTTCAACGGCAGATGACCATTTGCATATCAGGTCCTCACCCCATTTTGCATTGAATTCATTAAGATAACTTTTTTCTCATATACCTCCTGTGAACAAAGAATCTAAAAACTTGAAAGAAAATTCTTAATGACCTGTCATTGAAGTCATTGGGGCCCACATTTGATAACTGCGCAACTATATCAAGACATCTGTTTACAAACTCTCACACAATTTGTGCTGTATAATACAAGTCTTATTAATCCAGCCGTATGCCCAGTATTTTCAAAACAGACAGTCCTTTCTGACCGAGAACTGAACTAAAGTGAAACTTGTCTACACTCTCTTCAAAGCCAGACTCCATTGACAAAAACAGTAATTTTACCTCACTGAAGACAGGAGCTGCTGGTCTAACGCTGCCCCAGTCAGTTAGGTTGTTTGTGTACCTTAAGTGTTTTAAAGGGTTAGTTTGGATTTATCAAAGTTACACAGACTTACTAAATCATCATCATCTTTTTGTTTTTTAAGTCAATGTTTTGATATAGTTTTGCTGTTGTTAAATGTGGACCCAATTCATCAAGAATTTTTTCCATTTTTTTGGATTCTTCATCACCCTAGAGGCATACAAGAAAAACAAAGTTTTCCTCCCAAATTCAGTGTTCTAAGGGGTCAGTAACTAATATAGAAATTATAATTTTGGGGGTGAAGTAGTCCTTTAATGTACCACAGATTCAAAGATTCAGCTGAGGACGTACAGTAGCTCTGAAACCATGCAAGTAATTTGCAGCATATTGCGACTTCATTATCAGATCATCTTTCCAAGATGGTGTGAAATGACTCAGAATCTCTATTTGAACATGTTGGAAAATATAATTTTCTGCAAGTAAACTTTCCTTGACAAACACAGATGTTATTTTATGGAATTTCATGCAGCAGCTAATTTTTTCATGTTTTAAGATTGCAAAGATAGTCCTTGAAACAAGAAAAACTCATCTTAAAACATTGAAAATATGCCTTGAATGTGACAGTAAATGACTTTTGTGGCAAATTTATTTTAATAGCAATGTGCTGAGTCATTATGATTGCACTCATTCATGACCATGAGTCACATATTCACAGTCTAAGTGAAAGATTCATTGAATACCTGTGCTGTTTCATAAAACCAGTAAGTCACTGTGCGGTTTGCAAGGTGACACATAAAGTGACTTTAAATGTGACCTTGTAGTTTTTATCTTCGGGATTGAGAGCACAGATAAAGTAAAACATTGCTAGAAATCTATTCAAAGCCGTATCTGTCGAGAAATCACATCAGTTGAACATCCAAGGTGCCCCTTCTCTGTTTTTTTTAATGTGTTAAAGTCATTGTAAATCGCAGCCTTTTGTTGTGTCATTGAATGTCGCTGGTTTTGTGTCTGTTCCATTCAGACGCCGGTGGACACGGAGGACGTGCAACCTGCCCCCAACATCGACCACCTGCTGTCCAACATCGGCAGGACCGCTCTGCTCGGGGAGGCCTCAGGTGAGCACGCTGCTTACTGCTCTGAACCAATGGCTGCTAGCTCTGACCATCCGACCAATAGCATTGGGGTAGCTTTAATGCGCAACCCAAAATTGATGCTGCTTTCTGTTTGAAGCTGGAAGTAGGAAATTCCCCACTTGTGTGTCATAGTTCCGATCTGTGCGCTCCAGTGAACTGAGGAAAAGAAACCAGAAGTCAGATGTTATCAAGGTGTTTTGCAGAAATGAGTCTTAATTCTCAAGATAAAGATTCAACTAGTTAGTAAATTAATCCTGTTTCGGTGTAAACACATATCTACGTGTCTCTTAAACTAAATGACTAAACGTGAAGCTCATTTAAAAACGCGTTAAAGTGCTGACATGTTGGCATGACGTCAGATCTTCACTTGACTGAAATTCCTCCTTGGAAGTTTGTCCCAATTTAAAGCCAGAATTCCCTACTTTCCAACTGAACTGGAACGCAGCATAAGAAATGAAAGTGTTAGCACTCGGAGTGTTTCTGTGTTTGATAGTGTGCCTACACTTCTCTCCTTTCTGCTGACCTCTTTTTTCCCTCCACGTTGCTCATCTTTCACTTTCTCTGTACGTTTCTGCATTTCCTTCTCTTAGCTGAGCCTGTGGAGCAGCCACTGCGGTAGGATGGAAACTCCCCTGGCAATACGTGTGTGTGTGCGCGTGTGCGTGCGTGTGTACAAACTGAGTCTGCATCATACTGTGAAAGTGAGATAATGTGTGTATGTGTGGGTGAGAGAGAGACTGTTAGTGTTGGTGATGGTTTGTGTCTCCATGGTCTCCATTACCTCTCTTTAAATCAGCGTCTCCCTCTCAGTGTCAGGCAGAGGTCTCTGTAAGAACATGTCACGTCAGTGTCGCCTCAGATTGACTAAAGAATTAACGGCTGACTGGATGCTCTGTGTATCTGACACTGGAGTGTAAACTGGTCTGTCACTGAGAGACAACTCCCAGTCACTGGTGGTCTTGTTGTCAGGCACTGAGCTCCACTCATCCTACGGGCAATTTCCGTCGGCGTAGTCCAGTCATCAGGCTCCTAACCCCACTCTTAGTTCTAAGGGGACTCTAGGTGGCGCTGTTTCTAACCTGTCTTATCAGAGATACATTTGATTTAATATTTTATAAAAGCTTGGCCACCATCTGTAGGCAGCACAAAATAAACTGTACTGATATTCACTGTTATTATTGTTGGTACATGAGAAACATTTCCATCTAGAGCCACTTACACAGGCGTCACCATGCCGGCGTCTCCAGGTTTCTCCAAAGACTTTGATTTATACACTACGTGAAAGACAAAACCAGCTTTTGTTCTGCATCGGTGTGTTTGTGTTTGTGAGGGAATGTGTTTCTTTTCATACTTTCAACTCAAAATAATTTCTACCTTCACGCCTTCCAACGCTTCTCTCATTGATTGATGTCATCAGTGTTTTTTCGGTGATGTCATTGGTGTGTGCCGTGGTTTCCTAATGCCTCCAACACCAAAACCCCGCTCCCCCAGTCATTGTTTCTCCTCCATATACTATCACAGAGTGTAAATCAGTTTCTGTGTGCTGGGGTCGGTCACGGTCAGAGGGCACAGAGGAAGACGAGTTCCTCAAAATTTTGTAGTCTAGCCATTCCCCCTTGGTGATGTCAGAGCAGGTGTTTTCCACTTTACAGCTGGTGGAAAACACCCGCTGTGACATCAAGGTTTAGTGTTGACAGAAGTGCAACATGCAGTCGCAGTTTCCTGTGATTTATTGCAGATTTGTCCTTTTAAAAAAAGTGATAATGACACCAGCTGCCTCTGTGTCCTCTGCCATGACTGTTCTGGCCTTTTGTTACCTTCAGTGGTTTTGACCCGCTCATGTTTTTATTCTCTTTTCCCCAGACTCAACCAACAGTGACTCAGCTAAATCAAAGGTAACATCTCCATCCACTGACATACTGTCAGCAGCAGTTTCATACGTACTAACATAGGAAACATATAAAGTGTGATGTGTGATGTATGACCGTGTCACAGTAACTTTTTTATTTCTTTTTCAGGGGTCGTGGGGGTCAAAGAAAGACATCACACCCAAGGACTTCCTGGCTCTGTCCATCATGTCAGCTGTTACGGGCCGCAAACGCAGAAAGCGCCACAACGCCCGCCGCGTGGGCAGCAGCACCGACGACGACTCCGAGCACGAGCCAATCAAAGCCGGACATTTAGGGGCAGAGGAGGAAGAGGAGGCAGAGTCGCCCGTAGGAGACACTGCTCCTCGAGCAGAGGGAGAGGAGGACGACGACGAAGATGAAGAGGAAGAGGAGGAGGAGGAGGAGGAGGAAGAGGAAGATGAGGAAGTTGTTGAGAGCGGAGCGAAAGAGGAGGTAGAAGAGGAGGCAGTGGCGGTTATTCCCAGTGGCGGTCGGCCGCACTGTAAAGAGGAAGAGGAGGCAGGAGAAGGGCAGGCAGCCATGTTGTTGCATGAGGAGGAGGCGCGGGCGGAAGTGAAGGGGCCGACGTGGAGAGCTCCAGAGGATGCTCGCTCCATTGTGTCTGGTTACTCCACCCTCTCCACATTAGGGCGGAGCCTGGGGTCGGAGGGGAGGGGGGACGATGCTGATGATGAGCACAGCGAGCTGGTGAGCGAGACGGACAACGAGAGTGGCTTCGCCTCACGCTCCCTCACGCAGGAACGACCTGATAAACACCCAACATCACCTGTGAACACACAACAGCCAGCAGCACCACGCAGCTTCCTCTACACACACTACAAACCCCCCGTACTCTCACCTACAAACCTGCTAGCCCCGCCCACAGCGCTCACACACACACCAGACTCTGCAGACAGGAGCGAAGGAGGGGCGAGGTCCACCACGCCCTCGTCCTCCTCCTTCTCCTCCTCCTCCACTACTCACAGACTGCATTCACGCCCTTCCTTCAACTCCCACAAGCTGATCCAGTGTGACACCCTGGCCAGGAAGAAGCTGAAGTCGGAGAAGGGCAAGGCTCGCTCCCTGGACCTGATGGAGCTGTCTGGGGCCGCGGCAGAGGGTGATGGCGCTGGTTCTGGCTCAGACGGTGCACACAGAGTGAGGCGGGAGACCTCCAGAACCAACCCGTCCTCCGGCAGCAGCCAGGAGAGCCTGCGCCTGAGCCGGCCCAAGCCCTCCCTGCCACCCAGCGAGGCCGCCTCCTTCACCCCGACCGGCCCTGGCGGCAGGTCTCTGGCGGAGCAGGTCCGCGCTCGTCTGCTGGGCTCGGCCGACGACCTGCGCAGCGTGGGACTACGAAAACCGCTGTCCCCGGAGACACGGAGGAAGAGACGGGCCTGGCGCAGACACACCGTGGTGGCCTCCCCAACTGAGGTCGCTGACAAGAGACCCCCGCTGACTGTCACTGAGTTCCCCCTGTCTCCTATCACTCAGAACCAGGTCAAAGCACCAGGGCAGCCTCGGGATGCAGAAGGGCTCGACCAAGGAGCGGCGACACGTCAAACACCCACCTCTAGATTCCACGAGTACCTGTGAGCCCTGCCAGCTGACCCCACGCTTCAGCAAGAGCGGCTTCGGGGGGGGTCCGGGCTGAGCCGCTGACTCCCTGCAGGTCAGTAGACCGGCAGCAGCGTAAACAGGGTCGTGGTTAGTTGCCAGGTGCAACACGGTGTACCAATGACCAGGTCTGTTAGTGCAGCCCACCCTTTTGTTTTGCTCCATTTGCATGGCGAGGGGCATTCCAGTGTTGCCAAAGTTTTTTTTTCTCCTATATGTGTGCTTTTATAGAAATAATACAGCGACAGACACAAACAGACCTCATCACAGTCGATGTTACAGCCAAGAATTCTCATTAGAGCAAAAAACGAGCATCCTCCCCGTCTTCTCGACCCTCCCGCTCACAGACGACATAAATTAAAGGGTTAAATCCCTTCAAGGGACCAGAGCAGGATGCTGAAATGCAGCGTCCCTCTGGTTCTTGAGAGAATGGTGCTTCTTATCAAAGTAACTTCACAGTAACTATTACAAATCTTCTCTGAACCTACTTCAGTGAGCCAGAGAAGACCGTCACACACACTTCGATTCACAAAAAGCTTATTGGTCAGTTTAAAACCATTTCAAGAGGGATCTCAGCTGATTGGTCATATCAGTCTTCCTGATCTGTTCCTCAGACCACAGACACTGTAATAAACAACACACACAGTCGGCGACGGACACACGAAACACAGTCGTCTCTCTCTACTTGTTAATGTTTGTGTGTTTGCGCAACAATATTTGTGACTATGTCCGAGTGTGCAGGTGTTTGTGTTGAACGATTTTTTGTAACATTTGTACAAAGCCTTGTTAAGTTAACCTTGTAAATATAAATATTATGTTATCATATTTGTTTTTACTTTTTTTTTAGTTCCTTTTTTTATGGTTTACAAAAAGTGTGTACAAGTGCACAGTCATTTCTTTCAAGATGTTACTTGAAATGTTTCCCTTAATATATTCTTTTTTTTTGTTTTATATTCAATATATATATTATATATATTTTGTATTAAAGTTAAAAAAAAGTACTTTTATTGTGATTTCACCTCTTGGGTGTACCTGTTCACAAGAGACAAGATAAACATGACTTGACCTGTTCCTTATTTCCTCATAGATGGCCTTTCTCTCTGATTCTCAGCACTGTGCAGAAAACCTTTATCTCACCAGACGCAGTCTTAGAAACACGCTTCTCTGGTGACTCGACTTTCAGCGGTGTTGCATCAACGCGTGCACAAACTATCTAGCAACGACATGTAGCAGGAGAATAAATCTGGTAATCATTACATTATATTGGGCAGTTTGCAGGCAGCTCAGCGCCACACTGTGATGGCTGACCTCATTTGTTTTGTTATTCATGTCTGGGATTACCGAGCATTGCCACAGATCTGCTCATATTTACCGAGCTCAAGACAAACTATGTCCCTTCTCGTCAAAGAGAAGCCAGACAGTGTTTAACGGACTGTTGAATTATTGTGCCGCGCATACGAACGGCTGCATTTTTCACCTCAGCTGGTGGTGATCTTTGTGCTTTCATCACATCCCCTCTGAGGGTTCATCTGTCGGCACGTTTATTACCTTGAGGTTACACAAGTAGGAGTTTTCCATACGGTCAGGCTGTAATAAATCCTGCCTGACTGCAGAAATGGTACATTAGAGGAAACAGAATGAATCTATTGTTTTCATCTCCACATCACAAAATAAACAGGAGGCGCAACTTCCAAAAGTCATGAGGCTTGTTTTCATCTGACCAAATAACCCCGGTGAAAAATAATAATAATATGAATAATAATAAATGATGAGTTATAGTCTTGTCTTACCTCAAGATTTTTTCTACAAGTGCCTGATTTCTGGAATGTGTTTTTGTTCTGCAGTGCCATGGTCGGTTCTTATCTTTCCGTTTCCTTTTGTTGTCTCTGGGTCTCCGCCCTCCTCTCCTGTGGTTGACGGTATAACTGAGGCACTGACCCAAAGATGTGTACATTTATTACAAGCGGTCTAACTGAGAGGCTGTAAAAATAAAAAATAAAAAAAGAAGAAGAAGCACACTTCAAGCCAAGGACATGTCTATGCACTCTCTTCGCCTTTAATACAGGCATTAACAGCTATTACCGATGCTGCTAAGAGGGAAGCGGCATAGTACTCTCTCAGCCGCTTTTCTTAACAAACTGAGGTCATCTCTTTCTGCCTAGTGATCCACAGTGTGTGAATATGGTACACCTAACAAGCCCTACCCTGAACCGGCATTAGGTCATGTCAGACAACATCCGATTTCTTAACAGATGAACAAACAGCCCGTCATCAAAATGGAAAAACTCAAGTTGGCGCGTGTTGTCTGAAATGTGATTTTTACCTAATGTCTCTTTGTTGTATTTTAAAGAATCTTTTTGTACATACTATCTTAATATGTAACATATTGTATTGTGTACATTTGGAATTTGCTTTTTTGAGTATAACTAATATGAAAATGACTGGACTTAAAAAAAAAGGTTGTCCGCCTGAAACCATTTCCCTCATGGCTGTGTGCTTTAAAGCAAGGTTATATGATGTAAATAAACAGAACTATGTTTAAAAAAAAATGTGCACACGTGTGTTGGTTTTTGGAGATGGTGGGATTTGAAGGGCCCAAATAGAGTGCTCCAGTAGGGAGACCTAAAACCCTGAAATGAGTCTGGGTTTTTGGTCAGATGCCTGAAATAAGGTCTGAGATGGCAGTGGTGAAGCCATGCGACCATGTTGTAGTTCATTTAGGACCGAAGAACATTAGCTTTTTGCCCCTGGCGATTGCATTTAAGCTTCAAATGTCATAAAAGTGGTGTTAATTTGTGAGGATTATCTCGCTGAACAAAGTGTGTAAGTATCATAAATGTGTGTTTGCCACAGAGCTTATTTTCTGCAATCCAAATCCTAAAATCGGGGTGATGCTCACTTCCAATGGGCCTACAGAGAAACATCACCCCTGCAGCACTGTATCGGGACTCTGTTATTGCCATGATGACTAAGTCTTTTGACAAGAAATGCAAAGTTAATAACAGCAGCTTCTAACAGAGGCTCTGGCTTAGGGGCCCCCTGAGCACTTGGGCCCCTGTGCCTGGACTTGGCAGGCCTGTCACAGTGAGGCTCATGTTTTAAAGCCAGGCAAGTTAAAATAGGAGCTGAATGATGCCCTCTAGAGGCTGCAGATGAATAAGGTCTCTTCAGGCCAAATGGCACAGATTGCCTCTGCACATGAAGGAAACTTCATCTGAACTGTTGGAGCTCTGTGCTTTAACTTATATGAGGGGTTTAATATTTATGAAATCTGTGAAAATTAGCTGGAATACTGGAAATATACTCAAATGTGATTATTTCATTCAAATATGGAGCTTTAAAGCACCAATCCCAGCAGATTTTTGGATTCTAATATGATTATTGCTCATTCTGGGGGATAAATCAATTTAAAAAAGACTGGAATAAATCAGTTTAATATTCATTCTTGCAACATACTCAGAGTGGGTTAACCTTCATAAAGAGCCTCTCCATCATATCCCATCCCCCCATCTGCTACAGCTACAGTCTGTGTATTCTTCCTCTTCAGAGCCCACTGATGTCTGTCTGGCCCATTTCAGGATCCTTACTAGAAAAAGCGTTGTGATTATTTGTGTTGCTGACAGAAGCCACCTACAGTAGTTTCACACCGCAGCTTTTGTGAGCAGCTTCCTGTGTTTTAGGGCGAGCTTTACAACACATGACAGCAGGATTTCAAAATTTTATTTGAACTTATGTTAACACACAACTGTTAAAATATTCACTCTGGAATTTACTTCTGAAAAAAAAAAAAAAAAAAAAAACAGCCTTTGCAAGCTGAACCAATTAGCTGTAATTTGTTATCCGTTGTTTTTTTGGAGGGGAAATACAACATATGTTTGTTTGTAAATTCAAAAATGGAACAGTTTATGTCAATGATAACCGGAAACAAACAAAATATTGTTGTCAAATACATTCTCTTTATAAAAAGAATCTTATTTTGAAATATTTACATTTCTTTTTGAAAAAAAAAAAACAAAACAAAACATTTTTGGGAACAGGACACCTTTACAGTCCAAATAGAAAAGAAACGTAAAGTATTGCATTGCAATGCAAAGGACTCAGAGTCCAGATGACAAACTTGTTACAGAAAACTGGTGACAATTTAAAAAAAAAAATGCAGCAGTCCCATGTTTTACCTTTTAGAAAGAGGGGGTGTTCCCCACTCGGATCGTGTCCTTTAATTGGTTGTGACTTGGCCCCTGTCACTGCTCGGCCGGTTCTGCAGAAGGAGCTCCGTGTTCTGGGCCCTCAGTCTCTCCAGCTCCCTCTCCAGCTCTCCGAGCCGGACCAGGGAGCTCTCCACGGTCGGACCCCCGGGCTCCACGGCGCGCCTCAGCCGGTTGTTCTCCTCCTCCAGCCGGGACATGCACTTCTCCAGCTCCAGGTACTCCTGCACCAGCTCCTGCTTGGTCATATTCTGCAGGCTCTCGACGTGGTACATCGCGTAGGTCTCGGAAAAGTCTCTCTGGAGAAACTCCCCACCTGCGTTCCCAGGCCTCCCGATGCCATCGCTGCCCCCGCCGCTGCCGTCATCATCGTCCTCCTCCTCGGCATCGAAGAGGTCCTCCTCGCTGCCCGTGTCCTCCACGCGGCCGCCGACCCCTGACGGCCGCCTGACCCCGGTCTCGGTGTTGAGGTCGGGCTCCTCTCGGTCGTGCTCGTCCATCAGGAACTGGGTGGTGTTATAGGGAGCCACTGGGAGCCCCTTGGCGAACATCTCCTCCCTCAGCCGGGAAGCCCTGGCGGTCTCCCTCTCCTCCAGGGCTTTCCTCTCATCCCAGTTAAGTTTGTAGTAAGGCTTCCAGTTGCGCTTCTTCTTGGAGGTCCTGCGCCTGTGTCTCTTTTTGCCCAGACGCGCATCGAAGCCAGTGTCGGAGTCAATGTGGCTGTCCTCCTGCCCCTGCTGCTCCAGCGGTCTGTCGTCGCCGTTTTTCCCCTGTTGGATGTGATGGCCGTCACCCGCCGCATCGACATCGGCTTTGTGGTGAGGCTGAGCTGCAATCGGGCACTTCGGGACCTCGTTTCCGGCTGCTACGGCAGGGCACACCTCCCTCTGTCCGCCTTTCATTTGCCATAACTTGTCTGTGTTGATATCCCCACAGTTCTCCGCCCGCTGCTTCTGCTCTCTCTGTCGCCCCCTGTTGCCGTGCTCCGCTCCACCGCGGTTTCTGGCTGGGAGATGCTCCAACGCGTCTCCGCTGCTCCCACCTGATGGGCTGCCTGAAGTTTTCAGGTGATGGCTCTGCTGCTCCGCCGGCTCTGTCATCCTGCTGATCCGCTCCGATGGCTCCGCTTCAGCGCCGCTTAGATCATGTTCGTGCTCTCAGAGCCGAGCTGCAAAGTTCGCCAAAAGACGTCAAATTCAGTTTTAACAAAAAAAAAATGTAGGTATTCCAGAAAGAGCCGAAATCACTACAGAAAGTTCGAGTTTCAAAGTTTGAAAACAGGCTCTCGCGAATTTAAAGTAAACTTCTGAACAGTAAACACTTGTTACTCCTCCAAGGGTTTGTCAGAGCAACTGTCGCTAACTACCATTAACTGTTTCGATGCTGTCACAGCTGCCGTTCACTCGGAGATGACGTCTCACCGTCACAACAGTGTCCAGTGTGCTGCTCAAGAAGAGGGAGCTGCTCTTTATATAGCTGCTCCGCCTCTAGCCGTGCGCATGCTGCTGTTTCTACCGCCCGTTGCATTGTGGGTCATGTGGTTTAAATGTCACTAAAGCACTGTGACTGGCCTACAGTCAAACTACATGGTCCACAAGTCTACTATAACTGACCAGCTTTTTGACCAATCAAATGGTAGAAGCTTGAGCGCAATAGAGCCCACCCCTCCCTGTGTTGATTGGACAAGAGGGTAACTTTGCTGTTGCTAAGCTTAAAGTATTTTCTGATTGGACAGTCCAATAGTCAGTCAAAAGTACGTAATCCACACCAAGAAAGCAGTCCGGCGCATTTTTATGGACGACACTATCTGCAAATGAAGGGGGCATGGACTAAACTTATGATACACAGGTTAATTTAAATACTTTCAAACGGCACCATATTATAAACGGAATAAATTACAATGTTTTATGTTAAACATGATTTGGCTTATTTATATTTACAGAGCACACAGCGTAACGCCAAATTAGTAACACAATGAAACTCCCCCTGTACTTGAAGCAAAATAAAGAAAACCTCTTGCGGAAACTAGTCCCTTTTAAGTGTTCACACAGGAAAATAAATGAATACAGCTAATTTTTATGACGCAATTATTTATTATGTTTAGTATTATAAAGCCGCGTCGTTGTGGTGTCAGCTGGACGATTCAGTGTTTCTGTATGAATATGCTGTGTGTTGTGCGGAGTGATACGTTGTGGGGCAGGGGCTCGGGGGGAACTCTGGAATCAGCGTAAACAAACGACATTTATTGTGCAGCTGCAGCTACGAGCACAGCTCCGAGCCCCTCGTTGTTAAAGGGTGGGTCAGGCGATCTCACACTTGCTCAATAATCCTGTTACCAGTGGACGGAGTGGTGTAGATCAGTGTTGAGTGTTTCTGCGCAGCCCATGTTCTGATACGCAATGGTAGATTTTCACTGGTTGTGTCGTGGTTACGGCTAAGGATAAGCTAGCTAGCTAGCTAACGTTAGCCAAACGTTAACGTTAGTTAGCGAATGCGTTGTGTCGCTTCACAAACTAAACACTTCAATAAATTCATAAAAATGAGAAGCCATCCGCATTAACGTGACCAAATAAATGTATAACGTCAGTTCGAGCACGACGACATTGACAAAGCCAGGAGTATCTAGTCGGGTCCTGTGAAACGTTAACTAAAACGCCACACTGTACACAAAGCAAAGCTTGCTAATGCTAACTAATAAAACACAAAAGGTCGACCAGTTTTAAACAGAATGCTCAATTAAAACCTGTTTTGTCGATAGAGCTGAAGCGACGACGCAACAAAGTAAATACACAACAATACCACTAGCTTCAGACATTGCTAACGTTAGCCATCTGCTAACTAGGCCAATGTGTTTATACTGGGTCAGCGTAATTGCTGGAACGTAATCTTTTCCCGCGAGGGTTTCCCACTACAGAATTACGATTGATTTCAACATTTGCATTCTTTCATTGTGCCTGATCGATACAGACCCCAGACTGTGAAGTTATGCAAATACATCGAAAAACAGCGCTTGTTCGTATTAATCCGTGACATGAAACCCTCAATGAACTATTTTAGTTTCAGGAAGTAGACGGTCCCGGATCTTGCAAAGCAGCACTGAAGCTTTAGTTTACTGCTGGTTAGGAAGCTCTAGTTGGGGTTTACACGCTTAACTAACGATCTACTTATTCATTATCCATAACTTTTATTTATAACTGTTGTTGGTTTGTTTTTAATGTGAACTGCTGCAACTCATTATTGTTTGATAAATAAAATATCCTCCTTGTTATGGAGTATAAATATCAAAATATTGGGTTGGTATTGTTCTTGTTAATTGCATATTCTTTACATACACATTTTAAAGTGGTTGCACAGTCAGTGCCCCTCTGATCACTGTTAGTTAATATACTGACTTCATCTTAAACTGTGTTGTGTCACTATAGTTTTTCCAGTTTCCACAAAACAGTTAACTTGTATTAATGGTAAAATGTATTATCCAGTCTGTGACCTCTTATGGTGGGTGTCTCCAAAACACTGCATGTAAAGACTGGGAATCCAGTGGCTACAAACAACACAGGCCTACTGTTTCTACTAATAGAAGCAGGCAGAGTTTCAGCTCTGGCAAATAAGCAAGCCGAGCTGGGACTCCTTTGAGGAAGACGTGATACGTTCCAGTTAATATGAAACCTAACGACCATGGAGATTGAGAAATCATACTAAGGCTTCCCATATTCTCAAATCAAGGAGCGGTGCAGCCACAGAGCCAGAGCTGCTCCTGCATAGATCACAGCTTGTGAGGATTAGCAGGCATGACTTAATCTCTCACCCTGTCTAACATGGTTGTTGCTGCAATTGAGAGGAGATGAAAGATAGAAATTGTTTTTTGGGGGCCTACGCGTGGCCTTGAAGTGTAAATTTAAGCAATGGCTGATATCCATCTGAGTGCAGGAGGGCTGGGTTGTTTTTAGATTTTCATGGAGACAGCAGGTCCATGTTTTTGCGACAGTGTGACAAAGAAAAAACAGTGGATACATCAGCTGCATTAAATGACTGAGTGAAAGAAACATGTCACTTTAAGTGCCTCCCACCCACCCCACCAAACCTGCTTGTTTATGTATGTGTGTGTTTGTGCGTGTGTGTGTGTGAGCTTGTGGATGGCTGCAGATCAGGGAAAATCACATTTTTTGCTTTTCCTGACAGGACCAGTTTCAGACCACCCAGCTGAGGTCTGTCCCTCTCTGCTCTCTGTTATAACTCCATTACAAAGACTTAATTAAGTTTCCAGTCACCGCTCTGGTACTGTGAGCATATCTCCATCCACCCACAAAGAGGATTTAAGTCAAGGGTTTCTCTTTCACTCAGCACATTACCATGTAGATCCATGTGCATACATCTGGCCGCAGAATATGAATTTGACTTTTAACAGAATTGATTGTTGTTGTTGAGATGTGTGCAGGGTCTTGTCATGACCAGCAGGGGACGCTGCACTCTAACCAAGAATGTTTCACCAGCATCCATTTACTGCTCCCTACAGTCAGGAGCAGAGGAGAAATTAACCTCAGGAGTTTTTGTCTCAGCCCTTAGCTGCATTCTCATTCGGAAAAGTTGACTTCTCATGGTACCAAAGATGAATTTCCGAGCGTGTGCGCCCATGTTGTGGCTTGGAGCAGGCGACGCTGCAGTGAAATGGGCCTCATTTATCTGTGAAAGTTTAGAAATGTAAATATAAATGTAAATTCAGCCTTTCATCCATCAGCTCTATGAATCAGCAGACCTTATCCATGCAAGTAATGAAGTGTAGGTCTCAGATCGGGTGGTGTTTCATCATGTTGGCCTCCTGAAAAATAAAAGGAGCCTTTTCTGCATGGCTTCACTTCCTCACGCAGCTTATTTTGAATGCAGCATTTTCAGCCGAGAAGGTTCACTGCTTTTAAGAGTAGGCTATAACTTTGTTACAGAGGAGCTGAGCGAACGCTTTGTTTCACCCCACCTGTGGCACAGCAAGTGATTGTGTAGCTGCTTTGTACTGAACCTGTATGAAGTACAGTCCCACTATATGACTGGAGATTACTTGTTTAACGCTGCAGCAATCCCTGCATCTGTTTTCAGTTACCTGCTCAGCAACAGTTTTCTTGGGTGCAATTTCAACACAGAAATACTTGTAGCACCTCAATAAGCATCAACTATGAGCATCATTTTTAAATACAGTGAATGCTACAGTTGTGGATATACAGCACTGTAATCTGAAAAAAAATTGCTGTATTTGTTGGATATGATTTATACCAGAATTCTTTAGTTGATGACACTCGAGGAGATAACTGTGGAGGAAGTGAAACCTATGATCAGAGCGGTTGCTCTTATGACTCTTACTCACGCTGGACTCACTTCTATAGTGAATTAAATGCTCAAAATAAACTGTTCCTTATTTTCCGGAGACCCTCTGGAACGCCCTCAACCACTAGTTTAGCCAGCTTTATAAAATATAAAGGCAACAGCAATGACTAGCTCACTGGCTGTTATGAACTGGGCTGAATTACTGTTGTGGTATAAATGTAAAGTAGCCAAATAAACCTTACTTAACTGAAAATGTAAAAGACTGTTCATTTAAACCATAATAGTGTTTTACAGCTGTATCGCCACACTCATTACACTGACTCTAATCTGGTTTAATGGCCATCATTGACTCATTCATGCACATCTTTCTTGTATGTTGTTCCACTAAAGCACCATTGTATTCTACAAACAAAACAAAAATGAGAAACCTTATCTCATGAGATTGTTTTGCTGTAATAACAAGATAAAGATCTGTCATGAGACAACATTCTTGTAATTATGCAATTCTGTAATTTTGACTTTGTATCATTATTACAGCATCCATATCTCCTACTTATGAGATTTTTATCTGGCAGTTATGAGATGCAGATCTTTCACTTATGGTATATTTTTTCTTTATGAGATAAGTCTCGTAATTATAAGATTCTTATAATGTAATTTTGAGAGATGTTAAGTCGTAAGAGATACAGGAGTTGTAGGTACAGGAATATACACCGGTGAATGCTATGCATTTTTGTAGTTTATCCACAGCTATCCAAAATGCCATTGAATATATAACAAAGGCAAGAATAAAAAAAAACATGTTGTCAGACTTGTTGACCTTGATGACTTGTCCTATGAAATAAACATACGTCTTGAATTATATTATTTGTCCGATTCGTTTCTATCAAAGGGCCATCTCTGTAAATGTATAATTTCTGCATATCTGCCTTGCCCCAAACAATGCCTTTTTTCTTCCTTCATTTAGCATCAGTTTTCTCACTGTAGTTAATGTGATGCCTTATTGTATATCTCTCATTTTATAGGTCTTTATTGTATACTTAATTCAAACCTCCTGAGACAATGCAGGCAATGTCAGCTATATTTGTTCATCAGCTTTAATGTCTGTATATATACAGAGTTTCTGTAGTCAGATTCTTTATCTCGGTCCTTATTAAGCTGGTTTAAACATGGTATCAATATCCGTAATGGGTGATCTGATCACACGTGGACAGCACTGATTACAAGTGTAAACAACCACATTGTGATCCGATCACTCAAACCGCTTGCGGAGGTGGGCTGCGGCACATTTAACCACATATCTTCTGTAGTGTGAACACTATTGTGACCTGATGTGTACCCAGCAAGAACTTTGTTAGCAATGCAGGACGTGATGGTTGTTTAGGCGACGGCATGCTAACACTCTGTAACTTAATCATTGAACAGTGGGTTGGACTAAGTGTTGTGTGACCATCCATTGTTTTGCCCTGTGGACGTTTTGGTTTCTATTGACAGTTGTCTCCAGCTGTACTAACACAACTGCTACATGACTAATGAGCATGTAAGCGAGCAGCGAGTGAGAGTGTGGGCATAACACCCAGGCGCAGGGCCCTTTGACCTTCTAGCGTAAGTGACATAGGCAGTAACAATGTCAGGTGTGAATGGTGATGTGTATTGGGATCGCTGAAATGCATGTTGATAAGTGATAAAGTGTTATCCTTAAGTGTCTTTGTTTTGCCACTTCTGTAACCAATACGTCAAATGAAACCAACGATGTCAAGAATGTACAATTGTGACCTGCAGGACCAACCAACCATCATCACTTTCACCGTAGTTTGACCTCAATTACTATATTACCAAAATACAGACAAAAATAATACAGCCGGTTATTTTATTGTTTGACCAAATACATAGACCTCTTAAGGTGGCACAGAGCCATCTTTATAAGCAGTATCCTGAATCTTAACTCCAGACACACTCAGCTGCTCGTCTTCATCATGCCCCCTTACCCAGTCAAACTGCAGCCTTCCATGCTCGGTCGTCCCACAGGGATCCAATTTGAAGAACAGTTTCCGCAAGTTGTCTGGCATCAGAAGACTGGACCAGATCCTCTCTGGCAGCCAACTTTGCTGTGTGCAGGTTCTTCCTGGACTTGTAACTTTGGTCATTGGTGGGAAGGATAGTGATGCTAATTGTGTAGATTCTTTAATTCAATATCTTTTTTTATTGAAGTTTTCTCAATGTAACAAAGGTGCAGTGCTGAATAGTCATTACAGAGACATGAAATGAACATGGGCATACTGTACGTCAATCACAGCATGCACCAATGTACCCAAATAAACATGAAGTGAATGGGTAGAAATTAAGATGGAGGGTGGTAAGAGATGTACAAAAATGCAAAAAGAGAAAAAATAAAAAAAACAAATAGAAATCATAATCCCTCCCCTGTCACTGCCAGAGTACTAGTCATAGCATAAGATCACTGTTACACCAGAAGCCTGCGCTAGGAGTATGTGCAGCATAGTTAAGCTGTACTCAAGGGTCAAGTCTTTACAGGGTCTGGAATGCTTTTAGGAAGGGACCCCACACTTTCTGGAACTTATTTGATTGCTGAAGTGAGAATCTAATTTTCTCCAGTTTCAAGCAGGATATGACGTCTTCCAGCCATTGTGCATGAGTGGGAGGGAAAGTATCCTTCCACCTGAGCAGAAGTGCTCATCGAGCTAGAAGGGAGGCAAAGGATAAAGTCGTTGCTTTGCTGTTGTTAACTTTTTCTCCCCTTCCATGACCCCAAACAGAGCAGTCGATGGGTTTGGTTGTAATTTGACGTTTAGCACCCTAGAAAGTGTATGAAAAACTTCCCTCCAATATTTGTTTAGTCTTGAGCAGGGACCAGTACATATGAATGAGAGAAGCTTCTGCATGTTTGCATTTGACACAGTATGGACTAGTATCGGGGTATATGGAGGACAATTATGCTTTTGAAATATGAGCCCTGTGTACCACTTTGGACTGAGTTAAACAGTGACGTGATCAGAGGGAGGCTGAATTAACCAATCTGCGTATGGAAACCCAAGTATCTTGTGATAAAGAGAGACCCAAGTCCTCCTCTCATGCTGTTTTAAGTTTATTTGTGGGGGCACTCCTAAAATTCAACAGCTTGCCATAGAGAGCTGAAATTAGCCTCTTTTTAAGTGGATCTATAGAAAGGACAGTGTCAACCATAGTCAAGTCTATTGATGTTATAGAGCTGGGTGTCTGAGAAAGAACAAAATGCCTTGCATGGAGATACATGAAAAAATTTCATTTAGGGAGGCTGAATTTTCTACTCAACTGCTCAAATGTTGCCAAACTGTTGTTTATGAACAAATCTTTAAAACGTACAATACCCTTGCTGTGCCATTCTTGAAAGGCAGAATCCTGACAGGATGGTTTGAAAAGGTAGTTTGTTGCAATGGGGCTTAGGAGAGAAAAGCTGTGAAAACCAAAATACTTCCTAAATTGGGCCCAGATTTTTAGAGAACGTTTAGCCACTGGGTTTTGGATTGATTTGAGTGAGGGAAGTAGGAGTGAGGATCCATTGTGAGGAAGTGCAAGAATTGACAAATTATCATTTGACTGTAACACCACCTAGTCAGGACAGTCAGGCTGACCATAGCAGGAGGACCAAAATGCAAAGCAGTGCAAGTTAGCAGCCCAATAATAAAAGCTAAAGTTTGGAAGGGCCAGACCCCCTGTAGCCTTGGTCTTTCGAAGATGAGTCTTGTTCAAACGTGGTTGTTTACCCTGCCATAAGTATGAAGAAATAACTGAGTCGAGAAGTTGAAAAACGGATCTAGGGAAAAAAGAGTGGTAAGGCCTGGAAAAGGTACTGAAATTTAGGTAGAATGGTCATTTTGACTGAATTGATGCGACCCGCAAGAGACATTGACAGTTGACAGTTCTCAATTTTAAAAGGCAATCTGGTAGGGTCCAAGGCACGTGCTTCATTGTTGATGGGGAAGAGCTCACTTTTGTTGACGTTTGATTTATAGCCTGAGAGTTTACCGAACTGACTGAGCAGCAACAGAACAGGGGGTAATGAGGCCGCTGGAGGAGAGATGATAAGCAACAGGTCGTCAGCATAAAGTGAGACTTTATGCTCCATGTCACCTCTCCAGATACCAGATAAATCCTTGCAAGAGCGGAGTGCTGTGGCAAGTAGTTCAATAGCCATGTCGAAAAGCATTGGGACTGAGTGGGCACCCCTGACTGGTTTCATGATGTAAATTAAAGGGTCTTGACCGTTGCGAGTTAGTACGAATTGAGGCTGTGGGGTGCAAATAGAGTAGTTTAATCCATGAAGTAAGATTTATACAAAAACCAAATTTGTTTAGCACAGCAAATAGGTAGACCGATTCGATCAAATGCTTTCTCTGCATCGAGAGAAACAACACATTCAGGGACATCTTCAGAGGCAAAGTAAATAATATTGAACAGTCGTCTTATATTGAAGTAAGACTGCCTGCCTTCAACAAGGCCCAAGGTCTGGTTGGGGTTGAGGATCCTCTGGGGTTGAAGGGGGAGTCTTCAGGGGATAAAGGGTCAAGTTACCAGTCTTAGGTGGTATGTCCAAAGTTTTCCTGGGTTCTATGAGTATGAAAAGATATGTGTAACAAAAAGTGTTAAATATCAAAGGTGGCAATTCAAAACTGTGAGAGGTGGTGGGCCTCAGGCAAGAACATTTGTATTCTTATCCTAAACATCTCATCACCTCCGTTTTTACTGCAAGGTTTGCTTGTAACAAGCGGGATTCAGCAAAATCCCTTAAATGCACAAACTTGTTGTGAATTGCTTGTTTCAACTTTTGTTTTGGGTGTTTTATCATTAATCTTGCCTGATATCAGACAGAACTGTCATCTCGTTTCAATCTGTTTCCATCTTCAGCCTGACATTGCATCTACTCTAACCAGTTTCTGTTTCTCTAAACAGTCACCAGAGACCAATGTATCCATCTTTTGCTGGGCTTTTAAGAGTGGAGTGGAGAAAACATGTTGAATTAAGCAGCCTCTATAGCAGCATCTATCTTGTCTGTAGCGCTCGCCATTGTTGTTATTACTCCTTATTGGTTCTGGCACACAACTTAACAGCACTTGAAAACAGTTTAATTGATTTTTATTTTGACCAGGAAACTGCTGTTTCATGTCACAGTGCCAGACGAATCATTCAACTTTAACTTGGTGGAGTGGGAGTGGAGTCAAAGATCTGGACTCAGGTAATGATTATCCTAATCAATGTCCCAAATTCTTTTGAAATTCTATTGACAGCAAGACTACAATCTACAGCTGATCAACTGCTCACAGCTCTGTGGCACTGTACTTTGCTTTAACCTAAGTGCTGGCACAAGCACTGTACAAAATACAGCTGAAGCTGGTGTGAATGTCATCACTTTTGCAAGTACTTGGTCAAAGAGCAGTACTGGAGAAACAAAAGAAACTAACTGATTTGATAAAGATGCTAGCTTAAAAGTCTTATGATCAATATAGCAAATACAATTCATGACTGTGGGAATCAAGAATATCTGTACTAGATTTCATTTAATGGTTGTTGAGATATTTTACTTACAATCACAAATGTCAACCTCATGAAGTTGGAAAGTCTGGGAATCATTGGGGTTTATCCTCTGAGGGTCATGAATGTCTGTACAAAATTTCATAGCCATCCAATAGTATTTGAGATATTTCAGTCTTGACCAATATTACTATCCTTAGCGCCATGCTACTAGCAAGGCTAGCATTAAAATAAGCTCAGGTGTCCTTTGCCAACTTTGCTATTTTCACCTGGGCTCTAAATAGCCAGTGTAGGTATTTAGACCCAGATGAATATATTTGTGGGTGTCCTAGCAATGTTGAAATATAACTCTAACAAAAGTGTGTCTATTCATTACATTCAGCAGCTTAATACATCTTACAACTGAAATAAAAAGTCAACAAAGTCTAGAAATAACAACACAATGATGACTCATACAGGACTAAAACCCCACACACTGTTAAAAGTATCAAGAAGTTTTGCTTGAAATCCTGTGGTTGGACATAAGCGGACAAAAACACAACATATTTAGCTGCCAGTAGTGGTATTGTAGTACGCCCCACCAAAAAATACAAATTAGAATTCTGTGTCATTGCAGGGCCGTACTGTGACAAACATAAAGGAGCTATATTTTACATTAAGGTAAATGCAAAAAATGTCTTGCTGAAGCAAAGCTGTCCCTGACTCAAAGAGCAGATGTTCAAGATGACATTATGGTCATGGAGAGAGGATACATTTTACTACACAAAACGATATATTACACTGTCCAGTGTTATAAAAATGTTGCCAGACTTCCCAGTAAATGTACAAGCCATGATGTTCATCAAAGTGATGACTGACAGAATGTAAGTTTTACATTTTTAGTTGATTTCAGTAACATAGTTAAACTCCAACTTCAGATTAAGGTTTTGTTATTCTCTAGCTGCACAAGAGTTTGTGAGTCATACAGCAGGTCTGGATCTGCTGTATGAGACAAAACTTGCTGGATATGTTGTCTTAAATCACTTGGATTTGCCACTTGGGAACAATTTTGTTCATGTGAGTGGTTCTTGCCTGAGGCCCAGTGTCTTAATGCGCTGAATGAATATATACAGTATGTAATCCTGAGGACAGCTACTTTGCTTTGGGATGGCAGCATCTGCAGAAACCACTGGACTTTACACCGCAGGTTTTAGCCGCCCTATAGAAATGAAAAAAATATTCAGAATGAAAACTGTATTGTCTCTTGTGCAGGCCAAAACAACTATTAAAAATACCATACTGACATCATTTGCTTGTACCTTTGGGAATGAAACTGGATGCTGTTTGTTTACCGGACCCACAGAGACTTTGGAGTGGGGGTGTGATGGTTTAATGAAGCGTCATGGTTTCCCTTTGCTCTCTCAGTTGTTTAGGTCCATTTTCATGACAGGTGGTTGGTCTAGAAATTCTTAAATTTTAACATATATTCAGTTATTATGGGGACTTGTATAAGTTCTGAATAACTGCAAACTATCATTCAGTTTTAACACTCACAAGGAGTTCAGGTTACTTTATTGATACCCAAGGGTAAACTAGTTTTGCAGTCGAGAGTCAAAACATCCATCACAGTTTGAACAATCATAACAAAACATAGAACATAGAATACAAGAAAGAAGTTTAAAACGACAGAAAGTGCTGCAATCCATGAAATAAAAGCATGAAATAAAAGCAAATAATTAAAAGAGCAAAATGAGATAAAAATCAATCAATAAATAAAAAATAAGATACATGCTCCAAAGTGACGGTCTTGTGCAGTTTTGTGCAAAGATTCTACAGCTTGTTTACCAGTGTGATTGCAGCTGGAACAAAGCTGTTTTTGCATCGATTAGTTCTACACCTTGGGACTAAAAACCTCCCTGCAGAGGGAAGAAGCTGGAACTTGCTGTGCAAAGGATGCAAACTGTCATTTAAAATGGTCGTGGCTATCCGCTGTAACTGTTTGGTATACAGGGAAGAGGTGTTCAGCTGGAACTCGCCAATCAGCTCACTTGACCATTTCACAATTTGATTTAAAGAGTTCTTATTCTTAACAGAGAGGCTTCCGAACCATGACACCAAGGAAAAGGATAAAATGGATTCAATAAAAGCATGATAAAATAGGGTCATCATTGTTTTGTCTACATAAAAATAGGACAGTTCCCTCAGACAGTGCAAACGCTGTTGTCCTCTTTTACACACAGCCTCACAGTTTGCTTGAAAGTTCAGTTTAAAATCAGTAATAGTCCCAAGATATTTGTAGGATTCCACACATTCCACTGACTGACCTTTTATGGTTGTGGCATCATGTGTGTGGGTTTGTTTGCTAAAATCGATTAACATATCCTTTGTTTTGGATATGTTAAGTTGAAGATGTGACTCTTCACACCACCACACCATCTGCACAAAGTCATCAACTATAGGGCCATGGCTTCTTTCATTTTTCTGGAGCAGACTCACAATAGCAGAATCATCCGCATACTTAATAAATGTCCTGTTTTGATATTTGCTCTGGCACATGTTTGTGTAAAGGATGAACAGAAGCAGTGAAAGTACGCATCCTTGTGGGGAGCCTGTGGAGCTGTAAAGCTGACCAGACAGGGTGTGATGTTATGTTGATGTGATGTTAAAATGCTGATTGCTTCCAAGTTTGTAATGGAGCTCCTGAACCTCCTGGCTGAAATCAAAACTATCAAAACCGGGGTGTAAAAACAATTAAGAGCATTGGCAAGCTCAAAATCAGACTTAAAACCCTCTAAAGAAACATGGCTGCTGTTCCCTTGGTTCTGGATGCCTGCTATTGCTTTCATGCAGGACCAAGCTGAGCCAAGGTTATTTGCAGCAATCTTATCTTCAAGTTTAGACCAGTGGGGGGAGCGGGACTGATTTATAGGCATCTTTCACTGAGCCATAACAAAGGTCAAGTGTCTTATCCCACCTCGTTGGGCAGGAGACATACTGGTGGAAATTTATCAGTGTCTTTTTCAAAGAGACATGATGAAAATCTCCCAGTATAAAGTTTGGCGCGTCAGGAGAAATCGACTGCACTTTTTGCACCACGTCAAAGGTCACACCAGAAGCAGTGGCGGCATTTGCTTTCGGGTGAATGTACACATCTGTTAAAAAGATCTGGGGGAACTCCCATGGCATGTGCAGATACTTTCTCTAACAGTCACAGATTACAGTATCGTCTGTTGAGATATACACATACCAGCCATTAAGAGTTTTTCCCGTTGCTTCGTTTGCCTCGTTTCCTCTTTTTCCTCTCCCTTGTCGTGTAACAGGTTCCGTCAGAGTCTCTCCGTATAAAGTCCGGTAACTGTAGCGTTACATCTGCCACGCTCGGCCAGCTCACAGAGTTCAGCTGAATCAACCTCTGCTTTTCTGAATTCTGTCTCGGTTAGCTGCCTCACACAGTCACGGTCTTTCTTGAATTGTATGTTGAACCAACTTCCACCTTCTTTCTTCCATCATCACGTGTTTTCAGTTGGTTCTGCAGAGTAGTCTGGATGTTGTAGGTCTGCCTCAGCAGGACAGAGCTGGGGATCTAGCCATTTGGAGCTATGGGCCATCGCAGAGGCTCCGTGTTATCATCATGATGTGGTATTTGGCAACAATCAGCTTCAGACTCTTGTACCAGTTTCACCTAACTCCGGGCTGTAATTGCACAACAGTTACATGTCACCTAGGCCATATTAACACTTCACTGTTAAAATGGAAAATGACCTCTCACCCTCACAATTAGGGACAGGCAAGGTCAAAAACATTTGGAAATGATGTCTTAAGCCCATTACTCTCACTTGCAGTAAAGAAAGAAGAAGAGTTTGATAATTTGGTAAATACATTTGCTCTCTTGCCAAGGGTTAGCTAGC
The DNA here is from genome assembly GCA_026686955.1 of Epinephelus cyanopodus. Lineage (NCBI taxonomy): Eukaryota > Metazoa > Chordata > Actinopteri > Perciformes > Serranidae > Epinephelus > Epinephelus cyanopodus. The sequence goes on from CM048929.1 coordinate 26,570,356, forward strand.
TATAAATGTGAAACTACAGTTAGCTTAGCTTAGCATAACGACTGGAAACAGATGGAAACAGCTAGCCTGGTTTTTCCCAAGGGTAAAAAAAAAAAAAAAAAAAAAAAATCAGCACCTTTCAAATGCACCCAACACGCCATATTTCACCCAACCTGTAGAAAAGAAGTGTATAAATGATACTTTGTGGTTTTGGGGCTTCATATTAAGACGAGAGTGATATTAATTCTTTCATCCAACTATTAGCAAGAAAGCAAACAAGCATACTTCCAAAAATGTCAGACTACATTTGCCATTACTATATTATACAATTACATTATTTGTAACTTACCAAGATGACCTTCCTGTGTGCTTCATGGTTTATTCTTCCTCCTTTAAGCAAGTGCTTACTGCAGCTTTTTATTACAATGCCTCTCATGAGATGCCTCACTCAGTTTTACTGTGAAGCATTTATATTTTGAGTTTAAACATTTAAATCTTGATTCTTGTTCTTCAGAGTGTTATTCTGCTGTGAGTTACATTTCCTGGGTATAACTCACAACAGGGCCATATATCAGGCAAGAAAACTATAAATTATATAATTAAGATATGGTAACAGGGAATACACATATAATTATAATGAAATCGTGGAAATTAAAATGACATTCAGTACAAAAAGGCTCAGGTTTTTACGGCTTTGGAGCTTTTTATTTTTACTTTATTTTTAAGACAATTATTCATTTGTTTTTCAATACACAGCATTCCTGTTTGCAAAAAAGAGAAAATAAATAATTATGAATAATTATAAAATTTGATAATTTAATAATTTATATTAATTATTAATTAATTAAATTAAAAATTAGATAGATTAAAAAAAATTAAAAGTTACAAAAGTTACACAAACATTAACATAAATTGCAGTTACAAAGGTACATTTTGCACTGATTTGACAGAGGATAAATAAACTGGTTAGACCCATGAATAGCAAATCTCATCTTCTCTAAGTTTCAGAACCTCAAATTATATTTGATCCAGTGTTTAAATGATTTCACAGGATTCATTTTCTTGGTGGAAGAGTAGTGCGTTCACTACATTTTAACTGACTGTTTGTTAGAGGATCATCTTCAGGTTTGGTTGTGACAGGGTTGAGTTTAACAGGCTTTCCAAATTCACAGCTTTGTAGTTTATTCAGGTTATTCAGGTATGAGTTTAGGCAAGACATGACAAGAGTTAAGTTTCTGTTTTGTTAATCAGCTTGAATGTAGGGGGGACCGGGGCTGGTTGTCACACTTTTTACTCATGTATGACTTGCTCATCGTCAAAAAATCTTTCAACAGTAATTCCTACATTAAATGAAAACTTACGGTCTTGGCTTGAAATGACTGTCCTTTTCATTTGTAGAACTGAAATTGCAACAAGAAACAATTAACTGTCAAAGACATTCTGACACAATGTGACACAATGTGACAACCAACCCCATCACGGGGTTGGTTGTCCATATAGAGGTTCAATAGGGTTTCAGTGATAAATTACCAACATGAAAAATTACTCTGACCCATAAAAATGATGAAATGTCTCCTCACCTCAATGTGTGTGATCCACAAAATGGCCAGTGCAACATGAGCAGGATGTCAGACCTAAAGTTTGATATCAACATCATGTCACAGCGCCCTCTAGTATGGCTGTAGTAAGCATTGTGACAACCAACCCTGTTCTCCCCTACATGGGATTTTGGTAATGAAGAAATAAGACTGATATAATTTGTCTTGGCAGACACTCCATTGGTAACCTGTAAATTGCAACTTTTAATTGATTTAAATCACTGCAGTTGAGTACAGCAAAGCTGTGTCAGCAGTGTTGGGCTCCAGTCATGCATGTGTATCATGTCTCCTGTGCGGGGAAAGCGGCTCCAAGTAGCAGAAATGGAAAAACTAAAGTTAAGTACAGGTACCCAAAACTGTACACAAGCAAAGTACATGAGTAAATGTACTCGTGCACTCAGCCTGTCAGTGTTTGTTAGGGCAGGAGCAGGAGGTGGGGAGTGCGTAAAGTGTGCGCCTTGTTTGGAGTCATATTACGCCCAGGCACGGAGACCAGCAGCGCCGGGGAGGGACTTCACACATGTGGAAAACGAATAACCATTGCGCTTGGCTGCTCCTCTCTTTGCTCGGGGGGCTTTTCTGGGACAGCACAAATCTGCGCTTGCGGGAAGACACCTGCACCCCCTTAGATTTAGTATTTCCCAGAGTTGATGCTCGAGTATTAAACTTGTAGCGTGCAGTTATTTTCGCCGGAGTTGTAATCATGTTAGGCAGCGGAAAGTCGGCGGCTCCAAGTCCCAGGGAGCAGAAGAGTAAAGTGGACGAGAAGACGATGGACCCCATCAGGAGGCTCGGTAAGGAAACATCCAAACTTTTCAGCTTCTTTCTGTTGCTGCAGATGGTGACTGTGTATCCAGCCTAAGATACATAAAACATTGTGGTATCTAAAGTATTGAGTGTTTTCCTTGTGGTAGTTTCTCCTTGAGACTGTTGATATGAACTTATCTGAGTACAGTGGTGTTAATCACACTTAATGTAACAGTTCAGCTGATATCTGTTTTGTTTTTGTTGTGATAAAGAGGCTTTTATTTTGGTATTTTTCACAGTCATTGTTATTAGAATAATTGCTATGAGGCTGCCAGTGTTGCATCCTTTGAAATACATGCTGGGAATACCTACTGTCCCTTGTTACTACTTGTTAGGATTGTTTATGTGCTCATACAGGACTGTGTTTACTGTCTGGCCATGTGCTTGTGACCTATACTTGCCTGGTTGTATCCAAAAATCAAGCAATAGAGTGAGTATAAGACAGATGTCCAATATATTTTTTATAAGATGACAGTTTGCTGGTAATCAGCATGATAATGACACATCAGGACAGTGTGTGTGTGGGGGTGTAGGTAGTTGAAGTGATCATGTGTTTATGAAGAGCTGATCACACTCACAAGTGCACCAGCCCACTTGTGTGATTCAGGCTCCTCACCATGCCCACCCCAGCATATACTGGCTCCCAGCCCAGCACTGATGGGCTGCTGCCCCTTCGCACAAGCCCTCACAGCTCATGGTCACACCTCGCCCCAAAATAGACACCTGCTGAGCAGGACAAAGCACCTGTCAGACTCTCTGGAGAGGACGCTGGATGTATGGAAATCCACCGATGCTGCTGCCATTTGACCTATATATGCTGCACAAATGTAAACCATGCTTGCAGCCGATACCACTGCTAAATGATGTATATTCTTAACAGCATGACATCAAGAATTGAAAGTTGTATAGAAACTACATTGAGAATGGTATTTGAGGCATTTAAAATATATGCAAGGCAATAATTGTAACTGTTTTATTGTGAAATTATAGTTACGAGTATGCAGTATTTCCCTGCACAAAGTTTCCAAAAAACCAAACAACTAATCACTTTTTAAAATCAAAAATAACTAGCTGATTACCTAATCCTGTTCTGGTAACATGTCACCAGTGTTTATTTTAGGATTCAGGTAAGTCAATCCTGCTCCATACATTCAGTTCCTGATCACTGAACTCCTGATTTTCCATGTTTTCACAGCTGTGTGTGTGTGCAGGGGTCCAGGCCGTGGCATTGACACAGCAGACCATGTTGAAACTCTGACACTATGCGGACTCTTGTTGAAGCATTACTGATGTTTGAGTTGTGACACTGTATCTCTGTGCCCGAAAATGTAATACGCAACTGTCAACTCTATATTTGAGCGTCCCACTAATGCTGAATAATGAAGCCAGTGAGGTCACCACACACACCCCCGCCTGCCCAACCCCGACCCCTTACCGCCATGTGTCGTCATAAATCAGTCAGGTGGCCTTCAACCCAGCAAGTCCCAGCAGCTTCTTAATCCTTACTTACATCAGATGGAAAACACACCGTATAGTTTGCTCATGTACCGGAATGGAATGAGGAGAGTTCAGAGGTTTTGTGTCATGTGGTGTGTGTCACAGGACTCGTCCTACTTGTTTGTGTAATGATTTCTGCCTTCAACAGATAAAGTTTTCTGTGAAGTTGAGGTTTGTTAGTTTTGAGATAATCTATGTTTGAATCAGACAAGTGCGCACATAGATAAATATATTCTCAGCCACAGACGTCCCCTGGGGCGGGGTTGTGGATTTGGTTTCAGAGGGAGTCCGAGGTTGTCGGCGGTGTTGTTAACTCTGGAACTCTGTGGAGCTGTGACAGTGCAACGCAGCAATTAGTGTATTGTGAGAACAAACAGGAAACACACAAACAGAATCCATAAATTCAAGAAATGTAAGAATCCTAAATTTAAATTTAGAGTTTGGACTGAGGTTATGAGTTCACAGGTTGCACCTACGGGCTGAGTTTCTGGGCTGTACTTAGTCAACATCTATTGTCGTGCTGAAAATATCTTCGGAATGAATGAATCCTTTTTATTGTGTCATGCATAGAAATGACACGCCTACATCGACTTACAAGTCATGACACGTTCATATGAGACCAGATCCAGAATGCTGCATTGCCACTTTCAAACACCACTGCAAAGACCAATGAAAGTGAAAGTAAAGACCAACCCCAGGTTCACTTTCATATGGCATTTTCCTCACTATGTTTACATTTTTTTTCAGCACTGTATCTCTTGGATGCCTGCTGCTTATGATCCGTTGCTACCTTTCTATGAAGCCCTGACTTCTGAGCGCTGTGGCTATACACACCCATACACATACCGAACACAGAAAATAAGAAGAAAATACAGGCAGGAAACAAAGTCTCTGCAGAAAAATACACCACCACCCACTGAGGGTGTGTATAAGTGATGATTGAGAGGGATTACTTCTGTATGAGTCTATACATTGTTTTTTCAGAGAATCCTGCATAGTTTATCTTTAAAATTGCCTGTGAACATTAGGGCTGCAACGATTAGTCGACTAATTGATGACTAATCGACTATTAAAATAATTGGTGACTATTTTAGTAGTCAACTAATCGCTTTGAATCATTTTTCATAGAAAAGTACTAAAAAAGTACCCCATAATACTCTTATTGCATCTTCTTATGTTCAGATATTGGCAGCTTTACACACTCTGCCATGACGGTGAACTAAAACCCTTTGGCGTGAGCACGAAACAAGACATTAGATGACATAATTTTGGGTTTTGGAGGGACAGACCGACATTTTTCAACATTTTAGCACATTTTTCGATAAAATGATTAGTCGACTAATCGAAGAAATAATCAACAGATTAGTCGACAATGAAAATAATCGTTAGTTGCAGCCCTAGTGAACATAATGTTGACTGGTGTAATGTTTCTGTGGGTAAGTGGTGCATTACTTCCCAAATAAGTCTATCTGAATGGCTGTTATTGGCATACAGTTTACTAGAGTTGTTGTGATGCTGATTACAGTATAGGAAATGCCCCCAATGCTGCCTAAAATCCTTGTTTAGGTAACCTTGAGTGTCCAGGTTTATGCACCAATCTGATACTGTTATTAATAAACTGTAAACATGTTTTACATTGGTACTCTGTATTGGCTGGTGAAAAAATGGTATCAGGACATCTCTAGAGAGGTCTGGCAGGAATTAGATCATGGACCTTCATATTTACAATCATAAATCACTGATACTTGACATAATTCTGCAGAAATCAGAATTAATGCTGATAAAATTATTCATATTGCCTTCTTTTCCAGGCTTTTAGTCAACGTTGGCAAACTGACTCACAGAAAAAGTCAGGTTTTCTTTGATAATCTGTACACCAGAATACTTCAATCCTCATGATATGAACAATCCAAAAGAAACTGGGACTCAGCTTCCACTTTTCATACAGTCTGGTTTCTTGCTGAATATTTATTAATCTGCCATCCTCAGTAGCCGCAGGAGAAATCCCAGCAACTCAAGATCTTTGGCTTCGAGATAAGTGAGACACGTCTCATGATTCAGAGCCGCATGAGTGCTCAATATGCATATATGTTCTTAATTTATGTTTTGACAAGATAATTAACCTTTTTTTTAATGTTAGTAAAGATGCTAAAAACCAAAGTACAGATATTAAGGTTATGATTGCGGATTTAAATCAATCTGTTAGCTCAGCTGCACACAACAAATACATCCTCGCCGTGTTTACGGACTCCTCACTGTGTTCATATCCTGCTTATTAATGAGTAAATGAATGATGTAGCATTCATTATGAATAACAAAGAGAATGTAAAAACTGGGCGCTGCATATTTTCAGCTGAATACAAAGTGGCTGCATGTGCTTTCATGTTCCACTGTGTGCTGTCCAAAAAACCATTGGCAGTAATTCTGGATTTCCAAATAACGCTCGGTTTGTTTCTCATCCTTTTTCTGGGGAATCTGTTTTCACATCAGCCGCTGTGAGTCAAACTCCAGAGTATAGTCATTTTTTTAGTCAATCTTCCCTCAGATCATCCTCTAACTCTGGATATTATAATTTTCATTAAAGGCTGGACCTCGTGTTAAGAGGTGTCCTACTTGCTGCCCGACCCGTCTCGTGGGGACAGCTGTGGTGCTGAATTTTAGAAAATTGAATTGACTCATCGCCCGTATCACATCAACAACACCCCAACTTGTCTATCTTTAAGCAAGTGTAGAATCCTCACTAGCTGGCTCTCGTGACAGTTGTTATGCTGAGAGAAATGTGAACCGTGTCCCAGGAGGAGCTGGTATGTGGGCTTGAGTGAAGAGGACTCATGCAGACACAATCTATTACTGACCAGCTGATACGGTTATTTTCTTTCTGATCCTCCTTTCGGTTTGAAGGCGCTCCTGCTGCTCACAGTGTCGACACACCCTCAGAGACATATTCCTTATAGGATCGATTTGAATGTTTATTTTCTCACAGCTGATCCAGCAGTGTTTCTTTTTCTCTTTTAGCCAGATTTTCTCACATGGATCTCAAAGTGATTCAGCTGTTTTGCCCTCTGGTGGTCTGTCGATTAGCAGGTCCACAACTTTGGTCCGAACTTTGGTTCCTAGATGATGACTCTCTTTAAAAATATCTCAACAATTGTTCTAGAGATGTTCTATGTCATGAGATTTGGTGCACACAGTTGACCTTCCACCACAGGATGATCACTTTTTGATCACCTGCCCACCTTTTGGTTTTGACCACAAGACTTTTGACAATCCCATCAGCCTCAGCTGTACTTTTGATTAATAGCAAATTAGCAGTTGTTAGCATGATAACAGAACAAAGATGGTAAACATGGTAACCATTAGACCTGAAGGCCAAACACATGGTTGAATGCACTTAGATAAGCCACCTTGGATAAAAGTCTCAGCTGAATAAATGTAATGCAATGCAACCTGGGAAACGTAAGCATGTTAGCAAGCGTGTTTACACGTTAATGTTAGCTTTTAGCTCAAAACACAACTCTGCAAAGTGTCAGAGCTGCAAGTTTCTGTGCGTTTTCGAAATGCTTGCATCAAAATGGTTGCTAGCCAGTCGGCATGCAGGGATTTAACCATCTGATGAAGTGGATGTCAACCAGATTTTCTGCAGGAGACGATGAAAAGAAAGCACAATTCATCCATCCGGCCTAAAGAATCATGCCCATCCCTCCATTTAAACCCTTTTAAAGAGACTCTCAGGAGCGTTTAGTGTATCAAAATGTCAATGTGCTTTTGTTTAACCGACGTGAGGATTGGCCAATATTGCAGGCTTGTGCTCACTCGTTCTGCTCTGCGGTTAGATATTAAAACGATGCAGGTAGAAAAGCAAGAAAGTGGTTGAGGCTGGAGGGGCAGTAATAAAAGGTGAAGCAGCGGGTTGAGAGAGAGGCAGTTATGGCTGTGTGGACAGCTTAGTGTGGTCAATGACCTGCAGTTAATCAGGCCCATGTGCCCTGCTTGTGGGAATGCCTCACATGTAGTAACAGCTTGGGAAAACAGGGTTGTTATGGATGGAGGGCTGGTGGGGGGACTTCTTTGTGTTCGACCCTGATGGGGAGAGATCCTCGGCTGCACCCACTTTGTTTTGAGTAGGGGGGGAGGGAGCTGAGGACAGTTTCTGTTGTGCTGTAGGTTTGGGGGCCCTGCGAGGAACTCCAGCCATTTGGCACTGACAATATGAGGACTGTGATTTAAGGGAAAGTTATGCCAACTGTGGCTGGACAAATCTTTCGAGGTGAGCAGAAGAGACTAAATCTCGAAGAATAACTTGACAAGAGCGAGCGTTTGTTTGGACTTTTTCTTTGAACAGTCCTGAAAGAGAGGAATGCTCTGTGAGAGGCCCCATTTATCCCTGCAAAGGACGCAATGAGGCATAGCTGGATTGGCTTTATTAAAACATGTACCGTAAAGCTGTAGTTGCATAATGTTGTCATAGTGAGGTACAAGCCTAACTTAACCTTTAAAAACTAAACTCTCAGTTGATTTTAATGGTAAATTTGAATTTTTACACCTGTTTCGTGAAAGGTAAATTTACATTATGCAGAACTTATGAACCAGTTTTAGTCTGAATGTCTGACATTTTCAGGGCCTCCCAGAATTTCAGGGCCTTTAACACGTCATCCCCTTCCTTTTTGATAAATCTAAGATAGCTGCTATCAATTAATAGCAAAAATGTCCTAAACTGTGTTCACTCAACTCAACAAGAAACAGCAACTTCATTTCGTAATTTCGTAAAACACACTCTTCATACCAAAATAAATAGTTGTCGAAATATTAACAAAAAGTTGAGTAAATTTGATTTAATTTTCCATCTCACTCATGCAAACATGTCTACGCCACAGTGTTGGATTGCACCCGAGCCCTCCGTGGGTCTGGCATGTTTGAACTATTGTGTAAACACTCCTTGCATGTCCTTTCAACTTCAACCCTGCAGTCCGAAATCCTTCTTAGCTTTAGACAAGAGCTGCAGCCAACAGTTTTATTCATTCTCAGTTATTTTGACAGTTATTATGCTTGATTAATTATCTCAATGTTTGGGTATAGATTGACAGAGAAAAATAAAAAAGCCTGTCACAGCTTCTCAGAGGCCAGCAGGACAAATTTTGTTCAACCAACAGACCGAAGCCCAAATATATTACTGTTTACAATCAAGATCCTCACAAATAAGAAGCATAATGTTTAACCAGTTATCATGTGTTGGTGATTAATTCTTTGAATAGTGGATAAATTGACTGATTGTGTCAGCTCTACTTTAGTCCTTATCTCATTAAGATGTAATCAGAGACAGCTAATGTAGAAAAGCCTTTGTGCTTGTGAGTCTTATCTTGCGCAAGCACTTGGTTTTGTCATTGATCATAAAATTTCTCTTGTTAGTTTTTACAAGATACACTGTGGTGCATGCAGTAAACAGCAGGACATTGTTTTCCTCTCACATGACTGGACTTTATCTTACTGTCAACTCTCAACGTACACCGGTATGTAGGGCAGGGGGACATATCAATATCTTATCCATGTTATGATATGAAACTAGGTATTGTCTTAGATTTTGGATATCGTAATATCGAACTGTTGTCTTTTCCTGGTTTTAAAGGCTGCATTACAGTAAAGTGATGGACTTCAACAGAACTTATCAGACTGTTCCAGCTGTTCTGTTATTTGCTTTTACCCACTTACACACGTTACTGATGATTATTTATCACAAATCTCATCATGACTAGGCTAGTCCAATGGTTTTCAAACTTTTCGTGTCCAAGGCAATCAAAGGCCAAGCCAAAATCTCAAGGCACACCTGTATTTATATCCGTGCACAACAGCATCTATAAAATGTGTCACCACTCTTATCACGACATAAGGCAATAAAAATAAATTCTTTTTCTTTTTTCTTTCGGGGGTAGGTCATCTTTCCTAGTGCTTTGTTGGAATTTACTCCGTACAATAAAGTGATGCGTTGTCCCACTCATGGCTTTCACCTTTTAAATGTTATTATCCCTCACACTGGCTGCCAGTCAGGGCTTTTGATGTGTCACACATTTGAGGCTAGAGTTTGCCTCTTTATGAGGAAATGGGTGCACACAACGTACTAATACAGTCAGTTAAAAATTCATTCATGACTTTTGTATTGGCCCAGTTCAATATTGCGATGATAATGTGTGGTTATCACAAAATCCCACAGCACACTGGATTGGCATCACGTGGATCAGTGTGCTGCGGCGCACCATTTGGGCTAGTCAAACCTACAATATTGTTCCAATATCAATCCCCCTCAATATTTAGGACATGTGCATTTGTCTTCCTCCAAAAAACATGGAAGTAGTAATAAATTGGTGCATAAAAATTCCCCAGAATGCAGGAAATTAAATGTTTGATGCTCAAAGGCTGCCAGCGTTCAGTTCCAGCCTGAGGCCCGTTGCTGCATGCCATCCCCTCTCTCTTCTTCCCCCTTTCCTGTCACTTTCCATCTGTACTAACAGTGAAAGGCAACCCCCACCCAAAAATAATCTAAGACATACTGTGATATTTGATTTTCACCATATTGCCCAGCCCAACCTGTATTGTGTTTCCCCTACGTCCTTACATCGCCTTCCAGCTTTCATCTTTTATTTCCTTCCATGACACGCCCGGTTCCTTTCAGGACTCACAACAAATAGTATCACATGCCTCCATTCTGAGGTTCTGCATTGGTTTTAGCTCCTTGATGAATTTTCCATATGATGGTATTAGCAAGAGAGAACTACTGTGAACAGTGCAGGCCAGGCAAACACTGTCTGTTGGGCTGCTTCTGCCCCAAGAGAGACATAAATCTGCAAATTATCATGGCTGAATCACATCTCAGCATTCAATCTCTCTCGGCTTTACTCTTAAAGTATGTTGTTCATTTTCATAAAATCTAGACTAGAAGAAAACGCACAGAAAAACTTGATAAAACACTTTTCAAGACAGCTATTCTCAGCAAATTGAAACCTTCAGCACAGGTAATGTCCTCCGAGGTTTGTATATCAAACACAGCCTTGGGTTTAGGGTACAAGCAGTGAGAGTGTTGACTGTATATGTAAGGTCGGCTTGACAGATGCAGTCAACGAGGTCTTTTTTTCTTTGAGATGTTGCTGTTGTATGAGAGTTAATCATTTCTAAAAGCTACATCCACTGCCAAGCTTTTAAAAAAGACACATTTGATGAAGTGGCACTTTGCTTTTAACACTTTTTTGAGCTGCCCTGTTGAAACACTGTAAAAGAAGATACATTAGAAAGTGTTCTATATTCATTTTATCACACTCATTACTCATTTGTTTGGATTTTTGGCCTCTTTGATCCATGGTTGCAAATAGGAACACAGAGGTGGCATCTTTTACAGATGGATAAGGACTGATTGCTGATTGAAGAGTTTCACACAGGTGCAGCAGAGAGTCGGAATTATGCAGGTCATTTCTTTCAGCTGTGAAGTGATGTTTTCTCAGTTAATCCAGTTGAGTTTCGGGTTCTCTCTCTGAGATCTGGGGTGTAGAAACGTGTGTCAAACCAATGAAAACGTTTTAACACATTAAGAAGAGAAGACTTCTGCCGTGCTTTGAAGCTGAGAAAAACTGTAAGCCTGTATGTCGTCGCAAAACCGAGACGCACTCAACTTGCTGATAACACAACATCAAACTGAATCACAGTTTATTTTTACATTAAAACTTCCTGTTTTGTTTCCTGTGTTCCATTTGTGTGTTCCAGGGTTGTTGGAGAATGACGACATACGTTTGATGATGCAGGGCTCCAACATGACGAAAGTACGCTCCTCGAGGTGGCAGAAGAGCCGAAACCTGCGGCTGCTGGAAGATGGACTCACCGTGTGGTGTGAATCCACTAAGAGCTCTCGTAAAGCCAAAGCCCAGCAGACGTGTAAGTGCTGCTGCAACTTGGCTTCATGATCAGGGAGAGCAGGAAAGAAGACGCACAGAGTGTGTGTGTGGGTGTGTGGGCTTACTTGAGCAGACTAATCATCAGGAGGGAGGATTTAAGGTGGAAAAGAGTCAAAGGACCAAGAGTTAATTATCAGAAGTGAGGAGGGTTAAGGAGGAAAAGGAGCTCTGAAACTTAGAGTGCTCGTGAATAAGAATTGGTCTTGAGAGAGGAAACTTAAGCGAGATCAGATTAGAGGAAAAGGGCTTTGCCTGAAAGGAAACTTATCTACAAGGCAGTAATCTAGAGACACACCAGCAGGCCTTCCTCGTCCAGCCCAGTAGAAACTGGGATGTGCGTCAGCGCACTCATTCAGCCAGCTTATTGTTCAGAGCTGTTGAGCTGTTTCATCTTGGCTCCATCTCATGCCCTCTCCTCCACTTTGCCTTATTAACAGAGCTGTTTGTTTCCATGGTGAGTGAGGAGAATAATCATGGGCTCTGAAATCTAGCTAAACAATAATCATGTGTAATTTATGCACTGAATCATAAACCTGGACTCCCGAAGAGCCAGGTACACTCACTCACAGTCACTTCTGCTTTGCTTTGTAGAGTTACAGATTAGTGGCTGCCATGAGCTCACTGATGCACTCACAATGCACAGAAAATACTCAAAAATACATTTCCAGGTTACTTAGAATGAGCTATAGATGTCACTGTGGGCAGCTTTTAGTACTTTCAAAACCAGTATCCTGGTAGCGGCAGAGATCTCGCCAGACTTAGACTGAGGTCTGCATGGCTAGATAAGATTAAGTGGCAAACTGACATTTTATGTGTATTTTTTTGGGTGGACTGACCCTTTAAACCTCCACCTACTGATCTGACATTTGGTAGTGAAGTTCCTTTTTAGGTGAAATGTTATTTCTGCCGACAACATGTGTATTGGACGGAGCCTTAACCCAAACATGAGTGGAGGATAGCAGTAAACTTTGCAAATGGAAAGAAAAGGGGGAAGCAATACAAAACTGTAATGATCAAACTAAAGGCACATATATTCTCAGTAAGGAAGCACTTAAAGAACTTGATTCACATGAAGCATGCACATGAAAAAAGATACTTAGTTGTATTTAGCGTAGGCGCAGTTCCTGTTTACTCGGACTTTTCACAAACAAACCAAGAGGGGTAAACATGAAGCTGTGCAGACTGACAGGTACCTCGTTGACTGGACAGTTTTGTCGTCCTGCATCACCAGGACCCACGTGGGGAAATCAAATTCTGGCGACTGACAGAAGTTTTTGCAGCACTTAAATGCTTTTATCTTTATATTTATGTTCTTTGGTTTCACAAAGAGCTCAGGAAGAAATAACTGATCAGAAGCATTATAAGTATTATTAGACCGCAAATTGATTACATGTTATGAATTATGACAAACAGGTAGAGACAGGACAAAAAGGAGGCATCTTGTGCAGTAATGATTTGAGTATTTTTTTTTCACTGTGGATGCTGATGTGCGTGCATGTCACTATGGATACCAAATGACTTTCATGAATAGGTTATATACACGGCATTATACAGATCAATTATAAGATCGCTTTCCGAACAGATTTTATGATCAGCAGATGAATAAATTAGTAGTTTCACTTTTGAAATAATCCTAAATTCACATATCTGCTATCATAAAATCATGTGGTTGGTTCATTTGTTTTCACACCATAAAGGAACTGCAAGAGATACTTTATTCTAGATACTGATTGGGGTATTAATCATAAAAATATTCATATAAATGCTGAGAAGATGGTGGTTTTTTAGAGAGCAATATTAGCTCTTCTTATCTCAGCAGAGGTATTTGACCTGCCTCATATTGACACAGAGAAGTATTTAAACAAAGAGATTGGACTCTGTAGAGAATGCCAGAGTGCAGGTGTGCATTTAGCCTTAAAGGCTAAGTTCGGTTTTTTGACATCTGGGCCTTATTTTTAGGAATAAATACGCTCGTAGACTCACCCAGACGATTTTGGTGGAGCTCGGAGCCGTTTTCGAGCAATTTAGATCCATCCGACGGCGTCTTCTCTCATGCCATAGAAGCGGACGGGGCCAGACATCGAAGCCCCTAAATTAGACATTATCTGCTGCGAAACTCGCTCATTTCACCTACATTTTATAAATGAATGGCCAGTGTTATCACCATGTCCGCTCAACTTCCTTGTTATGGTCATCCGCGGCTTTACAACGATGGGTCACTTTTGGTGACGTCATAGACGTGCGCCGCAGGAGCGCAGCTGAGTTCCGCCGGCGCTAGGCTAGGCTATACAGCTACACAGCTATTCTTGTGCAACATGACGGAATATTTATCCGATGTAAAGGTGTCTGATGACGACTCCGAGTATGATGGATGCCCGTATCGTTTTGAGCCAGAATACACCGACAAGGAGCTATTTGAAAGGAGGATGCAGAGGGAAAGAGCCGAACAGCTGGCCAGAGAACAAGCGACCACTGCACGTCCATGAATGGGGGCTAACTGGTGTTGTTGTTGTGGACACTGCACGCCACAGACAACAGAAGAGGAGAGCTTTTGCTGCTCAGAGTGGGACTTGAGACCAGAGGAAACACGTATTGATGCCCCCCAAAATACGTGTCTCACTACACTGGAAGATTTTTCTGCCATGACAAACCGGGCTGTGGTAGAGACTTTTTTTATGTCCCGAGAGTCAACTTGCAGACGCAGCCGAAGCCAGCAGGACCGAACGGACAACTTTCGATAGAGTAAGTAGCCGATACACATGCAAAAAGGGTATATTTTCTATGAGTGTTTACTTTATAAATAAATAACGGTCGAAACAACTGACAATTAGTTTTGGAGAAAGCATATGACTACTTGTAAGTGTGCGCTAACAATGCAGACCCGCGGTGATTGCAGCTCGAGTCACAATTTATTGCCTGCAGAGAATAACCATATCATATGCATTGCGAGTTAGTTTTTCAAAAACTAGCATGGACTAGAGTAAATTATATTGCGTTACAGTGCAGTATTCTTTTGCAGGAATGTATTTTTAGAAGGCTACTCCTGCTAAGACATAGGTCGTGAAGATAGCTATTCATTTTATACAAGGAGCTTTATACGCTGGCCGACGTGCACTGGTTATCGACCAATATTATTACATCTTCAAAAGAAATGCATTACCTCCGCTGCGTCTGTTTTGCCCTCTGAAACAATCGGGATGGCATTCCTCCTGAGGTACTGATGCTCAGCTTCCTGGCCTTTTATCTTTGTCGTCTTCGTAATGAAGTCTTATGGAGCGAAGTGAGCGCTGCAGACCCGGTGACTGACCCTCCTCAGTTCTTCCATAGCAATATTCGGGTCCATTTTCAGGACAACAAGCAGAGCTTTAGTAACTCCGGGTTTTTCAAAGGAAGCCTGTGGAATGTGAACTTTGTCCATTTTGTCATTTTGTTTGGACAAAGTGGAAAAACGCAATGACGAACCATGTTTGTACCCGTGTAGCCCCTAGCCTAGCCTAGCGCCGGCTGGACTGCGCTCCTGCGGCGCACGTCTATGACGTCACCAAAAGTGGCCCATCGTTGTAAAGCCGCGGATGACCATAACAAGGAAGTTGAGCGGACATGGTGATAACACTGGCCATTCATTTATAAAATGTAGGTGAAGTGAGCGAGTTTCGCAGCAGATAATGTCTAATTTAGGGGCTTCGATGTCTGGCCCCGTCCGCTTCTATGGCATGAGAGAAGACGCCGTCGGATGGATCTAAATTGCTCGAAAACGGCTCCGAGCTCCACCAAAATCGTCTGGGTGAGTCTACGAGCGTATTTATTCCTAAAAATAAGGCCCAGATGTCAAAAAACCGAACTTAGCCTTTAAATCTGTTTTACATGTCACTTTTTTGGGGTTGAATCTTCTCCTGGAATGCAAGTTTACTTTACAGGAGTGGGGGATGAATCTTTCTCACCCAAGTTTATTTTCTTCCTTGTTGCTTGACCTTTAGCTCTCCCACCTTGTCTCTGTTTGTGCACCTCTCCACTGTTTGCGCTCTCCGTCCTGATGTTGAAATGCAGTTTAGTGCTAGCCTTACAGACAGGGTGGGTGGCAGGGCAGGTTTGTGGGTCAGCGGGTGGTGAAGGCTGTCTTGATAGTGCTGCAGCACCTCCAGAAATAGCTGCAGAGTGGTCGTGTTGCACCATGTAACACTCCTTACGATGATGATGACAAGCAGTGTGAGAACAGGGTGGCCTCTTCAGCGGGCAGATACTGATAATGCCACACTGGCAGCCTGCTGGGGACCATATCTCTGTGTGTCTAAGTGTGCGTTTGCATGAATCCGAGATGAAAGATTGGCTCGGCTCCTCTTTTCCGAGCTCCAGGCGGTTCTCCAGGTCCATTGTGATCTGGCGCCTGTAGTTCAGTGCTGCGTCTGATCCACAAAAAAGCACTTGGCATTAGAATGCAACACTTAACACTTCTGCTGTTCCTTTCTAAACCACACACACATTCATGTCACTTTCATCATGTCTCTGGGATAACCACAAAAGAGGAATGTGGAGTAATTTTGAAGAGGTGGACGGCGGAGGCTTTATGACCTCCAGCAAGAGAATGAGGCCATTGTCAGGGCAGACACTGCTTATTCCCTAACTGAGTGATCACCACGCAGCAGGCATCCCAGAGCAGAAATAGATGAGCTCCTGTGCTGAATAAAGTTGTTGTGTTAGGATCAGCTAGGGTAGCCTTTGTGTGTGTGTGTGTGTGTGTGTGTGTGTGTGTGTGTGTGTGTTTGGCTGTCTTTTCTGGGCAGAAAGTGTTGCCCAGACTTGCCAGAGCTCTGCAAATATGAGATAAACAGATGACATAAATTTGTCAACCTGGCCTGTGACTCCTTTGACAGAATCATACCCAGATTAAAGGGAAAGAAAGTAGAAAGATGTTTTTACCACCACTTTGGTCCAGAGTAAAATATCTTAATAATTATTGGCTAGATTGCAGCGACATTTGGTGCACACATTAATCATACCCAGAGGATGGATCATTCTGACTTTGGTAATCCCCTGACTTTTCCACTAGCACCCAGAGCAAATCAACATTTTCACTTGTCCTGTGAAATATCTCAACATTTACAGCATGTATTGGCACATTATTTTGGACCTTCTAGATTCCCAGAAAACAAATCTAAGACATCTTGGTGATTTCCCGGTTTCTTCTTTAGCACCATCATCAGTGTTTTCAATACCTTGGTTTAGGGCAAATGGCAAACTTGGCTGAAAAATAAAGCCAATGCAGAAGTGTTAAAAACTGTAGTTCCTCTAATGGCCACTTGACGCTGGCTCCAGAAGCGAGTCAGTCCTCACTGACCACCATGTTGAAATGTCTTATCTTTACAGCAGAAATGAACATGTTTACAGCCTGGTACAAAAAATGGTTTTGGACTTCATAGCCAATTTCCCCCTTCATGACAACTGTTCAGAGGGTGAATTTTTATATAACTCACCCCTTTATATTTTACTAAGGTTAAAAGATACGAATCACTAAGGGTGTGTTTGTTTTGAGTGACAGGCGGTTGGCCGAAAGTGTCTTTGACCTCTCAGTCAGATCCACCCCTCGCTCCCGTCACAGCTCCAACCTCTCGATCAAATGTGGTCACTAAGGCCCCCAAAAACCAAGATGGTGTCAATTATTTTTATTATTAATTCATCTATGAATTGTTTTCTCGAATAATTCTTTAGGCAATGAAACATCAAAAATAGAAAATACACATCACAGCTTCCCACAGTAATATTCGTAGTAGCTTGTTTTATCCGACCAACAGTATAAAAGCAGCAAGTGTTTGCCACTTTGGCTTGAAAAATTAGTAAAATTAATAATTGATAAACCTATTGAATACAATAATCTTCTTTCAGTGCCCTCATCAACTAATCAATGCAGCTCATGGCTAATGACCTATCATATTCCCATCAGCCTCAGCTGTAGGGAAGAGTCACTATAATTGTAACATCTTCACTTTTCACTTTTTTTTTTTTTTTTTTTTACCTGCAAATGTAATATTTTCAGGTACATGGCCCAAATAAGACAATATAGGACAAGACAAGACAACATACACCTTTATTGATCCCACAATTAAGAAATTCCAGTGTTACAGCAGTCAAGAAGAAAGAGTCAGATTAAAAATTTAAAAACTAGGCATGCAAGAAAATAGGAAAATACAAGAAATGGCAATAAATAATACTAATGAGCAGTAGATAATAATGAGCACAAATTAATTATGTAAATGTGTATGTTATAACAAATCACTGAAAGTTTTTCAATAGAGGAAACAAGTTGTGAGGAGTTAAACCAAACTGGAGCACATAAGAGTTTCAATTGTAACAGTGTGAGCTGTGCTTGTAACTAAAAACAGCATTTAAAAAAACTAATTTTTCAATAATTTTTCATGACAAACCAAAAATATTTTAGTCAAGCAACTTTTTTACATCCACTTCATATCAGGATGTAATAAAATAATGTATAACATACAATTATATTATTGAACTTAACATATGTACTAGTTGGTGCATTACTGTAGCATCTTTCCTCCCTGGCTAGTAGGCTGCTTTGTGTTAAATGATAATTAGCAAATGGTAGCGTGCTAACATGCTCATCTTAGATGGCGAGCATGGTTTATACCTGCATAACATCCGCATATTAGCATTTTCATTTTCATTGTGAGCATGTAAGCATGCTGATGTTAGCATTTAGCTAACACGGCTGCAGTTAACCACTATAAAACCTATAAGAAGACTGCTCTTTGACTTTCAGCAGGGAGAGCACAAACTGATGGTGCAGCTTTCACTTGCATGCCTGTTCGGGTGCTGTAAAAGTCAAGTTGCAGGTTAAAATTATCCTGCTGAGACGTATGTAAAGTGTGTGTTATATTTTACAATCCTGTTGCTATGACACGCTGCTTGGATTTATGCATCCCTTAAAACACTCAACATTTGACCTTTAGCTACTCAGCGCCTCGTGTTGTTGTAATCTCCCGGCTGTGTTTACTCAACAACACAAGAACTTTTTCTTCCTCTCTCCTTTCCCAGTTGCAGTGACAGAGGTGGAGTGTGTGCGCGAGGGCTGCCAGTCCGAGGCGCTGAGGCCGCTGTCTGGGTCGGTGCCGGACAGCCAGTGCTTCACCGTGGTCTTCAGAGGAGCCAGGAAGAGCCTGGACCTGCTGTGCCCATGTGAGGAAGAGGCTCGGCGCTGGGTGCGAGGGCTCCGCACTTTAAAGGAGCACGTGGCCAACATGAGTCAGAAGCAAAAACTGGACCAATATCCTACCCAATTTCCAATATGCCAGAATAAATATAGTGTAGCTGACGCAGCATTGCTATGGTGACTGACTCTGCTGTCACATGGGCCATCCCACGTCCACAGCATAGCTAAGGTGAGCAGTAATGACTAGATAAAAAAGCCTTGCCTAAAAATAGTGCGACTATCACTGTTAATTGCAAACCCTCATACCCAGAGGATAATATGACTGTAGGTGTCAGGTATAACACTAACATCATCCCTGCATCTCTTTTAATCTATTTATAGGTCCCTGAGCATAAAAATCATCAGGGCAGTTATCTTGTTTAGAATTTCTTGTTATCTGATTCATTATGTTTCACGCTGTAGTCTCTCAGCAGCCCGCATGGTGTTTATCTTAAACGGTGTAATGAGTATGTGTGGGCTTTCTGTGTTACAGTTTGCACAACTGAACACTCAGGTGAGAACAACTATTATTAGTCTCTTGTTGCTATCGACTCTTTAGTGCAGTTACATTAGATTACATTCACTTGGCAGATGCTTTTGTCTAAAGTGATTTACAATAATTGGCTTCGACCTGAAAACATTATTTACATGTTGTTGCATCTCAGTTGCCAGTTTATTAGTTACCTAACCACTGACCCCTTCTTACCACCGACCCCTTAGTGGCACAATATGAGGAGCAGGATTGCAGCAGCAGAGAGACAGACAAAACAATCAACCTGATGTCTGATTTATTTTTTATTTCGAAAATGATAAATGTCATATTTCCTGAAATAGTCTGCCTTTTTAAATTGTGCTTCATCTTAAATGTAAATAGATATCATTATAATAATAAATGATGATGACTGACTGTTTTGGTGACCCCTCCAGCGCTTGACACCCTATGCACAGTGTACATGGCGGCTGCTGTTTGTGGTGCTGAGCGGTGTTTCTATTATTTTGTCCACCCAATTAATCAGTGAGGGCAGGCTAGATAACAGAAACTGTAAAGTGCAAAAAAAAAGTGTAACATTTAATCTCTGCACATTATGACGACAACAGCCTCAATTGCTAAACTGCAGTCTCTAGATTTTAGTCTGCTTTATTCCTTAACCCTCCACACCTGGATCCGAGGCTACCTGAAGCGAGCGGATCAGAACCAGGACGGCAAGATGAGCTACGACGAGGTCAAACGGCTGCTCCAGATGATCAACATTGACCTGAGTGAGCAGTATGCCCGCAGTTTGTTCAAGGTCAGGGTCATGATGTGTACGTTGTGTGCGTTTGTAGCGCCTGTAAAATATCGTCAGTGGATGTAATTCATATGAGCTGAATGCTGAAAGCATTAATTGTGAGAAGCGAGGGAATAACTGCACAGAGATGCAGAGCTGGTGATAGTTTTGCCAGTGTCAGTTTACTGGGACACCCTGGACTCTAGAGTCTGTGTTCAATTACCAAGCCAGCGGCAAGCCAACCGCCAGCCCCGCTCTTCATCTTTACCCCCTCCTTCTTGTCTTCCCCACAACAAATCACGATCCAGTTATTTCTTTATTATGGGGCATTACTGCCTGCTATGTCCCTCAGCTCTCTATTACAGCTCAACTGTTGGTTTTTATGCTCCGTCCCGATGCAGCTTACAGCACTGACCCTCCTCGGAGAACCGTACAGCGTACATAGCTGGGTTGAATTATTATATAGATGCTTTCCCCACAGGGATTCTGAAGCACTCCCAAAATAAAAGTATTGTGTTTCATATGTCTCTCTGCATGTGTTTTTATTGTTTGTCTTTTTTAACTGATCCCTATCCCCATGTGTTCCAGAGGTGCGACCGATCTGGTGATAATCGCCTGGATCATACGGAGATCGAGGAGTTCTGCAGGGAGCTGCTGCGACGGCCCGAGCTGGACGCCGTGTTCAGACACTATTCAAGTAATGGTTGTGTGCTCGCCACCGCTGAGCTGCGAGACTTCCTGGGAGACCAAGGAGAAGACGCCTCTCTGAGTCATGCTCAGAGTCTCATACTCACCTATGAGCTCAACGACTGGGGTAGGTCCTAAAAGCAGTCATTAAAGGCTTTAAAGGATAATCCCACAATGTTTTCATATGGATGGATGTTTCTTTTGATGCAGTGACAAAACAGTGATTTAGTTTATGTCTATGAAACCCCTTGCTATTCTAAACACTGAGGCAGAATCCTCTGCGGCACAGTGATGTGATGCACTTTATGTTTCCAGCAGTGAGACTGATTTATTTCAAGGAAGAAGACATTTTAGGAGGTAGTTGCAGTAGTATGAGCAATAAAAGCTGCCATGGCTAGAATGAAAAATAACAGAATGCCACACGCTCAGAACTCACACTTTATTTACAGAATATCCAAGGAAAAATGTGCCAACGTGTCGAGCTACAAACATTCTATTCACTGAGAGACAGAAAGGCCCGAAAGTACAGAGGCAGACAAGGGCAAACACACTACAATGGCCCAAAAAATTTCCATTACAAGAAAAGTGTTGCAGCACAACTTCAAACACACTGCAAATACACAAATGAAAAATAAATTCAACAGAAAAACGCTGCTTCTATAGCCAGAACAACAGAGGTTCTCCACTCTCCACACCTCTAGGGGGAGCGTGAAGTGAACAGCTTGATTTACGACTCAAAAAGCATTCGTCTCAACTGCGTTGGCTGCGGGCCCCTGGACCCGGATCTTCTGCATTGTGGGGCCCAAAGGGTAAGGGCCTCCTCTAACTAGAATGGGGATGAAATTATTTACTTGTAACTTTGTAGACTTTCAGTGTGTTTTTGGACCGAATGGATCAAATCTTTATGGTGAGACAAGTCATTCCATGGGGTGATGCTCAAAAAAAATGCATCCACTGATTTACAGCCCCTCTCAGAGAGTAAGTTTGTTTTTGAAATGGGAAGAAAAGTGGAGTTAAGAGGCGACATAAAAAGGTACATATGCTTTTTTACATTTGGTCTTAGTAAAGACGTAGTTTTTTATGTTGCCTCTTTATTCCACTTTTACTCCTATCAAAAACAAATACACTTGTCATTTTGTCTCTCTCTTTCTGGAGTTGAAAATCAAGCTGTTCCTTCCAGTGTTCCCCCTGGAGGCCTTGAGAACTTCTGTTGTGTTGGCAAGATACGCAGCGTTTGCACCGTTTCTGTATTTGCAATGTGTTTGCTGATAATACATCTTATTTGGCTTCCTGCCATTAGTCATCTTTCATTTGCAGCATGTTTCTGTTGCACTTGTGTTGGATATTCATATCTGTTCCTGAATTGCCATCGTTTCTAAATCTGCAACACATTTCTCCTGGATGTGTTTTAGGCTGTTGTAGCATGTTTGCCCCTGTCAACCCCTGCATAAAGCAGCAGATTCATGAAAAAAAAAAAAAAAAAGTGAAAACTAAAAACCAATATTCTCACTGCCGATCATATGGACTATTGACTTGAGTAATGGTGCATTTTGTTTATTATGAATTTGACTTTTTATTTGTACGTGGAAAGATGTGTTTCTCGTCTGGAGACCAGATGACTGTCTGGTTTCAGAAAGAGAGAATCTGTGTGTCATAAATAACTGTGATTTTTATGAGTAGTTTCCAAAATAAAGCAGTTTATATAACACAATGTTTTCAACACTGTTTGACTGCCAAGTGAAGAGCAGGGCAGAAACATCACAATACTGACAGCTTAAAATTATTGTCAAAATAAATAATATAAGAAGTCAAGGTATGTTTTACCTAGATTATTTAGCTCAATGTGTGTGAGTTGGAGGCTGTGATTCAGTGTAAACCTTCTCTTGTCCTAGCTTGTTGTACCCACTCCTAATATATGTTGTGTAAACCTGTTAATTTAACTCTCACCAGTTTTGCTGATACACAAACTAAAAGATCCATTAAACACTTTGCCATTTATTGCAGCTCAGAAGAACCAGTTCATGACCCAGAATGGTTTCACCATGTACATGCTGTCCCTGGAGAATGATGTGGTTAACCCTGACCATGCCAGAGTCTACCAGGACATGAGCCACCCTTTGGCCCACTACTTCATCTCCTCTTCACACAACACTTACCTTACCAAGGACCAAGTCACCAGCGCCAGCAGCACCGAGCCATACATCAGGTATTCAGACAGACTCTCGTAAAAGACGTCTTCAACATATTTTAGCATTTTCAAAACCTATTTAGATGTCTTTATGATCTCGCTGTGGTGTGAGATTAAGTGTGTCTTCTTCTGGCAGGGCTCTGAATCAGGGCTGTCGCTGTGTGGAGCTGGACTGCTGGGATGGAGATAAAGGTGAACCTGTCATCTACCATGGCCACACTCTCACCTCCAAAGTGCCTTTCAAGGAGGTCATCGAAACCATCAACCAGTACGCCTTCAAGGTGATTTGATGGTGTAAACCGTCAGCTTTGAAAGTATGCTTGCTGCTTTTTGTTACTGCCGTGAATGGGTTACTGAGTGGCCTACTAGGCCCAGAGTGGCCTTCACCTGCAAAATGAGACTCAAATTAACACGTGCTGACCTGATAGAGCCCCAGAATGACTACAAAGAGACCAAAAAGACACAAAGTAACTACAAAGTAACTACAAAGAGATGCAAAATGACCACAAAGAGACACAAAGTGACTACAAAGAGACACAAAATAACCAAAAAGACACAATAAATGATTCCAAAAAGACACAAAACAAGCACAAAGTGACTACAAAATGATATAAAATGACTACAAAGAGATAGAAAATACAAAAAGATACATTTGGACTACCAAAAGATCTAAAACAACAACAGCAAACGGGGGAAATCATCACAAAGTCTGTGTGTCTTGCTCCTACAGAGGAAAAGTGGTGGGGCCTTTTGCATATCTTTGCCCAGGGGCCCACTGTCTCATAATCCACCCATGGTCACTGCTAATGAAATAAGTGGGCAGTCAGTAAGACTTCTTTCTTTCACAGCCTTTTCTTGTGGTTGCATACTTGGCTCTGAGGCAACCCTGTGGCATTTTGGTTTTGACATACTTCAGCATAACAGTGCTATGCCCTGCATTACTATCACATGATATAACTGCATTTTAAAGACTTTTTTCTTGCGTTTCTCCCTGCAGGCGTCCCCATACCCTTTAATCCTGTCCTTGGAGAACCACTGTTCTGTGGAGCAGCAGGCTGTTATGGCCAAACACCTCCGCACCATCCTGGGCAGCAAACTGCTCACCCAACCACTTCGTGCCCAGTCGCAAAAGGATCTGCCTTCTCCTGAGGTGCAACACATACACACAGTTGGATCCTTTTCCAGAGACCTCTGGCTGTCTGGTTTTCTAATGAAGTAATTTGTTCCAATGACCTTCGCTGCAGGAGCTGAAGGGGCGCATTCTGATAAAAGGGAAGAAGCACAATCCCCACCTGGGCCAGCTGGGCAAGAATGGAAGCTGTGCCAGCTTCTCCTCCAGCTCCGAAGATGAATTTGCAAGCAGCAATAAGAACACACCTAAGAAGGATCCTGCAAAGGTCAGAACAGAAAGACTTGTCATTAAGCCAGAGAAGCTGTTGAGTGAACTTTTTCGATAATCAGCCAATTTTCTTTTATGTTTGCATTTGCCCTTTCCAGGTCTGTCCTAAACTGAGCCCAGAGCTATCAGAGCTGGTGGTGTACTGCCAAAGTGTCCCCTTCCGCGGGTTTGAGAATGCATCTGAAAAAGCTCCAAATGAAATGTCCTCCTTTTCGGAAAGTGAAGCCCTCAGGCTGATCAAAGACTCGGGTACAACGGTGGCAATAATTGCATCTTGACATTACAGAGAGAAAGTCAAAAAGATTTTCTGACATTGCTTTTCTGCAGCTGATTCTACACAAAATATAATCAGCCTCCAGTGTATCATGGCATGTGGTTTTCTTCTTTTCATTCGCAGGGAAGCTTTTTGTGAGACACAACAGCAGGCAGCTGAGCCGGATCTACCCCTCCGGCCAGCGCCTCCAATCATCCAACTATGATCCTCAGGAAATGTGGAACGGTGGCTGCCAGATGGGTTAGTACTCCAGACTAGAAGCTTGGATGCTGTTCTGATGGCAGCAAATTAAGGCAATTCATTTGGAAAACATTATGTGGTCAGTAAGTGCCAAGGAAGTGTTGTACTGACTCTCATTTCTGCAAATTGCTGCTACAACACAACACATTGATGTCACCCGCTTTTGGGTGACGTAGGGTTGCAACAAACGATTATTTTCATTGTGGATTAATCTGTTGATTACGTTCTCGATTAATCCATTAGTTGTTTGGTCTGTAAGATGTTAGATACTGGTGAAAAATGATTGCCAAAGCCCAAGCAACATCCTTAAAGGTTTTATTTTGTCCACAACCCAAAGACATTTAGTATACCCTCAAACTAGAATATATTCACATTTAAGAAGCTGGGAACAGAATTCTGATTTTATTTTTGAGTGAAAAAAAATATGAGTCAAACTAGTTAAGCTATTATCAGATTAGTTGACGATTAAATCAATAATTGACAGCTACTCAATTGATTAATCGTTGCAGCTTTACTGGCGTGTGATCAGGCTTGCTGCTTTACTGACCCCGCTTTCTCTCCCGTGCAGTGGCTCTGAACTTCCAGACCCCTGGGGAGCAAATGGACCTGAACCAAGGTCGCTTCCTCCCCAATGGTCGCTGTGGATACATTCTTAAACCGGACTTCCTGTGCAGCCTCACATCCAACTTTAACCCTGAGAACACAGGCGGAGGCCCCGGTCACATCCCCACCCAGCTCACAATACGAGTGAGTGGTTACCTGTTGACTAAACTGCAATACAATTTTGAGATACGTCATTCATTCAGATCACTTCTGTTCATATATGATTGCACTTTATTTACCTAGTATTGTCATTTTCTGTCTCTTAAGTGTAATACTATTGTACCACTGTTCTTCTACTTTGTACATACAGTATCTATTGATTTTATGTACGTCGTACAAGAGGTATCCCTCCTTTGTCTCTCTTCCTAAGATTTCTTCCTTTTTCTTATTGGAGGGATAGTATGGAATTTTTAGAAGTGGGCTTGTATGAGGTGCTTATCCACAGTCAGTGTATAACCTACAGTAGATGTCTGTTAGCACGCCCCCAGTTTGGAGAAGCATCAGGGATGCCGACACAGAAGCGCAGCAATGTACTGCTGTGGATGGGGGCCAGCAGCAGAAAGTATTTTAGCCACCTTCGCACTTAAAAAACATGTATGACAAGTGTTAAAGTGTACACTGTATTGAGAGTATTCTCAATGCTGCACCTTTCTGTGATACAGCCAGTTCTGACAGGAAGCTGTTAACGGCTTCCATTCCCTATCTATGCTCTCGTTAAAGCGACCAGACTCCACCGACAAAAAAAGTAACTTTGGCTCACTGAACATGAAGGCTACTGGTCTATCTCCGCCTCGATCAAGTAGTTAGTGTTATCATGTGACTTTGGTAAATCTGAATTAACTACTCTGAATGCCAATGTCACACCATAACACAAAAAGCCAGCTGATCGAGGCAGCCTTAGAGCAGCAGCTGCTGTGTTTAGCTATGTTAAATCAGTTTCAATTTTCTCACTGGAGTCTGGCTTTGAAGAGAGCGATATAACAGCTTCAGTTCCGTCAGAAACTGCTGTCTGAAAAAAATCTAAATATAGCATATACTTAACTAATACTGATTTATTTTTAGGTGGCTAAAATATGTTTTGCTCCTGCCCCGTCCACAGCAGTATGTTGCTTTGCTTCTGTGTCAGTACTCCTGTCTGCTTCCTTCAAACTGGTGGCATGCTGACCACGATCTACTGTGGGTAATACACTGACTACGGATAAGTGACTCATACAACCCCGCTTCAAAAATCTGAACTATCCATTTATGTTTTTTTTCCTGAAATGCGGTTCTAAAGATGGAGGGTGTCGCATGCCACATATGTTGTGAGGCATTATTGTGATTTTGGGCTTTACAACTCGTCAGAATTTGACATTTGATATGAAAACTGACTTCTTACACTTTGCTTGTCAGATAATATCTGCACAGCAGCTGCCAAAAATCAACACAGAGAAGGCCAGCTCCATTGTGGACCCGCAGGTGGTGGTGGAAATTCATGGTGTATCTATTGATAATGCAAAGCAAAAAACCCACCGCATTGACAACAATGGTAATTCTGAGATGTCACAATTCACTTAAAAAACACACAATAACAACAGAGTGTAAATCTTATATTATTACCTGTATGAATGTTTAAAGCAGAGGAATAATGCTGTATTTTTATGCTGAACTGTTATAGCTGTGAAAGAATGTTTCGCTGTTACGCTCTGTGTCCAATATTGTCGTATTTTGTAATGACTTAAATGCAGAAGGCCACAGATGACAGCAGCACAGATCCTTTTCCTGCCTCACGCCATGATTAGTTTGGCTACCATCCTGGATGATGTATTTACAGCTCTTGTGCGCCCTCTACAGGTTTCAACCCACGATGGGACTGCACGCTGAGCTTCCAGCTGCAGGTCCCTGAACTGGTCCTGGTGCGCTTTGTGGTGGAGGACCATGATCACACTGCCAAAAATGACTTTGTGGGGCAGTTCACTTTACCTTTCACAAGCCTACGAACAGGTGCCCATAAAGATCCCCTGTGCATATTATAAAGCAGCCATCACTGAGGCATGCTGTTTCTAATGTGTGTCATATACTCTTTCTTCACAGGTTATCGCCATGTTCATTTATTAAAGGCAGATGGTTCCAGTCTTTCCCCCGGCACGCTCTTCATCCATGTCAAAGTGACCCGCAGAGGAGTTCCCATCAAAACTGTGTCCGAGCGTATAGCCATTGCCAAAGGCAAGGCATGACGGGCATCTGAACTAAACGGAAAGCTGCATTTTCTGACAACAAAGGACTTTGGAAAAGGAGCTCTGAATGTGAGCAGAAAGAGTCGGCTGCTGCTGCCAGCCCGTCTCACAGTCCAGACCTCAAGTGGTCCAATTTACACTGAGCCACTTCCCAATGCAGGAGGAAAGATGTCGTTTATCAGAGATGAAGAAGAGTGCTGGCTCTTAGCAAATGAATTGCCTCGGGCCGGATAATGAGTCCATGATACACTGTGGGAGTATTTGGTCTTGTCAGCTCTGAGTGCTCTGGAAACAGGGCACGGTGGATTGCGGTTCATGAAATACACCAATTTGGGACTCGTTACCAAATTAATTTCAATGTTGTTATCTCTCATGTGTAGGCGGTTATCGACTGAGTCAAGATGTGTCATTTCATCCTTTTGTATTTTTGATTTTAGAAATATTCTAAGATTTTTCCATTAAGTATTTGGCCTGACCTAAAGACTGAGGATTGTTTAACAAAATAATAATAACAATAATAATAATAATAGTACTTACTTAACTAAGGCTGTTTCATAAGTGCTATTAGTAGGATTTCAAGCATGTATATCAAAAAATGACAAATATTATGTTTTGTATTATTGTTTCAGCACTCATGATGTAATACAACTTAAATAGTGTTTCATAGTTTGTCCACGAAGGTTTAATATATAATGAGAGCCTTTTATTTCAGTTAGTCTTATTATATACTCCTGGCACTTTTCATTTCTCTCAGGAGAGAGAGATTTTATGACAGTATATTTCCACAACTTACAAATGAACTTGAAATATAAACAGTATTAACTTGCCGATTGATATTTACTTATACTCTTAAAATTTCAAATCTTATTCAATTTTGCATTTGCATTTACATGTGAAGTTTTTATGTTTGAATATTAATGATACTTACTTGAAGGCTCCTTTGCCTCTTTTCTATTTTGTGTAATTATATTTGTTGCCAACTCTTGTCCTTACCTTCACATCTAGAAAAGTGTGGTTAAACAGTAATTGCAACAATTTAATACAACCACCAATTACTGTAAGCTACAGTAAATCACTTAATACTCTTAAAAGGAGCTTTCCTGTTAATAAAATGGTGCAGTAATGAAAGGTGCTGGGCATGGATTACTGTAATTACAGTATATATGATCAGAATGGGTTTCAGCAGCATGTAACAAATGTGAAGTATGACTTTGCAGTGTTAACGCCAATGTTGTGTGAATGGGAGCTTGTATTATGTGTGCAAGAGAAAATACAGTTTTCATAAAAGCACTAATAACACATTGTTGTGTGAGTGTTTTTTTTTTGTGTTGTTTTTGCATATCAAGAGACAGACAGAATATGTGTGTGTGTGTGTGTGTGTGTGTGTGTGTGTGCGCAGAGGGGCGCAGGAACCACTGCAGGGCTGAGTGCCACAGACGGGTAAGGACATCAGCAAGCACTACCAGAGGTAGTTCAGTGGATTTGTTCACAAGAAAAATGAAGAATATTGTCTTATTAGAAAGTGGAAATACTGCTTTTTATAATGTATATGCAAATGTTCACTAGTGGAATGTAACTAAGCACATTTACTCAAGTTCAAGCACTTGTTCTTTACTTGAGTATTTCCATTTTCTACTTCTTTATATTTCCACACCACTGCATCTGCATAACTTACTATTTGTGTGGCAGCTGTAGTTACTTTTCAGATTACAAATTTTAATGCTACACACACAACAGCACAGCAGTGATATCAATCCAACAAAAGTCATGTAATATTAAAACACTGTGACAGGGAATATTTTACTGTCCAGTGACTACTTTTAGTTTTGATACTTAAAGTACATTTTGCTGAAAATACTTACATACCTTTACTTCAGTAAGGTTTTGAATGCAGGACTTTTACTTGCAGCACTTTCACAATGTGGTATTCATACTTTAAAAGTAAGTAAAAGACATGAATACTTATTTTGCCATTGCACATTTCACTATTAATACCAGCATTCAGTCGACATTACACAATATGCATATCAGTGCCTATTGTGCTTCCTGTCAGATGCTTCCGTTGTTAAATTTCCCTTGGGCCAAATCTAGATCATATGGCTCAGAATCATGCTTATGTACGTGTGTGAGAGTAGAGATTAAATCCACCAAATCACAAACTGTTTAATCAGGGTTGTGAGGAATTCACACTAATACCACACTGTGAAAACTGTAAGTAAAGGTCCTGCATTCAAAACCTTACGCACTTATTGTGCAGTAAAATGTTTCCTGTCAGTGTTTTAGTATTATATATGATGTTTTCCTCCTCTTTTATGTATTGTTGGGTAGTTTAATCTACAGCAATGCACCATATTTACATTCATGCTCAATGCAGTAATGGTAATTAATGTGCATTGTCCCAACTCAATAAATAAATAAAATACAACTACAAATATTCTAGAAGGTCGTGTTTGTAGCATGACTGTCCTGTGAGAACAACATATCTTCAAAAGGTTAACTTTTCATGGTGTCAGAGGGTTTTTAAATAAAGAAAGGAGGTTTTTCTGAAATAATAAAGGAACATCCTTCAGTTTATCAGAAAAATTCAAAATCAACAAATCTGGAGATAAACATTTTTTTTACTGGACAGGAAGGTTATGAATAATTTAATCTGTCAGATAAGTCAGAAAGTATAATATTTGCCTCTGAGATGAAGTGGATTAAATGTAAGAAGTAGTATAAAACGGAAATACTCAAGTACAAGTGGAGAAGGAAGTATTCAGATCCTTTACTTACTGTAAGTAATTAAGTACCAATGCCACAGTGTAAAAATACTCCATTACAAGTAAAAGCCATGCATTTAAAATGTTACTCAAGTAAAAAGGCATATATGCAGGGTGTATAACCTTGACTAATTTCTGTGTGTGTGTTAATAGCAGTGAGGGAAGAAGTATTCAAATCTTTCACAAATTTTACACTTTAATTACACTGTGCACTAATGTGTGCGTCACTTTAATGTTGCGGCTGGTAAAGCTGGAGCTACTTTTAATTACTTTACTGCCAGGTAGCTTCATCTATAACAATGCATCAGAATTATTTTGTTGATTATATTTTGTAATCTGAATATATATAAAATATGCAAAGTAACTGAAGCTTTAAAATGAATGTAATGGGGTGAAAAGTACTATATTAGCCTTTACAGTAGAAGTATAGTAGCAGAAACTGGAAATACTCAAGTAAAGTTGAAGTACCTCAAATTGTACTTAAGTACAGTGTTGAGTAAATGTCCTTTATTACATTTTACCACAAGCCATTAGACACCAGAGCTTCAAAAGCAGGAGCATGTGTCTGTTATAAGCTCTGAATGACAGACAGCCAGTGGAAGACAACAGTGAAGACATCACCGCTCTGAGCCAATAGCATCACGGGAGGTTTAAAGCTGTCGAGGGCACGCGGTGGCTCCTCACTTCCTGGTTGAAGATGGCGGATGAGAATGAGACAGCACCGATGCCGGAGAAAGAAGATGTAGAAGACCACGGACACTGCAGCGACTGTGAAAATGAAGAGCACCACTCTGAAGATGGGTAAGATGGCAGGCTCGGCGGCAAAGCGGTGCAAAGTATGTCACGCTGCAGCAGACTTTGTGAAAGCGAGAGCAAACTAAAGCCTCGGCGAACTGTCGGGATAGACAGCCATCGGTGGGGGTTGTCCCGTCCACTTGCCTTTATCCGATTGGTTAAGAACGCCACTTAGCTGCCAGTTCTGTGATGTGATTGGCTGCTGGTGCGTTCTGTTCCTCGTGTGGGCGGGCTTTAGCTTCGCTCTCCTTAATAGCAAGGCGTAGTATGGGGGTAGAAAACCCAAAGTATGCTTGAAAGCCAGGTCTTATAAAACACTGCATTTACTGTCACTTGTACAACTTACAGAAACAGTCCAATCTTTCTTGTTAACTTGACAGTGTGATGTTTTATTCTCACATTTATAAACAGATATTATTGGCTGCCCAACTGATGCAATTCATGGCAACCCCAGTTGACATTTAGCAAGTTAGCTTGAATGCTAACATAGCTGTCAAACCGCTATTGTCTGTAAGTGGATCTCGGTGTGGACAAATCAAAAGTAAAACAAGTGAAACCTGCATGGTGACACACATGTAACTTGTTAATATCGCATGTCCGGGCTGGGTTTGTTAACAGGGGAGTCAACAAGGCTTTTAATGCCCTCTTTAATCTCAGAAATATGAACGATCCTAAATCAGTCCAGCTCTGAAAATAGGCTTTGATGGAAATCCTGCTTTGCTCGGCATTGGCTTCTGTTAATGTTTACCAAGCGGTGACACACATGCAAGGAGCATTGGCTTGCGAAGATAAAGGCGTGTCCCGTTCACGGTAAATGCGTTTTCTGCTTTTGGGAGCAAATGGGAAGAGACAGTGCTGCTGTTATGTAGTGGCTCCCAACCTTTTAACGTGACTTGTGACCTCCTCAAAGAATTAGAGTCTACATGTGACCCCTCATCACAAGGTCTGGCTTTAGTGTGGTGATCAGAGGCAGTTTGACCACTCAGTGAATTTTCCTTCTCAGATTATTTATATGAAGACCTGAAGGAGGTGAAAGCATCAGTATTTCACTAAGAAAAAAGCAAATTATGTAACAGGCATGTATATTTTTCCACCTGACCCGCCACTGCTGAGGGGAAAGTGATGATCCTATTTATTAATGAAAGGGAAGCAAATGGGAGCTTCACTTTTGCTCTTTCCAGCAACACATGCAACTCCCCTGCACTCGTGCACACACACACACAAACAAAGCATGGTTCTGGCTGGTAGCTGGTCCACTCTGTTGACATGGAAGCCTGTGGAACAAACTATTGTATGTTTTGTTGTCCATTGTCCCAGTCACTCCCTGACCTCTTGGACATACATATGTACACACACGCATATACTATACAGTCTTCTTCCAGAGGTCATGTGATGCACCATCTGTGCTGGTGTTACAAATACATGCCGGTGCGTGGCCTCTCTCCTCTCTTGGACACTAATGAGATTATCCTCTGTAAGTATGCGGTCTCTCTCAGCCAGAAGATGGGATAGCTGGGTGGGGGTGTGTGGCTCCTTAGGTTTGGAGTGATCAGAAAATGGGGGTTTGGGACATACAGGCTGTCATTGTATGGTGATTTGTACTGTCTTGTATCAGCACAAATAGTCCACATGCTGTTAGACCAGTGTAGTTGTTTACAGTGACTTTGTTTCACTACTGAAATATATCAACGTTGTGATAGAAACTAGGTATTGTCCCAGTTTTTGGATACCAACCTATCGTGTTTTTTGTTTGTTTGTTTGTTTTGCAAAGCCTGCATAACAGTAATGTGAAGTAATTTTCAGAACATACTAGTCTGTTATTTACATTTAAACACTTATTAATTATATTATATTGTACTGATAATAATTTTTAAGAATTCCCATTGTGTCAGTATTTTGTGAAAGCACCAATAGTCAGTCCTACGATATAGAAGAAACATTGATAATGAGGTATTTAGTCAAAAATATTTGTGATATATTTTTATTTTTTTTAATCCATATCACCCAGTGCTAAGTAGAAGTGAGAATAACTTTAATTTTTTAGGGCTTTATAAATCAGTATTCATGTATGTGGAGCTGAATCAATAAGTCATTGCAGACCTACATGCGTGGTTGGGTCACTAAACTATTGATTTACCTGGAGGGTTTAGATATGCTGCATTTAGCTTTATTTTCAAGAGAGATGTCTTTCAGTGGGATAATATGATACATATTTTAAATTAATTAAGTTTTATAGTAAGATTGAGGCTGATAAGATTGGTGTATTTATAATATGTAATACAAAAGTATGTATAATACAGCTTTAATCATCCCATTGTGTGGTTTTAAAATAGTACACTTAGACTGGGGCGTGGCTTTCCTCTGGGATATTAGACTAATACAGATGCCTTCTGTTTCTGTCCCCTCAGTGACAGAGGTCTGGGAGACGACACTGGCGCCAAGAAGAAGAAAAAGAAGCAGAAAAAGAAGAAGAAATCTGGTGCCACAGAAGCAGCTCAGGACCCCCTTGCCAAGGCATGACATTGTCCCTCTTGTTTTCTGAAGTAACAGGTTTTGAATTAAATCATCAGATCGGCTACAATTCAAAAGGAAACAAAAATAGTATAGTTGAGGGGTGATTTTAAGTTTTAAGATTTAAATTTGGAGTTACAGTTCTACTACAAGGTGTTGCTCAAGGATGTTAAAACCACCCAGAAATCGTGATCCTGGTTCCTGTTGTTGACTGTAGCATGTAGAAATTTACACTCACACTGCTCACAGTGAAGCACTATGCTGATTAGACACTGCATACTTACATCCACACCATTAAAGGTGGACTTTACAGGATTGTCAGTTACTGTTAGCCAGCAAAAGTGAAAGTAAAAGCCAACCCTAGATTCTTTCTCTTTCGGCGTTTTGCCTTGCCATTTTTGTGTTTGTATCTCTTGAATGCCTGGTTGACTTGCTACCTTTTTTATAAAGCCCTGACCTCACCTTAACACACACCCATTAACATTCCTAACACAAAATGTAAGAGGAAAAATAAGGCAGTATAGACAGAGGGCAGAGTCTCTAAAGAAAAATACACAGCCACACATTTTTAATGGGCCATAAGTGATGATTGAGAGGGATTACTGATCTACCTTGACCCTCACAACTCTTAGCAAATAAAATAGAAAATAATCTTTTATTTGGATGTACCGACTCTTTCAACACTGCTGATTTCTGTCTGTATTTTCCAAACAGGTGAATTCGTTGCCAGCTGATAAGCTACAGGAGATCCAAAAGGCCATTGAGCTGTTCTCTGTAGGCCAAGGCCCTGCCAAAACCATGGAGGAGGCAACTCGTCGGAGTTACCAGTTCTGGGACACGCAGCCTGTGCCCAAGCTAGGTATGACTTTTGTTAGAGCTGTCAGTTCTGCTCAAAGACTTAAAACCCACAAACAAGCGAATGTCATGTATTGTGGGTTTCCCGTGCTCCGTGTCAGAAACTGTTTTGTTTTATCACAGGGGAGACCGTGACATCACATGGCTCCATTGAACCTGACAAAGACAACATTCGCGAGGAGCCCTACAGCCTCCCGCAGGGCTTCAGCTGGGACACCCTCGACTTGGGGAATCCTGGCGTGGTAAGAGAGCGTATAAACGGATGCGCTGTTGTTTTCGTCATCTCTTCAGTCTATGATTGCTGATGACAAATTAAGTCATGAAGTGACAGTGCAGCTGAACTCTAATGCTGAGATCTACAAACCTGCTTGACTGTGAAAACTGTAGTCCAAAAGTAAACAAAGGTGTAGCTGTTGTACACAAAAACAAACCTATTGCTTAATTTTCTCAGATGTCAGCATGATTCTTAACACCAAGACGTTAAGAGACTAGAATTTGCAGTCATATTTTTCATTTATAATGCTGAATATTAAGTGTATAAGTACAGCATGTGTGTGATTTATGACATGGATTGTCAGAAAAAGTAATTTCCCAGAATTGATGCAGAACATGTTGGGAGTGGAAGATTACAATTATGTTTCATGAATTTGTAATGGTCACATTAAGACTATCGATCATAATATATGTACTTAAAGATTTATTATATGGTAAATGTCATTTAAATAATTTAACGTTCTAATTCAATCTGTTTTCAAGTCGTGTGTGTTTCTTCCTACATTCCTCCGCTGTGTTTGTAAAGGCCGTGACTTATTGTCTATTTCCGTCATTTTCTGTAACACCAGCTCAAGGAGCTTTACACCCTTCTCAACGAGAATTACGTCGAAGATGATGACAACATGTTCCGATTTGACTACTCCCCCGAGTTCCTACTCTGGTACTTTTTATTTTTAAACTGCTATTCTTGTAGTTTACACCTGGAAGGGATGTAACGTTTAAATGCTACATATTGTGTAGTAAATCTGAACAGTTAATACTTTCTTATTATAATGCAGTGGGATGAACTTATTAATATTAATATATATTAATTAATAAAGATGATGGCAATGCAGTAATCTGACTTATTTTATTCTCAGGGCCCTGCGGCCTCCTGGCTGGTTGCCCCAGTGGCATTGTGGTGTGAGGGTTAATTCTAACCAGAAGCTGGTCGGCTTCATCAGTGCCATTCCTGCTACCATACGTATCTACGACATGTAAGTGAATGCAACAGTGCAGTGTAAAAAACAAAACAAAAAAAAAAACAAAGAGTGGACGCACTCGGTTACTTCACATACTACATAAAATCTACTGTTCTGTTTAGTTATCTCTTTCAATTCCACATTACGTACACTAAGTGACCACTTAATTAGGTACACCTGTACATCTGTCTAATGCAATCCAATGCAGCTCTTCTGCCACAAAGTCTACTTTTATGATACCGGTAATAGACATCTTAAATCATATATTCAGCTTTGAGGTGGTTGTTAGTCATGGTGATGTACTGGACTGCATGATATTCTGAATAGGCTTGTGATTTTCAGTACTGTTAAAAATACAGATGCTCCTCTTTTTATTTAGCTGATATGGAGATGCTGTATTTAGGGGATGTATTGTAGTGCACAGCACACGCTACCAGAGGTCTGTCTCTACAGGTGGAACAGGCAGCTAAGCTGAAAAAGGTGGTGACTGTGAGTGGTGAGGATACTGTTACATGAGAAAGAAATGCCTCTGCCCCTGTTACGGAGTATTACCACATTAAACTTTATCCTCAGATAACTTCTTCCAACTACAGAAAGCTGTTTGTCAGCTGCGTGATCTTATTCAGCACATTATCTCCACTCAGCCCACTGACTGTCGCAGAAAGTATCATCTGACCCCTCAGCAAGAAGGATGCCTCCTATTTATTCATTATTCTATTGGCCATAACTATTTAAGCCCAGCAATACCTGTCTAAGTAGACTAATTGCATACTATAAACACAGCATTGTAGGCAATTTTCAGGCCAAAAACCCTTTTAGCTGAAAGAGACAAAGCAGGGACCCCCTACTACACATAGGAAATTGAGTTGCATATTCAACTGGGCTTACAGTAACATGTATGGTTAACTAAAGTACCATGCATAAATGTAGCCCTTTTATGGAGCACAAGTAACAATACTAGGTTATTAAAATAATTGACAGATACTTAAATTTGGAAGGCACCATTATCTGTCCCAAGAGAAATGTCTTGATGGGGTGCACAGAGCTTGTCTATCCTCGGGCAGATGGATGTTGTCAGGCAGAGGGCCATATCTGCCCCAGACTGCAGTCTTGGCCTGTATTTGCTTTTCAGATAGGCGAGGGAGGGAAATCCACTTTCACGAAGAGAAGTTGTCGCAAAAGGCAAAATGTGCTTCGTTGCTTTTGTTGTCAGTTGTGGGAAGTTTTGCCTATCAATGTTGTGTACCGTAATTTAAGCTGTAAACACATTGATGCCTTCTTTAAACTGACTGTCTTTATTCTGGTTTAGGATTGTTGTATAGCTGTTCACATAATTGATTATTTTCCTTGATGTTTAGAGAAAAGAAAATGGTTGAGATCAATTTCCTCTGCGTCCACAAGAAGCTTCGCTCCAAACGAGTGGCTCCGGTTTTGATCAGAGAAATCACCAGACGGGTCAACCTGCAGGGTATCTTTCAGGCTGTTTACACTGCTGGTGTGGTACTGCCCAAACCTGTGGGCACATGCAGGTGGGTCTGACAGATAGTTCTCTATATAGAGTGTGCACACACACCCTTCTCCTTCTGTTACTGTGTCAGCAAATACTTAAAAATCCAGTTTCTTTGCACAGGTACTGGCATCGCTCTTTGAACCCACGCAAACTAATCGAGGTGAAGTTCTCCCACCTGAGCAGGAACATGACTATGCAGCGCACCATGAAGTTGTACCGTCTGCCTGAGGTGAGTGAAAACACACGTCTGACCAGGGGTGTTCAAACTGTTTTGAATGGGGGCCAGCTGCTTCTTGCATCATATGGGTTATTAAGAAAAGATGATACAGATGCAACTGTTTCATCCATAAGTGAAGAAGTATTCAACTGTCCACTGCTCCTGAAAGAGGCAGCTTTTGCTTTTGACTTTCAGCGTCCTCCCTGTGGCCTCGTCTGCTACCTAGCAGGAAATATTAGGTGTTGGGTAATTGTTTGCTTGATTACCATCTGTTTGTTAAAACACATTAGTTCTGCCTGTGTACTTCCTACTTGGTGCATGTTTTCAAACTGTATGATTGTCCTGCCATGGTGACGATGATTGGGGGTAAAAAAACACAAAGTGATCTTGCTTGATTAACCAGTATTGTGTTATTCATATAGTGTATTTTACAAGACCAAGCCGAGGGCTGTTTAAAATTGGTCCGCGGGCCACAGTTGGCCCCTGTGCTGGAATTTGGATATGACTGTATTTGACAAACACAAATAGACTCCATTGCCCTGTCACGTGTTTATTCTTCTCCATTTTGTTTTCTCTCCTTCAGGCTCCTAAGACTTCAGGTCTGCGGCCGATGACCAAGAAGGATGTGCCAGTGGTGCATCGCCTCCTCCGTGAGTACCTGAGCCAGTTCAACCTGGTGCCTGCCATGAACCAGGAGGAGGTAGAACACTGGCTGCTGCCCCGAGAGAATATTATCGATACTTACCTGGTGGAGGTAAAAAAAAATTTCAGATCATTTTTTTTTTTTCGATTGATAAATAATTGTGTATTTTACACTGAGAGGCTTTATAAAAATGTGTGTTGTTCTTTGACAGAATGATGGCAAGGTAACAGATTTCCTGAGTTTCTACACACTGCCCTCTACCATTATGAACCACCCTGTGCACCGCAGTCTTAAAGCAGCATACTCCTTCTACAACGTGCACACCACCACCCCCTTGCTCGACCTGATGTCTGATGCCCTCATCCTGGCCAAATCGGTGTGTTCCTCTTCAATTTATGTGTGTGTGCTCTGAAATGTTAACTCTCAGGGAACTAAGTTTTTATTTGTCTTTCAATCTCATTTCTCAGAAAGGGTTTGACGTCTTCAATGCACTGGATCTAATGGAAAACAAGACTTTCTTGGAGAAGCTTAAGTTCGGCATCGGTGATGGAAATCTACAGTATTATCTGTACAATTGGAAATGTCCCAGCATGGGTTCAGAAAAGGTAAATCTTCTGTGATGGCTTCAGTATCATAACCTCAGGGTATCGGCAGGTTTTGAAAAGAAAATGCACTGAATTAAGTTTCCTCAAATGAAGGCCTTAGAAGGTGTTTAAGTCTTCAGTTTAACATAGAAAAGATGTTTTCTCTAATCTGCTGCAGGCGGTAAGGTTATATAATGTTAGTTACAAACTGATGTTATATCAGGTTTGGAGATGTATTCACACACAAAAGTGTGATCGTTGCAACAGTGGATTATGTGCGCAGGAGGCTGTTTTAAACCCTTTCTGACCTGCAGCAAGTTAGGAAGCTCATCATGTCATAAAGGCCAAGTGTCAAATTTAGCAATGACTTGAATGAAGATGAATCAGTTAATTATGTTTCATTGATTAAACCATCCATCCATTTTCTTCAGCTTATCTGCATCCAAGTCTTTGTAATTTTATTATTTCTATCTAGAGCTTCTTGATAAGTCAATTAATCAGTTAGTTCATTGACAGAAAATTTATTTTCAAGGAAAAAAGCCAAACATTTGCCAGTTTCATGCATCTTAATTATGAGAATATTTTCTTTGTCATACACGATAATAAACTGAATAGAGAGAGAAAACAAACTATGAACCAGGACATCGCCTTGGACTCTGAGAAACTACACCTGTCATTGTTACTGACAAAATGCTAAATCAGTTAATCAAGAAAATAAGGGGCAGATTAATAATGAAACTGTTAACTGTTAGTTGTAGCCTTAATTCTGTCATTAGGAATTGTTGTTATACGCCAATCAGCTACAGCATTAAAACCAGGTGAAGTGATGCACAATTAATCAGGTCTTATTATAATGCAATGTTCTGCAGAGAAACCTTGGGTCCTGGCAGTCACGTGGAAGCCACTTGACATGTCACGCCCAACCAAACACTGTTAAAGAGCACTGTCTCATGACAATGACACTCCCCAGCAGGACAAAACACTCTTCCACATCATGAAAACTGCTCAGGAACGGCCAGAGAAATGTGACAAAGAACTGAAGGTGTTGATTTGGCCTTCAGGTTCCCAAATTCCCGTTCCGATTGAGACACGTATCCATGGGATGTGCTGTGACACCAGAGGTCCTGTGTACATGCCTCAGCAGCTCAAATCCGATCCATGGTAGGGTCTGTAACCTGTGGAGGCATAGACACGTGTCCTGTGGTGTCTGACACCAGGATATGGGGTGTGGGTTGTGACGTTGGGCACCGGCACGTCCCATGGAT
The DNA here is from genome assembly GCA_026686955.1 of Epinephelus cyanopodus. Taxonomy (NCBI): domain Eukaryota; kingdom Metazoa; phylum Chordata; class Actinopteri; order Perciformes; family Serranidae; genus Epinephelus; species Epinephelus cyanopodus. Next base: position 26,610,627 of record CM048929.1, read on the forward strand.
GCTGATTGGATGGGATGTGGTGAATTACGAGGCCAGGTCGACACCTTGAGCTCTTTGTCACATTCCGTTCCATTCCTTTTTGTGGTGTGGCATCACCCATTGTCCTGCTTGGCGCACCACTGCCATCAGGGAATGCCGTCACCATGAGGGAGTGTACTTGGTCTGCAACGGTGTTTGGGAGGGTTGTACATGTCAAGTGGCATCCACATGAATGCTAGGACTTTTTTTATTCACCTTACCTCAGTCAGTGGTTTTAATGTTGTGGCTCATCTGTGTGTACTGTCGGGAAAACTGAAACATTTTGACAAAATGATATATAATTCTAGGCCCTATTGTCCCCACTGGTTTTCCATTATACTCTCAGCCTTTGGCCAGTTTGAAAGAAGTATTAATTTACATTCTGTGTGGTATTAAAAAGGTCTTGAAACATCTTGCAGATACCCTGTATCTAAGATTTCCCAAACTGCTTTTCTAATAACCACTTTGTTCTTTCCTTCTCTCTCAGGTTGGGTTGGTACTGCAGTGACATCCCTTTATGCCATAATCAAGTGACACCAATAGGCAAGGAGATGGCACCATCGCACTGACCACCTGACAGATGGACTGATGACTTCCTGCTTCAGGAAAGGAAAACCCACCGCCCATTTTTATTTTTTGACCTTTTGAACTTTGACCTGCACTACCGCTGCCAGGCAGGGAGGCAGGGAGAGTCTTGCTCTTCCACCTCCCTCGATCACATGGACCTTAAGCCATTGTTACCATCCCAAACAACTGTATTTCATCTGAGAGCTGTCTTGATTGTACCAAACACACATACACACAAGAACAGTCCGCACAGATTACTGTAAATCAAACACTCACTGTCGGCATACCTATGAAACGTACAATACATGTAAATAATCTCAAACTGACTGCGGATCATGCCCTAACACATACAGACTAGAACCTACTGTTTTTGTTTTATTCCTAAATGTTGGAGGCGCTTTTTGCAATTAAAATAAATCTGTCATCCTTAAGTTTTAGAGATAAAAAAAATCAAAATGATCAAAAAATATTTTAAAGAGGAAAAGGCTCAAAAGGGTGAGGTAATAAATACCAAAAGTGGACACCAGATAAGGGCTTCTGTTAAGATTTCTCTTGTCAAGCTTGACCCTGTGTCTTTTTTTTTTTCTTTAAACCTTTAAAGATGTTAATGCCTTTTGGAGTTTTCCTCATCTGTATTAACTTTTCATGACCATCTTTCGTAGCTTACTGCACTAACAAAAGAAGCACCAAAACACAGACTAATTACAAAGCTGTTGTTGGTGGTGGGGGATATCAGTATCCACACAGATGTTGAAGGCATTCTGGTGGGGCTTACTCAATACACATTTCAGCAGGGATCAGATTTGTATTGACTCCTCTTGATTTAACTGTGCTCCGGTTTCAGTGTCTCTCAGGCTTTGACATGTCCCCAAAAAGTCTGCAAGAGCTTAGGTTGAAATCGAAAGTGCTTGAAGGTGGTTTTGAGCTCATTGTGCAGACTTTGTTAAGGGAATTACACAGAAAGTACTAAACGTATTCATAAATTTTAATGTAATAAAACATAAAAATGCACCCACAGAACTGAAGGATATGGCGACATGTTTAAGTGCACACATCACAAACTGTTTAACTTCATAGGGAAATGATCATGGTCTGTTTTTGTGTCATGTGACACAGCTTTATTAAGAACCTGAAACAAAATAATGTCATTAGCCTACGTAATTTGAAGTATGAGCACTGCAGATAGCATTTCTCCTTAATACAGCATTTAGAGCTCCACACTGATCATGCAGGTGACATCAGTTAAAAGTCTGTGGGGATGCAGAGTGGATGTGGAACCTGGGTCCGTGAACAGCAGTTTGGACCTCCAGGACATTGTGCAGAGTGGGTGGTGATGACGACTGGGGAAATGCCCCACTTAAAGTGTTTCTTATGTAACATGTTGGCTCTATTTGCAAACAGATCTAAAAGAATAATGGGTCTCATGGTGTTATGATGCAGGAAAAGAATGTGAAGATGCAGGTGATTTTTTTTTTTTTTTTTTTTGAGCAAAAAAATAAAATCTAGAAGTTGCTGTGAGGTTTTTGTAAGATTTTTGTCAAGGTCCACATTGACGCAAAATAACCACAATATGAAATTAAATGTTGCAGTAAGCCGCTGGCAAAAAAACAAACCAAAAAAAGAAAAAAAACCACAGACAAACAAAACACTAGAATTATTATTATGCCTCTCTGCACCAGTCAAGTTGCAGTTTCAGTTTACATGTTCTCGTCTGTGACATGAGTTATGGTGTGTTTTTGCCTAAACATTATGATGTCACACTGAAATTGACCTTTGGCCTTGGCCAGTGACCTTGACATTTGACCTTCGACCACAATGAATCAGTTCATTGTTGAGTCCAAGTGGACAATTGTGCCAAATTTAAGGAAATTCCATTATGGTGTTCTTGAGATATCCTGTTCATGAGAATGAGACAGATGAGGTCACAGTGACTTTGACCATCAGTTCATCCCTGAGTCAAAGTGGATGTTTGTACCAAATCTGAAGAAATTTCAAGGTAATCTTGAGATACCCTGTTCACAAGAATGAGACAGATAAGGTCGCAGTGACCTTGACCTTCAACCACCAAATTCTATTCAGTTTATTGTTGAGTCCAAGTGGATGTTAATGACAAATCTGAGGAAATTCCCTTAGAGCATTCTTGAGATACTGCCTTTACGAGGATGAGATGGACAGGCTGGAGATGAAAGTCACAGTGGCCGTGACCTTTGACCACAAAAATCTAATCACTTCATTAAGCTGAAGTGGACAGTTGAGCCAAATTTGAGGAAATTCCCTCAAGGTGTGGGATGGATGGACAGACAGATGAACAACCGGAAAATATAAAACTTCCAGCCATGGTTGTCACTTCTGTCTTCTGTCAAGGTCCACCTGCTAGCTTTTTCTATAGATTTAAAAAGGATCTCTTGGTCTTCCTCGGTGGATGCTGTTTCCTCTGAAGAAAGCTATGGAAAAAGCTAGTAAGTGGACGTTAAACATTTAGGGGTCGAAGGCACTCTGATTTCCTCTTCTTTGTCTGGTGGTTTGCAGATTGTGAATTCCATCCACTTCTCAGGATGTCAGAGACTGGACTCTGTCATACAGAAACATGTCACCTCTCTCTGTTCAACCATTAAAATTAGTGGAAATGGGAGACTGAAGCTGGATCTAACAGTGGATGATATTTCTGCTGAGGAAAGCTCTGGAAAAGCTTGTTACCAAGGTCAGGAATAGTAACCCATGCTAACTGAAGCAAAATCCTCTTCAAATGGCATAGGATACGTGATACCTTGTGCTTTTGGTTCAACTAACAGTCGTTTTGAGCATGTATACATGCTATGATACACTTAGCTGATTTTATATATGGATATATATATAGAGAGAGAGAGAGAGAGAGAGAGAGAGAGAGAGAGAACATGTCACCATTTTTCTCAGTAAATATATTTCTAAAGGTGCTATTGTCATGAAATTTTCACCAGATGTCAGTAACAACCCATGCAATCCACGCATGCAAAGAAACCAAAATAAATAATTTCAGAAATTAAAGTTATGTGTAATAAAATGGAATGACACAGGGAAAAAGTATTGAACACGCCTACTGAAATTTATTTAATACTTCGTACAAAAGCCTTTGTTGGTAATGACAGCTTCAAGATGCCTCTTGGTGTGATTTTGGCCCATTCTTCCGCACAGTCTTCAAATCTTGAAGTTTACGTGGGCCTCTTCTGTGAACCCTGATCTTTAGTTCTTTCCACAGATTTTCTATTGGATTCAAGTCAGGTGATTGGCTGGGCCATTCTAGCAGCTGTATTTTCTTTCTCTGAAACCAATTGAGAGTTTCCTTGGCTGTGTGTTTGGGATCATTGTCTTGCTGAAATGTCCACCCTCGTTTCATCTTCATCATCCTGGTAGATGGCAGCAGATTTTTATCACGAATGACTCGGTACATTTTTCCATTCATCCTTCCTTCAATTATATGAGGTTTGTCAGTGCCGTATGCTGAAAAACAGCCCCACACCATGATGTTCCCACCTCCAAACTTCACTGTTGGTATGGTGTTTTTGGGGTGATGTGCAGTGCCATTTGACCTCCAAACATGGTGTGTATTATGGCATCCAAAGAGTTCAATTTTGGTCTCATCTGACCAGACTATATTCTCCCAGTATTTCACAGGCTTGTCTAAATGTTGTGCAGCAAACTTTAAACGTGCTTCAACATGCTTTTTCTTCAGCAATGGAGTCTTGCGTGGTGAGCGTGCATACAGGCCATGGCGGTTGAGTGCATTACTTATTGTTTTCTTTGAAACAATTGTACGTGCTAATTCTAGGTCTTTCTGAAGCTCTCCACAAGTGGTCCTTGGCTCTTGGACAACTCTTCTGATAATTCTTTTCATTCCTCTGTCAGAAATCTTGCGAGGAGCACCTGGTCGCGACCGGTTTATGGTGAAATGATGTTCTTTCCACTTCCGGATTATGGCCCCAACAGTGCTCACTGGAACATTCAGAAGTTTAGAAATCCTTCTGTGACCAATACCATCAGTATGTTTTGCAACAATAAGGTTGTGAAGGTCTTGAGACAACTCTTTGGTTTTACCCATCATGAGATGCTTCTTGTGTGACACCTTGGTAATGAGACACCTTTTTATAGGCCATCATTTGGGACTGAACCAGCTGATATTAATTTGCACTGACAAGTGGCAGGATTGCTTTCTAATTACTGATAGATTTCAGCTGGTGTCTTGGCTTTGCATGCCTTTTTGCACCTCCCTTTCGTCATGTGTTCAATACTTTTTCCCTGTGTCATTTCACATTATTACACATAACTTAATTTATGGACATCTATGGTTTGATTTCTTTGCATGTGTGGATTGCATGGGTTGTTACTGACATCTGGTGAAAATTATTATCAGCTAAGTGTATCACTGCACATACATGGAATTTGACTCCACTTTACTCCTACTACATAATTCCAATAATTACAGTAATATTACAGATAGAAATAGGCATACAGCTAAAAACAACAGAAACAAAGACAACAAAGCCAAACAAAGATAGCTAGAAGTTAACATATACCTTTATGTGCTTACAAGAAGGTAAAAAACTAGATGCAACTAAATATATGGATTAAAAAGATTAAAAGCAACAACTATGACCAACAACGCACAATGTCTATAATCAAGTGTTTCTGTAAATTGTAAACAAATACATACAGTATAGAACCAAAGATATTCTTCTGTTGTTTGTACTGTGGCCAAGGAGGCCATTTTGCTTCAAAGGGCATTGGTCAACCTTACTGTCCACTCTACAACGCCCCCTCATCCCCTGTTACTTGCTCAGCTGTGATTAATAGAGCCGTCCCACTGACTCTGGAGCTGCTGCACATTTCTTGGACTCCTCCTACGCTCCCTGGGAGCCTTTGTTAGAGCCCATCGACACCAGAGCCCTCTACGTTTACCTCCTCTGCTTCATCATGCATAGAGCTGCTCCAGTTCACCTCGGCCATCATGAAACTTTGTCATTCCACTGATGCATTTATCCTCACAACCAACGATCTTGGGACCTTGCCTCTAGACACATAACCCACATGCTGTCAGGGGAACAGGCTCCATCTTGCATTAGAGTCAACAGGCAGGACTTTTGTAAACATCCATTGGTATTCTGTATGTTCTTTTCTTTTTATAAAGCTAATGAGACTTTTTTTGTGTGTGTGTGTGTGTGTGTGTGTGTGTGTGTGTGTGTGTGTGTGTGTGTGTGTGTACATTTTTATTTAATTTCTTTGCAAGATATCAACAACAAATCCTATCCGCATCGCATCTACATGAAAGAAAAAAGTGACACACTGTCTAATCCTTCCCTTCCCTCCCCAGTCTGGCTGGCCCAGGATGACCTGCATAAATAAGTAAATAAATAAATAATAAATAAATAAATATGATGAGATTTGTAAAACTAAACTGAAGGCTTTGTTTTTTTTTTTTAAAAAAAACATGCTTTTAGAGTTGATTCAAAGATAATGTTTATGAGCATTTTTAAAAAACATAATAGTAGTGATAGTTTTTGTTGATTATGTTAATATTTATTCTTGCTGAGGGACCCAGAGGTCAGGCAGACGTTAGGTAACAGTGAGTCCATGCCTTCAGCCTTATTTCTGTGCTGTAAAAAGAGGCGTGGCTATAACACCGAGGTGACGCTGATTGGCTGAAGCTGGATAGTCTACCCCAGAAGAAAAGCTCTAATTGGTCGGAGATCTGGGTCGTTATGAATGAGGTATTTGTACGGGCGCAACGCGGAACTAAACTCACACTGAGTGGAGTGTTAGCAAATCTGTGGCACCATGTTGGTCAGTGTCGTGATCATTTCTGTCGCTTTAGTCGTATTTATACTTAAATATGTCTTCAGCGGCTCCGGGCCCAACCCCTTTGAGACGGACACTCGCGAGCCGTTGAAGAAGATGGTTCACGACAGGAAAGAGAAAAATAAAGTGCTGAAGCAAGGTGGGTTAAGTGACCAAGGTCGTAAGTAATAACATGTTGAGTTATCTTTACCTAACGTTAATTTCTCCATATGAAATTGATACTTTAAATCGTAAAAGCGTCAAAGGAACGTGTTTATTCTTTGTGTCAGTCAATGCAGCAGGCAAGGTGTCACAATATGGCTGTGGGGAGTTTGCACAGTATTGCTGTGTACAGTAATGTGCTGCAACGTGCACAACGGAGACCAGGGACACTGCTGTGCTTTTAACTGTAAACCTGACGAAACAAGTTCAACTGGCATACAAAGTTGGATCAGGTTGCTTTAAGTTGTAGTTAGTTACTCAAATTACATTACAGCAGAATAAATTGGGCTACAAAATAAACGTAGTCATATTCCAGTAGTTTAGATCCAAATCAATTCATATGCAATCTGGTTTGATTATAGTTATTCTTTGTAAGATGATTATGTAATCCTGATTGCATCTGATCTGTTATTACCCAACCCTAGACTTTGTTTTTGATACATCAATTAAATTAAGGGTCAGTTTAAAGAAAATTGATGTGATATGTTTTGATTAACATTCAAAAAAAGCTTCTTCCCTCACAGTTTGTACTTCAAAATAAATTGCTATCTTCCAAGCAAAAAATAAGCAAAGCAAAAAATGGTCCATATATTATTGTAAAATAAATATATTTGAGTTTTGGACTGCTGGAAAGTTTTAATGGACAGTATGTTTTCAAAGGTGTAAGACAGAGAAAAACAGTGAATTTTCACATTTGCAAAGCAATGTTAGTAATGGGTAGGGCTAGGGTTGTGGCACTATACTGATGTCAAGGTATACTATGATTTGAAAATTGACGGTTATCATACGGTGTACATTTGCTTATTATGACACTGAAAAAAATGCAATTGGATGAAAGTCTCCCTTTTTAAAAGGGGGACATCTTACACATACTTCCATTTAGAAAATGGTTTCAAGGTTCAAGTATAGTAACAACTATTAACATTTGTTCTCCTCCTGGAATCCTCAGATTTATTATCATGCTATTTATGCCACAGCCATGCTGTTGTTTGAATGATTCTTTGCCTTTTTCTTCAGGTTTTGTGGCCAGTAAAGTACCTGAAAACCTGGATGCCATCATCATCGGCAGTGGGATCGGCGGCCTTGGCCTTGCAGTGCTCCTGGCCAAAGTTGGAAAGAAAGTCCTGGTTCTGGAGCAGCACGATCGAGCTGGAGGATGCTGCCACACGTTCACTGAGAAGGGCTTTGAGTTTGATGTTGGTGAGAAACATGACTCTTGTTTCCTTTCATCAATATGTCACACCTAACATTAAGAAGATATTGTGAAGGTTTTGATGAGGGAATCTTTTATGGACTGATTTTAAAATAACTTTCAACATTTAAGGTTTGTCCACATAAAACTGTGCTGTGTCCACATGTTTCCTGCTCTCCTTCCTCAGGAATCCACTACATCGGTGACCTGCTGGATCACAAGCCGTTCCGCTGCATGCTGGACCAAATAACTAATGGACAGCTGCAGTGGGAGCCTCTGGAAAATCCATTCGACCAAGTAGTTCTGGGACCTCCAGAAAACCGCCGCCGCTATCCCATCTATAGCGGCAGGACACGCTTCCCTGAGGAGCTGAAGAAGTGCTTCCCTGGAGAGGAGAAGGCCATCGATGAGTACATGAGGCTGGTCAAGGTAGGCTCTGTCTGCATTACAAACTGTGATCAGGCGGTTTAAGGCATCAGGACAAAATGTTGATGATCTGCAACTTCAGCGCAAAAACTTGGCATACAAGGGTTTTTTTTTTCAGCGATAATCGAGCCACTTAGTTCCTTCCTCTACTTATTTGAAGTGCAAAATGCCTTTTCCCCCAGTGAACTGTGCATTTATGAATTGTACTTTAAAACATCAAAGCTTGATTATACAGTTTTCTGTTGATGTCATCACTGATATTCTTCATGGACTCAAAGGTTGTTAAATCAAAGGTCAGAGTATTTGTCAAAGCCTCTTATTAGCTGACATTACATAACAGTAAACACAGAGTTGCAACATTTGTCTTTGACACACAGATAAAGGAACGGCATCTTTTTTATCTTGGTGAGATCTGTCTAGTGCATCTGCTCTTTTTCCAACCTATTATTCATCGTTATAATAAACAGGAACAAACACAAAAAGATAGAAAAAGAAAAAAGAAATTCATTAAAAATTGAGAAAATAAATTGAGTAGTGGGATTTATAGTGACATCCATCTGTTATCTGTAACTGCTAACCCTGTTCAGGGTCACGGGCAAGAGGAGGGGTAGACATTGGATAGGTTGCAAGATTATCGCAGAGCTGACAGATAGAGGCAGATAACCATTCACGTTCACAATCACACCTACGGGCATTTTAAAGTCACTAATTAACATCTGCATGTGTTTGGACTGTGGAAGGAAGCCTGAGAACCCAGAGAAGAGCCACGCTGACATGAGGAGAACATACCCCAGCCAGTCGGCGGGATTAAACCAGGCGACATCACTGCACCACTGTGCCGCCACCATGACACAATAACATTCACTTTTTCACGGGCCTACGACATTATGTCTAATAAGTATCTGCCATTTCGTAGGTTAAATCTACGGGTATTATTCTATACTAGGTGCATCCTCACACAGCCAATGTCCACATGTTCTAATCAAATCTTACAAATGTTAGAACAACAATTTAAACGTCATGAAACATTAAAGTACATCTGAAACCCTCTGAATAAACAAAACAGCAGTGTTTACTTTGGGAAGCATAAGTGGGGTCATTACAGAAACAAACTAGTTTCTGTGTAAGAGCACGTGTGGTTGAACCTGTTGCTAGGTATGATGCATTCTTTTAAAAGGTGTCATAAGTTGTCCCTGGCACGCACTCGTGTGAGTCAGCAAGGTGTAGACATTCAGTGGAAATGACATAAACTGCATCACAAAGTGAGCCTGTAAAAGCGCTGTAGTTGTTAGTGTGATCACTCTACTGATGGAAGGTTGAGACGGTGTTGTGATAACTTCATTTCTTGCATTATTTTGTTGTTGCGTTGGGTGGGAGATGTGACCGCATTTCTAATGAGATCGGCCACAGACATTATCCCTGCTTGATCTAATCTTTAGTGTTTTGTTATCTCTATGTCAGTCAGTGTTATTCTCTTTATATTTCTGCTATCGTCTCCTCCGCTTAACAACTTAAAACTCATTAAAGTCACCCAAAAAGTTCAGTTAGTATTCCAAATATTCTAAACGTCACTGAAGTATCCTTGAAAACAAGTAACGTTAAGCTGCTATGCTCATTAAGCTACAATTACAGCTTTTATTGTTATTATTATTATTATTATTATTATATTATTTATTATTATACTAGCCATCATCTGTGTGTCTTGTGTGTTCTGTCTTTAGAAAGTCGGTCGGGGCATTTGGCTCCTCGCTCTGCTAAAGACCTGTCCCGTCCCATTGGCCAAGTTCCTGATCTACACCGGCCTCGCCAAACGCCTGTCCTTTTTCTTTGAAATGGCACCTCGCAGCTTGACAGAAGTGGTTAACGAACTGACGGAGAACAAGGACCTCAGGGCTGTTTTCACCTACATCTTTGGCACCTACGGTAGGCGGAGCTACGGTTCTGTCATTCTAATCAGTGTATTCCCTCAGTGCTCTCTTCATCTTTTTCATTTCGTTCTCCGATTTTGCAGGTAACATGCCAAAAGATTCCAGTTTTTCCATGCACAGCTTGCTGGTCACGCACTACCTCAACGGTGCCTGGTATCCAAAAGGTGGAGCCACTGAAATCGCCTACCACATGATCCCCATCATTGAGAAGGCTGGTGGTGCTGTTCTAGTCCGAGCCCCAGTCAACCGCATTCTGTTCAATGATGCCAAGGAAGCTTATGGTGGGTGTTATCTCCTCAGTGTGTCTGTACAGAAACAAACCGTTAATCTCTCAGTGGGAGCTGCTTCATGTCTGTTGTTTGTTTTCATGGTTTCAGGTGTGAGTGTCATGAAAGGCCAAGAGGAAGTCCATATTCGTGCTCCTATGGTCATCTCTAATGCTGGGATCTTCAACACCTATCAGAAGCTGCTGCCCAAAGAGCTCCAGGCCATGCCAGGTACGATAGAAGTGCTGCAACTAATGATTATGTGTAGCAGCTCATTGGCCTAGCAGTAGAGTGTCTGCCCTGAGACTGGAAGGTCGTGGGTTCAATCCCTGGCCAGGTCATACCAAAGACTATAACAACGAGACCCACTGCCTGCCTGCTAGGCACTCAGCATCAGGGTTTGGAATTGGGGGGTTAGATCACCGAGCACGGCACTGCTGCTGCTCACTGCTCCTCAGGTCAAATACGGAGGTGTGTGACAATCAGTGGGACTTTAACATTTAACTTTCACTATTTGTAAGTAATTTGCTTAACCCTTAGTCTGCTTATTAATTAATTTTTCATGTTACTTTAACCTGTGAACTGGTGGTAAATCTGTGTTGTATGATGTGACACTCGTATCATGCAGCTATCCAGGAGCAGCTGGGTATGATGAAGAACGGTGAAGGTGGCCTAAGTGTTTTTGTGGGTCTGAATGGAACCAAGGAGGACCTGGGCCTGAAAGCAGATAACTACTGGATCTTTACCGAGAACAATTTTGATGAACTGTAAGTTGTTTTGCATCTTGTGTCTGTTTCTTGTCACTATGGATGTCAACAGATAACTGTTAATTGGTCAAACACAGAGAATATCTTTGACCGGTTATGCATGTTGGTCTATAGGTTAATTTAGCTGTTCTTAAGTTTACTGTACTGTGCACCAGATGGGTTGAGTGGAATTAGCCAGAGGGACCGGTCATTTGGCGATCACCACTGGTGACACAATCTTGACCCAACAGCATTGCTAAGAGAACTTGCCCTCCCTCTGGCCTCCCCTGAGGGTGCCCAAGTGAGTAAGCGGCTCAATTTTGAGCCACAAACCCCATTTAGCATTGTTAACCATGTTATCACTGTTAGCTCTGTTAGCACCGTTAGCAGTGCCAGCATGGCTAGTTGTACTAACATAGTTACCAAGCTAAAGGGGATTGGTGATCACCATATTTCCGTTGCAGCGGCAACCGTGAATGAACGGCGTCACTAGCTAGCTCCCACCTGACTCAAGTGGTGCACAGTGCAGATTGGCCAAAGAGCTAATGCTAGCAAAAGCTAATGTTAGCTAATTAGTAGAGACCAGAGGGTCGGCAGTGGACGATTCATTTCTGCATGCTAACATGAGTAGCCGGCTGTCTGTCAGCAAAGCTAGCAGAAAATAAAAGAAAAGGCAAGACTACATCAAAAAACATAAAAATTTCACCACCTCTTAATGGATGCTTCTTTCAAATGTGGTGCTAAAGCTCAGAGAGTCAAGGTCTTAAAAATGAATGGGTTAGTTACCAGTTAGTGGGTGTCAGGCTAGCAAAAGCAAAATTAACAAAGACTGACATCCCTACTTGTAACAATTCACAGCTGAGTTATTCTCAAAGTCAGACCTGGCTCCTAAAAAGCTGCTATGTAGTTTGCAAGGTCTTTTTTTTAGTTATTGAAGTTTTGGCCACTAAACTAAACCTGCAAATCTAAAAATGCCTCATGCTTGAATGAGGAAAGATGTAATTCTAAACTTTATTTGGACCTAAAGTCACTCTAATATAATACAATGTGTCTGAGAGAAACAAAGATACACATGGACTGTTGAGATTTTACACTGTAAAAACACACTGAAGTAACAGTAACCGTAGGGAGGATGTTTTGGTCCAGTATTTCAACAGGAGATACCTTTAATTGGAAATGTACAAATGTATCATATTACATCTGTGTTAATTCACCAAAATGACCTGTTTTCTTCCTCAGGGTGGAGAAGTATTTGAATGGAAAAAGAGAAGACTCTGCCAGAAACGTACCTCTCCTGTTTGTCGCGTCTCCATCTGCTAAAGATCCGACCTGGGAAGAAAGATCACCAGGTACAGAAAGTGTCATGTGATGCAGCATGTCAGTTTTTATAGTGCTGGTAGGTCTGGTTTACCTAAAATATTCTCATATTTTCTTCACATTAGGGAAGTCCACCGTGAGTCTGGTCAGTTTTGCCAACTACAAGTGGTTCGAGGAGTGGAAGGACGGCAAAGTGACAAACAGAGGGCCTGACTACAAAGAGCTGAAACAGACATTCATTGATGCTATCCTGGAGGTGGTTATGGACGTCTTCCCTAAGATAACCAGAGACAAGGTAATGTTTCTGAATCTATATGCAGTTGTCTTTTTTTAATGACACTTTCCAAAGTCTGAACCAGGTAGAACTGCTTTTATGTATGCTGAACCCTCTGCCTTAAACTTACTTGTTTGAAGCCGTGCTGCTCAAATGTGCAACAAATTGCCAGAAGAGCTAAGACTTGAGACAATGCTGAGCTACCTGTTTACAATTGCTTTAAATTAATTTTCTTTTGAATCAGTTCATATTTTAGTTGCTGATTAAATGTAGGTGGTGATACTGAAGTCTTAAACCAGGCCTGCTTTCCTGCTTTAGTAAAAATATTGACATCACATATCACATGCCTTTTTATGTGTAGATTGAGTATGTTGATGCTGGCACCCCGATCACAAACACGCACTATATCGGAGCCCCCAAAGGTGAAATCTACGGAGCGGATCATGGCATCGCCCGATTCAGCCCTGAACTCAATGCAACAGTGAGACCTCAGACTCCACTGAAGAACCTCTACCTGACAGGTTGGTCTGTCAGTCCGAACCGCCTATAATCCCTGACATGATTTCATAGCGTCATCTTAATTTGGTACATTTCATGTATTTTGTGCTGCAGGTCAGGATGTGTTCGTGTGTGGCTTCGCTGGCGCTCTCGCTGGAGCTCTCACCTGTGGTTCGGTCATTCTCAACCGTAACCTCCACCTGGATGCCATCGCCTTGGCAAAGAAGACTAAATTAATGAATGACAAATTGAAAGGAGAGTAACGGCCTGAAAACTTTTAGCTGAGCGACCGTCAGTGGTGGGAACGTTACTTTGGAAGTGTAGTAAGCTACAGATTACCAGTTAACCTGTGAAAAATGTAATAAGTAATGTAATTATTATTACATCATCAAAGTAATGTAACTTATTACACCGGATTACTTTTGATCACTTATCAAAAGTCCGGAAATAGGCTATAACAGAAGAAAAACAGAGTGAACGTTTTATTCTACAAATATGCTTTTTACCAAAAAGGTAATATTCAGATGTAAACCTTTTGTAATCATCAACATTTTGATTAGTGAATGTAATTTAATTACATGTTTTTTTCTCAGTAACAGTGACTGATTACAAGACATTTATTTTGTAATTTCATTACAAACCTATGTAACTAGTTTCTCCTCAGCACTTGATTGTTATACACTGTGATTGATGAGTAGTTAAGGGAACGTCTCACGACACTCATTAAAATCCCTTTGTAAGGGGGTTCAAAGCACAAGAGCAGAGAACCACATTTCATCATACAAACACAAACAGAAAGGTGCCTTTTGGCCAAAAACTTGTTCCACTAAGCAGTGCCTATGCTTTAAAACATGCATACTTACTTTAGTTCACATTGAATATCTCGGTTTTGTTTCAGAAGTCAACGTGCACTTATCAAAGCAAACGTGACCTCAGTTGTCGATGCAAATACCTTCTGAAACCCAAATATGCAGTTTGCTGTGTACATTTTTACTATTAACTCCATGCCTGAGTTGTGTTTGGTTTTCAGATTGTAACATATTTACAAATGTCACTCCATTTTAATATTAAATGGTACAAACACTGAATTGGTTGCAGTTTGGTTTTTCATGTTTCATGTACCCTAAAACCTCAATTAATAGCCCGGGCTATTATTTGCTTTATTCACTGAAATCAACAGGCTTATAATTGGGACAGGTCTTTAATTCCTTTTGCACAGAACTGTTGCTCAGCAAAGAACAGGAAATATGATCAAATAGTTTATTTAAACCAGTATGAATATGACTTGTTTAAAAATTGCAGTGGTTAGCACTGTCGCCTCACAGCAAGAGGGTTCCTGGTTCGATCCCAGGAGGGAGCCCTTCTGTGTGGAGTTTGCATGTTCTTCACCTGTCAGTGTGGGTTTTCTCTGGGTACTCCAGCTTCCTCCCACAGACATGCAGGTTAATTGGTGACTCTAAATTGGCTGTAGGTGTGAATGTGACTGTGAAAGGTTGTCTGTCTCTGTGTCAGACCTGTCCAGGGTGTACCACACCTCTCGCCCAGTGTCAGCTGGGATAGGCTCCAGCCCCCCCGCGACCCTCAAGAGGATAAGTGGGCATGAAAATGGATGGATTATGTATCAATTATGAATCATTCATTTGATACGGACACAACCCTCCAACTTCACCCTGTTAAAACAACACTCACAACTTGGATCAATTTTTACTTACAGGGTAATCGAGGAACGGCCACATAATTTGATGTAGCCAACAACCTACTTTTATACATCCGAAGAACTTGTATAAAAAAGAGAACTGCTTGGCAACCAGACAAGGCGTCTAATTGACACAGGCCTTTATTTGTCAGAATATGTAGCCACACTGGGCTGGTAAAAGGGACTGGGGTTTGAAACCTGGAGCGACATAATTTTCTTGTGCTGCTTTCGCAATTTTTTTTTAACCTTTGAACCCTGAGCAAATTGGTGTATTTTTTTCTTTCAAAATTATGGCAAAAAGGCAATGAGTAATGAGTAAGAAATGTCCCACAAATTGCAAATTTTTTTATAGATTTAAAGTATTATGAAAAAAATGGGGAAAAAGAAAATATATTCATAATTCTTATAGTTACATATTTAAATTGTAACACTGAATTATTATAATTTTAAAGCAATTTTTCCAGGTGATTTCCTTGTTTGTTTATTTGTTTTTAACTTGCAAAATTTTTGGGTCATTTCTTTTTCATCACTTTTTTTTAATTTTATTAATTTTTACGTATATATTTATTACAACATTAGGTCGACAGGTTTATTTTTTTTTTTTTTATACACCACTCCACGTCACATTTTTTGGGTGTTGTTAAGCATGTTGTCGCATGAAATGAAATAAAAATATCCTGTCTCAGTATTATTAAACAGTCACTTTGCTATTTATAACTAAGACATAAACAAAAATCTGACTGCAAGTGGCCCATTGACTACAAAGCAAAGTTGTTTTATCTGCCGACTTACATGTTTATTTGTTTATATGCGTTGTTTGTGCACTAAACCCGACAAAGTGTCTGCACATGAACGCAGCATGTCGACAGTGAGTGACAGCAGCAGGGGGCGCGTGCGCAGCCAGTGGCCTCACTGCGTTGTGGATGTTGAGCTTTCTGATTAGTTGGCGAATAAAAGGGGTGTGATTGTGATTGTGTGGCCTTACAGTCAGGCAACAGTTTCCTGCAGGAGGCGGCATGAAGGAGACTGTCTGCCATTCAGTCTGAGGTAAAGTAAAAACACCATAGCTGCTCCAACAAGAGCAAAATGCGTCAAAACAATGTTGTTACAGGTGTTTTGGTGTGTGACAGGTGATAATTGCCTTGTAAGCTAACCTGCACACACCTATTGACTCAGAGCTTCGTTAGCTAGCTTACTCTGAGTTGAACTAACTGTTGAAAGAAAAAAAAAGTACCATATTTAACTGTTGTCATCCTTAAACAGACTTTTATCTACAAAGTTCAGGTTAAAATATCCTGAATCTGGAGGAACATGGAAGTCTACGCTAAACCTTTGTGCTACGAGCTGCTGGCAGAGGTGGGAGGAGGCTCTTACGGTAAGGTGTATAAAGCCAGAGAGGCGGGCGGGACACAGCGCCTCCTGGCGGTGAAGAAATTCAACATGCTCGAGGACACGTCAGAGACCGGGATCCCTGCCTTCATCATCCGCGAGGTGGCGCTTCTGCGTAAAATGAAGTACTTCAACCATCCCAACATAGTCAAGTGAGTTCATGCCTTATGCACTCACTTTATTAGGTACACCTGAGTAACACTTCAAGATGCACGAAATCCAATATGCCGATACACTCATTGGCCACTTTATTTTTCCTTCAGAACTGCCTTAATTCTTTGTGGCATAGATTCAACAAGGTGCTGGAAACATTCCTCCGAGATTTTGGTCCATATTGACGTGATAGCGCCATGCAGTTGCTGCAGATTTGTCGGCTGCACATCCATCTCCCATTCCACCACATCCCAGAGGTGCTCTACTGGATTGAGATCTGGTGACTGTGGAGGCCGTTGGAGTACAGTGGACTCATTGTCATGTTCAAGAAACCAGTTTGAGATGATTTGAGCTTTGTGACATGGTGCGTTATCCTGCTGGATGTAGCCATCAGAAGATGGGTACACTGTGCACAGTTGGTGCTAAGGGGCCCAAAGTGTGCCAAGAAAATATCCCCCACACCATTACACCACCAGCACCAGCCTGAATCGTTGATACAAGGCAACATTTTTCCAATCTTCTATTGTCCAGTTTTGGTGAGCCCCTATGAGTTTCCTGTTGTTAGCTGACAGGAGTGGCACCTGGTGTTGTCTTCTGCTGCTGTAGCCCATCTGCTTCAAGGGTTGACGTGTTGTTGGTTCAGAGATGGTCTTCTGCAGACCTTGGTTGTAACCAGTGGTTATTTGAGTTACTGTTGCCTTTCTATCATCTTCAACCAGTCTGGCCATTCTCCTCTGTCCTCTGGCATCAACAAGGTCTTTTAGCCCAGAGAACTGCTAAATGGATATTTTCTCTTTGTCAGACCGTCCTCTGTAAACCCTAGAGATGGTTGTGTGTGAAAATCCCAGCCCGTCTGGCACCAACAACCATGCCACGTTCAAAGTCACTTAAATCACCTTTCTTCCCCATTCTGATGCTCGGTTTGAACTTCAGCAGGTCGTCTTGACCATGTCTACATGCCTAAATGCATTGACTTGCTGCCATGCGATTGGCTGATTAGCTATTTGGGTAAATGAGGTGTACCTAATAAGTGGCCAGTGGGTGTATAACAAGTCATTTGGCCAATAACCGATAACAATATTGATATATTCACTTTTTACCCCACCTAGTTTAGCGATCATTGAGTCTCTTCTGTAGTGGAATTAATGTCGTAGTATACACGCACGCTCTCATCGTGATGCCCCACCAGCAGATTGAGACATGAAATAGAACACTTTTCAAAGCGTATTGCCCAATTCTGATCATTTTAAAGCCTATACCAGCTGATACTGATGGCATGGCGATATTACCGTGTATCCCTACTAAAACTAATGCAGTGATACAACAATCCTGCAGTAAATCAGTCATGAAAGTTACAATGTTCAGTTAAAAGTGTTTTAAAGAAGAGTTGATTTGAGGGTGATTCTTCAACTGTCATGATTTTTGTGTCCCCTGTCAGGAGAAGTAAGAAAACCAAAAACACATTTCTGATATTTTATTTTTGTCTCAGTTATTTGTCGAGTTGGGCAATATATCGATATTATATCGATATCATGATATAAGGCAAGATATTGCCTCAGATTTCAGGTATCGTTATATCGTAAGTGTTTGTCTGAATTTACCAGGCTGTTCTAGCTTTTAACTTAGTCATTATGTCTATATTACTGATGGTTATTTATTAAAAATCTGTGTGAACATTTTGTGAAAGCACCAGTGGTCAGCCCTAGAATATTGTAGCAATATCGATATCAAGGTATTTAGTCCGAAATATCGTGATATTTGATTTTATCCATATCATCCAGCCCTATGTTTTTGACACCAAAAGAAAGATGATAGACAAGAATTAAATGATAGGTCAGTCATTATTTTAATTATAGAAAAATTGGCCTTTTATGTTTGGTTTTTGCTATATAGAGTGCTCCATATTTGTTTAAGCCATTGGTCACAAAATAATAGCTGTACATATTTTCTTGTTATGTATTTTAAAAAAAAAAATCCCAAGCTGATTTTTTTAACGTCCAGGCTGCTGGATGCATCTGCTGTACCAGTGGGTAGGAGCTTGGATCTCACTCTGGTGCTGGAATACATTGACCAGGACCTGTCCACCTACCTCTCCAAGGTTCCTGCTTCTGGACTGAGCCGTGACTGTATTAAGGTCTGAACTCATCACCTGACTAATTTTCATGTAGCTGCATTAAAAAAAAACAGTGAAACAAACACTTGCGTACCTTTTTGTTAAATGTATGCACCCCTAGAAAAACGGGATTGAAATTTTCCCACCTCGTGTTCTTGCCTGTTAGCGAGAAGGCCAAGAAATGTCTGAGAGTTGAGACAAAGTTAGAAGTAAAACATGTTTACTAAAATTGAATAATCCTGAATGGTCTCACTAAGTCTCACTGAATCAAGTTTTGGGAAATGGCAGGACAGGCTGTGAACCGATCCAGGTCATACAAGTCTTTTTTCAACATAAGTGGCGAGCCAGCCCGGAAAAAGACTCGTATGACTTGGATCAGTTCACAGCCTTCTGCGGGTATTTTATTGAAGACACAGCTTACAACAGTGAGACAGTGCTGTAGAGCAGTTCACCAAACATTCTTATAATCCTCCTCAGACAAACATCATACCTAACTTTGTGTGTGTGTGTGTGTGTGTGTGTGTGTGTGTGTGTGTGTGTGTGATTTCCTGCCATTTCCCAGAACTTGTTTCACCATCACAATGTTTGCCAGGTCACTTTATTCTCACCATCACAATGTTTGCCAGGTCTATCTGTTCTTAGACTTCACCCCAGAGTGAGACCATTCAGGATTATTCAATTTTAGTAAACATGTTTTACTTCTAACTTTATCTCAACTGTCAGACATTTCTTGGCCTTTTCGCTACCACACTGTTCAATTATTTTTGTTTTTGTGGCTAAGTTGCAGATTTTACAGCCTCCCATCACACTTGATTTCTCTTGTCAGACATCTTGGTGTAAGAGGCCTTACAAATCACTCACTCTTAAGTGATGAGGTACCTCCGTCATTCAATCTCAAATTCTGCTAAACACCCTCATACACTGAGCCACAGCGTGGGGCTGAAGATGTCTCCAGTGGACTGTGGACTGAACATGTGTCTCTTCTCAAAATAAAATGGTCTACAAAGGCTCTACCATAGTTTGAAAGTTCACAGCCTTGCCTCAGGGAGCAAAGCTAATGGTGTGTTCAGGTGGTCCTTCTTGACTTGCAAAGCTGAAATTTCTGTTTTAACAGTATAATGTTGAAGAAAAGTGATTGACAACTAACATTTTACTGGGCAAATGATTGCCTGAATATCTATTGTATCTATGCAGATTGTTTTGCTGTGGGTTGCAGAGTGTGGAGATATCGGCCATGGAGATGTCTGCCTTCTTGTAAATATAATGGAACTAGATGTCACTCAGCTTGTAGTGCTTAAAGTGCCAAAAAATAAGTTTAAAAAACTGAGCAGCAATTAGCAATGGATTTTCATACATAAAGATGTGTTCAGTCTAAAAAAATAGTCCCTGGATTTCCACACATTTGTTAAGCTCTGCCCTGCTGCTGTCCGTCTGTCCATGTGTACAGGATGTGATGCGGCAGCTGCTGCGAGGATTGGACTTCCTGCACACAAACATGGTGCTGCACCGTGACCTGAAACCACAAAACATCCTGGTCAGCAGCCATGGAGAAGTCAAGATCGCAGACTTTGGATTGGCACGCATCTACACCTTCAACATCGCTCTCACTCCAGATGTGAGTGAGGCAGCACATAAAGATAGGACTGGGAACTGTTAACTGGGGCTGCAGTAATCCTTTTTAGAGTGTGTTTCTCCTGTATATAGCACTGTGTTCTGTCTGTGTCTGTGCCTGAGGTGTAAACTGTTCTTTTGTCACTTCTCCCACCCCTGACTCTGTGTCTTTATTTCCTACCTCGTGTCCTCATATCTCCCTCTCTCTGTTCAGGTGGTGACGCTGTGGTACAGAGCCCCCGAGGTGCTGCTACACTCTGTTTACATGTCCTCAGTGGACATGTGGAGCGCTGGCTGCATCTTGGCTGAGCTTTTCCTCTTGAGGTAAGGAGTCTGTGTCTGGCTGCAAGAGATATGTGGCACTACAGAGTCTAATTTAAGTGGTAAAACATTCTCTACATTTGTCACAAATAGAAATAAGCAAGCCATATGATCTTTGTTGTGCCTTGTCACACACAGACCACTGTTTGAGGGATACACAGAGATACAGCAGCTGCAAAAAATCTTTGAGTGAGTAGTTTTTTCTCTCCCTATATAAATATATTGGCATTGTGCTGATCTGCCTGTTTGCGCCACATGGGGGATCCTACTGCAATAGTGCTTAAAGCCTTTTGCCTTAAAGCTGAACTCAAACGTTGCTCAACAACCATGGCAACTGAATTATCACCCTATCATATGAATGTGAGGCAGTTTAATGACAATCTGCAAGACGTTTGCATTACACTGTAAACAAATAAATAAGACTTAAAATGACATTATTGCTATAAAATGGCAGACGTACTTTTTATCCGCAGCCTGTTGCTCAGTTCTTTGCCTTACTGTTTGTTTTGCAGGGTGATCGGTTTGCCCAGCGAGGAGGACTGGCCCAGTGACAGCCCGATCTTATACTCAGTCGGCTGGGGGCCACAAGGCTCGTGCACCAAGCTGCTGCACAACCTGGGCCCGGATGAGAACGACCTGCTATCTGTGAGCAGATCTGTGTTTCTATTTTAATGACATGCTGCCGTGCCTCACCTTTCACACCTGGAGTTATACACGAGCAGTGACAGGCTGACTTTGAGTGAAAGTAGCAGGTGCTATCTACAACTTCTGTTGATTGAAAACTAGAAAAGAGCGGGTTGAGTAGAGCCAGAGACTCTACAGCCATGCCACGGAACAGCTTTGTGAGGCTGTACTTTGGCACAGTGTACCCTCAGTTTGTGCCTGTCCTGTATCACCATACAGCCAGGTCCCAAAGGTAACTATCAGTCTCTGTAAAAGATGGTTATTAAAAAGTGATATCTGAAAAACCAAAATGGTTCAGAAGGACACTGCTCTGAAGATATTTGCTGAATTCTCAAAGTCAGTAAGAATCATCCTCTGGGAAGCATCAGTCTGTTCAACATTTCATAGCAATCCAACAAACAGTTGCTGAGATATTTCATTCTGCAGCAAAGTGTGGATGGACCGGCTTTGCTATCTCTAGAGCCATGCTGCTGGTGGGGCTAAATATAGCAAACATTTACGAGTTACAGCTTCACAAATCTAAAGAGTTGCATGCTTCTCTGTGTTTCACGGCATAATAAATAGGTATTTTGGTTGGTTTTGGCTACTGAGTAGGTTTATCTGAGACAAAAGAATCACAGCAGTGCTTCTGTCCCAGTCGTTTGTAAGGTGTGACCCCTTCTTACCTGCAGAAATGTTTGGCATTCAGACCGAGCTGTCGCATCTCAGCTGCCAAAGCCCTGGCTCATCCTTTCTTCATGAAGCACTGAAGCTACGGATGAAGACAAACTTCAGCTTTTCCTACTGTCAGCTGCACTAACTCAATCCCTCGTACACTTTCTTCAGGAGTTCACCAGCATCATGACAAACTGTGGTCAGGTTTGAGGTAACAACTTTGTACCTTATGAACATCAGTAACTGGTAGAACACGACTCAAGTATCTGGTAAGCAAAACATTATTGAAGGATTACTCTGTGACAGACTAACGTAAAAGTATGATGTTCTTTCCACAAATGTAGTGCTGCTTTGTTGTTGCTGAGTGTTAGTATTAAATTCTGTTTTGCTGTAAACTACTGACAACACTATTATGAGCACCTTTAAGTTGCTGAGTTGGTTTATGTTGTTTCACCAAAGCCTTTTTGTTCAAGTCCTATTATTATTATTATTTATTTTATTTTATTTTTTAGAAGATAATGATGGTGTAACCACTGGAATAGATTACACCTGTATTTATGTTTGTATCAACAGATTGTACAAGATATTTTTCTATGAGTTACCCTGTTCATTCAAGAAGCTTTCCTATAAATGATCATCTCTCAAATCCGTCCCTGCATTTGAATGCAACACCGCTGATGACTGATAAATTCAGGTAGATTGGAGATGTGCTGATTTTGGTTGCGAGTGATTGTGAGCTTGAACAGATTTCTCAGGTGCATTTTTTGTGTGAACAGTGACTTCAAGAGCCACATTAGCGGGTAAAAGATGATGCACAAACATTATATTGACTCTCTTGCAACTGCGTGGTCTGAACAGAAGGGGGCAGTACTGAAACAGGTAGGGAAGAACCGTCTGCATAATGGGTCCTCAAATTTCCCACAGTCCCAAAACTTTAGTTGTAAATATTTGCACCCCACTTAAAGGGGCAGTTCACCAAATTACCAACATAAATTTCACTCTTTTCTAATTCAGTCTAGCTGAGCGCACAGTTTTGGTTCCTGTATATGCTGAAGTTTCTGAAATATCTGAGAGTCAGATATGAAAATTTTGAAGCAGGAGTGAGGACATGACAGACAGACATTTTAATGTGTTAATAAATGGAATTACAAGAAGAAGCAACATTTAAAAGTCATTTAAAAAAATATTTAAGTTGGAATTTAATGGACAAAATAACTAAACTTTTATTATTTATTATATTAAAATAATATAATAAAGTGACTGTTTTTCATTATTTTATTTTATTATACATATAGTTTAATTATATTTAATTATTATCAAATACATTGTAATTATATTTTATTAGACGTATTTTATTATTATTATTTTTTTAATTTTATTTGAATTCTGTTTTATTATACCAACTACCATATGCCCCGCGTTTCATATGCGTGTGCAGATTAACCAACACGTTATTATTCAATTTAACAAAAAACAGCGGACGTGAACAGCACACGAGACCACAGCCCCACGAGAGCAGCGTCTCCCGGTTGCCATATTGACGGCTGCTTCCTGGACAGTGGAAGGGGCGCCCCACGGTTTGTCCCGTCTATTTATACACTCCCCCCTTAATACGGAGAGCGCTCCGCAGCTGCGAGCGTGACTACATTTGGAGCGACAGTCCGGTGGTGAAGGGCCAGTGGGGAGGGACCGCCGGTGTGAGGAAGGGCAGCGGCAACACTCATGCCCACTCCACACAGCGTGCAGTGCATGTAAGTACTTTATTTTTCATCCATTGTTTCTAATAACGAATTAAAAGTCGAGAATGTAACCAGGCGCCCGCTGGGGCCAAGTTCTGAATATTTTATCACTTAAACGATCACTCAGCGGATGGTGTTTGTACTGTCCGTCCTGCAGATATGGTTACTCTTTGTGAGCGTTGTGTGCTCATAGTTTTGTGTGGTATTGTTTAAAATGATATCAAGGCAGTGACGATTTGGCAGTTGTGCCAGAGCGTGTTTTACGCACAATTTACGCACGGGAATTACGCATGAATGAAACTAAAATAAACTTTAACCTTAACACCTTATGTTTGTGTTTTATTGTTATTAGTTCCCAACTAACTTAATTGTAGGTTTTGCCTTTTGGTTGAGTACTTCACTGAGTTACTGTACATAAGTTAAATTTAATGTATGTTACTTTATGTTTCTGGATGTTTCATTGTGATTGTGATAACGGGAAAACCATAGATGGTTCACGTTATAATCCACTTGTTAGCTCCTGGTGGGATGTGACACATTAACAACTGCTCTGACTGTGTTTTTACAAGACACATATACATTTAAATTGTCACATCCCACCAGGAGCTAACAAGTGGATTATGGTGTTCACATGAGGAAAAGGCTGTTCTTACTCTCTGACCTGCAGCCACATGCCTTTCATGTAGAGATCAGACCAAAAACAATGCATGGCTATTTAAACCCATCCAGAGTCATGATTTCTGTTGCTACATGTGCCATTTGTACTCACACAGTCAGTTCAAGTTTGAAGGAACAGCCTCTGAGGATTTGTCCTTGGAATTATGGTGCTCCACGGGGGGCTTTCGTGCAGGTTGCCCATTTCAGTCAGGGCAGGTGTAATTGATCGGAGGCTTATCCTTGGCTAGCCTATTAATTAGGTTTTTCTTGCTGCTGCTGCTGCTGGACACTGAGGTCCTCTCGTTATGTAAGATCTACCATGTCTGCACTAAGAGCAAAACCAGCCTGGTAGCCTGTAAAAATATCCCCAGTACTTGCAATGGTTATAATGGTGTGTTGAAAGAGATATTGGGGTGTTTGAGGAAATTATCTGTGGAAGATTTAAGTTTAGATCCTCAGCTTGGAGCTAATGGCCTTTTGTTTTTTATTATGATATTATAACATTGTTGAAGTTTCCATGTATGCTCATCTGTCAGCTTTGTTTCAGAGTGTCAAGTCGTGTCGCTGGATTAGAAGCCCATGATCCCTGTTGAGCCCCGGTGGCATTCTCCCCTCCAATCGACAATCCTCCAGCTTGTCACATGATTTTTGCTCTTTAAACAAGCGTGGCCACTTACTTGTGTTCTGCCAGTGAAAACATAAAGGAGTGTGGCGTCAGTAAGATTGGGTATGCTCGTGGGTGGCTCTCTCTGGGTCTGGACAGAGGGGGCGATTTCTCCTGTTCTGGTTGGCTGACTGTTTTCATCCAAAGCACACGTACACGTGTTTGGAAGTGCCGGCACAGACACAGAACACAACCCTTTGAGCTTGTTGTCTCATGAAGGGATCACTGAATCTTACAGTTCAGCTCATTAAAGCTCTCTGTGGCATGGTCTGTGATGTCCTGCTGACAGTGTCTGAAAATGTGGCCTTACGCTTGTTATTTATGACATAACTGTTTATTTTTGGGTGTTTCTGGGAGATTAAAGTCAGACCTGATTCTGCAGACTGTGACATTCGTGCTTTATAATCACTCTGTATCTTCCCCAGCAATCAACATGACAAAATAAACTTCGAAGTTGCATCTTTTACTTTGTGAACTCTCCTGCCACCAGAAGCTTTCAGCCCAGCTGCAGATATATCTGGTGCACTAAGTCCGTGGCTCACGCCTCTTTGTTCCGGCTCCATTGTGCTTCCTGCATCAGGAATGCTGACATCTGCAGTTTTGGAGAGCACACTGGCACATATGCAAACACACATTTATGTTTGTATATATTTGTGAGCGCACATAGACACTCATTGCGAACCTAGCTGATGGTTAGCTGCTGTCTCTAAATGCAAATTGCCTCATATCAGTACTATTTTTATGCGGCTTACCACCTTTGGCTTTGTTGGTTTTGTTTATTCACTTCTAGGCAACCATGATGTAGCAAGTGGTGACTTTTTTGGGCTCATCTGTGTGTGCGCGTTGCCTGGGAACCTGTCATAATTCAGATAGGTCTTTATAGATGCGTATTTAAACAAATTTTAATCCATAGCCAATCACGTTTGAGAGATAACAGGCTCTGTGTTGACATACAACAGTCAAACTGGCTATGCAGGTTATAAGATAACATTTGAACAAGAAAACAGTGACTTGTTGAGTTTCATCCAGGTCTGTGGAAAAGACCAGTGAGCCTGCAGACTCAGTGCCGTCGAGGCCTGGACCCAGAGTGGAGCTGAGCTGCTGAGGTGTTGGGTTTCAGTGCAAGGGGAGATTCCTGCATGGTACTGCAGGCTGGTACAGGTCATCTTACATGGACTCGAGCAAGAAGAGAGAGGAGACTTAAATGAGGGATGCACTTTTAGAAAGAATTGTATGTATAATGATGGCATGAACATTTCAAGAAAGACATGTACAGACTGCTGAAGGGCACATTAAGGATGTGCGTTTGCTGAGTTATCTTCTGACCTGTTTACTGTTTGCTATTCCTCTTTCAGGAGCAATATGTCTCACCCACCAAGGAACAGATTGTTCTGCATCCTCTGATCGGTGGACTCTCAGCAAAGAAGGTCTTTCAGTCCGATGGAATCTGAATCTACGGGAAGAAAGTTTTGCTCCCGTGTTTACCTTAGCTGAAAAGTGGAGAGAGAACCACCCATCAGCTTTCTGTTCCTGAATGCTTTGCAATTCTTCGAGGAGCAGAGAGTCGACTGAATCCTTCTGAGGGACATGGACGCCATGGAGAACCCAGTCCTGGAGCCCAGATCAGAGCGGATTGCTCGCTATAAAGCTGAGAGGAGGCGAGAACTGGCCGAACGCTTTGGCAACATGGAGGAGCTCCCCTCCAAGTGGGTGAGGAGGGATGGGAAAGAGGTGCACGACCCAGCGACCCAAGCCCACAGAGGGACTTTGAACTCAGATGGCCTCAGTGAAAGACTTAACGGCAGGACGCGAGGAGTTACCAATGGATTAGAGGATCCTGCAGAGTCCAACCACTTGAGAAGGTGAGTCATGTCTGCTATGAAGGATGACTTGATAAAGTGCGCAAAATTGAAGCAGCTGAGTAATGCAGAAATCACAGAGTCCTCACCAAGGGCTAATTATTCCATAGAAGTCGATAATGTTTTATTTTTAATCATATTTGTGAATTCATCTCTGTTCACTGACAGTGACCAGTGTCTTCTTTCAACTGGTAACACAACAAATTTTGTGTGCATGCACGGAGACAAAGTCTATAGAAGTGTAAAGCATTCACTTGCCCTGTTTTTCTGAATTAACAAGATTACTATTTCAGAATTCTGGGAAAAGTTCTCATGAAAAAAAACAGTGAGTGAGGGCATTATGCTTCTGTAAGGTCTGTACACAACATTTGTTTCCAGCTGCAAATCAAAACTTTGATTGGCGAAGTTGCAGGAAATAGCAAAGGAGTATAGAAGAGGAGACATCGATTGTTGCTATGTTTAATCAGCCGATATTGTACAATATTGACCATAAAAAATACAAACTGCCCCACGAGAGATGTTGGTAGACATACATGGAACGGTAGAAAATGAAAAACGTACCAGTAACATCACATTTGGTGGTGTTTATCAGCACACTAGCTAACATTAGCTAGCAAGCTACCTTTCAGTTTGTGTCACAACAAGCGCTGCCCACATTATTGCCTCAGCAGATAGTCACCCGCCTGTTAAAATATGCAGTGAGCCCTTCAGGATACAGCTGTAAAAATCTGTAAATTTGTGTTGTACAGATGCAGCACTTCAGTCTATAAATTTTATTGGTCCTGAGCCCACCTCTGGACCCCTGTTGACACCTGTCACCTGCTTCAGTCTTTCCTACATTGACGTCAATACAGAATTTTGGTTTTGACCTAACATAGTACAGTGGATAGTATTTAGGAAACAGTGTGTAGCATATGATCACTGGGAAGAAGGGTAATCAGAGGGACAAAAGCATTTAATGTAGCTGTATGTGCATGTGAAATGTGTAGAATGTGCACATGAATGGGGTGCTGTCTTCTTCAGAAGCATGAAAACTATCTGGTCCACTTCCCTATGTCCAAATACTTCCTGATTTTAGACTTGAGTACAAAAAGTTAGTGAGGGAATATATTTATCAAACATTTAATATGCATTTGTAACTCTTTTGAAGTTACAATTTTATATCCCAGGAGATTGATTGTACAACCAGTTTTTAAGCTTTGGCTGCTTCTTACCGGTGACCTTTCGGCAGCACCAGATCCTTGACTTCACCAGTTGCTCTGCAGCCTTTGTTGCTAATTAAAACTGAGAGGTTTAAATCAGTGGGTCCCAGCAGGGAGTTTTAAAGCCAGTCTGATTCTTTTTTTGCATTTGGTTAGTACTCTTCCAGCCTGACACTCCTGCTTTCATGTGGTCTGGGTGCTTTTTCTTGGCGCTTGCATTATGGATCTGAGACCTCTTTAAGTGTCAGAAAAAAAGTACAACTTTGCACCTTTCATGACTGGAGCAGCACACTTGTATTTTTTGGCTGCTCTTGATGGAAAGGCTCAAGATTGTACTTTTCTTTTTAAGAGCGTGCCTCACCCCTCGTATCCCCCACACCTGCGTCATCACCTCCTTCCCCTCACTCCCGCCCCCTCCAGGCAGGGTTCCCCGGACTCTGCCAGCATGCTGAGTGGGGAGGGGCACCTCGTCCCTCTTGGACACGATGCCCCGCAGCTCCACACTCGGGTGTCGGTGGGCCAGTTGAGAAGTGCCCTCCTGCAGCAGACGGGGAGCGGAGCGCAGCCTGATAAAGCGTAGGGTCACCTGCATGAGTGTGATCCAAACTGTCACTATCAGCGTGTGTGTACCTCTGTGGCAATGTTTGTCTTCACCTCATCATCTTCTTCCCTTTCCTCCTCCTGCTCTGTTCTGTGTGGATACCAGTTGCCCTGATGCTGGGCGAGCCACGTCCTCTTTGGATCTGGCTGTGAAGCCGGGCTCTGAAGGGGGGCGGCGACGCACCCGGCGTTACCTCCCTGGGGAGTCAGGTGGTGGTCGCAAGACCAGTGAACGCTTCAGGACACAGCCGATTACAGCCAATGAGATGGAGGACAGCAGCGGGTAGGGGCTGTGTGCTCTGGTGCAAGATGAAGCACCTGGGAGATGCTGTTTGAAGTGTTTGCTGAAATGTTTTTAGAGCGACTGTCATTTGCCAGTGAAATTCATGACGTCTGACAACTTTGCATAACGTGTTTTTTAACTAGGCTTTCAAACTGCTGATGGCTTGTGTTGGATATTTGCTCTTCAGTCATAAAAATGAAGTCATACTTAGTCTGAGGTGTGACCCTGAGGTGCAGTGCCTTTCCATAAATGTCCACAAGTGGTGTGTTTTGCATGTGTATCTCCTCCTTTATCACAGTGTTGTTTACAGAGCATGCAAATATGACTCAGTATCTTGATTGCTTGGAGCTGTAGAGTGAAGCACAAAGACGTGTATTGTTAGCTCGCAGCAGCATCTGAAAGGAAACACACAGAAGCTTGAGTTTTAAGTCCACATCACCTCTCTGTTCATATTCCACCTGCTGACTTCATGCTTTGCCTCTTGTCACTCTTCCAGGCTGTTGGACGCAGAGGAAGAGGAGAACTGTAAAGGTGAAGCTATGTTCCTGCCTGGCTTTGATCAAACAGTTTGTTATTGTGTTTAGAGACAAACGGCTTTTGTCTGTTACGCTGCCATGTGAACAGTGCCACACAGAGAGAGAGAAGGTCACAGTAGCACAATACTGGTTGCCACTGACAACACAATGATGTAAACAAAATGACGACAGGAGGGAAAAAGTGACATATCTCAAGATATTAAAGGGACAGTTCACCCCAAATCAAAAATACATATTTTCCCTCTTACCTGTAGTGCTGTTTATCAGTCTAGATTGTTTTGGTGTGAGTTACTGAGTGTTGGAGATATCGGCTGTAGAGATGTCTGCTTTCTCTTGGATATAATGGAACTAGATGGCACTCGGCTTGTGGTGCTCAATACACAAAAAATCTTGCACTGTCACAAGTACAAGCCTCTCGTCTATGAGTAGATGCACGTTTCCTTCTGCTCAGTGATATGATTGGCAGGTGTAGTGCGGTAGAAAGAAAGTGATGCCTATATAAACTGCTCACAACACAGGTCTGCGGATTTTCTTGAGTAGTCAGGTCTCTTGACAGAGACATTGCTGTTGAGCTTTTCAAATGTATTTTTTGGGGCTTTGAGCACCACAAGCCGAGTGCCATCTAGTTCCATTATATTCTGGAGAAGGCAGACATCTCTATGGCCGATATCTCCAACACTCAGCAGCTCACACCAAAACAATCTAGACTGATAAACAGCACAACAGGTAAGAGGAAAAATATGTATTTTTGACTTTGGGATGAACTGTCCCTTTAAGGGGCAACAGATGGAACAAACACCAGATCAATATGTGAAATTCTCTTTAAAGGTTTCTTAAAAAACAAATATTTGGAGTGTACGTGAAACTTTTACAGTTTTCTCCATGAACTCATTTAACAGCTCATGAAATAACTCAGGATATATTTATAGGCTACCAATGTTTAAACTCCTCTTTGATGACAGATTTACGTCTTGCAGCACCATGTGAGCAGTAGAGCACTGCCCTCCCTTAACCTCACCATAAAAAAGATAACAAGCAAGTCTTTACAAAGATTGACTTGCCAAGAATTTACACCACAAAAAAGAGTAGCCAGTGTGAATCTGTTTTTTACTGCTGTTTGGACTCATTTCAAGCCTTGTGTCATAATAATTTTTCTGCGCCTTCTGCCATCGCTTAACAGTGTGTTAACTCCACAAATACAACATCAGTTAAGGATTTATCATGTTTTATCGTGTCCGACAGAATACTTAGTTACACTATATGCTAGTTAGCTGCAGTCCTGCTTCCATAGTCTGTTATATGATTAAATTAATGTGGACACATTATTCAAATATCAATATGTAAAGAGGATGGAAACAGGATGGAGATGGTTGTTCAGAGGTGGTGTGATACTGTGTTTCAGTGTTACTTTTAGTTTATTTTAATAGCTATCAGGACAAAATTTAGATTGATGAAAAACTCATTTCAATTTCTATTAACCCTTTGAAACTTGAGCAAATTAGCTTTCTTTCTTTCACAAACTGGGGAAGAAGGCAATGAGCAAGGAAAGAATAAATGACCCGAAAAAATTGCAAGAAATTAGTAAAAAGAGAAAATTAAAAACAAGAAAACTAGTAAAAAAAAAGGGAAGAAATACTATTATATAAACAAACGAGGAAATGAACCGCAAAAGAGCTTAAAAATTATAATAATTCTGTAACATAATTGTAAATATATAATAATGATAATTATAAATAAAGTTTTCCCTAGCTTTTTAAAAATAATTTTCTAAATCTATTTTTTTTTTCAATTTATGGAATATTTTCTACCAAATTGCTTATTACCTTTTTTCCCCCATGTTTTTGAAAAGAAAGATGTGACTAAGGCTTTTGTATAAACTTTAATAATGTATTGTATTTCAGATCATCATGTGTCTTATTCTGTACAAGCTTAATATGAAATCATACCAGCCACTATTGCTGTTACATATATCTAGTGGAGTAAAAAGTAGAATAATTCCAGTAGTAGCCAAGAAGTTGCAGAAAACACAAATACTCATCTCTGGTACAACCACTCAAAATTAATAAATATACTTAGTTACAACAGTGAGAACTGTCACCAGATATTACATTATTTTATCAGCCAGCATTAGTCTGTTAGTCAGTGTTAATTTCAAAGCCTGTTTGATAATTTCTGTTATGATGATTTGTGTCATTTTCTCCTCACAGCTGATGTGAAAACAGACGACAGAGCCAAAATGAGTGTGGCGGCCAAGATGTCTTTGTTTAAAGTGAGTGTGTTATTCTCAGCACTGAAATTAGATCTTTATTGCTGCTCTTATGTTATGTGCTGTCTAATGCCTGCTGCTATAAATGCTCCGTCAGTGGCTATTCCCTGCTCCTCCATCTAATGTGACGGAGGCGTGCGTTCACATCCTGTCACAGCTGAATAATTGAAGGTTTTCTGAAAGTTTACTCATGACAGTTAAGCTGCGATGAGCTCATCCAGCCAGAGCTGCTGCCAGTATGCAACTGTAAACTGAAATTCATCTTATAATAAAGTACGTTGATGCAATGTCCCGTACTAGATTAAAAGCCGCTATTATGGACTAATGATAAGTTGTAGGGAAATATATCGAACAGCTACAGAGAAAGCCCCGTCCATCATCGACAGTCACCTCGGCTGCTCACCTTACAGTGTGAGACGCATGGTGAGCCAGCGCTGAACAAGCAGAACACAACCTGATGAATGCTCAAACAGGTGCACGCTGATGCCACACTGGGTCTGTTTGTACTTCTTAAAACACAGACTAAATTTACAGTGTGATAAACACACAGTTTTTGTCTCTACACAGACGATGAAGCACATTGTGGGTTTCCCCTTCAACAGTTTACAATCTCCGTTCCTACATTTCACCTCCTGCATGGTTTTAGTCATGAAGCATCAGGTGAAAATGTGCCATACACTGTATTACCATTAACAACCATAGCAGTGGGGTGTATAATTAGCCTGTTACTCCGTGGAGGCAGGCGGGGAGGTAACTGAAGCCGGCAGAGCTCTGGTTACACTGTGACCTGTTCGGCTGGCATTCTATCCATGTAGCCAACACGCTCCACCTTACAGCAAGCTGCTTTATTCACCAGCTATCCGACCCTCTTCCCCTCCCTCCCTCCCTCCATCTGTCCATACAAATAGAACAGGAGGCATCAGGAGAGGGGAGTTTTCACTGCCATTTTTGTGGTCTCCTTTATTACTTATTTAGCAGGTGGAGGCTGTGGATGGAGGCTGCTATTTGACCTGAATGTTGAGCACCACCTGTGGAAAAGGACTAAATGTGATGTGCTGATAATAACACGTTTCCCCCGCCTCCTCTGTAGGAGCTGGAGAAGTCTGCCGCCCCCGAGGCCTCGGCCTTCCTGAAGCCTCGCTCAGGCAGCGTCTGTCATGAGCGCAGGGTGCGCCGTGGCAACGACCACCGCTTTCTGACCCAGCCTATCACCTGTGAGGAAATTGGGGCAATCAGGTGGGGAAGCCAAGTGGCCACACAGAGGGAGATTTTAGCTTCAGTGCAAGCAATACATACCACATACAAAAGCATAGTTAATGGGCATTTGGGTGGATTCAAAACAGGTTTATACACTAGTTGGGATGACACTACTTTAGACATCTGCTTAGTCATTTAGGGATGACCATCATGAGTTTAAGGGGTAAATCTGGCATTATTCTGTATTTTCTTACTGTCAACAATCCCATTAAAAGACCCAAAACAGTTACATAATTCTCTAAAAACAGGTCACAAATATATATTTTCATTTTAAAAAAAAAAAAAAAGGCACAGGAGTAAATTTATTGGGGACTACTTTCAACGGCGGAATAATATACATTTGGTGCTCTAATGAGTATTTCCAGCACTGGGATGGTGTATATGGGACTGACTTAAAATAAACCACAGTGACTCTGATCACCGTAATAAATAACATGTCACTCAGTGCAACACTGTGGCTCATCAGCCCGTTCTCATTCCCGGGGCATCAATATAGACGCTTTGTCACACCCTGCAGCATGTGATATAAACGCCAAAGGCACCCTTAAGTGTCTTAATGGGATGCACCAGACTTTATTTAACTCCATTGTGAACCAGTCTGCACTGATACCTGACACCGAGGGCAACTGGCGTAATATTAAGAGTGCAAAAGTCTGCGTAGGTCAGGAGGGAGGGGAGGTAGATGGTTCAGACAAAACCAGACTCTCCTCCAGGAGACCGCAGTTCATGTTCTGTGTAAAATCAAAAGTCAATGTTGTTTTAATGTCATGTTACGCAATTTAAGTGCGGTTTTGGCACTGGCGTTAGTCACACTATGTATTTACATTACATTACATTACTCTTATTTTAACCTTAAACATGGTGTATTTTTCTGACTTTGCGAGGTAGTTTTGTTGCCTAAACGTAACAGCGACTGTCTCACAACATTAACCGCGTGTAACAATGTGTTTCAGCTTTGCCTCAGGTAGTTTTGTGAAAGGTTGCCCTGTACATACATCGCTGTAACACACCCAGGGGTGTGACAAAGTCTTGGTATTTGATGATCTGGGAATGAGAACAGTTTGAGTTACTGAAGTGGTTTTAGAGGAGCTCTGTGACACTGAGAAATGACCAGTTTCTGCTACACAGGTGATAATTGTTAGCAAGTTGAATTCATTATTGATTTTGGCTGTAGTATCTCTCCACATATTCTTTGTACTTTATACTTGATACTGTAAATTTTTGTGCATCAACTGGTCAATATTTTGCATCTTCCTGCACAGAATTATACAACTCTTCTTCTTTAAAAGCAAATGTATTTATAGATCTTTCTCATTTTTCACATTTTCAATTGTAGTTTTTCAGTTTTATATTATGTCTCTTTGCTTCTGCCATGTGTTTGTTATGCACCCAAACACCAAGTCAATTTCCTTGTAAGTGGAAACCTCCGCTCCTTGGCATTAAATATTTTTCTGATTCCGATTAATGAGATTTGTTGACCATGAAAAAAAACACAAGCTGCATTTTGTGATTATAACCCTGCTTTATAACAGGTATACTCATGTTTCCCTGCAGCGCCCCCAAACCAGCACCACCAGTGGAGTCAGAGTCTTTGCCGGTGGAGTCAGCAGAGGATGGCGATGAGAGCTGCAAGCTGAGCATGAGTGAGAAGCTGGCCCTGTTCAACAAACTGTCCCTGCCAGGGAAGCAGGAGAGCGGCCCCGCAGATGGGCCCCCAGAGAGACGACGGCAGAAGGGGGCTCGGTACCGCACACAGCCCATCACTGTGGAGGAGGTCAACCTGGTGAGTAGACAAGCCAAAACAATGTCAAACCAACACAGTGTGATTTATACAGAAATAACGGAAAAGACAGATGCCAAATAAGAAAGACGGTGCTTTAAAACTGCAGACAGTGATGGTTTTTAAGCTCCAAACTTGGTGAAAAAAGTTAATATACTCCAACTGTAAACATATAGCATGTCTTTTAAATCAAGTACATTTTAATCAGTTATCTAAACCTGTATCTCTCCCTTGTGCCTTGTCTCCGTTCAGCTCCAGAAAGGCCCCGTACAGCTTCCTGCCTTCTCTTTGTCCCCTCATCTGTCCGACAGACAGCAGGCCTCGTCTGTCAACCTAAAACCCAGTGAGATACGCCTTTCCCAGCCAAGATCTGATGCTGGTCCTGTACCTGGGGAGCCTAGTGGCCCCACCCAGCAGGGCCCGGACTCTGAGCCAGTCTTGAAAGGGATCCTGAAAAAAAGCTGCTTCGGAAGCTCAGAGTGGAGCCGGACAGAGGGCGGTCAGATGGATGCACCGTCCAGCCATGAACAGAACGGTGGAGGCTGTGAAGAAGCAGGGATGCAAGGGACGATGAGGAGCACAGAGCAGCAGGAAATACGTGCACCGCCGCGGAGACAGAGGCGTGAGGCTTCAGGTGTGGAGGGAGGCTCGCTGGCTGCTGCTCCCTGGAGGCAGAGGGCACGAGCCAGGAGGGAAACCATTGCCTGCACACCGATAAGAGCCTTGCCGGAGCAGGATGCTCCTCAGGAGGAGAGGCCTTGCCAGACTGTGCTGCAGGAACAGCTGGTTTCCTCTGTGGAAAACAGCTCAGATACTACAGGGAGAGTTCAGTGAGTATCAAATTAAGTCAGACGGGCTAAAACTTGCCTCAGAAGTTGGTAATACTGAGTAATTAAGATATTTGGTGCTACAAAAATGATGAAATTTAAAGATGTCACCAGTACAAACAACGGCTCTCAGCAATTTTAGGATGCAAATTGAACTGGGATTAATTTTTTTGTGGTCTTTATTCTGTAAATTTTATTTGTCCAAAAGGCAACAGAATGAGGAAGAGAGTGTGAGGACGATGAATGAAGAAACCACAGCCACGGGACATGTTCAGGTCACTCTGGTTGATGGCACCATTAAACCACAGGAAGCAACTGACACCGGCAGAAGTAAGGTAAGAAACAAAGAAACCTCACACTGTTAATGTAAAGATCTGTGGTGTCTTCACTACAGTGAAACTCTCAATGGATCTAATCCCAGCTGCAGAATCAGCAGCTGCTCGGCCTCCTGTCTGTAAAGGGGAAACTCTTTGCTCCTCTATAATCTCTAATCCTTTGATAGCTCAGTCTGGAGCCGGTGGGTTTCAGGCTGTCAGCAGAGAGGGATGAAGTTTAATAGTCAGCACAGAACATTTTTGTCCACTCTCACTTTTAAGACCTCAGTTTGATTTACTCACAAACACCTTACTAAAGAGAATATTTAGACTGTCAAGCATCCAAAAGCAGAGGTGAGAAGACAGTTGTTGATAAAAAAAAATCTATGTTCACCCAGGTTGCTTTCAAGTGTTACTGTGTGGGCACAGTAATTAAGTTTCACTGGCAGCAGCGACTGGTTCAAGTAGAGGATACTGCTCTATTGATCGTCTGATTGGTGGAAGTTATATTTGCAGCCAGAGAGGAAGATCTGCAGGCACCACTCAGGGAGCAGAAATACTGCGAGCTCTTCCGCAAGAGTCTTTCTTTAATCTTTTAAGTGATGTTAGTGTATTGAATGTCTGTTTTCATTAGACTATTAATTTCAGGGTAGTTCAGTCAGGACCGCTTTAGTCAAAGAAAACTTTATTTCCATTTGCAGTATTATATTTGGTGGTACGACTCTGTTCAGGGGCCTCTCTGCCTTTCCTCTGGCCTATATGGAAAGCCTAACCCCGGATTTCCACTGGATGCGTGTCCGTTGCGGTACGGCAGCGCTGGTTATCCGCTGCGTGCTCCGCCGTCCGTCAATACCCACCGGCTGCGTTTGCTGTGCGGAGCGGTGCAGCTCCGCCGGAAGACATCTCGGTGCACTGCCATGATGAATATCTCCTCGTCCACGGTGTCAACGGGGTGAAATGACGTCTAAAAACCTCTGACCTGTTGACTTCAGGCCTGCCTCTGCCCATTATGTAGTTTTCAAGGTGTAGTGCAGGGAAATATGATCCGCCGTGAACACTGTGTATCTTATTTTGAAAATTAACCGGATGTTTTATTGTGTTTCTCTGCACGACTTCCTGCCCCGCACGATCTGCTCTGTGCTGAATTGCTGCGTTGTGCTCCGGCGTCCGGCAAAAATAGAAGTGCTGCGTATCTGCTGCGGAGGCCTCCGGACTGCCGGAGCTGAGACGGAGCCGGAACGCAGCACTGCCGGAGCCGGGTGGAAACACACACATTGACTATAATTGAATCTAATCGGCTTCCACGTGCAAACGAGGAAAGCCTGAGGCAGAGAG
Source organism: Epinephelus cyanopodus (assembly GCA_026686955.1). NCBI lineage: Eukaryota > Metazoa > Chordata > Actinopteri > Perciformes > Serranidae > Epinephelus > Epinephelus cyanopodus. The sequence continues at coordinate 26,647,829 of CM048929.1, forward strand.
GAAAACCTTCCTGCCCCTCCATGCGCCTACATAGAAAGCCTAAGGCAGGGAGAGCAGCAGCAGCAAAGTTATATAGCTGATTTTCGAGCAGTCTGAAATTCCTGGTTGCTTTTCTGCGTTAAATTCCGAGCTTATGTTCTTTGAAAAAGGGAAATTTTAAGATGCAGCTGCAGTGAACGAAGAATCCAAACACTGAGAAAATTCTTGAGGAATTGAAATAAAAAGGGTCCATGTGTCATAACAGCAAAACTATATTAAAAGGTCTGTTTACAAACTCTCATTCTCACTCCAGTCATTGAAATCTGGTGCTTGGGCAGTGACTTAGAGTGTCAGAAACCATGGTGGGCCCCAAGTGGGGCGGGCAGGAGTGGTGGTGGATGGGTCCAATAAATACCGACTTTCACCAGGGAGGCTGGTGTTAGCTTCTCGTAAGATTGTAAAGTTGTGTCAGAGTGTGTAAATGAATGTTGTTTAACGTGGATCCTTATGACTTCAGTTCATCCATTCTGTTTTGGGAATCACCACGGAGACATACCAGAAAAAGTTTTCTTGCTGATTTCAACATTACATGGGGTGACAAATTAATATACAAATGATCTGTTAGGGAGATAAAGTGTGTCTTTAACATAAGTCATAATATAGGTTGAATCATATTAGAAACCAATTCAGAAATGTCTGAAGATTTATGAAGCTCTTTGATCTAAATGATGTGGGAAAGCAGCCTGCGGAGCAAATCTCACGTAGAGGTTGTTAGGTTCACTCTTCCTGCCATCTTTAAATCCAGAACGAGAAGAGGCTGGTGGCTAGATGGGTGTATTTGTCATTCCAGTGAAACCAGATATAGCATCTCTTAGCAACAGCACTCTGGATTTGGCAGGTGCTAAATGTCTTGAGATCAGACTGAAGTTACTGAGGGAATATCTCCCGACTACGTGCTTAGTGTTTATGTGCTGAGAGAGGTTTGACTGTCTCTGAACATTATGTGGAATGTAAACAGACTGATTATTTCGGTGGTTAAGTGTTGACCCTTTTATGACCTTATGACCTCAGCTGCACCGTGGTGACGTGTGTGTACATGCACTATATGTGCGTGTATTCATTTTAATCTCCCTTTCCTGTACGGTTAATTTCTGTTTTAATTTTACTCTTCTAGCAACATTTTCATTTGGTTCCTGTTATTTTTTTTATCATCTACCCCCCCTGTTTTCCTTCCATGCTGCCCTCCGCAGGAAGAGACAGAAGACCTTCATGGGGAGAGTGTCAACCCTCAGTGCTGGGTAAGTCTTTAACTAATGCTTTGAAATGCCTCCTCTATGAAGATCATATGCATTACTAATTTTACAAAAGCTTCAGCCTGCCCCTCTCTCTTCTAATTCCTCTTCCCCTCAGGAGCCCGTCTTTGCCTCTGTCTATTCTAGCAGTACAGCCCAATATATCATGTGTTTCAATCAGGTAATGGTGTGAGCCGCTGCATGGCAGGTTAATCGTCTCTCGCTCTGGTTTGCTGTGTTTTGTATGCAGTGAAAAGTTTTTTTTTCCACGCGGCTGTGATTTTTACAGATGACGTGTGAAGTTTCGCTCACACTCTCGTGCCGACTCTGTCACCTCACTTACTGAGTGGGGTTTATTTTTTGTGTTCGAAAATGAGCTTTCTCCTGAAGTGATACATCCTCGCTCACACTTCACGGGTTCCGTTATACTTTTTGTTAATTGTGTGCTCTTACTCTCGTAGTTCTCTCGCACTTTCAAAGTTTTTTTCTGTCATGCACCTTTGTGGAAATGTCATACCTCTGCTCCCAGCCTTCATAATTTGAATTTTAACAACCTGCAACACACAGAAACGTGTTATAAAAGGAGCCAAGTTCAAGTTTTGATGACATTATCAAGTACCTGAAATTCATGTTTCTCACTAGATTCTGTTTCTGTTTCCTTTAATGGAATCAATTTGAAAGTTTTCCTTGTCTTTCATGACAAAAAAAATCATTAAATGTTGTACTAAATGAGTTATTTTGCCGCCTGAATCCATTTTTTCTCGTGATAGTTTTACGATCTTGTTTGTTCATTGCTCCCAAATGTATCAGATTCTTTCAGTGTCATATTTTCCCCCTGGTCGTGCATGTCTTCAAAGGTCTCTCCTGCACTCAAACAGAACTCACCTCTTACCTGGTTATCCATGTGTCCTCTTTTCATCCTCAGACAAATCTGTCCTTTGAGGCTCAAGAGGTCTCCTCTCCTACCAAGAACCAGGTTCAGCCTCAGTGGAGACAGAAGGTGAGGGACGCAGGCCCGCATGTCTTCAAATCTTTTCATATGTTTGACGTTTTAATCTACAGAAGAGCTCATCTGCATCTTACATCTGTCTCTCTGACTTTATAGGCTAAGGGAGTTGAGGATGAGGTGAACGAAGTTGAGGAAATGAATGCAGAGCAGGAGAGGAAAGAGCAAGAGGCTGAACGTGTGGCCAAGAGAGGTGAGTTTACTTTTTACTCTCATTATCTCTGCATCTTTCAACTCAGCCTGTCTGACTTCCTTCCTTTGTGTTTACCACCTGTTAGATCTTGGATCTCCAGAATCAGACGGGAATGACACCACTCACAACAGAGGGCACTCCACTGAAGCTACAACATGCACATATGAAGGTCAGAGCAGCATTAGTTCATATAATAAAAACCAGTTTCATATTTGTTTTTCTCTTAACAGTTTGCTCTGTTTGCCTAACAGAAACCTCCTTTCAGTCCGTGTTGGAGTTTGAAGGTAAGATCAAATCAAGGCTCACTAACAAAAGTTGTGAAAGTCTAAAAGTATTAATGTTTCTTGTCTCGTCCCTCTGCAGCTACACAGAGCTCTGCGCTCTTAGTGGCTCCACATGAGGCGAAGGAGGAGACGCCTGTGGATGAATCAAACACGTTTGACGGAGGTTTCTACAGAGAGCCGTCACCCCCCTCCGCCTGCGCCCTTCCGCCCTGTGGAGACGTCACTGCGGCAGAGAGTGAGCAGGACCTGGGTGTCCTCTGCCAGACCAACACACCCATGTGAGCCTGGTTTGACCACAGATTGTAAGATTATTGGCCTTTGCTATCACTGTCATATTAAATATTCATGGATGTCGTAGAGGGACCAATCTGTATTTAAGGTATTTTCTTTCAAACTAAAAAGGAAAAACGTTTAGTTTCTCTGTAGGGTCCTTTCCGTAATGTTGTCAGACACTTAAAATGACAATCTGAGCCTGTCAGTGGCAAAAATAAGCTTTTAGTGGGGGTAAATAGACAGTGTATAATTTCTTGTAGGGATTACACTACAGCCTTATTCACCACTGCAGTTGCAGCGATCTCTCTCAATCTACGATCATTTTCAAATATTGTTGTCACCATCAAGACGATCAAGGTTAAAAAATACTGAAGTTTCCCTTTAAGTGCTGTCTTTACAGCGCGTTCTTGGTGTTATAATATAAGGACTGAATCAGCCAATAGCAGGCCAATTTAATGATTAAGTCATTGAAATATATATTGAGAGCTCCCTATGATAAAAGTTTTGCTGACAGTGTTAGATTTGAATGTTATGCATATATTTAAATGAGTTTAAGAACAGATAGGAGCACAGAGTAAGAACAGATAATCAGTATAAAGTGATAACTATATATGAAGGTCCTACATATTGTTTATATATAAACCAAACAGATCATTCATTGTTTCTGGATTTCTGAAACAACTTATTATTAATTTTTGCCATGTTAAATTCAATGAAATTATTGTATTTTATAGCCCAGTCAATATAATAAATAATACGCTTGTTTATATTTGGTATAGATGTGTTTTTTATGTGCTAAATTTATCATGATTTGGATAAGTCTCACTCCTCCATGTTGTGTTGATTTTCAAACAGACCTTGTAACTTTTTTATGAACTTGTCATGTTATATTTCAAAGATATCTTTGTTGGACAGTGCAGTCTCTGCCTCTCTTATAATACAGCCATCTGGTGGTGACTCCCACAAGCATTAACTTTTCGAACAGAGCTCTTAAATAATTTCAAAACTGTCTCACTTGGAATAAGAGCAAAATTACCCCTTTTTTGTGCACTAAAGACCAAAGTTCACTCTGAGCGGCTCTACACAGACTGACCGTGATCACAGCAGTAATAACACATTAGTTATTAAATATAATAACTACTATTTGGAGCAGATCCTTACGGGGACTGTCCATACTGTCTGTGTGAAGCTGTATTTGTCCTGTGTGTGTGTGGTGCAGACTGACCTCAGCAGTAGCAGAGCACAGGCGGTCGGTGCGTCCATCCCGTCGGACTCAGGGCTCCAGAAACCCTCTGAGGGCTCTGGCTGCGCGGGAGGACATCAGGCAGGACTACATGGGAGAGAGAGCCAACACAGCTGCTGAGGAGAGCACCCAGACTGAGAAGAGTGAGTGGGAATGTGTTCTCCTTTTTCTTTTCACTTTGTGTTTCTCATTCAGCTTCCTCATCATGTGTTTTCTCCTCCCCACAGAGTCCAAGAACTCACATTCACATCTTTCCAGATCAGAGGACATCACCTCCTCCTCAGACATCACCAAGTCTAATCCTCCTTTCAGCAGCCTGATGCTCATTCACATCAAAGGTCAGAACAGATTTATCTGTGTACACGAGTGTCCTCATGATGATGTCTTTGTGTTCAGGTTTTTATATTAACTAGCGCCTGTGGTGACAGGTAGGCGGCATGTCCAGGTGCGTCTGGTGGAGCCCTCGGTGCGGTCGCTGAACAGTGGAGACTGCTTCCTGCTGGTCACACCGGAGCACTGCATCCTGTGGAGCGGAGAGTTTGCCAATGAGCAGGAGAAAGCCAAGGTACCACTGAGGGCAGTAACATTAAGACAGCATGTTGTTGGCATTAAATACAGGGTGCCAGCGTATAGTTGGTGCCGTGAGATGACAGCACTGCTGCTCTTGATTTGTGCTCTCAGGATATATAATCAGCAGCATAAATGTATGTTAAGATTACTTTCACATCAGTTACTTTCTGATCATTTTGCCGTGTTGGAGGTCTAAAGTTTCAAATGAATAATGCTGTTCTGCTGTGGTATTACAAACCAGTCACTTTGTTTTCCAGGCCTCTGAGCTGGCATCATCCATCCAGAGTCAGAGGGATCTCGGCTGTCAGGCCTCCCAGGTAGTTCACCTGGAGGAGGGGCTGAACTGCGACAGCAGCCTGGCTGCAGACTTCTGGAGCCTTCTAGGAGGACGGACACAATACAGAGGTTAGAGCACAAAATGTCTCCTCTGTTAATTCCTCCCAGAGAAGATTCTTTTAGGGCAATTGATCATTCTGTTGTAAAGGACAGATAATAAAACATGAAGACCCACTTGTTCATTTACACATTTACAATTTAGCTGATGTTTTCTTCTTATGTGAAAAGTCAACAGATGTTGTCACCGTTCAGGGCTCAGCATAAACCTAGAGGGGTCCAGGGGTAGGCTTCTTTTTTCCCATGTATAGCATATGCACTATTTTTCAAGCCATTTGATATTAGAAAATGCTAAAAAACCTCTACATCACTTGGGAAAAACATGATGGTTGCCAAGGAAAAAAAAAATCCTGTAGTAGAGCCTACATCTTATTTTGTGTCTGACTGTCTTCATGAGTCTGAAACCATAACACAACACAGGTTGAGGATGGTTAATCTCTACTAGGCGAAGATTGATGTTACTACTTAAGTTACATAACACAGGTAGGGTAGCAGTTTGCTGTAAACAGCATGACTAATCTTGAAGTAGAGGTGGCTGAATGAATGTTTAGTTGCATTCGAAGTAACTGAATTGAATATTAAGCCAACAGAGGAACATTTACTTAATTATATTAGATTTCTTTAGGAAATAGCATAGTAGGATAAACAAAATCAGCATGTATTAGTATCTGAATCACACAGAGTTGAGGGTATTTTAAAAACCTAAAAGACCGAGAAAACATTTGTGGCTGGAGCCCTGGGTGCTGCCCCCCTGGTGACAACTGGAAGAATCAGATTAAAGGTCTGTTGGATCTGTGCTGCATGGCTTTGTGTTTGTGTCTCCCCACAGGAGCCAGTGCAGAAGAGGAGGATGAGCTCTATGAGCGTGGTGTGGTGGAGTCCAACTGTGTGTACAGGCTGGTGGAGAACAGACTGGTGCCTCATGAACAGGCCTGGGCTTCCATCCCCAGTATCTCCCTGCTGGGCTCCTCTGAGGTCTGTGGTCCCTTCTGAATTCTCTTGATCATTCTTGTTGATTATGCATTTTTAATTTATTTGAGCTCTTTACAAGTCATTTCTAACAGCTGAACGTGTCTCTGTACATACTGTACTGTACTGTACACGTCTCTGTGTGTGCTCCAGGCCCTGGTGTTCGATTTCGGCAGTGAGGTGTACCTGTGGCATGGACAGGATGTTTCCCTCAGCAGGAGGAATATTGCTCTCCAGCTGACTCACCAAGTGTGGGTCGGAGCTTATGACTACAGCAACTGTCGAGTCAATCCACTGGATCCCACGCAGTGTAACCCCAACTCACAGAGGTAAGTTGACACTGCAGGCGGTAAAGCTTTTAGTCCGTACTTCACAACGAAAAATAACAGCACATCAATAATCGCACACATTACAGAAACGGTGGAGTACGGCTGTAAGTATTTACTTCGTATTTTTAACATTACAGTGGGCACAATAAAAGCCATGGATGTAAATCCAAACTAGACACAGTGAGCGTGCAGCATTAAGTTTTCTGTGCATGCAGCAACACCCCACAAGTCTGCAGTGGGTCTTTAAAACCAAAACAAATGGTTTGTGGCAAAACCCCAGCACCACACATCGAGGCGCTGCAGCTTGCAGAAGACAGTTGTTCAGAAATTCAAACAAGCGGACAGAAACCTGCTGAACGTGTTCTTCTACAAACATGAGCGTTAATCTGCTGTAGATCTATAGCAGCCAGATTTCTGTTTGCTTCCATTCAGCCACAAGAGCGAAAATGAGGTCCAGCACTGATGCTGGCTGATAAGGTCTAGCTCACAGACATTACTCCTGTTCCTCCCAGAGGTGCTGGATGGGTTTGAGGTCGGGGCTCTGTGTAGGCCATTGACATGGCTTTGTGCATGTGGTGTTCCCCAAACAGTTGCCACAGAGTTAGAGGCACACTATTGTGAAAATATACTTGTATACCGTAGCATTTAGATTTCTCTTAATTGGAATTAAGGGACCTGGATCAGACCGTGAAAAACAGCCCTGGAGTGACACGTGACATTTCCACATACTGTAGTTTTGGTAAAGATAGATAGAGGCTTAAGCCTAACTATAGGCTAAAGATGAGAGTGTAAGTGAACCACCACATCACCTGGCAATTGAGACAGATGACAATGAAAATAAAGGGGAACTTTGCAGATTTTCAACCAGCTCTGTGGCATCGCACTGTGTGCATATGAACAGGGTTTGGCTTTACCCCGGTGCTGCCAGTGCCTAGACCTCCACTGGACCCAAGCTGTTGCCTAACAATGCAATTCCAGTCGCAAATGGTCTATAGCATTATTTAAGGGCATTATTTACTGTTAGATTCAGTAATTGTTTTCACAGCCTATTAAGTTTTGAGCCTCTAAAGTGTATATTTACTACATTACACTGTCATTATACTCCTTGAAAATGGGTTTCGATCCTCAGTGGACTCTAACTTTTGTCCTCAGTAGGGGAGAGGGGCGTCCCAGCTGGGCGTTGTTCGGTTGTGTCTTAGAGCACAATGAGACGGCTCTGTTCAGGGAGAAGTTCCTTGACTGGACGGGCGGGACTGGAGGCGTGGAGGAAGCTGCTTCAGTGAGCCAAGAGACACAGGTTCATCTCACAGTGTAACATTTAAACGTCACACAACACTGGCTCGTTGACTGATACCACATTTGGAAATATGTTTTTTTTTTAAGTTTCCTTTTTTCTCTTCACAGCCTGTCCCAGTTCAGTCTTCCCAGACCCCATTATCAGACAGCCTGAGCACCTGTGACGCCAAGGCTCTAGTGTCGGGTCAGTTACTGGAAGGGGACGGCCTGGTCCATAATGTGTTGGCTGGGGTTGACGTCCAGAGGGGGCACGGGGTCATTACACTGGAGGAGGGACGTCAGATGGAGCTGAAGACAGTTGCTGTGGACACGTGGCACGTCCAGGAGTTTGATGACAGTGAAATTCCTGTGGAGAGCACCGGGCAGCTTCATGAGGGAGACTCATACGTCATCCGCTGGACGTACTGCATCAACACTGTTGGTCAGTGACATCTATCACATTATCACATGACACTCCAACTGTGGCTCATTGTGTAGTGTTAGTCAGTGTAATTTAATCAGGACAAAAGCATCAAATATAAAAAGGCTGAAATATGAATGTAAACAGATTTGTTCTGCTGTAGATAAGCTGAACAGCCCTGATGAGTGTACCAGAGGTGACGGACAAAAAGAAAACACTGCCTTCTTCCTGTGGCGGGGCCGTCACTCACTGTCAGCGGCCGGGACACTGCTGCTTTCCTGTCCATTGGGATGAACAATCATGAGGAGTCACAGGTAAGCACGTGATTTTCAGAATAGATTATCCACTCCTGTATGTGACTACACTCTAAAGTAATAACACTGGGAAGAACATTTACTCGAGCAGGGAATAAAGTACATCGTTGGTACTTGTTTTGTAAGGGTTTATACTTTTCACATTTTTGATGGAGACTTTTTAATTCACTTGATGACAATAGTAGATGAAGTGCAGTAGAAGGGCAATATTTAAGAATAAATATTTAGAATTTAAATATTTAAAAATAGTGTATATAGTTGTTATTATTCCTTGTTTGATATTATTGTGTGGCTTCTTTATTCAGTATATCATGGGTGAAAGCAGCAGCATTATTTCCATATCTCCATTTATATTATTCCAGCTATTTAAAGAGTCCACTTCCAGATGTGCACTAAACAGCTGAAGCATTAAAAACAACCAATAGATTCATTTCATGCATAATGAGCTCCATTCATCAATATCGCTTGCCTGCAAACCAATATATGTACAATCATGTGTGTGTTCAGTCTTACACAGACATATCCTCATCAATCTACATCCCTTCCAGGACCTTCCATACTATTTTAGCACACTTATAAATATAAACTATTAATGAATTCATTCATGTTCCATTCCTACCTTACTATTACCTTATAGCTTATTATTATGTTTTTTATCCCCCCAACACACACACAAATTCACATAAACATGTGCACCATAGTTCACAAATCTTCCTAAATTAACTGCAACTGCAAGATATAATTATTAGAATTATTATGACTATTATATCACCCATTTATTGGTCTGTTATTTTTATAAAATCACCACTGTTTTATTTCATCCACAAAGAAAAAGTGTACAGAGCCCCTAAAGTCCTGAAAGGTTATTATTTTAACTTGTTCGCACGAAATTATTAAGTTGTTGCACAAGATTTTATATTAATTACCTGTTTGGTACTTCAGCGACTCCATACAACTAAATAGCTGAGGCACCTAAAACACAACATTAAAGGAACCACTTTTACATGGGTACTTTTATTTGAATATCCCTTTTCACCGCAATCATGAAGCTTTTATTTACATGTTTACTGTCATTAATTAGAGAAGTGTGAGGGCTTTTTCCAGTATCAAGTTATAGAAACCAGAATTCTAAGCTGACATTTTCAGTTCCTCTGCAGCAGGACTGTTGTGTTTACTGCCTGTTTGTTGTTTGTCTTGTGTCTGAAGGTGGTGGTACCTCAGGGACAAGAACCTCCTTGTTTCCTGCAGCTTTTCCAGGGAGGCCTGGTTATTCACAAGGGCAAACGAGAGGAGGTCTCGACTAATGCAGGTACTCTACAGTTAGGGCATATTCCTGTCTTCCTGTATCCTTTTTTTGTCATGTGATTTAAATACATTTCCTCATCTCTGTGTGTGACAGCAGAGTGGCGTTTGTTCTGTGTGCGAGGAGAGCTCCCAGAGGAAGGCTCTCTGTTGGAGGTGGATTGCTGCTGTGCAGGTCTGAGGTCCAGGGGCTGTGTTGTGCTGCTCAACAGCCAGCAGGGGGTGCTGTATCTCTGGACTGGCTGTAAAGCTCAGAGCAGCTCTAGAGAGGTCAGCAAGAGGGCAGTGGATCATCTCACCCAAAAGTGAGTCACACACACTGGGTGGGCTTTCAAAGGATCCAGTGATGAGTTTAACACTGAAGGTTGGAAATCATTTTTCAGCTTGTGAACTGTGTGTGTTTATTAGGTGTCCACCAGAGCTGGGTCTCAGTAAAAGCAGCCCTGTGAAGGTGCAGGTAGTGGAAGAAGGTTCAGAGCCTGCAGACTTCTGGACAGCGCTGGGACAAATGGACAGGAAGGCCTATGACTGCATGCTGCAAGGTAGAAAAAAACACTGACTCTGGTTTGCCTCATGGACATTTTCATTTAAATTCGCAGTAAGATAAAAAAAATCTTCTGTCAGATCCAGGAAAGTATAACTTCACACCTCGCCTCTTCCACCTGAGTGCCTCCTCTGGGAGTTTCCAGGCCAAAGAACTGCAGAGTCCAACACGACTGCTGGGGCTCGTGATGGCAATGCCCTTCGTCCAGGAGAGTCTGTACTCCGTACCGCAGCCTGGTGAGAGCGCTCAACGCACACATGCAGCACACAACAAACCTTGTTCTTTTTCTCTGTGATTCAACCCCAGTTTTTTTAAAATCCTTAATAATGGCTTTGGAAAATAAGATTCAATCAAAAATAAAATCAAGACGAAAACAATTTGACTATTTCTTTTTTGAAGAAAATTTTAGAAAATAGCTCTTAAGAAGCAGCTTTAAAGGCTGAAGGCTGATCTTTATTACTGTTTACTGTATGGGCTTTATTATTAGTTAGCAAAATACATGGATTCATACATACATGCATAGTTTACAGATGCTGACATTTTGCTGTAGAGAATTAATTTTGAGCTTGAAGGTTCATTTATCACCTTAGAAACAGCAGTTTGACTGAACATTTTTAGCAGAAGGCCCACTCAATGGAAGCTCTTAAGGGGGGACAGTATACGTGAAAACATTGTCATGCACTGGTGAAGGCTTAAGAGTTTGGGCTTTTTTGTTTCGTGAAATGTGGACGACCAAAATACACATTTAGGTTAATTTTAGTTTATATTTCTGCTCTGGAAATATATGCAGAAAGCACATATTTAATTTGATAAGGCCTAATTTGCATATTTAAATTTATTTTTTTTAGAAAACTTTAATTTTTTTACCCTATTCACCGGTTATGTCTTATTTATTTTGTCTAAAAATGTATGGAATTTTTTTCAATGTATATCTTCAAAGGCGATGTTCTCAAATTGAGTTTTTCCCTCATACTCTGAGCCAAAAATCTTTGTTGTCTTATACATGCCATGTCTTCGTTGTCTCTGCCAGCCTTGTTCCTGCTTGACAACCGTCTGGAGGTCTACCTGTGGCAGAGGGGTCAGCCCGAGCAGACCGAGAGCACGGCTTCGGCCTGGAGCTGCTGGCACGACGAGAGGAGGTGTGCCATGCAGACCGCACTGCAGTACTGCAAAGGTAGGCGGAAGCTGTTTGACGGGAATGGTTTGGAAATCAAAGGGTTGCTGGTTTGTTGAGGTTTTTCTCTGTATCCCAGAGATGAACCCAAGACGCCCACCGCAGGCCTACCTCATATTTGAGGGGTTGGAACCTCTCACCTTCACGAACGTGTTCCCCCGCTGGGAGAGGAGCCTGGGACCCCACACACAGGTACGAATACATCTACTATCTATGCATCAACTGTTCCCTGTTTTGTAGTCTAGATATTATGGCAGTCATAGCCACGTGTCTGTGTCTTTCTCTTGTGTGTCAGGGCGAGACAGGGCGGGTGAAGCTGACCTTGGTGCAGGACGCCCTGGCCCAGCTCATGAAGACCCAGTACCCTCTGGAGGAGCTGCTGAGGAGCCCCTTACCTGACGGAGTGGACCCCCATCGCCTGGAAGTCTACCTGTCTGATCAAGACTTCCAGGTAAACTGAAGGAGCAGTGATGTCTTTCGACCAGCAGGCTGCAGTGTTCGCCATATTTTGTTTTACAAATGAAAACAGATGCTCTCGTGTCTATAATCTGATCCTGAGAGGAAGTTTAGTCTAAATTCTAACATTCATATTCTATTATTTGAATTGATTTTTTCCCCCTCCATAAATAAATCACTACAATTATGTTTCAGACTATTTTGGAAATGAAGAGAGATGAATACGCTTCCCTCCCAGACTGGAAGCAAATTGAACTGAAGAAAAGCAAAGGGCTGCTTTGCTAGACAGCGAAAACAAATGGAGGCTGACTGACGCTCCTGCAGCAGGGACTTCCTCCTCCACTGAGACGGGAAGATGGCAGGGGGGTATTAGCACCGTGGTGCGGCACAAAGGACAGCTCACAACGTGATAAAAAGAGGAAAGAATTTCACTTTTATTTATGTCGAATTAGTATGAGTGTGTGGACTTTTTATCAGACATGGGTTTCTCCGTAGCTATTGTTCAGAGCAAAAAACAAAACACATTTTCCTATGAAACTGTACAAATCAATGAAAGATAAAAGGAAAAGGTGTGTGGGAGTGTGGGAAGACATCAGTAACAAACTGTGAGATAAGGAGGAGAAAACAAAGGAGTGCTTACAAAAAAAGATAAATGCTAATAAACAATGTAAACAAGAAAAAAATAAAAGGCTAACCACTTTCTAAAGGTTTCCTCCTCGATTGATACGGTTCCATCAATACATCTCTGCATGCTCAGAGCTACAGCTGTCTCTTAATCTCACTTAACGGACTCTGCTCATCTTCCTGATTGTCACCAAAATCCTAAAACAAGCGTGTTTGACTCCATAAATCTATGATGTGTATTTACAGTCGTGCGTCATACAATGTACTGCTGTGTTCATTTGTCTGCCAGCCTTGTGTGTACAAAGGTTTGTGCCATGTGTATTGTAGCTTAAGCCCATGTGCTCACTGTGGCTGTGGGTAATGCCTTATTAGGACTCTTTGGGGACTCACTATTAGCTATGCATGAGAGAGCAGGTAGACATGCTCCAATAACATCCTTCTGGCCCAAAACAACACGCTAATCCTGCTTCACCTCGATCGGCACACTGTTCAAAGCAGCCTCCTGACACGACAATGCATAAAGACAAACTGTATCTCTCTCTATAGTGCGTGTACAGTTAACAGCTGATGGTGATGTGCTTAAAATGTTTTGGTCTACTTTGATATTTCTGTAATATCTTTACTCTTAGACAAATGTAGAGAGGAACAGCCGTTACAGTTGAATTTGATGGGAAATTTTTAGCTTTTTTAAAAACATTTTTCGTTGTCAGAATTAAAGTGTTTCTTGACTTACTGTCTGAACCATGCTAGCTGATGCTTTACTGCTTAACGCTAACATGTTCACAGTGACAATTCTAAAATGCTACTGTTAAGCAGGTATAATGTTTACCATTTTCGTTTAGAGCTAGTTAGCATGATAATTAGCGCTAAACACAAATGGCAATGTCATTACTTCTGCAGGTACTTGACATAAATTACTGGTGCTACATGAAAACTGACAACCGCAGTGATGATCATTCATCCTGTCAGGTACATGAATACGCCCATCTGTGCCAAATTTCATGGCAGTCCAAGTTGTTGCAACATTTAAAATGGCGCCATGCCATTGTTCCGATGGCCCCAAATTCTGATGCCCAAAGGCCATTTCTTTACTAGCTCAATGTCCAAAAAACAAACAGCCATTGCTGTGAAGTCCTGTTCCTCTGAAAATGCACACTCCCTGTAGTTAATTTCAAACTCCCAGCAGCAGTTGAGCCAATGATTACGGGTTTTTTCACCAACCTGTTCCTGCTTTTTCAGCAGCTTTTGTGCTACCAAACGTGGATGTTTTGAGCCAAAACATGATCTTTTACTCACCATGACCAAGTGGTTTTTGTGCCTAAACCTAACCACACTGCTGTTGAGAAATGTTACTTTTCAATATCAGCTACAAAATAATGTACAAATGTAACGTATCTGTGGTTTATAGAAATGTACAATGCGAATATTCTTTCTGGCATCTTAACTGCAGGAAGGGTTTAATTTCGGAGAATGGGACTTTGGAGCATGAGCTTTTGTTTTTGGGATAACAGGCTGTTGGAGAAATGGGTTTAGCTCTGTTGGGACATTTTTTAGACTAAAGGGGCTTTGGAATTTTGGGCCATCAGAACAATGAGCAGTACCTCTCTAGGCATGCTGTATGTGGACCTGCTGTTGGCACTAGAGGAACGGCAAGGGATCACCCAAGTCATTAGGATTAATCCTCTAGGCACCATGAACATCTGTCCAAATTTTCGTGCTAATCTATTGAGTAGATACTAAGATATTTCAGTGTGGACCAAAGTGGTGGTTCTCCATCAATAACAGCCTCAGTTAACCATAATACAACCCATCAATGGGCCAAAAGGGCATTACTCAACTGGAAAAAACTCTTACTCTGCTGCTGATGTGGCTAAAACTACTGCTGCTGTTTTGGTTACAACTCACAGACCAGTGATTTCCAACACTGTAAGAGTATCCGAGGGATGTTTTAGAACATCCACAAGTCACGCTGACCACACAAATTGTAATCAAGTCAGGCTGGTCTTCCATTGGTCCACTAAGTTGGAGCCCCTTTGGGTTCACTGGCTAACTGGGTGTTATTTTCCTCAGAATGGATTAGCTGACTAAGCCTCCATGTGACTGTGCAGTGCTGGTGAGATTGGATTTAGGCCCACCGCTGGGTGATGGCGCACTCGAGAAACAAATTTCCCAAGGCCTGTCCCTCGCAGGCAGCAGCAGCTTCCACAGACTAACGCTAAAAAAGATCTATCCTACTCGTATCTGAATGTGTGACATCTACTTTACAGATATTACTCTGTAGATGAAGTGAATGCAAACTAATCTCAAACATTTTTTGGTGCAAATATGATAAAGGAAAAAATTCCAAGGTCTTTTTTTATGTGAGATGTGAAATAAAGGACAGAGTCAAATCCTTGCACCCATCAGCACAGCCTTCAGAAGTGTCCTTATTAAATTGGACTGGATGATGAGTTTGGGAAGTGTGCCTTTTCAACACTGTCTGGCAGATTATGTGCCTGTTAAGTACCATTTGAGTACAGAAGCCCAAGGATAAAATGACACATTTCCAAGCCCTTCATGTCTGTGTCAGAATCTGTCTAGATGGCCTGTTCTCTCTGTGCGTCGGCTCCAGGTATGCATCGATCCGGTTCGGAGGCCAGTGCCGCCTCTCGCAAAACCACCATGTGATCTTCAGCCGCATTGAGCGACTGGTCGATCCAGTCCATACTCCCGGACATGTGACAGGCGTTGCGGGTGACCAGCACCAGGTGGCTGACTGAAAGGAGGAGAGCGGTGGCCCTGAGGAGGAAGAAAAGGACTAATGGGTTCAATTTAACTGGCTTTTTTGGGGTTGCTGCTGGATGAAAAGCACTTATTCACAAAAAGCTTTTTAAAATGAAGGAAATGCAGGCTTAGAATGAGTCTGTTGGGCCGAGCAGGCACAGAAATAACACAGCACAGAAAGGACTGCATAAACTTTGATTTCAATTTGATTAAATGATAAATCATTTAGTTTTCCTGGCTGCATCAATTTGCTGTGACACTACGTATTTATATTACTCTCCTTATCTCTGCATATATCAAAGCTTATTACAAAAAGCACCTTTAAACAAAGGGGCAACAAATGTGATTACCTGGCGTCCAGGAGGATAGGATCCAGTGGAGGGTACATAGATCTGACCACATCGTCCACCCTGCAAAGAGACAAGCCATTGAGGACGTGAGGACGCAGGTTATCCTGAGTCAGTGATATGTTAATACTGAGCCAAGGTGAATTGTGTACGTTACCTCGGGCTGATGCGTTTGGCCACAGTGATGATGTCACTCAGGCTGGCCGGTGCTTTGACCTTTGCTCCTGAACCCATTGTCATGGCAACCAGCTTTTCAGTCAAAGTGTGGCAGATCTGTAGGTGGAGGTATAATGTGTTCGCATCAGGAAATAAAGATATAGACTAAATATGAACCAAAGCAGAAAGCACGAAGTTAGATTACCTTTAGGATTGAGATGCAGTGAGAGACCAGTCCACTGTGAGAGAAACATTCACAGAATTAGTAGAAAGAAGTGCACAGATATTTAAAGGTGGAGCTAATTTTAATTACTTTATATGCTGCAAGCTCGTGAATTTCCCCGTGGGATCAATAAAGTCTTATCTTAACCTATAGTAATACATCATATCTTATTTGTAGATCATATTATGTATAATTAATCTGAATCTTTAAAGTAACTAAAGTGATCAAATAAATGTAATTAAGTAAAAAAAAAAAGTACAATATTCCCCACTGAGATGTAGTGGAGTAAAAGTATACAGCTGCAGAAAATATAAATACTTGAGTTAAGTACAGGTACCAGGAGCATAGTGCCAAATTTTTTATCCTGTGCGCAGACATTCTCTGTGGGCCCCTTTATTCATACACATCTTTTTATTCTAGTTTTTTGGTGGGCCCCTCCTCACATGAACACTCTGTATACTCAGCCCTTTTTCCCTCTAGGTCCTGGTACCTCAAAACTGTATTAAGTACGTAATATGTAGCATGAGGTTATGTAACTTAAACGTCTAAAACTCTCAATATGTCATGCAACAATGGCACCAGTAAGACATACGAGGCGTCCTCAATCCAGTCCTCATTCTCAAGGATGGCCTCAATGTGAGGGTTGGTGATGACCACATCATCCAGCTCCAGCTCAGACGGCTCGCTCTGGGTCTCCATGGCTCCAATCAGATCCACTGTGGGTCTGTAAAACAGGGCAGAGAAAGAAGTGGAAGCAAGGCTGGATTAGCAACCAGGAAGTCACAGTTCAATTACATTTAAACTGGAAGTGGTGAATTGATTAATTTCAAGTTTTTTTTAGGGGGATGTGCACCATTAAAGCAGGTTTAAGTGGTGATACAGGTGCTTAATTTATTGCCCTGTTCTATAAAGGGGTCCTCTGTCTCTGAGCACACGGTGGGGATGTCATGTATATTCTGCAGTGCTTTATGTGAAGTTGGAGGCCACAGAGTATTTAACAAGGTTTGTGACCTTTTGTTAGGAACAATTTAAAATAATACAAGACAGCAAACCTAAAACACAACCTTTTTATTGAACACAACTATCAGAGTGTAAAGGGCATCAATAGGATGGTTGATGGTTCAGGTCCCTGTTTGTTGCATCTTTTGTTCCCTTACTGGCACGTCTCCATTTTTGCCAATCAATAAAGGCATAACACAGCGAAAAATAATTTTAAAAAAAGTAGATAAATAGGTGACACAGCACACAAAACCTGCTGCACAGGTGGCAGGTGAGCAAGCACCAATAAAACCAGTATTTCATCCTTTATAACACATTTTAAGACCTTAAATTCTGATATGTTAAAACTCCTGTCTGATTCAGACTTAGAGGCTTTTGAATTGATTCACTGACTTGGATTCAAAGTGGTGCAGCAGGTCATGAGGGTGGCAGTAGCGATGTCTGCACACCACCACCAGGGCGACGAAGGAGGCCAGGAAAATGGTGGCCAACACCCCAATGGCCACGATCACCACTGTCTCCATGGCGACTCCGGCTCCCACAGTGGCTGCAGGCAGCAACTTGATTCGAGAGGAAGAGAGTCCAATCAGGGTCGGCTGATTGTCCGAGCTCAATTATGGATGGCTGTTCATCTGCGGAGGAGAGAATAATTGGTGGCTTCAGTGTGATTGGGTGACATCAAAGCGGAGAAGTGCGACGTTATGACCGTACTTGAGGGTATTTCTGTGAGAAATTTCCCTGATTTGTTGCAGCACATTGCACCTTTGAGCCAATGGAGAGGACAATACAATCAGCAGTGTTTCCTCTGTTTCTAAATGTGGCACACCCGCAACACACACATAAAACTGATCTTTATCTGAGTACATAAGAAGCTGAAGTGCGCTCGCTCTTTGTTTGCACCTCATACAGCGTAATGAGAGCACAGTGTTTGGTGTACAGAGGCATTTTTTTTTTTGGTGAAATCAGGGCAAACACAACCAATAACTTTAATAACTGAGTGAGATTTCCTGTGTTCTCTCACTTTGATTAGTTGCTCCAGCAAACACACACACACTTCTAAACCTTCAGTCTAAACCTGAACAAAGAACAAACCTCCAAATAAAACTCTCATGAACTTTGACCTCTTACCATCTGATGTTTTCAGTCCCGGCTGAAGTACTTTTGGATTATCTGCAGTTTAATTTAGGTGACATGTTCCCATATTTAGCCTCCTGTGAGAGTGTAAAGTGTACCTGCCCTCTGCCCAGTCTAGTCACTCATTAACCCGTCCCACCCCTCCTGATTACCTACAGTGGATGTGCGTGAAGGCTCTGGAGGAAATCTGTCACTGGCTACCCAGATGGTATTCCAGGTACAGTAGAGTGTAATGGTTTTGTAATGAGACATGACATTAATAAAGCAGAGACACAGTTCTGCGTGCTGTCACAAGCACAAATGACCACCGGGCATCTGAACTTTCAACATTACAACATTGTAAACCTGCATTTTTCCCTGGATGATTATGTGAGATTCAGCCACGGAATGCTGTAATTCTTTAATCAGATTAATTTGTGTTACACTCGCCGTATCATACGGAGCTTTCTCCTGTCTCTCTGCTGCTCCAAAGCTTTTCTGACTCCCTTTTCTTTGTATCTGGAAAGCTTGAAAATCCCTCTGCTAAAATGAGACATAGAAAACTAATCGGAGGTATTTTAGGATACAGAAAAATCCAAAGGACCAAAGCTTTTACCTAAAGCCGAACCAAGATGATTTTACTGCAGAGTGAGAACAAACTGGTTACCTTTAACTCACAAGTAGTGGAAAGTAACTAAGTGCATATACTTAAGTACAACTTCACTTTATACTTTGCCCACAACATTTTAAAGGGAAATATTGTACTTTCCATTAAAAAAACAACTTATAAATAAGATCAAGCAACAATAAAGTAGTTAGAACAGATTTTTTTAAGTGACTGTTGCTGATTATACTAGTGAGTGCAGGAATTTTATTCATAATAAAGTACACTTATACTGTGGTATTACTACTTTTACTGAGGTAGCTTTAAGTATCTGAATACTTTTCCACCACTACAAATACCATACTTTAGACAATAGTTTCCTGGAGAGTATTTACCACAACAAACAAACAAAAAAGCAAGAGAAAAAACCCCACCAAAATAATCTCCTTTGTTGTGTTATCTAAGTGTACAATACAGATGTATAATGATATGACGCACAGAAAAGCTTATTAAAAGGGCTCTGTATCAGAAAGTCCCTGTTCTGCCTGAAAAGATGTGCAGCATGGCGGACATAACCAAAATAAGCAATAGATTAAATATAACATGCACCATTCAATTAAACATTTCACCATCTCCATTATTTCCTTCATTTGCTTGATGTATAGAAACACACACAGGCGCGCGCTCACACTAACGCACACTTTAAGTTTTCTCATTTACAAACACGATACTTAAAGTCAAACTAGGGCCATTTTTGAACTCAATTAGGTAAATAAAGAAGTACTTACCTACACATTTTGTCCTTTAGTTGGCTTCCTTTCAGGAGACAAAATACTTTCCTCGCCGCCACAAAGCTCGCGGAGACGGCGCCGACATCTCCAAATCTGTGCCGTGAGCGCGCAGAAAAGCAGCCGCTGAGCTGCGCGCTCACGTGTGACTGATGATCACCTTCCGCCGCGCGCCCCCGCTGCTTCATCTGCGCGCGGGCAAGACGCACGCGCCTCTCGAGGTGGTGCTGAAAGCGCGCGCCCGCTGCCATGTTTTGTTAATGCTTGGGAAACATAACAGTGTTGCGAATGTGACACACGAGTGGATACAGTGACGCTAGGTGGCGTGCGGCAACCGCCATATTGGTTGGGTCTGACACATGAGAGGAGGTAAAGCCAAGTCTGTCAGCTGTAATGTTTCTGAAGCTGCACGTGCAGTCGTTTGTTTAATTTGGGTGCAAAATTAGCAAACAGATGCTAATGCTAAATGTGTGGTGCGCACTCCTGCTACCGATGTTGGAAGATGGACTCGAGAGCTTTAAGTCAACGTAGCATCACTGCATTTAAAATTTCACTTCAAAGTTAAGGCGTTTTAATAGCAACGATTACTCTTTTATCAGTGATGGAGGAAGTATTCAAATCCTTACTTAAGTAAAAGTACTAATACCACGCTGTATACACACTGTTACTAGTAAAAACCCAGCATTGAAAATGTTACCTAAGTAAAAGAATGCAAATACAATCAGGAAAATGGATGTAAGTATTAAAAGCAAAGGTTTAAATCAATTTAATACATAAGAATAATTTTAATGAAAGCAGTGTCATCATTTTGGAGAAGCTGGAACCATGAAATGTTTTTTTTTATTTTTTTTTTATTAATTAATCTTTATTTAAGGAGGAAGTCCCACAAGAGAGACCTGGCCAAGGCAGCAGCCACTCAAATCACATTACAATGCGACAAATACAACATATGATACAAAAATCCACAGTAAAACAGAAACCATTCAAACATCGTGGCCTCTCAAGACAAACAAGCACATATCTCTGTCACCACATTCTTTATGACGCCCTTAAATTCATCAGTGGATGTAAGTGTTTTTAGATCTTTTTGGAGATTGTTCCATGTCAGTGGTGCACAGTAGGAAAATGCAGTTTCCCCCAGATCTGTTAAAATCCTGGATATGTTTAAAAGCAACCACCTGGAGGAGCTTAGCTGGTAACCACCAGAGCTGACACACAGAAGGGTGCAGAGGTAGGCTGGCACCAATTTTATAGATAAAAATATACCAGTTCTGTTGTCTGCGAATGATCAGTGACGTCCAACCTACCAAATCATAAAGAATGCAGTGATGAGTAAGTGACTTTGCATTTGTAATAAAACATAGAGATGCATGGTACACTGAATCAAGGCTACGTAATATATAATATTTGCATGAAAAAAAAAAGACTTAAACAATCAGCAAAATAGTTGCCAATTAATGTTGTAATCAATCGACTTGTAATTTCAGTTGGACATATGTATATGTTCATATGTTTTGTGTTCAAAAATCTTTTTTTCTAAATGAACTAGTAACTAAAATTAATAATATTTGTAGTGGAGTAAAAAGCACAGTATTTCCCTCTGAAGTGTACTGAAGCAGTACCTCACACTTAAGAACTGTACTTGTAAATATACTTAGTTATGTTCCAACACTGACTTTTATACACTATATATCTACTACTGGAATATTATTACTGATGCTTCAACAAGTGAGCAGCATTTTGATGTTGCAGCTTGTGGAGATGGACACTATCGTATTTTGTAAGTCAATCATACTGAAATGTTTGAACCTACATTTCCATGACAACAGGGCAAATTACATCTGCTAATGATGACATGATCAAAAGCCCCAGAACAGCGACTAAATGAATCTTGAGCCAAGAGTGTTTTGCCAACTAGCTATATTCCTCTAGGAAACCCAAACTAGAAAGGGATAGATATGAAAAGAAGTCAATGTGATTTGGTTGACATGCAATTGGTGTTTCAATATGTCTAATCAACCTGCTGTCAATATGATGTTCCTTCAACGTTACAGAGCTTTGAGCCATCTGTCCACAAATGGATGAGCTGCTGAGGGCTGCCTGCCATCACTTACATGCAGGAGAATTTACAGTACAAAGGGAGGTATGCCCACCTTTTCTCCTCCGCGTACACTACTGTGCATCAACTCATTCAAGATTAAAGCATGTCAGAGTGTAAAGCTACAACATTAGCTTTGTTGTTGTAGTTAATCCATCTCTGTTACACCACAGTTTGGTGCCTTTCCTCATACATTAATGCCCTCCATTCACTTTTCCCTGTGTGTTCCACTTTGCTGGAGCACATACCATACCACCAGCAGTGATAATTATCCCCTCTTCAACTGAATCCAGCATAAAAGCAGGGTATCTCACGCAGAGCCTGCAGAAGGTGGTTAATGTCTGAGCAGACCTGTCAATCACAGCCAAGCATCATTAGGTATATCTGTGCAGCGTTCTGGTACAGACGCTCGGTCTTTGAAGTTTTTACTCGGCACGAATGGATCCCAGACTTAAAGATATATTTAGTTATTTAACAATGTCAGCTCGGATTGAGAACAGGAGTTAAGATTCGCATAGTTTCACTGAAACACCTTTTCATCTCAACATCATGACCACCATCATAAAAAAAAAAAAACCTCAGTATGTTTGGCTCACACAAACATTCAACTTTCATCCACCTTGCCTGAGGGTAGTTAGTTATCTTTCCACTCGTGTGGAAACTCTCATCCAAGGAAACTTTACTGAGTCTGCTGGTGTCTGCTCACCCAAGTGGCTCTTATTGTTCTTTAATGGCCAGCGAGCTTCGCAGTGGCACCAGATAACGAGCAGGTGAGTGTTATCCAGTAGCTGTATTGAGCTGCAGCAGCGCTAATCAGCTGGTAACAGTCGATTCCTCCTGAGAGCCAACCTGCCAAGCCGTAATTGAACTATTAACTGTCTGTGATGGCACTGAGGTCGCCGTCAGGAGACCAGCAGCTGTGTAGAAATGTCTTAACTTTATTTAGTGCACTGAGTTTACAGAAATTATTTATTTATTTATTTTTTAAATTTGTGGTAGATTGGTTTGTTTTTCCTTTATTAGCGAGGTTTTAAAAAAAATAGTAGCCTACTGTAAATCAGCCAATTATACCCGGGTCATGAAAGCTTTTAGGTTCACAAAGTGTTTTTCCACAGAGAAATCCTCTGACACAGGAAGTGATGCATATGACACTTCTGGCAGCAGAAATTGTTTGGATCAGCAATTGTAAGAATCTGATAATTAGCATGAATGAACAGATAAAACCGCTGGGAAATGCAGAGGAGAAACCTCAAAATGAAACACGTTACGCACCAGAGCTCTCTCTCAAACACAGACAAGGAGAGAGACATGATAATAATAAAATAGATGAAATAAAAATTCTGGCTCTGTTGCATCTCCTCAGGACTTTATTGTTGTCAGAGATAAGAATGAATACAAATTTAATACCTCATAAAAGAGATTGTTATCATTATTATTGTTAAGGTCCGTAAAAATATTCTAAATATAGTGTACACTGGCTAAAATATGTTTTGCTGCTGCCACCATTCACAGCCACCAGACTGATTTGACAGAAACAGTAATTTTACCTTGTGGAACACAGCAAGGAGTTGGTGGTCTACCCCTGCCTCAATTGTTTTGTTTGTTTGCGTTTTTGTGTTACTTTTGGAGCTGAACAAACATGACATCCACAGCGGTACACTGTACTGTTTCGCTTCTGTGGTGGTACTCCGACCTGCTTCTCCAGACGAGGAGCATTTTATGACGCTCCGAGCAACTGTCATAGTGTAAAGAGTGAGAAAGTCTGCATGGTGTTGTGGGAGGGGTGATAAATTGGTCAAACAAACTCTGGACTTTTGCCTCAGAGACAGCTGACTCTGTTTCCTGTGGGACACCATAAGTCAGAATCCAGTTATGTTGAAATGCATGAAATTTGATGCAAAATGTTTTAAAATCACTACATAGTCTTGCCACTGAGTGGCAGTATTATGTAAATTACTGTGTTCCTTGAAACATTTATTTGTAAATGAAGAAGAAGCCAGTCGTCCTCTGGCTCAGAAACAGGTGGAGTTTTCTGAAGTTATCTTTGATGTTACTCCATGTTTATTGCAGGTTTACAGAAGCAGACATTAGTGTGTTGGCAGGTTTGCCATAATTGGAGCCAATGGATTGTATCGTAACAGAAATCTCCACCTGTTGTCTCCTCCAGAACCTGTGATAGACAAACTGGTGCACCAGCTGCTGGGAGCTGCAGTCGACAGGAGGTAGTAAATGATGCATGGTTTCCCTACAATTCCACTTTATTTTATTTCTCATTATCCCAGGCATGCTCCACACAGTGCGGATGGATTCATTACAGACGGAGTTCGTCAATGTCTGTGTAGCTTTGCTTTTAAAAACTAAATGAAACAGAAAAAGGATTGATGATTTTTCTTAGTCATTGAAATATAGATTGCTGGTGCTTTGGAGTGTCTGCCTTTGACTGATAGATGAGGAATGAGGAAGTGGGTTTGTTTGCAGTCCCCGTGGCCTTTCATGACATCTGTGGCCCTGTGCAGCTCTGCAGGCGGCAGGGGAGTTTACACATTAAGTGTGTGTGTGTGTGTGTGTGTGTGTGTGTGTGGCGCGGGGGTCTTTCTTTAACAGATGGCTGAAGATGGCCTTTGAGAAGCTGTGGATCTGGAGCAGCACTCTGATGATTTATCTTTTTCTCGCTGTTTCTTAATCAGAAACAGTGGGAAACATTCTTCACTGTCGGTGCTTGACAGCAGTCTTTGTGTTCGACGCCTGTTGTTGACGGAGTGGCAGGCCACACAAATGTAGTATTTCCCTCAGCCTGCCTGGCAGGTGTGGTTGTTTAAGCGGAAAATCAATCAACTTTGGCAATTTCTTGCTATGTTCTTTCACATTATTTTGAGGACTAGGATTCTGATTAAATTGGATGCCTTTATAAACAGCCACCTATTAAAGCCACATTCTCAGCCTTCAGGTGTAATCAAGGGTTTTTCTTACCTTCATTCCCTCCCCCATATTTCCCTGCATGTGTTGATGCTTGACTTCAAATGAGAGCATGTTTGTTCGAAAATAAAAATGTAGAAACTGTGACTCCTCTGGTAGTATATTGGAAAATGTTAGCGGCCAGTTTGCAGGGAGAATTGTTGTTGAAGCCCATATACCCCCTATTGTATTCTCTGTACCCATCTTATGTGTTTTGCGGGGGTGGTAATGCTTCCAAGATTTGAAAAAAACAAAACAAAATGATGTTTTGTTGTCTCTGTTTTATCAGCACTCTGAAGCTGGAGGCAAACCATGACAACACCATCTGTATCAGAAGTACACAGACAACTCATGAATGCTGGTGAAGAGGCTTTACCTTTACCTTCTTTTAAAATGTGTGGTTCAAGTCAAAGATAAGATAAAAGTACAAACCTCAATAAAAACAACAAACAAATCTTGTGCATATGCTCAGTTCTGAGGTTTTTTTGTAGACCTAAACCACCCGAAGTGGTCTGAGAGTGTTATTTTTGTTGCTCGTTAAATGTAGATTGATCTGAGTGCTGTACGTTCAAAGCTTCCCCCGTTTCCTTTGTGCTTTACATGTACAATTTTACACCTTGTGGTTTGTCCGGTTTGTCACACATCGATTTCCTGCAGCTGAATGAGCACACATGGCTCGAAACAAATGTCAGCATGGCTGCCACAGATGGCTGTGCTATTATTAATCAATTTCTTAATAATCCAATAAGAAATGATTAAAGTGTAGTGAGGGTTGAGGGATGTGTGGTGGCCGGAGAGAGCTGGAGAATGTGGCTGGGGAGAAAATTTGGCTGTCTCTTAGCCTGTGGCTACTGTGACCTGGATCCAAATAGCATCAGAAATGGCAAAAATGGATGGGTAGATGAACTGCAGAATGCCTTGCAGAAAAGTGATAGTTCTTTACAAAAGGAACCTTCTTCTACAGAAAAGACGTTTGAGAGGTTCGTTCTGAGTGAAAGAATATTTATTTACATGTGCACATAAGTATGAGAAATGGGTCTTTGGTGATTAGACCCCATTGTGATGTCATCTATTCCAGGAGGGTGATAATGATGCGGTAGATCACGGAACCCCCCCCCCGATGGTGGTAATAGTGGTGATGAGATGAGATGAAGAGGGAGCTGAGGATCTGGATGAGAAGAGGAATGGGCTTTTGATGAGCTCGTCCTGGGTTCTGGATAAGGTGACTGGAGGTGAATGGGATGGAGGAGGGTGCGACGATTCTGACTATAATGAAAGCTGACAGGAGCAGAACAGATTTAAAGTTTGGCAGCGGCAACATGATTGGCTGAAGGAGATCTTGACAAAGTTTAATTAGATGAATATAGCGTAAAGAAAGTCTTCCTGATTGAACTTAGCCTGAGCTTCATTTGAAATGTCTTACAACATTAGGATTTCACATGGTTTTGAGGTTGACATGATGCTGTTTTGCAGACGTTGGGTTTTGGTCCCCATAACTCACAGCTAAATGTCATATTTGCATGTCAAGATGATGTTTGCATGAGACATTTGGGGGATGCTGGATTTTGGTTACCTAACAACACAACTTATAACCAATAAAATGTCAACATCATTTCTAGTCAGATCAGATCAGATACACTGATGTGATTGGTGCAGCTTGGCTCCAACTGCATGGGTAATGAGCATCATTACTGATTGCCAGAGTGACTCGCTGAGCAAATTCAATTTGTGCTCTTGCGAGAACTCTGGATTTCCAGGGTAATTAGATGTTGTCCTGACATCAAATTTTGGTCACCTGATGTCACAACCTAAATTCAACCAAATATCAATGTCTAACAATAACCTTGCCAACTGAGAAGACTTTTTTTGGATCCCAAAAATAGTTAGTTAACCCATATCTCTTAACTTTCCCCTTAAAATGTGTTAATAGCTAATAGCTAAATACAGTTACGGTAAATATAAATATTATAATTCCCATATTTGATGATCACCCCTAGTTTTTGTCATAATAAAAGAGCTACTCATTTTCCTCCGAGCTGACAGTGCGCAGTCCCTCCTAGATGTTTCAATGTTGTGATTGCAGCAATGGATGCAAATTGAGCCAATCCCTGTGTATTCTGGGCAACCTTGCAATTTTGTCCAGTCGCCGCAACTTTACCGTAAATTTTACAGTTTAAAACAGGTAAAATCTCATTTCATTGTAGAGCCGCATGTAGCGTATTTATTTGCTCAGCCTTTCTCTGTTTATCGTGAGTCTGCTGCTGTGAGGCTGGAGCTCTTTGTATGAAGTCCCAGACACACAGTGACAGGGCTAACTGTTAGCATCATAAAGCTAACATTAACCAAGAGTTATTTACAGGTTTAATGATAGTGGAGCCGTTTTGCTGTCAGTGTGACAGTAATGGCTTGGTGCTAGATGTAACTGCTGCTGTGGTCTTTCTGCCTAGGTGGCAAAATATGACAAGTAGTGCTGAGATCTTGTTGTCCTGTATTAGCTTGTGCTAACTAGGCAGAAAGAGCAGGAGAAGAGCCTCTCTGTCACAACTGAACCTGAACGTGAACCCAAATGCACAACTCAGAGACGGATTAAAGTGCAAATAAACAATCTTTAATTTCAAAGTAACAAAGGAAAATCGCTCTTACAGAGGAAAATCAAAAACCAAATCAGATTAACAAAAAATCACTCTTGCGAGGAAAACAACAAGGTTCGAGGAAAATGCTAGATAAAGTATCAAATTAACATAAAACTAAACAATGGCAAAAGCCGAGCAAAGTATCAAAAGAATACATAACCTGACACACCATAAATGGGACATGGAGGACCTTGACTTGACGAGACAAGACGAACTGGCACAGGACAAAGGGAAACACAGACTATATATACCCACACACACACGGTAATGGGAAACAGGTGGACACAATCAGGGCAGGGCAGACAATCAGACCGGTGGGAACACACGAGGGGAAAGGGCAAGTTACCTGAAACGAGAGGAGAGTTGGATGTCAAAATAAAACAGGAAGCCACGAGACAACATAGACACAAGACAGAACTAAAAATAACTAACTTAACTTCTTGGACATGACACTCTCAGTGGGACAATCCTTCAACACTGCATCAATAGGCAACAGCTGATTGTGGCCCCCAGCCCCCAACCGTCACGACTAGATTCTCATTCGATGGGAAACACTGACTGCTCATAATAGTGCACTCTGCCTTGGCACTTCCATTCCATAAATACGCCTATAAACATTGCAACATGCATCACATTTTTAGAAAAGCTGCCGTGAAATCAGCCATTTCAGGCCACAGCAATCACTAAAACAGCCAGCAAAATCCTTTTTTTTAGTGACCAACAGCACCCATTTTGCTGTTGGTCACTACAGGAAAATCTTAAAATGTCAAACATTGTAGCTGATAGGCCACCAGAGGATGCCAAGACTTTTTGGCACACAAATGCTTTGGTACTAGAAACAGAAGAAACAAATAACAATGAAGACTGCTGTTACAATCTGAGGATCTGTCCATTGATTGTGTCTTCATTTCTGCTCACCCCTTGACCAAAGAGTGCATTGAAAAGCTTTGCCTGGGTGCAGGGGGGAGGTGAAGACATCTAGGGCACAAATAATTCAAATTTGATAAAAATTGCAATATGGCCAAGTGAAATTACCAAGGAGCAGGTACAGTGTGTCACAACATACTGTTATTAATGAAGCGTTGTGGTGCCTCAGAGATTCCCATTCATATTCCAGATGTAAGGGAACCTGCTTGTTTAGTACAGACCTCAGCAAAAATCACATCTTTACCTTTTATTTATTTATTTGTTACTGAATATGAAATGCAAAAATTACCATTCCCACTGAAATTGTGACTCATATCACACAGTAACAATATCTGTCAAAAAAATTTCAATATTTTTTGCATATTGTGCAGCCTTGAAGACATTGTTCTAAGTCTCTCTTACTGAATGCACAGTATATCTGATGGCTGTGGTTGAAAGGACCTCCTATGCTGAGAATATGAATAGATTCAATACTCATTCATTGTGAGTTTGCCGCATATGGCAGCAGTACAGCGAGCAGAAATGTGTTGTATGATCATATCTTTAAGAAGCTCATGACGTAAACTCTGAATGGGAAGAACTGAATCACTGGCATATTTCATAAATGAATGAGTATGAATAGATCAGCCAGTGAATACACTTTATGATGCCCTCTGTATATGCAGAATATTTCAAAGTCTAAGTGCCACTTCTCATAAAGTTCGCTTTTAATGACCCTGTTTTATAAAACCTGGGCTGCACATATAAGGTTCTCCGGCCTAAAAGCCAATTTTCTGTGAAGAGCGACTTAAATCTCTCTTGACTTCAGGAAAAAAAGAGTCCAAAAGCAAAACTAGAGAGTTTCTGAATGTACCCAGCTTTACCCCAGGGATCTCCAATCCCCGCAGCTCCAAAGGCTTACATGACTTCCTATTTTATAAGCAGCTGAGCAGGAATTGCGGGAAGCTCTCTGCAACTGAAGATGATACAATGGAGCTGGGTGGGGTGGGCTCAGATAAATGGTGGGGGGGACTCAGTGGAGTATAGGACATATAAATGTCCTTGAGAATCAAAGAATCCAGTAGGCTTTTAGCCAAACAGCTCTGCTTCTTTATTTTGCTCATCCTAGTCTCTTCGGTGCGGCTGAAATCCATTTCTTGGCAGGCAAAAAGAGAAACACAGCAAACATTTTTCTTTTGTTGCTTTTGCTGCAGATTAAAGGATGGTGTGGGATAGTACAGCATCCGAGTATATGCGTGCATATTTGTGGATTGTGCGTATAGTTTTTTTTTAGCAAGACAATCATCTGAATTGCACAAAAGACAATTTTTGGGTTTGTCATGTCTTATATAAATACATTTTAGTGATAATGTGGTTATATTCCCCTAATATTCCATCAAATCTCTAGAAATTAAGTAAGTAATCAGAGTGACTGACCATGTGTGTGATATTTTTGTACACTTGGATGATGGGTTGGATGATATATGACAGTATACACCCTGCAATGATAGAAGTGTGTCCAACAGTAATAATACACAATAATCAAATGTGATGAAGGACGGTATTTTAAACCATTTCTTAACTAAATCAGAGTTTTTCCACTACTGATACCAGTATTGGAAAAGCCTCGATACTGGTATATATGTTGGAACAACTCTCGAAAACTCTTGGAAAAGCCCCCAATACTGCCTAAAATGCTTGATTGGGTATTGGCCGAGTACGCAAGTCTATACACCAGTGTGATACCACATAATATGTTAATTAACTTCGGAACCGGAACCTACACAGCAAGTTGTGCTGTGCGTATTGATATCTGGTAAATAGTGGACCGCTAACTGTTTGCAAAATGTCAGAAATTTGTTGATATTTTACACAAATGAAATCAATTTTTTTTTACATTCATTCTTTCAATGTATTGGTTCATCTTTTACAGAGGGTTTAACCTGACCAATGCCATATGACAATGATATCATCATTTTACAGCCATACAAGGTTTGTAGTATACAGCTGATATTTATTTATTTATTTTCTTTAACACAGTGGTATGGGATCTACTTGGTATCAACTGTTACCCAAAGTCAGGTATCAGAGTTGGTACTGGGAAGGAAAAATAGTATCAGAACATTTCTTAATTGAACTTACAGAACAATTACTGTATAGTGATGCCATTGCCATATTTTAAAATTACATATAATGTTGTAATAGATCTTGACCATATTGACCACCCTGAATTTAAGAATAGCCAATTGCTTTTATTTGATAATATCAGCCAATTAGATTGTCCCTATATTATTGACCTATATTCCCTCACAAGCAGGCCTTAAGCTCTGTTTCCTTGACAGACTTAACCAACAGAATACAGCTTACATACAAGATCATTTCCTGTCAGAATCGGTTTCTTTGAATTAGCACTTGATCTTATTGACTCAATGAAGCCTCCCTTCAACCTTATCATGGGGCCACACTGTGCGTGTGAGCCAGAGGCAAGACTGTCAAGATCTAGTTTTGAGTCTAAACTAAGAGACCACAGCTCTGGAATATCCTACATGTTCTTTCATTAAAGGCAGAGAAATTATAGAGTGAAGTCACCCTGAAAATGAACTTTTGTTCAGCGTCATACGGAGCCTCTGGCTGTTTTTGAGCCGTCCATGTGATCCACCTCTGTGCTTTGTTCCTTCTGAGTTCACATGAGCATGCTGGCTCGCAGGCAGAAGTCATTTTTTTTTGTATGTTAACAAACCCATTTGACATTCTCCTACTGTTTTTGCTGATTAGCAAATTAATGTTATGATTCCTCTGTAAATTTTTCATGTTTCAACTCCTCCAGAAGTTTTATTTTGCCTTTTTGTTCGACCAAGTAGCTTACCTGGAAACTGACACAGAGAACAAATGAATATTCTCCACCTCCATTTGTAGACTCTCCTCTGTTTGCACAAGAAATTTCTCCTTGCCTTCCTACTGTATTTTTCCATCCACTCATCACTGCTGAAGATACAGCCTCTATTTTCTATGCCTTCCAACATTTCTAATTTAATTTAATTGAATCAAATTTGATTTAAGGGATTACTCCGCTCTCGATTTCTTATCGCTGCTCCAGCTGAGAAATTGCTTCCTCCTTAGCGCCTAATCTTTAAGCAATTTCTTGCTTCCCAAAAGCTGAAGTGAGAGGGAGAAGATGTAAGAAAGCTGACACTTTTATCTTTGTCACAGGTAAATTGATAGATCCAGTGCTGCAATGAAGCATTTCATACAGAAGGGTGGAGATGATGGCCCCGTCATGCAGATGGCTCAATTAGACTGAGTCAACACTACACAGAGAGGAGGCACCCTCGTCTTTAAAAGTGATCTCCAGACTGGATATTTCAGGAAGTCAGAGGGCAAAGTAATTATAGCCACAATTTATCTGACTCAATAAACTTCAGTGTTGCGAAAGGTCAAGGGCTAAGAAGAAAATGGTCAAGAGGAAATACAGTTGTACTAAGAAATCAGGCCAGTATGCTTCTTCATAAGCACCCCCTCCCTCCATTACCTTTCAGATGTCAGATTATGTCTGATTTAAAAACAGTGTTTCATGTGAGGCTGTGCCTTGTGTCCTGTGCCACACAGAGTGTTGTGTACCTGATGCACGTTCTTGTCCGCTCGGATTGTGTTGTCTTGTCACTTGTTGGATAAGCTAACAAAACCAAAACCTAAATGTTGTTTATTAACCTAATCGTTACCTTTATCCCAAGATTAAACATACAGGAGACCTCGCATCTGACTGTAACTCCAAACAGAGAAGATTTTTTATGTTTTTGGGATTATTGATTCACAAAGATATATTCAGATTTTTGCTCCTTGTTCTGCAGGCATGGCTGCAACCACGACAAATGTTAGACTTATGTGGAGATATTCAGATGACTTTTACCTGACTGCTGATAGTTTCACAAATTGACCATTATAATCCATCCATGCATTTTCATAAACGCTTACCCAATTGAGGGTCGCGGAGGGGCTGGAGACTGTCCCAGCTGACAGTGGGCAAGAGGCAGGGTTTCAGAGTCACCAATTAACCTATCCCCAACCTGCATGTCTCTGGACTGTGGGAGAAAGCCAGAGTACCCAGAGAAAACACCAGCGTGGGTTTTCTCTGGGTACCCACGGGGCGAACATGCAAACTCTGCACAGAAGGGCTCCCTCCTTGGATTGAACCTGGAACCCTCTTGCTGTGAGGCGACACCACTACACCACCGTGCTGCAGAACATTATAATGTTATACTGAAAAAATGTACAACCAAATGTATTGATATCTAGTTAAAATTTTGTCCAACCACAAAAATCTACTCAGATAATGTATTGTCTTGCATCAGTAACATATGTTAGAGGTGCTCTGGGCATGTCCACCTAGTGGATGCCACAGGGCAAACCCAGAACACCCTGGAGGGATTATTTATCTTGTCTGGCCTGGGAACACCTCAGAGTCCCCCAGGAGGAGCTGGAAAGCATTACTGGGGAGAGGGACGTCTGGAATACTTTGCTATCCCCCGTGACCCTGCTTCTAGTCTAGCTTGTCTAATTTAAAGTGTCAGAAATAAATTTAGTCCGTACTTTGCCAATGAGTCCAATGGCTTTTTTTGTTCTGCATTCTTAGAAAATGTGCACACAGGTTATTGTATAAAGTATGAACGTGCACTGAGAGCACGGGCTGAGACAGAACTGTCATGGAGCTGGCTGAAGCATGCACTGCTGTGTCCTGCGAGACCACGCCCATTAGTCAGCTGTGTGGAGGTTTTTCACTCCTCTCTCTAGTGCTCTTTTTTCTTTTGGTGTACAAGTGTACGAGACTAGTTGTGTTTGAGCATAATCTGACCCTTTTAATCAAGCGTAGCATTTTTAATTCAACGTAACAACATTACCCCATGTTTGATATTTATGCAGGTAAGATAGTTAGAGAGCTTGCTGACATTTTGAGATGTCGTGTGATAAATCAATAAAATAAGTCATTGACTTTTATATTTTTTTATTTATCTTTTGACAAGAGAATTTGAGAGTAAAAATAGTTTCTTTGGCTCTGGTCAATTGAGATTTATCACCAAACTTAATCTAATTTCTGCTGTAGGAGTCAGTCTGTCTTCGTGTAAATGTTTGTGTAACTAAAATTGCAATCTGCCATCTGCTTAGTGAGGGAAGACAGTGCTGAAAATGTGTCTATATGTATCCTGGTGGCTCAGTTAGCACCGTGTACCCAAATCGGCCTGGAGCTTTTGTCGCATGGCAACTCCCCACTCTGTGTGTGTGTGTGTGTGTGTGTTTTTTCCCTCGTGGATGTGGCTGTCGTAGAAACAGTAGTGCTACATTGTTTTGTAATGGCGCTGGTGGACCGTTCCAGTCAGCTGTGTTCCTGATGAGGATTAATGTCCTGAATGACCTCAATGTTTTGTAAAATGATTAAAATCAATGACAGCCATGACCACTGTGGAGACGTTCTGGTTGACTCGCTATCAAACGTCCTAATCAACCATGTCAGGTCAGTCAATCCTGCGTAGAGGACACGCTGCCACCATAGACACCCCCTAATGTCTTTAATCAGATTCTATTACCGGACAGACCTGCCCAGGTTACATCGCTCTGTTCTCGGTCAGCTGCTTCAACCGAAGCCAAAGTGGAGCTCGGTTGAGGTGAAAGGCTGCTTGACAAGACGCCTGGGTAGAAGCAGTGTGTGTGTACCAAAAAAAACCTCACTCCGCAGCGCTGATGAAATCCACTCTGTGGTGTATTGATCTGGCCTGCGGTTTGATTGATGCTGTCTTTAAAAATTCATTAGTTTGAGGCATGTGGGAGCTGCAGGGCGGCAGGCGCTCCTGTAGGGCACATTTGTCTATGTTTACAGAACCAGCAACGTTCAGTCAGCAGCAGAATAGAGGCCTGACAGGGACACCCAGGGCCCAATGAGGCACACTGTCACTGTACCAGATGCACAAAAACACATGCACAATCCAGAAAGGTTAAAAAAGTAGCTAATATTTTGCATGTTTTATGCACATACATATATATCTGTTGTTATTATTGATTGCCTGGTATGGACCACCTCATCTTTTCTTTGTGCATATTGCAGACTGTAACAGGGCCTCTTGTTCTGCCTCAGCACCACAAATCCTTCATCTGAGCAGATGTAAAATATATACACTTCATTTAGAAGCGGCGGTTGTTCAATTATCCACCTGAATCCCGGGTCATTAATCAGCTGGAGGGGGATTTTATGGGATACTATTAATAATGTATTGTGGCCAAAAAGTCTGTTTTATATTAAACATTTTTCATATTTTCAAATAATCACAGGATCTTTTCAAAAGGGAGAAAACACCATGAAAATTTTCATCTTCTATCTAAACTTTGTTGTAGCAAAACTTTTTTAATTAGCTGTGGGAAGTGACAAACACTCTCAAGGGCTATAGAGCAGGAGCCCTTTCTTCAGACATGTTTATGAGGCACCAAGAAACAACATTCAGGAACAGAGTGTGCTGAGCTGAGCATCGGCCTTGATGCTTCTTCATTTAGGGCTAATTTTTTCCTGCATAATTCTCTGTCTTTTACTAATTTTACAAATTAGCAGACAAGAAATTTGTACTCTGAGTGCAACGTCATGTCAGGCCATAGAATGTGAAATGGCTTGTAACGTCACAGTATGTGTTAATTGTGTTAACGAAATCTATGTCTGTTGGTGTGTTCCATTCACAGTAAAAAGTCAGATTTTCCAAGTTCCCCACTGGAAATTTAACTGGAGCACCAGCTGAAGTTGGAATTACAGCTTGGAAGGTCAAAGGAACCTCACCAACCCCAAAGTCAAAATCCAAGACAGGGCTCCAGACTAACTTTTTCCACTAGGAGCACCAGCGCTCCTTACTGAAAATTTTAGGAGCGCCAGCACAAAATTTAGGAGCACTATCTATATCGACACAACATGTTCATAATTTTGTAGAGATTAACTGCATTACATATAATTTAGCAATAAACACAGACAGCCCTGCAGGGTTCAACGCTAAGGTTTTTTTTCACTTGCCCGAAGTCAGTTTTTACTTGCCCTATAAAAATTGTTTAATTTAAGTGGCTATCAAATAACAAAGACTGCAGTTATTTTTATGTTATGTAATCTTTATTCACACTGTATTGTTCTCTCTATAATTTTGTGCCCTACTTGAGCCATGCCCACCTCTATTTATTTTCCCCCCTCTCTCCAGTTCTGCTGTATTAACACCGGGTTTAATATATTTTGCTTCCATCTCTGCCCTGCTCTAATCTACTTCAACGCTACTTAGCTCTCTCTCTGCTCTACCAGTAGACTATCACATCCACCTGCTGCACAAAACGCACACAGCAGTGTTTCCCCTAGGATGGAGTTTTAGCAGCAGAGGTGAAGCACACACATGAAAAATAATTTTCACATGCGTGAAACTCTTTTGTATGTTTACAAAGCACAGCCTGCTGGGATGTTTCTATGTATTTACTGGCACCAGAAGGGCTCTTTAGGACTCAGTACATACAGTACATGTGTGCACAGTAATGAGCAGGTGAAATGTCTGTCTAGCTTACATACGAGGTGTCTCAAGATTTAGGAACATACAATTTTATTGAACATAATAAAAGTAAAAAGTCACTTGACATGCTGCTGCTTTGTGCTATGACCTATTTAAGTGCTGGAAGTTGTTAATTACGTGACAACGCCTGAACGCAACACAAGCTCAGCACCGAGTGCCGTGCTGCGCTGCTGTGTGAGCAGCGTGTTTGTCTGTGCGTAACAGCAGTCTGTTGTTATTTACACACTTTCCATAACAATAACTTTGTCAGCTGTTAAACTGCGCCGGGCTCGGGTCAGGTTTATCAGGACAATTCGGCCGAGACGCTCACCTGTGTGTGTCTGTGTATGGCAGAACTCCGCCGTGCGCAATACAGAGAGCAGAGGATAAATGTTAACGCGTGACCATGTAGAGACAGAAATGACACGATGACATAACACCATAAATAGTATATTGTTAGGTTATTATATGAAGCGTCCGTCACGCAAAATAATATCAATGGGGGACTGTGTGCAGGACATTGCTGACTCGTCCTCTGAACTATCTGAAGTTTGGGAAACTGCACAGGACCGACAGGAGTTTCTGGATAATTTTTTCTTTTGAAAAACGAATCTATAGTTTGTTTCATAGCGTCACTTTATGGTCAAACGACACAGCACTTTGTACTCGACACCGGCTCTGTGACCCCTCTCTGTCTAACCCCGCGTACAGTACACACATAGGTACTAAAACTGTGGCACGTTGTAATGGTTACTGGCGCCGCCCCGCCTCGCAGTGCGCATCCAGACACATATGGCAGGCAGGCACACACACACACACACACACACACACACACACACACACACACACTTTCTTCCACTCCTCCATGAAATGCAATTATAAAAGGAAGAAAAAAAATAAAGAAAAAGGGGGAGAGGAGTGTATTTGTAAGTCGCGCTGGTGCTCCTAGTTAAAAAAATAGGTCGCGCGGCCTCCAAAAAAGGTAGCAAAATGCGACCAATTAGGCGCAGTCTGGAGCCCTGCAAGATGGCTGCTTTGTGCGTTAACAGTAGTGAAAGCTTCAGTAATATACGGTTTATTAGTACTTTTTTCTCAGTTGTGTCTCATTAAAACTGTCGCACAGACAGCATTGTCCTCTGGCTGTGGACAATTCAGGGGTGGACAATATCATATTGTTTATGATTATAGCAATATCATTTTTATTATGATGAAAAAAATAATAATACGGTGGTGATATTCCGACTTACGCTGGAACTTGCTCAAGTCGGGTTTGCTGTCATTTCTAGCTTCGACTTCCGAGGTTAATGGAAAGCAGCTTAAATATGGTCGTTAATGACCCTTTTTTCTCTTGACTGTTGATGCCACCAATATCATTAAACCAAAAAAGTTAACAATGACTAGCAATGACAACAAAAGCAGCAAGGTGATATTTGGACCAATTTTTGTCTGAAAAAAAAAAAAAAAGCAGAATACATTGCTTTGTCAGAGAGGAAGCTGCGTGGCCATAGAATAGCTGGTAAGAATACCACAAACCTGAAGAAACACATTAAGAAATACTTTATCGCCTAAGTGATCATTTGTATATCAATTCCACGCTGTGTGTTACTTTGAATTTGTGAGGTGAAACTTCAGTTCACTGTGGAGGTAAATGAAGAATCCAAAAACGGTAGGGATGTACTGGATTATCAGCTGAACATCAGTATCGGCCATCGGTTTATGGGCAAATAAGATGACCTCCACCAATGGCAGTCGCTGATGTTTTTTGAGTCACATCAATTTTGCACAGGCTAAAGAGCAGGGACTAATGGTGTCCGCTCATCCCTGGGGACAACAGAAAAAACAGTTTGGGAAGAACAAAGGCCTTCCCTGGGGCGCCCTCAGGATGAAAGAACACCGTAAACCCGTCATCGTTGCATCAACGCACCATACTGTTTCTCTGATAATGCAGCCTTGTGAACAACAAATCTGAATTAAAATCATTCACAGGAGAGCTAACGTTAGCTGTTAGCAGCTGGTGGCCTGAACTGCTGACAAAGGCTTCACTGAGTTACATTACGATGTGTTCAAGCTCTATTCTCTCTCTTAAGCGTTTGTTGAATTGGGTTAAAGGGGACCACACATTTCATTGACTTAACTACAAGTCACTAATACTACACATGTTCAGTTCTTATTCATGCTTGTGATTTCTTATACGTTATAATCTTTAAAAGTCAAATTCTTCCTTAACCTAGAAAACGTAATATTGTGCAAATCCCTGCAGACACGCTGTAGATTGTAAACATTAGTCTCTGACCCTATACCTGTATTGTATGTCCCGAATGTCTCTAATGAGTTCACTGTGAGCATGTGGGGTATTGATATCGACCCTCTCTGACTGTCAGAGGTCATAAATTATGGCGCTACAACAGGGGATTTACCCAGATGGATGTATCCCTGTGTGCCTCTGCGTATGTGTGTGTGTTGGAGCGGCAGCAGTGGCAAATGAAGAGTTAATCACCTGAGGAACATCACATGCTGTGAAAAATAGACTGACTGGATAAGCAGGGCCATTAACATGCCAATTAAGGCTCATTGTTAATTGTAGCTGTTTTCTTCAATTAGTGCTGATTGGAGGCAGGTCCAGTCGGTGCTTAATGATGAGCAATGGGTCAGCAGGATAGAGCTCTCACAGCGATGACAAGTGAGGTGAGGAGGGTGAATGAGCCTAAATAGCTGCGAGGAAGAATTAAATTTAAGCCAACAGAGGGAATAAAAAAAGAGCCAAACAGGCCGAGAGAAGCAAAATGAGAAGGGAAAGGCTTTTGTTAGCCTAATCATCCTTCTGCTGTAATTGTACTTGTGGCGAGTATCACATTGAAACCCTACACCCACTCAGCTACCGCCACAGACAAATGCCCACGACGCTCTCACTTCTCCATGAAAGCAGAGACTGAACAGAAGGCGATCCCCGCAGTCTGTGCTCGCTGCTCCCCCGCAGTGGATTCTGGGTCAGGTTGTATTCACCAGCAGAGCAGAGGGAAAGCCTCGGCTGCCAGGACATGAAACGCTACAGAGCTGCCGGCTTTTTGAAGCAGGGAAATGAGAATTTGCCTCTGCCTGAGCTTGCATCACCCCTGCTCCTCGCCCACTCCCACGATGGAGTGGGGGAAAAGTTCAGACACACCGTTCCACACGGGCTTTGTCAGCGCCGACCGGAGCCCACGCTTTTGTTCTCCATTTGTGTGTGGATGTATGAGAGTCATTTTTTTTTATGTTATGTCATGGATTCTGGGCAGTCATTTATTTGTATGTTGCTCTGCTGACATACTATATTACAGCATGTGTGCTTGTTTAGGTGATGAATGTGCCTGTATGTGCATGTGTTAGGTGTGAGAATACGCCCTCAGCTAACATCATCACAGTAATGTGTTCTTCCTCATGACTCAGTTGAATAAAATAGCACTTCTGGCTCCAGCTTGTTACACAAGAGGCTTGTGTGAGAACATAGTAAGACAGTAATGACTGCTCTATTCTGCAAATATGAGCGTGCATATCATACACTCAAAGGTAACGGAGGCGTCCTCAGGGGGAGGAAGTCTGTATGGTGTTCACGTTAGTTGTGGAAGGGCCGTGATGTGTGGCAGTGTCGCAGTGTAAGATGGAATAATGATATTTGAGAGTGACTCCAGTCTTGACTTAAATCTAACTTTATGCCTCTGTGAGCACTGATTCATTTCCCTGCCATGGTAATTAGATACACTGATGGACATTTGCTGGTTTGAATAAAATGTTTACAGTTGTAGCCGTCTTCTGTCACAATGTCTCAGCGACAGATTACAATATTAGAAAAATAAAGCAACACCTTCAAGCCTGTTGTCACTATATTGAGAGACATTATACCCTGTTTGAACACCTTTTCAATGTAGAAGAAGTGCACAGATCCTTTACTTGACATTTAATCGAAATTATTAATTGAACATCAGGATATACTGTATATATCCTTCATGTTATGATTAAAGTTTTAATTTATTTTTCTGCAGTGATAGCACCCCACCATAATGTTCTGCATAGGAGGGGGTGAATTTTTGGTTCTGACTGACACTGTTTGTGCTGGTAATTCAGAGGTCTTTGTCTGTGTTTTGTTAGTATAGTGTTAATAAGACATCAGTGAAGATGATAGAGTTCGTCTGAGCAACACTGTGGGAAACGTCCACCCAGTGGCTCAGTGCTTACATGCTGTTTCTAGAAACACACTGTCCAATACCATTTCTTTGTCTTCTAAAAAATTGGAAAATATACAGAATCACAGTTTACACTGATGTATGAAAAAAGCAGGAGAATTTAAACTTCAGTTTTTGATCGCTGTGGAACAATGTTTCCTCAAGAGGGTCCCCATTTGCGCTTGTAATGTGCACAGGCTATTGTTGTCATGATACTGGATTTTCTAACTTTGATAGAACACCTTAAAGAATAGAAACATCAAAAAATATTGTTATTTGGTATTTATTTTTTGAAAAAATGACATTGACGTCATAAAATGAAAAAAATAATCAAAAGATTAACAAAGCTATAACATGATAGCAGCGACTTTTCTTGGTTAGTAGCAGAGAACAGCAGAATGACGGTAATAAACATTAACAATAAGAGTAGAATGGAATATATCTTTATTGTCCACCATGGGTGCAAATTTGTCTCATGCATATATATATATATATATATATATATATATATATATATATATATATATAAGATATATTTTATATGCTGATGATATGAGTTGTTTTTATATAGTTTAATAATGCATTATCTACTGAGTGTGAGAGAGCACAGCTGTTACTGCCATATTGTCCATCAGTGGAAGAGCATTGAAAATATAAATGTATGATGGTTTCAATACTCATTATACAGTAAAGGCCAAAACACACCGGCGCCATACGACACGCGTCAAAACAGCCACCCACATTATTTTCTATTTACAAACCCACACTAGCGGCAGCTCAACGCGCGTCGACGTGTCGTGCCGCGGCACTTTATGCTATTGTCCTATTTTTCCAGCGTCACTGCCCTTGGAAAAGCGGTTTGCCAGTAGTACTGCCACCTAGCGGACTGGAGTGTGCAATAGAAATCTGGTTGACGCCCCGCAATGCAACGCTTTTTGTGTGTGTTGGGGGCGGCACTCGCATCAAATGACGCCACCGTCATATGACGCCACAGGTGTGTTTTGGCCTTTACTGTATAATGAGTATTGAAACCATCTTAAATAACCAGAATCAATATGTATCAATATATTTATATTTTTCAATGCTCTTCCACTGATGGACAATATGGCAGTAACACACAACAAATATTAGAAATGCCCCAACAATGGGAGGGAAGAAGAAGACTGCAAGCAAGTAGACATTGACGTAAACAATTTGGGATTTCAATTATATTTTTAAAAATGGCTCTGCAGATGCTTAATGAGGAAGGAAATGCATTCAGTACTTTTGTTAAACATTATGGTGAGAAACACTGAAAGAAAACACAAACAACAGAAACAAAGAAAAAGTTCTGCATTTAAATTTAGTAACACGAAAGCACATAAGAATCATCAGTATCAAAGTAAAAGTACTCCTGATGCAGAATGTTCTGTTTCTAAATGGAATATTTTTATATTGTATATCTTATTAGAGTATTAGTGCTCATGCTTTAAGATGTAAGCAGTGTTTTAATATTGTTGCTGGATGAGACTTGATTTCAAGGACAAACTGCTGTGTAGCCTAGTCTGATGAAATATATTTTATATACTGATGATATGAAATATTTTATAAGGCAATTATCTACTGTTGCTTCACTCTCTCTACTTGAACCCTTTTCTCTTTTTTAAGTTGTCTGTAACCATTGACGCAAAAGCATTGCTATCACTGAGCTCTGTTCTCTCACCTTGTGGTTTTGTGTTCTCTGAAAGACGCATTCACTGCAGTATTTGAAGTAGTTTGGTGACATGTGTAAAAAGACAGATACCTGGCCAAATGTAGACGAGGAGGGATGTTTTATTTGTCTGGAGCTTTTGCTCATTGATTCACAGAGAAAGTAATGAAGGTTGGAGCACAAAGGTGATTAGCTCACAGCATCACAGGAGCCTTAGCTCTCTTTTCTGAAGAGGAGAATAATAAAATGGCTCTCTGTGACTTTTATAATCGATGTTTATTCACATATTCATTCTGTCTGCGTTTCAAG
This sequence comes from Epinephelus cyanopodus, assembly GCA_026686955.1. Taxonomy (NCBI): domain Eukaryota; kingdom Metazoa; phylum Chordata; class Actinopteri; order Perciformes; family Serranidae; genus Epinephelus; species Epinephelus cyanopodus. The sequence continues at coordinate 26,689,806 of CM048929.1, forward strand.
CACCTTCAGATAAATATTTGATCAAGCTAGTAGATGTTTTAACTGTATTCAGCCTTTCCTCAATAAAACAAAGGCACCGAATTCTTGAGAGATTTGGACAGTTAGTGTGCTTATTCTTTAAAGGTCATGAACAAAGACACCAAAGTTAATGATGTTCCCCCTCATATCCTCAGGTGCTCCACAAAGCTCTTCACCGTTCATTATATTGATTGTTAGCAAGCATTAAGCAATATCTAAAGACAGTAGAAACTTTGGTTATAACATTTTCCTCACATTTTTTGTATTTATTTATTTATAATGTGAACTGTTGTTTACAGCAGCTGTCTTGAGGTGGTGAAGTTATTGAGATCTTTGACTTCAGTAACAGTAATAACACAGTATGAGAATATTTCAGTACAAGAAAAAGTCCTGCATTCAGTATTTTAGTTAAAGGGACCGTCCAAAATCATAAATACATATTTTTCCTCTTACCTGTACCTGTGCTATTAATCAATTTAGATTCTTCTGCCGTCAGTTTCCGAGTGTTGGAGATATCAGCTGTAGAAATGTCTGCCTTCTCTTGAATATGACGGAACTGGATAGCACCCAGTTTGTTGTGCTGAAAGCTCCAAAAAGAAAAAAAAAGAAAACTTTATTTCCGTATGCAGCATTATGCGAATCATTTTGTCATTATGGCTCTGTTCTGGGGCCTCTCTGCCTTTCCCCGGGCCTATGCAGAAAGCCTCTTTCATGCGCCTACATGAAAAGCATAAGGCGGAGAGAGCAAACCTCCCTGCCCTTCCATGCGCCTACATGGAAAGGAACAGAACAGAACCAGCATCAGTGACAAACAGAAATGACATTGATATGTCAGACACAGCATGAAAAGGAGGAGCTGGGGTGGAGGCAGGTTGCAAAGCAGCTTGCAGAGGAAGCAGCAACAGTAGGCAGGCCAGAGAAGTTCGCAGTTTCATGTTGGAACTATTTTCTTTTTAGTAAACTACATCTGCCAACCACAGCACACAAGGAAGCGTGCCTCTACTGCTAGCTCACCTAGCACCACTAAACTAGCTAACATTAGAGCTCAGCTGAGAAGGATGCCATTATGTTTTTGTTTTGGACCTCTCGTCCATGAGTAGATGCACACTTCCTTCTGCTTGGTTTTATGCTTGGCGGGTGTACTTTGATAGGAAGGGAAATAGTTCCCGCATGAAACTGCTCACAAAAAGGTCTGTCGATTGTCTTGAATAACCGAGTCATGATTTCTGGAAAGAGACATTGCTGATTAATTTTTCACATGTATTTTTTTGGGGCACTTTGAGCACCACAAGCCGAGTGCCATCTAGTCCCATATATTTGAGAGAAGGCAGACATCTCTACAGCCAATATCTCCAACACTCGACAATTCACAGCATAACAATCTAGACTGATAAACAGCACTACCGGTAAGAGAACAAATAGGCTCTTTTACTTGGGAGTGGATTGCCCCTTAACGTTAAATTGCTTAAGTATAAGCAGCTGCAGTAAACAGGGCACTCATTATGCAAAATGGCAGTGTTATATTTATCATGTAGTCTTGTACGATAGTAGAGTTGCACTTTTTCTGCTGTGACATATTTAGTTTGACCATGCATTATATTTTAGAATCTGACTATATGTTTTAAATGTAAAATCTTAATCCAGTTATGGTTGTTACCTAAATACTGTGGAGTTAATGTAAAAGCTGAGTTTACCTCTGAAATATAGTAGTAGAAGGTAGCACAGGATGGAAAAACACAAAGTGTAAGTACCTTTAAAATTGTACCTAAGTACAGTACTATGACTCACAATCATATCTGATCTAGTCAGGTGCATGTTTTGGAACAGTTGCCAACCAGTTATACTGATATGCTGTCCATTGTCTCCATTCACTTAAATTTATAGCAGGTGAAAAAGGTACTGTACAACTTAAAACTTTTAACTGTGACAGCAGTTGCTTTTCTTTTTACTGCAGTGGCATCAGTGGTTACATAACAAAAACAAAAGGAGAGAAGATAAAGCTTCCTTCATTTTTACAATTTTCCCTTTACCTATCATGATCTCCACCTTTTATCCTACTTTTCATGGTTTCAAAGTTTAGAATATCTGTGCATGTTTCACTGTTTCATCTGTCATTGAGTGTGTAGATGCTTTTGTTTTCCATGGATGCCATTAAGAGGTTCGTTGTGGTTCAGACAGAGGTGGTGTTGCTGTGGGAGGATGGAGGTGGGTGGTTTTGCTGGAGAGACGTGCCCTGATAAATCACATCTGTTCTGGAGACGTGAGCCTGATGCCTGAACCGAAGCGTGATCGAGAGGTGAGGGGAGGAGAGATGATTAAAAAGTGGAGAGGAGAGAGATGGAAAATTGAAACTTAGAGGGCTTCTCTTCCTCTCTTTCCTCCTCTCTCTCTGTCTCTGCGCGTTCTGTTGTCTCTTTACAAACAGGGAGCTACTGTAAATACCTCTAAGGTGCATGCTTGAGTACATTCATCTCGTTACACTGAGTAGTAACTGAGACGAACAGATGGAGCATCACAGAGCGTTACATAACTGCTGTTCTAATATTGACCATCACCCAAATGTTATGACTGTAGAAAAGCGAAACATGAAAGTAACTCAGGGATACTGGCTGTGTGCATTTATGTGTGGTGTTGTTTTTTTCACCCTTTTCAACATGTAATCACGAGAGCAGGCGTGTTGTGAACTGTATGTGACTCAGAATTTATGCATTATACACCTTGACAATACATTCGCAGCAGTGACACGTTCCTGGTTCAATCTAACACCTGTTTAATGATGCTGGCTCGTGGCTTCACGGGGAAACCATTTAATAACTTCTCTGAGGATGTCACCAGGGGTTCAGGTATAGTTCCCCAGGATGTCGTGATAGTCCGTTCCCTTTGTCGCAGCTCTGGATATGACGGTGACTGGTGTGAAAAGCCATAGCATAATTATCGTACTGCAGGGCTCCCTGGGCCACAACGCCTAAATTACCAGAATTACCCGCCTGTGGTGTCACATTAATTGTAAAGCAAACACTTGTCAGTATAAAAGATCATTTAAAAACTCTTTTTGAAAGATAAAGGGAGTGGGAGGATGGACGAGAGGGCGCGCTGCCTGAGGCTTTTTCAGACCTTTGAGAGTTAAATGCGCCTGAACTCTTCAATGGTGCCGCCGTGCATCGAATTTCTAATCAGGCTGCTGACAAAGAGGCAGGTGAGCCTGTGTGCTTACTGCTTTATTTTGTTTCGTTTGTACAGTGTACAGTGATGATGCACACTGATCAGTATCACTCTCAGTGTGCCACAGTTATCCCTGTGCATAGTTAGCAACAGATACGGCAAGTATGATTTAAAATCAGTACAGGAGAGGCAGGTGACACAGAAGGCAGCTAAACATCAGATGAAAACCTTAAAGGAGAAAGACAAGTGACAAGGCTGCAACCTCTAACTATTTTGATTGTCTTATGATTATTAGGGGTGTAACGATCCATCAGTCTTGACTGATGTATCAATTAATGATCAATGATCATATATCATCAATCCAAAGTGAAAACATTGATCAGTATCATCGTCTTGCCTTCATTTTGAAATTTTGTCAAACAGGCAGATAAAGAAAAGCAGCCAATGAAAAAGACAATGAGTATCGCATTATTTACTCTGGAATAAATCAGCAGTTTGGAAATATTTTTGAATTTAGAGAAAATATGATCAACAGACAAAGTACATGTCACATGTAAACAATGCTGTTATCATGTAAAGTACTCAGGAGACACAATGTACCTGCCTGGGCAGGCATCTTTTTTTAAATCGATCCAGCTTTTAAAGTCGATATCGACCCAATATCCGATAACCGTAGCCTTTTACACAGAGATTGAGCTATAGGGTCACTACGAAGTCCCTTCTTTATGCTATCTTTGCATTTTTAAACAGAACCAAACAGCGGTGCCTTCGTGCCACACCATTGTGTGATTTCAAACAGCATGCGGGCATCACAGAATCAAAAGAGGCATGACAGGCTTGACATGTAACACAACAGTGTCAGCTTCTAGTTCGACATATAGCATACGTGTTGACAGCACTTCCTTAATCTTACACAGCTTTATGAGGAGAGGCGCATGTCAAGGGCTCAGTCCATTGTGTCCGACCCTCTGCATCCTTTACATGCTGAGTTTCAGCTGCTTCCATCAGGGCGGAGGTTTATCCTTCCAAAATGCTGTACCAATAGGTACAGATAGTCCTTTGTCCCATCTGCAGTAGTTGCCCTTAATGGTCATTGATGCCAGCTCATGTTGTTGTTGTTTGTTGTCCTGTGTGTTGTCTTGGTGTTCTGTATGAGAGCCATATTGTCATGTTGTATTGTTATGTCTCCCTTTACTGGCTGCAAACCAAATTGCCCTACGGGGACATTAAAGTTTAACCTTACCTTGCCTTACCTTACCTCAACAAGCTGATCTCGTCCTCTGCTCTGAGGGTAAGGAGCTCCCAGACATGATTGTTATCCCAATTTGCGGATGTTTTCAACTGCTGTTCTTTCTCTTTGAGTTAGCTGCTAACTGCTGCTAGCTGCTTTTTGAATGTCCTGCATACAGGTTATTGAAACGTCATACCTATGCCGCCCGTGATCCCATCCTCTCTCATTTATACAGATGTCGTGTCTGCACTGTTACAACCTCTGATGTTGGCTCTAAGGTGAGACAACTCTGTTTCCCCATTGTACCTTTCATACAGAACGGCAGGGCGCATAGGGGTGTGAAATTCCAGCCTTGAAAAGGCAGTGTTAAGGGGGCTAATATCAAACTGGTGAATGTCTAGGTTATAATATTAATCATTGCAGAATAGCAGCGAATCTTCAGACTGGAGAAGCTGAAACTGAGTTCAAGTTTTCCTTTTCTGCTCGAAAAATGACTTAAACGTTTAATCAGTTATCAAAATACTTGATTAATTTTGTGTTAATCAAATAAACAATTAATTAACTAATCATGCGATGCAAGCAGGCATGGGAACAACACAATCTTACAAACAGAAGGCCAAGCAATACAGAACAGACGAGGCCAGCATGCCAATACTGGGCATGATGACAAACCCTGATGCTTTCTAATCAAATTTTAAGATTTTATACAAAAGACTTTGTGTCTTCCAGCTCTAGGAAACTCTTTCTGTAAATGCAGTGCAGCCAAAAAAATAGGATGTATAGAGGCAGCAAAGATGTTCAGTGTGAGATGGAGTGTGTTGTATCCGTCATGGTGACTGTGTAGTGCTGTTGTTTGTGCTGCGCACTCAGCCGTGATAATTAAAAGACTCCCTCCCCATTGTCCCCCAGAGTGCTCACTGTTTCCTGTACAGCTGAAAGAACTTCTCTGCATTACCGAACATCCAGAGTCACACACGGAGGAGATGAACACTGTGAAGTCCTGCTCTGCAAATGAGAGAAATCCACTTTAATTAAAAATCTAATTATTATTATAATATAACACACTCGTGTTTGCTGCAGGGACGCTCCTCTGGTCAGCGTTTGGTAATTTCACCTCACAAGTGCTGGTTATTATCTCCAGAGTTAGTAATCATGAACTGGAGACTCATGACTTCAAAGTGTGTCTAGAACCCTATCTTGGAAAATAATGATAATCACAGTGAAAATTTAGAGCTCTGTCTCACTGAAAAAAATATCTAGGTTTGAAAGGTTGTTCCCACTCAGATGAAGCGCATATTACCCATCTGTTGCAGTTGCATAAATACAGCCTCGAGCTGCATATTTTTGCTATTTTGTCATATAATTTTTGGAACAGAGACAGCTACTTTAACTCCAAAAAAGCCTACTCATATTTGGAATGCAGTTCATTTAAATGATTAAAACTAATAATGTCAACATGGACCAGATTTAACTTTTTATCTTATGTTACAGAACAACAAAAGATCATGTTAATCTTTTCTTCCTCCACTTCTCCTTCACCTTGCAGACACAATTTTTTAAGACACTCTATGCCCTTAAATCTTGAAAAAGAACACAGTTACATGATGCGATCTAGGACGTTGTTTTCCTTGTGTATTCAGCTCAGCAGACTGTCCTTGTCTGTTTTCCACATCTGGGGCCTCGACTGGGGCTGTTTGCAAATAAGAATTCATTTATTCATCCTTCCTGGAAACACAGCTGATATGACAACGAAATTTGACCTTGTGTGGTAACAGAGCGGAGGCTGCATATAATCTACCCGTACTGGAATCATGCTTATTACCGAGCTCCCTTCATACAATGTACTGAATTAGTTTGAAAATCCATATGGCATGCATTCAGTAAATCTATTCCCCGATATGGAAATGTGGTGTCTGTTCATTTAGGAGCCTGTACTGTCCTTGGGGGAAACTGAGACATAGGAGAATTTATATTAATCTCAGCAGAAATAAACAAATATGAGGCTGTCTCTGAGTGAGTTTAAGACAGACAGTGAGGGTAACTGTGACAGAAAGACAGGCAAGGATGCAGCAATTCCTCGGAGGCTAGGCCTAATCCGGACGTTTACATCCATGCAGCTTAAACTCATCTGATGTCATTTGTATGTACACACTTTTTCATGTCAATTATCAGCCCCCTGACAGAGTAGTGCATATGTCAGCTGTTTACATCTGCTGCTCTAGGTGGAAGGGGACCACAGAGCAAGAGGCGTTTACGCAAACAGTGCACTGTATGTATAAATACATGCATTGTGGTTATATTAATTAAATAATTAATTAGTCAATTCCAGTATAATCTTACACTACTTCCATTTATTGGCCCTTCAAAGTCTAGTGTTAGCTTCAAATATCGACAGAGTTAGATTAGCCAATAGCCTGCTGCACGGCCACTCTGTAAACAAGGGAATAATAAAAGAAATTTGGTTAGCTGTGTTTAATTTTGTGATCAAAAAGGATCTAAATCTGAATTCTGAGACTGTTTTGTAATAGTTTTCTTATACATAATAGTTGTAACAACTTCTGCTTTTCTTCTGTTGCACTAACAGGATAAGCAGTTATGGAAAATGAATGTCATCAACATCTTATCAACCCAACTTCTGGTTAAGCCCCACTCACATTAGAATTGGGAATACCAACAATTGATACTGATTAACTGATACAGACAGTATTGTTATTTTTTCAAAGCCTGGTAATCAAACAAGATTTTAATGCTAATTAAAGTTTAAATGGTAATACTAATCATTGGGAATCTTCTGTGGTTTACTGTGAAACTAGTCCTGTTTCACCCCCAGACGTAGTGCACATTTTCTTTTTCAGAATAACCAGGATTATATACATGTAGGATTTAGCTGTGATTTAGGATTTCTGGTATCAAATAATGCACTAGAGGCAATTTATTTCGTGCAGCTATCTCCGGAGCCACAAAAGGCTTCACACAGCATTTTTTCCACATATGCAGTAGGACTCCCTGAGCCCTGTAAGCAGACTGTGATGTGTAAAATCAGTTAAGCTGCCCGTTAACTTGAAATCCGTTGTTTTTCTGGAGCTTTCAGCCGTGCCTCACTGTCTTCCTCAGTGTGAGGAGTTTGCCAGCTAAATTACTGTCATCATGAGGGAACGACACGTGACATCTGATGCCAAAGGCCACCTTTTTATTTCACTGTCAATCAGTGAAATAGTGTGAAATCAATGGCAGGACTGTTTAATATGGCCCCTGTACGGATCGGCGCCCTCATGGTGACTCACTCTTAAAAGCATTTAAGACCTCATTTAAAATGTCAGTCTGCTGGCTGGTAGTGGCAGGGATAAACACAGCAAACCAGTTCACCCATTGCAGTTACTTCTGGGTATCATGTATTCTCTGCAGGTCTCAGGGGTGGTTAGCATGGGGAAGCAAACACACATATTGATGTGTATGAAATGATTTTTTACATAATGACTTTTGTACTTTATTCCTCCGCTATGATTCAGCTTTAAAAAAAAATCAATACACACCAGCAGCCTCTCTCTTTTTATATTATTGCAATCTATCTTCACAAAATACATCCACACATACTTAATAGACAAATACATAATGTAGCACTTATTCCCACAGTGATTTGAGCTAAGCATGGTGACTCATGCTCGCCACAGTAATGACTGAGACGCCACGAAAACAGGAAGAGAAAAGCGCGCAGGCCTATCAGACGTCCTCGGGCTCATCCTTTCGACCTCTGCTTCACGTGCTGTATTTCAGCCCTCCAACTTTATGCTGTTGTCTGTGGGAGCTAAGTGGTTGTGACACACACCTGAAGACACAGTCGAGCAGTCGGACTAGAGGTCAGGGAAAATGGTTTAAACACAGACCGCTTTACTGTCCCTTTAATCTTCATCATCTCTGCCCTTCTCCTGTTCTTTTGATCTCCTCAGATCATCAGCGATGTCTCTCAGTCGGAGTGCATCAGAAACATGCTGTGTTGTTGCTGATCTGATTGTAATGCACAGTTGAGAGGAGCCCTGCACAAAAGTCGTGGGTTTCCTGCTTGAGTTTTGGATGAAAGCCTACATGACAGGGTCACTGTGTCCTGTGTATTGTTGTCTGTAAGTGGGCAGTGTTAGAGAGGTAATAAAAGGTAGAACAGACCCACTTCCTCCCTCAGAGGGATGAGAGATCTGATTTCGCTGGAGCTTTTTCCTGGAAGATCCATCTCTCCACTGGAGCATCCAGGCGAGAGGCCAGAGACTCAGGTGCACAGCGTCCAGTCAAGCAGAGAGCAGCTCTGCCTGTGTGTTACTTTGACAGGGATTTCCTGTTTCTGCCTGTGTGTTGCAGTGGATGTGTGGCCACATGCGTGAAGTTTTGATCTGATTGTTTAAAGCTGTGTTGTTGAGTGCAAAACTGTGATACTTTGAAGGCTTTAGATGGTATTTCTTGTCTAACAGAGGTATGTCATTTGTTGTATTGCTGTGTCAAAGCTCACACATGTTCAGTTTGTCACTGCGTAGTTCTCTCGTGAGTGAAGTGTCCCAGTGAGGAATTTGTTTCTCATGGGATTCCCAGTCTGACAGTGGGTTGTTCTTGCAAGCTGAGCCCAAAGACTCATGGGATATGTAGAGAGGTTTTGAAGTCTCCCGAGGGTCCATCATATGACGTAGTAGAGGACAGATTCTGGGAAGGGGTCATGTAGGACTGGGCAATATATTGATAATATATTGATATCGCGATACGAGACTGGATATTGCTGTCGTAAGTGCTTTCGTTTCCTGGTTTTAAATATAAACTTTAAATTAATGGACCCAGCCACCATGATGTCACCTTTTGGTTTCTGGACTGCCGTTTTTATGCCTCGAGTTTGTCCGTTTCATCTTCGATTAATGGAGCCAGAAGTGACCATATTTGAATAAGAAGTTGGAGCTGTGGAGGAGTGAGGGGTGGATCTGACTGAGAAGCCGAAATGCTTCACAGACTTTCGTGCTTCTGGAGCCAGCCTCAAATGGCCATTCAAGGAACTGCAGTTTCCATCATTCTTCAGCCACAGAGGTTGCCGCTTGGTTTGAAAGAGGCCCCCAGAAAGTGTGCCAGGCTTTGAAGCCAATTTCCGCAGTGGCCAAACAGTGTAATAACTTACCTTAGATTATGCTATGTGGCCCAAAAAGATTTTTTTTCATCGACTCACATGACAAAAAACGTCTGTATATCAATGAATACATTTTTTTGAGCTTCACTCAAATCAAAGGTGAGATGAGATATTTTTGAGTTATAGTTATTTTAGCCATTAGTTACATGTAAATGTTAAAAGTTAAACCAAATAAAAATACCAAAACCAAAAATATCCGAAAACGGATCAAACCCCATCCCTAGTCCAGAATAACCAGGACATTTTAATGTAATTTTTCAATGCTATGAACACAGCAAATTATATTACATCCACCTCCACTGCTTTAGAGTGGAGGCTGAACGACAGGTTTTTCAAAACCTGCAAATAACACCAAAAGCATCAACATGGCTATGAACAGGAATTCATTTAAATCCAGTTTGTATCTTGGGTCTGGTTAATGTTTTGTTGCCAAAGAGAAATGAAAGATGAAACATGTTTGGGGTTTAATGGATGAATAGAAAAGTATTTCATCAGCTGTGTGCCCCCTGGTTGTGCGGGTGATTAAAGGTTATCATTGCAGTGTTGGCTCAATCTTTGCTTTGCGCCTCACACACACACTGGCATTTGTCTCTGTAGTCCGAACAGTCTGCCCATCGTAGCTTAAAGCTTCGTGCTGAGTCAAATTCTGAGATCTGTTTAAATCCTTTGATGATGGCACATTTGGACGTTCACTGCACAAACACTGTTCAGCTCTGCCAAGTCTGTCCCTCTATTTAAATTGGGAGGCTGTTTATAAGGAAGAGAAATTCACCACTCTGCGGGACTAATTGGACTTGGACCTGTATGTGCTGGTGGACAGCTTTGTTGGCTGCTGAACTATAAAAACTACAATTGGTTGAATCCTTCCAAACGGCTACTACTGGTGTTGTGCTGTCATGACTCCTCAGGCCAGGAGGGTTGAGAGATTCACCCTGTCCAACTACAGCACAAATGACTCTCTGTGGGACGCTACTACTGTTGTTAGTCAGGAGGAGACATGTAAATGTTTCAGAGAAAATACCCGTCACAATCAAAGAACACTAACTGAGTTGGCAGCACAAACAAGCATCAGCTTGCTGTTTTAATTTTCACAGCAATTATCTGAATTTCTTCCAGGAGTCTGAGCCAGGTTTATACAACACTGAATCTTACACACTCACGTCTGTATAAACACATGCACATAAACAATATCATGCTTCACTTATATCCATTTGAAGCTTGCACACACAAATAGTAAGTGATTTAGGTTCCTATACATTTCTCTTTGTGCTGTTAGTTAGTCTGTGGAGATTTACAAGCTTTAGATATATTTTTATACTTCTCAGCCTCAATAAAACGCCTTTTATCTTTTCCTTTTTTTTTAGGTGTCTAGGAAATATAACAGCTCCATAACTCAGCTCTGCTTCTCATCATTAAGAGTCAAATGCTTTTCTTCTTTTTAACAAACAGTAGTCATCATGATGTGGCCATTAGCAACAACCAACAAACCTCACTTTACTTTTCATTTTAGGCATTTTATTCAGTACAATTTTGAGCCAGGAGAAAATGCTGGCATTGTACGTTTCTGTAAACCACATAGGTTACGTTTTTACATTTCTTATGTATCATGTCAGTATTTCTAAAGTGATGAAGTTATGATTACATGTAAATGAGCTGACTTGGTCATCAGGAGGTGGACGGGATGGTGGATATGGCTGCTAAGCTGAAAACCACTGTTCGAGACCAAACAACAAAAGCGGTTGTTTTTAGCGAGACATTGGTTGCATCTCTGGCAGCAATTGAGCCACCAGAACTGTGTATTTTAAGCCAAACATGATATTTTCCTAACCATAACTAAATGTTTTTTCCGCCTAAACATAACCATGTGTTAATCAAAGCGCTGTTGAACCAGAGAGTGTCAACATATCGGCCACAAAATAACATACAAATGGCACCACTGAACCATTATTATTAGATATTTTTTTAATTTCATATACTTTAGTAAGACCCTGAGGGGAAATTCAATTTTTTCACTCTGTTGTCATTAACACACAGGTCCAAAATACTCACACATGCACAAACAGGACCTATACATGCACAGGGTGGAGAGATGTCAGAGTGCCATGGACTGGCGCCCCGAGCGGTTTGGGGGGTTTGGTGCCTTGCCCAGCAGTGCCTCGGCAGGGCCCAGGAGGTGAACTGGCACCTCTCGAGCAATCCATATTTGGTCTGGACGGGGACTTGAACTAAGGTTTTCGAAGTTTGCTCAACCTGACAGTCTCCATGAAGAATGTAAGATGTGGTTAAAAGCTCTGGAAAAAGCAAGCAAGTAGACCTTGAGACCTTGAGATTTTTTTGTCAAACTATTTAGCAATTCTTTCACAATGTCCAAATACAACATTAAAATATTTACAAGTTGATGCATCAGTGATGATTAATATTAATGATATTTAAGCACATTTAAGTATTTAAGCACATTTTATTGTTAAAAGTAAATTTTCCTTCTAACAAAGTTTCGCATTGTTGTATTTCCTCAGTAAAGCATCTCAATACTTCTCCCTTCACTGATTCCAATAAACAGTTTCAATTTGAAGCCAGTTATTGTTTTGTTGGCACACACTCAGCTCTCCAAATTAAAATTAATCCTCGCCACAATTGTGCAATAAACATGCTCACCCTCTATCTAATCTCTAAGTTCTGAATGGTAATTCTTTATCTTGTCATTGACGGATGACGATGAAATCTATTCATGATGTAATACTTTAATGGTATTCATATTTTCTTTACATAATTATTAGCATGAGAATGGAGTCCGTCTTTAGTGTTTCATCTTCCTCAAGACAAAGCTCTCTCGCAGGATGTCATTGTGTGACAGGTCTGACTGCTTCCTCAGAGATGAACTGCGGCTTCGCTCCGTGATGAGGCAGAGGAAAATAGAGAAAGGAAATATCTTTGGCAGATGCTGGGCTGTCTCATATTGTCTCACATGGGACTTAACACATTTAGGATCCCGCGGGACTCAACAAACAAACAACACCTTCCCCACAAACACACAATCCCTCAGCTGCTGGAGAGGCAGCGTTTTTATTTTTAATTTTTGTGTTTGGGATATTTTAAGATAGATGCCTGTCGTGCCCTCCCGGTGCCACCTGAGGCTGACTGTGCACCGCCGAGTGTTTCTTGCTGGCTCTCTGGACACAGCGAGCCTGCAGCAGCCTGTGAGCAGTGCCTGTTCTGGTCCTTTCCATCCCGCTCCACGGTGAAGCTGCCCTGACCAGCTGGTGGAGCTGGGTAGCTGCGGGCCGCCTTGGCCTCTGATCAAGTATTGATGTCTGCCTTTCCGTGCTGGCTGACTCACCAAAGAAAAGCTCTACGAGACAGAGATGGAGAGGAGCTCCAGAGAGGGCGGTGGTTTCAAAGGGTAGCTTGCATAAAAATCGAAGAGCTAATTGCACTGTTTTGAGCCGAGATTATTTCTTACATGCATATTTGAAGAGAAACTGTATCTAACTTCCTTAAACACATCCAAATCCCTGGTTGGCCCTTACCACTCATTTGCTTCACATTTGACATATTTACTTCAAGCACTGCATCAATTCTGTGTGGTTGAGATCTAACAGTATATGAGAAACAGCATGACTGTATGCCTCTGTGTCCAGCCTCATCAGTGGCAGGTGCTTTGGCAAAGCAGTGTAATAAACTAATCACAGTTGCTGACCTTTTAAAGTCTCATCCCGCTGTGCATGGATAATCTCCATGCAGGCTGTTGTCAGTGTGCATGGGTCAGACAAGACAGCTAGAACTCTCTCTGATGTGGTTGGGTTAGATCGACCTGGATGTCCTGTTTTCTTCTCTGTGTGTAGTGAAGCATTGCCGCTGATTTGTGCTCTCAGGTCCACCGCTTCTCCAAACTCAATACAGTTTACCAGTTCTGTGGTTTAATCAGTTTATGGTCACTGGTTTGTACGGTTGGCTAACCACATGAGGCCTTACCTGCTACCTAATTATGTGAGTTCAATGTATGTAGTTATGGAGCAAATAGCCTTTTCTCTCCTGTGTTGTGTGTGTGTGTGTGTGTGTGTGTGTGTAATCAACCTTTTCCTTCAAAGGAACCCGCAGATTCTCAGTGGTTTCACTAAATGAGACCAGTAAATTGTCTGTGATGTCCTTTGTTTTGTACCTTAAAACCTTTGTGCTTTCGGCGCTTTTAAATCTGGCAGATTGGTCTATCTGAGAACAAGACATAGCAACTAGAACAACAAAGCTGGACAAATAAAGGTAAATCACACAGGACTATTATGTAGGCTACACAGCTATGTGAAAAAATAGGTGCATGTACATCTATAAAGCACCAATGACCAACAATAAAATTAAAAAAACACTGAATGGATATACATTTTTTATGTATAGTAAGTGCATCAATACATGTCTATATACTGTATACAGCATTCAGGATTTATATTGACAGTGACATCAGTGTTCATTAGAGTAATGGCCTGGGGGAAGAAACTGGTCTTGTGTCTGGTTGTTTTGGAGCGTGGTGCTCTGTAGCGCCTCCCAGAGGGGACAAGTTGTGTCCAGGTTGTGGCGAGTCTGCAGTGATGTTACCTGCACGTTTCCTGATTTTATTAGCTGTATAGGTCTTGAATGAAGTGCCCTTCATTCAAGACATATACCCCAATGATCAGGAGTTTAAGCTCTAAGGGCTGAAATCTTATTATATTTACTTTGACTTTATTGCTTTTTTTCTTCAGAAATATTTTTGTTAGTTCCCATGAGATGATACATTGTAGACACATTAAATTCATAGCAATGATAGGAAGTTGTGTGCAAACGCTGTTCAAAAAATTAAACGCCGTCGGCTAGATGGGATCGCTATAATTAGATCCAAAATTTAATTTTTGAAACGCAACGCCCCTCACACCGTATATCGGATGGACTTTAAAGTTGACACAAAAATGCAGCTCGGTGTGCTTTACAAAACACACAAAAACCACTAAGTTCCAAAGTTAAATTGTCCACTGTTTCGAATTTTTATGGAGAATAAAAAAGGACATCTGCTCCTAAACTGTAGGTCCAATTCATACCAGACTTTCTGTGGATCATTGCTGGAACAAGCTTATCAAAAGTTATCGAAATCTCATTGACATCTTATCATGTTTTAAGGGTTTTGATGAATGAACTTCAATAGGGGTGTTGCTCAGCACATAAATAGACGTAACTCCATAACCGTTGGACCAACACTCCCAAAACCTGTAGGATATGTCCTGAAATTTTCATTTACATTAATAACTAGGGGGTGCTTCAAATGTAGAAATGAGGGTGGCATAACACAGATCAGACTGTATTTAGAAATTGTTGGTCTAATCATTCCAAAACCTGCAGGATATCTTGAATAATCATGTTGAACCATGTTTGTAAAATTATTTTGAAATCTCTCAATAGGGGGGCGCTAACAGTTCCAAACAATTGCATTGGCCTTTTGCTAAAAACGTGGCCATAAATCAATGACAGGGTTTGTGCAAATATCACCAAACGTGGTGGATTTTTTTTACTAAGCCAATGAAGCATGTCCTGAAAAGCTCTCTGCAGTTTACCAATAGGAAGTCACAGTGGCCCTGCACAGATTTGGGCATAAATGAATGAGCTTCTGTCCGATCATCATAAAACCTGTTGCTTATTTTTTATACAGGTGTAGTCAGCTGTCGAAGGCCTTGATCCTACTCAGCTTTCAAGTTTTAAAGGTCCATGCTGGCTTGAACCCCGCAGTCTCTTGCGGCTATATGTTTTTCTGCTTCCCTGACTCTTTGTTTTAATCTGTTCCTGTCCTGTGCTGGATGTGCAGAGAACAGACTGGATTATATCAGTGCCGAATTGAATCAGCAACTCCTGAGGCAGGTTGAACTTACTGAGTTGGCGTAGGAACACTATTCCACAAGCACTTTTGATGGAGTGTACCGGCCCCTTAAGAGTACAGTCATGCTGTGGGGCTGTATTGAATGTTACTGCTAACATGGCAATATGCCCACAGTGATGGTGCTGACATGCTGCTGGCAGGTATAATGTTTACTATGTTCAGCGTCCCAGTTTAACGTGTTAGCTGCTAATGTTTTATGAATTAGCACCAAACAAAATGTCCAGCTGAGACTCATGGAGTCAGTATCCAATAGTGAGACAGTTCAGCCTGGACTTAAGTGGGGGACTGATGGATCAACTGTTGTCCACTGAGACATGCAGCCATCATGACTAAAAAATGTGTATTTTACACATTATCTGAACAAAACTGTATTTCATTCAGCCTTTTAGATGTACACCAAATTATGGGGTTTTAATTACCAACAGTTATCCTACTTTGTGTTTGTTCCCTACAGTATCAAACAACTTTCTATACTTAATTTAAAATGCTATGAATATTTTTCACACTTAATGCAGATTTTTTGTTACCATGCATATTTTCAGCCTGTTTTGTGTATCATCATGTTCAGCCGCTGTTATTTTTGCACATGCTGTGATTTAGATTACATTGAATTTTTCATCCTTTTCACCCCATTCACTCAATTCTGATTCATGTCACATGTTTTATTTTCGGGTGTCATTTGCTGCAGCAACAGCACAGTTTTATCAAGGGAAGCATTAAATTTTCATCTGAAAGTGCTACAAAAAGAATTCAATTTCTTTGAAACTTCTCAGGTCTTCTAAACTACAGCCATCTAAATTAATAAATAAACAAACAGAATTCACTCATTTATTTGTGTCTAAAGTTTGGCTACTGATGCAAAGGATGCTCTCAGGGTGTTTGCAACTAATTCAGATTATTGCAGCTCATTTTTTTATGGTTTATTACTTGATTATTTTTATGTTAAATGTCAGTGAACATTGTAGATTATTGTTTTGCTTTAGATGTACTGAATAAGATTAACTGTCAGATTTTTTTCAATGTGTAATGGTGCATGGCCACTAGTTATTTTGTCCAGTGTGTATCTGATGCACCCTTAGCAAACTTCCTTCAATGCCAAAGAGATTGATTTCCTAGTGACTCATTTCATCAGGATTCAAATAAAATACTGAACCTCGAGGGTTTTCTTTTGAGCTGCTGATCTGATGCTTCCCAGGAAATGTATTTTATATATTTTCCAGAGACAAAAATTAAATATTGACTGCTGCAATAAATATTACTATAGTTTCCTTATTGAAGTGACAACTTAAAAGCAAAGAGCAGCCATTAGCAGAGCTAACTCTGAAAGGTAAAAAGGGTCTGATCTAAACAGAGAGCAGTGTGTGAATGGGGGGAAAAAACAGCAACAAACAAAAAAACCCAAACAGATAAATGAAACAACAAAAGACAGACGAGAGAGAAAGAGAGATGCATGCTACGTGCCAGGAATAAATGGTTTGATCATGTTCTCAGCACAGAGATGATGTTGACAAATGAAGACAAGGCAGAAAAGCTTAACCGCTGCTTCATTTTTCTTAAATCCAATCAGATTGTTGCATAAATTAAATGTTATGCTGTTAATGTTGTTTTAGTAAAACAAAAACTAAAACAAACCAAAAAAAGGAATTTTGAGCGTATTATTTCCATTCCCCCATGTGCAACCACTTTGAAGCCAATTTTCAAAGTGCCCAAAGAGCAGTGCTACAATTTTCAGGGTCCCATTGACTTACTTTGGGAAAAAGACATCTGTAAATCAGTGGATACATTTTTTGAGCGACATAATCACCGCAAAATGAGTCGTTTAAGGATCAGAATTTGATCCATTTGGTCTGATAACATTTTAAAAGTCTAGAGCTGCAAAATCAAATCATATTATCCCCATTCAAGTTAGCAGAGTGTTGAACTGGAAGTTAGCCACTTAGCCAGCAGGTAGATGCTTGGCTGCACTCGGCTGTGCTCAGCCGACGTAAATCTCTGGTGTGCCTTCTCTATCAGCCACACAAATGTGAAAGCAGTGCTGATTATCCGAGTAATTTTATATGTGGCACTGGAGTCATTTTGGCTTGATGTGCCACTGAGCAACCTTTTAATGAACAGGGCGCCACTGCCAGTGCTATATCCAGTGCTGCTAATACATCCATGATTATTTCTGGTGAATATTGTATCTGAGATGAGTTTTCATGATATGTATTTTTTTTTTAACTTTTATATGATTCTCTGTTTGTGTTATGTTTTTTTTTTTTTTGTTTGTTTTGAGAATCATACTTTCTTTCTGTTTCTCCCTGATACTTGCGTACTTTTCTAATGAGTGGCAAGGCCATTTAACAGTGAATACGGCTTGTGATCAGGTCTTGCCCTTGCCCTAATCCTGTTAGATTTTCTTTGAAGTTTATATCTTAAATAATAATCTAAATTTATAAAATAACAAAAATAATAATTAGTTTTTCACAGACATGCTTGAAATGTTGAGATCTAGACCTGCTGTAAATATCTATATGTTTATATTTTTTTTTAGAAATCAAGAAGGCCTTATTGAGGGTGGGGACCCCCAGGTTGGGAAGGAAGGAAGGTGAATAAGCATATTTCACAAAATGTCAAACTAAAGACTGCCCTAGAAATGAGTCCTAAAACCCAGAAATGAGTTAGTATTTTTCCACTTCCTGTTCCCTTGTCATGAAGTCAGTGGATTTTTGGTTAGATGCCTGAAAGGTGTGTGGTTACCACAAGCTTAGAGACTCTCATATTTTATTTCATGACATACAGTGCGTCAGTAAATAGTCTTAAAAAAGACGGTGGCTAAATGAGACTACAGAACATCATCATGCTGAACTTGGCTTTACAGTCTAGTTATGGTGGTGACATTAACTCATGGGACCGTGGTGTAATTCGTTTACAGCCTTATGTTAGCTTTTTACTTCTGGCCATTGCATTTAGGTTTCTAAAATCTCGAAAGTGGTGTTCATTTGTGAAGACTGTCTTGCTTAACATAACATGTAAGTATCAGAAATGTTTGTTTGCCACAGTGCGTTTTTCTGCCAATGGAAAAATTTCATTAGATTTTTGACGAGTGAACCAGGGCGATGCTAACTTCGCTGTCAGCGTACAGAAAAGCATCATCCCTGGAGCACTCTATTATTCTAATGAGACTGCAGCCTCTGTGCCAGGACAGTATCAAGAGTAGATTAAAACTGTATTCTGTCTTTCTTAACGCCTTACAGACATGTTGTATGAGTGTACCTCACTTTACAGTCTATGAATTTCTGATCATCCACAAAAATGTTGGTCTTACATTTTCTTTGATGGACTGAACATTGCCTCATTGAAATCTGCAGATGAAACACCTTCGGTGATGATTATGCTAATACAGGAGAAGCTGTGACTGTACCAAGCGCTTGTCGAGTGTCTGAATCTTAAAGTCTGTATTAGAATCTGTTTCTTGCAGCCTGGTGGCATAAGATGAATGTTCTTGAATGGATGTGGAGTTTTCTCTTCTCAGCTGAGGATTTCACATGCAGGAACCCTGTTAATGCTCCATGTGATGACAGCTGAGAAATCTGAGGAAAGTCTGACATTTGACATTTTATGTATTTAAAGACGACACTTATATATCCATACTATAAGTGGTGAGACACACTGTGCAACCACACACTTCTACATCAACCTGATTTTGGGGAACTCTGTCAGGGTTTAATCTTGTTCAAACTCCCTGCTGAGTGCAAATGTTTCCACCACCACACAAATAATCCTTGGGGTTGCAGTAATTAAACCAGCAGGGGAAAGAGAGAGAGGGAGGATCAGTGAGTGTCAGTGTTACCTACGTGGCAGCAGAAGCATCCCTCTCCTCTCTGACTGGCTGACCACAGCAGTTAAGAGCTTATTGGCCACATTTATGGAGGTTTATTGAGACACTTTACTCAATACTGGTTTTATACTGTGCAAAGGACATCTTGCTGTAGTGGTGTAAATATAGTGTTGTGGTGTTATTGTGGTTTAATTTCCATGTAACACTTAAGTGTTTATGGGGGAAATGTGGCTAAGTGATACACTGCATCATTCCATTTTATAGAGAGGTGTCACCATAAAAAACATTAATTGGTTTAAATATTTCATTTGGTGTTAGCTGTTAGATGTGGTTCTGAGGACCTTTTTGAATGCTGGCAGTGTGGGGGCATTTTTGAGGTTTGGTAGTAAGTTCCACAGAGACTGGGGGCTGCAACTGAAAACGCCCTGTCACCCCAGGTTCACTGCCAGTCTTGTTGCTGTAGTCAAGCCTGGATATTACAAGTGCATGGATTGGGGTTTCTGCAGCTGGGGCCAGAAGGAAAGGGTGGGGTCCAAGATAACTCAGAGGGTGTGGACTTAGGTGGAGGGGGTGACACTGTAGCCGTCAATGCTGAGTGTGAAATCCTGGGCGGGTAATGGAGTCTGGGCCAGTGATTTTGACTTATTGCAATGGAGTTTCAGAATATTTCTTTGCATCCATGTTTTAATGTCCATTTAGGTGATAATGGTCAGTGATAGCAGTGAAGTGTCAGTACAACAGTG
This sequence comes from Epinephelus cyanopodus, assembly GCA_026686955.1. Classification (NCBI taxonomy): domain Eukaryota; kingdom Metazoa; phylum Chordata; class Actinopteri; order Perciformes; family Serranidae; genus Epinephelus; species Epinephelus cyanopodus. Next base: position 26,709,831 of record CM048929.1, read on the forward strand.
AAACTGGAGGCCATGGTGACAGTGGGTCTGTCCAAGTGGTAACAGGTAAAGGATGAAAATAAGGGGACCAAGCACTGAACCTTGGGGGATGCCACAAGTAACAGGAGCTACGGGTGATTTGCAGTTGTTGAGGTAGGACTGGAACCAGGAGAAGGCAGTGGCAGTAATACTGAGGATGGATTTGAGGTACAGTATGTAATGAGTAGTGCTGAGGTCAAGAAAGTTGGTGATAAAACCAGAACTAAGAACTGTAACATGCTCATACAGAATGATATGTGATACTGTCATTCAATGTGAAGATGATTTTAAATACCCTAAAGCCTGCAATAATGGATTTTTGGTTACTTTGGGGCAGCACAAATTAAAACACAACATTATCACCTTAAAAAAGTTCACATATGTACTATATGTACTACTAATTTGCAACAGCAAATTTGTTTTGCAGGAAATGTATTGCCCACTGCATTAAATTTTAAATGAGGAAGTGTTAATTGATACATTTGGTAAGTCACAAAAATGTTGATAGTGTTTGTGTCAGCAAAATGTTCATTGACAATGTATTTCAGTTATTTTCTGATAAAATATACAATATATAAATAATGTCTGCTCTAATAATGACAGTCACCGTAGTATACTTTTCATGGTTGTGTTTAGGCACTGACAGCACTTAGTTAAAAATAAGAAAAGATCATGGTCTTGGTTAATACAGAAAAAGTCAGAAATGACTTGAATCATTAAACAGAATATAATTATATACAATTTAAATGAAACCACAGTGTTTCCTTAACCAAATTGCCGCCTAAAGTTAAGGGACTTCAAACTACCCACCTTCCACTTTGACCACGTATTTATCAAGGATGTTCGATATTCCAGTTTTTTTGGCCTAAAAATGTGACCCATGTGTAACATGTAAATCCTGTCTGCTGTTTGGTGATGAGCAGGTAGCATATGGTGGATGTATCAAATTTTACAAGGACAGCTGCCTGCTGCTGGTGGAAACAAGTTCAATGAGAGAGCTGAGAATGAACCAAAACACTAAAGTCAGGGCCACAAAACCAAAACACAGAGCTAAAAGACATTGAACATGCAGAGCTGAGCGACACCTTTCACAATATCAGCCTTCATTTGACTTATTTTTATCTAAGAACACTTATTAATTCAGCTTTAAAGCTACTTAAGTGGAAACAAATGGGAAATGAATTAATCAATTGCTTCAAAGTGGTTACCTCACTGGAGATTCCCTGTCAGTTAAATTCAGATGATTAACATTATGTAAAGGGATAATAGTCGCTGCAGAGTTCCTTTCTTCTCATTTCTTTTTATTCCTTATCCTTTAAACTGTTTACAAAGAAGTCAATTCTTCCTCTGCCTTCTGGGGTTTTCCGAGCCCTTGCTAAAGACTTCACCTCAAGCAGGACGAAGAGCAAATATCGAGTGGCGCAGAAGAAGTTGAACTGTAATTGTAACCAACAGCAGCTGAACTTTGCTGAGTGTTGCTCTGAAAACACAAAGCTCTACTCCAGCTTTAAAGTTAGCGTCTTAAAAGGGTTTGCTGTGTGCGTGTGTGTGTGTGTGTGTGTGTGTGTGTGTGTGTGTGTGTGTGTGTGTGTGGCGTGTGCATGTGCATACTAACCAGTTTTAAACATGGCACATTCAGGCATGGATTCGTCACAGGTTGTAACTGTTGGTTAGTTAGTTACTCAGTGCTGCATGCAAATTAGCTGTTTCATGTGGCCTACTAATATTTCTGATTTTTAATGGTCCATCTGTTTGTTAGCATTTAAATTTGGACCACCAGGCTCCTTCGACTCCTTTTCATTTTCCTGCACTTCTCTAAAACAATCTTGTAGTCATTTAGTGTTTGGAAAGATGGATGATTTTTGGTTGACACAGGCTGTGGTAAAGGTCACTATGAGCACTTAACATATGCTAATTTCAGAAAGTTGACTTCCAAGAATCTGTATCAGGTCAAATGTGTTTTGAGTGAAACCTAATCCTGTTTTTTAACTATGTGAAAGGTTCAATGATATTTTAATGAACAAAAGAAAATCTGTTAAGTGGTCGTACTGAATATTATCTGCTCTTGCAAACTGTAGCATAATGTTTCTATGGTTGGGTAAAGCAGGTCAAAGCACTTGGGTAAGGTTAGGCAGAAATCCTCATCATGGTTAAATATTAAAAAGCTAACAGTGAGACAACATGATTATTTTTTCAACATTTAATTCAAATAACAATCTTCTGCTTTGGAAGCCTTATCCTAAACACACATGGGACCTGGCTAACAAGATGCGAACACCAAGGTTCATGTGCTGTATGTCTGTCATCCACCCCAACCACCTCCCTATGACATTTGTGTGGTATGAAAGATGGACAAAAGTTGGGGAAGCATTTCCTCCAAAAACAGATTTGGCAAAATTATTAAGTGGTTAATAAATAAGCACAACACCAGACATTTAAATTGCTGAAAGAGATGGTGTGCAGCGATTCAGTTGTGGACCCAGGCTAGATGCTTTTCTTAATGATGTTCTGTGTATTGTGTATGTTTACCACAGTTAATATGTTTCTAGTTCCCTCTGTAGAAAAGAGGAAGCAGTATATCGTGCTGATCTTAAATCTAGGTTTCCAAGGCAGACAAGTAGGAAACTAAAAAGACAGATTGCAAACAAACAAGAAGCAGAGAGGAGGACAGAGAAAGGCAGCCATACCTGGCAGTCATGTTGCTGTCACTACAAATAGAATTGAAGAGGTTTCATTTAAGTGGGTATCTGAAACTGCCACAGGTAGGCTATGTGTCGTTCCTCTTTCTCGTCAGTGTGAAGGGTTATACCTGTGATCAGTAACCAGCTGACAACCAGAATAAACTTTATAGAAATTGAATTAAAAAAAAAAAAAAACAGAAAAAAACAAAACAAAAGAAATAACGTCATGAAGTCACCGTCACTAACTTCTAAGAAATACTCAATAAGACAGACAGTATTTTTCTTCTTGCTAGAACATAACTTACAGGATATTCTTTGAGTCACATCTTGCATTAATGTAATTTTGCCGTCAATCCAGCAGGCTCTGGGTGTGACTCACAGGACCTCAGACGTCAGAGTGAAACCTTGTCAAATGGAAAGGAGAGACAGAGTAAAGGGTTTAATCACACAGCCTGGAGTTAGAACCATGTAAACTGCGCACACACTTTATTGTGGCCTCAGAAGGTGTTATGATGACGGTGGTGCAGAATCAGGCGGTGAATGAGCAACTTTGTGTGATACATGAAAGTCAGCAGGGTCCAACGGGGAGGTGACTGAGCTTTCCTGTTAGGTCCAGGCCTTCATTAACCTGTTTGCCTGTGACTTCGTGTCTCCTTGTCATCCCATCATTCTGACGTCCTAAGGGCCGGTGGGAAGCCCAGGAAGGGGCTGACTGAGGTTGACAGAGTGCCAGCCCCTGCATGTCTTCCCCCACCTCGCGCTCTTCTTACCCCCCTGGATCCACATCCAGCTGCTGAATCACAGCTGAACAGCATGGCTGATGGGAACTGACAGCCTGTCTGCCTGCCTGACTGCCTGTGGACATGCTAAGTGTACTGACTTTCACATACTAATGTTGAGGTCAGGGGTCATACAGTATGGGAGCATGCAACACATGACTGCTGGGGTGAGCAGGCATCAGGGAAGGAGTATGTGCAAGTGTGCATGCATTTATTCTCTTTGTATAGAACATATGCATAACTGAGCCCATCATCACTCGGAAATGTGTTCACGTAGGCACAGAGGTACACTTACTCAAGAATTTTCAGGTATTTGTAGGTAGTAGTAGTTGCATTTTATGCGACATCATGCTACTACTCCACTGCATTTTAGAAGAAAATATTGTACGTTTACACCACTGCATTAATTTGAAGAGTACAGTTATCAGTTAAAGATATACTATGCAGGATTTTCCTACAAAACAATCTCGAGACTGACACAAAAATATTCTTTCTTTCTTTTTTTTTTTTTTTTTTTTTTTTACCAAACCATGTTAATGTCCATGCTTGCCTCTCCACGTGCAAATGTTCAAAAAAAACCCAAAAATACAAAAAAAACAAGATACCCGCCAGCATTGTTTTGCAAGGACACTGTCGCTGCATCCTGGGCTCAGATGTCCAGGATGACTGTGATTGGTTTAACAAAATACAAACAAACCAGAGCATTTTTTTCCCTCTATAGCAAAATGATAATATATGTTCCAGACCTTTCTGTAGCGCTGACAGAATGCTGTGAGGATAGGTATGCAAGAGTAAAATGTTACGTATAAACGTATAAAGAGAGAATATGATATTCAGTGTTTTTTAGAAGATTAAACTACCCTACAGTATATGAAATAAAGTTAGCTCCACCTTGTCTGGCTAGTAAGTTAAAATGCTATTTAGATAATAATGTGATAGCAATCTGATGTGTAAAATGATGAATGCATTTTTCTGCATGACTGCTTTTACTTTTGGTACTTTAAATACATTTTGATGCAAAAAATACTTTTTCCTTAAGTAAAAGTTTTAATGCATGACTGCTCGAACAGAGTATAGTACACTGGTGTTGCTACTTTTACTTTTCTGGACATTACATTGAGAGCAGTAATAGAGCAGCAAACATCTATCTGCTGTGTGAGGATATAGTGGAGTAATAGTGTGTGTTGGAAGCCGAGCTTTTCTGCAGTGCAGACGTGTTAGTGCATGTGAGTCCCAGTGCCTGTATCCCGCTGGCTAGCTAATCACCGTCACCCTGAACTGCACTCACATGGCGGTTACGACAATACCGACCCGACCCACGTAGTTGTCACTGAAGCCCCGGGGTAGCACCATTAGCTTGTGTCAGCACTGATGCCATTGTTAGCACTGTCCACACTGTTCGCCAGCACGCCAGCCACTTCCATGTTGAGAGCCTTGTGCCAACAGTCTGAATCAGACACTGAATCGTAGATGTGCTGTGAGTGCCGCACACAGCTCCTTCAAACACTGAAGGAATGGAAGAACTAGAAAGAGAGACACGATGTGTGTGATAAGGCTTCATGTGGAGAAGAAGATCTAATCCGGAATGTAGAGCGACACGTAGCTTTTAAGTGACGGCGCTGTAGTGGCAGCGCCCACCGGTGAGCCTGACACCCTGCTGCTCATGAGACATCTGGGTTAGGGAACTGAAACTGGGCTGGCAGAGAAAGATGATGGGGGCTTGTCGCTATCATCATTGTCATGGTAAAAACATACTCAGCAGCACTTATGTCTTTCTAGGCTGCTCTGTATAGTGTTGACTTGTTTTTCATTTAGTAGCCTATAATCTTTATTCATGAAATACCTGATTTTTCCACACTATCAAACAAAAACAGATATATTCATTATCTGGTTGTTTCAACACTTTCATGAAGCAGTTGTGTTTTTCTGACAGTTTCCTTTGCTTTTGAACATTTGTGACATTTAGTGACAGCAAACTGTGTCGAAAGGGTTCCTCAAAAACCCTTTTTCATGCTCAGATTCATTATGTTTTGATGACGACGGCTCGGATGATAGCCAGTGTTAGTCGCAATCTAAAATTGCATATAAAAGCAATTGAACTTTGAATGGCAACGAACGTTGGCAGCATCTCTCCTAAATGCTCCTGCTGTCACTGTGATGGCAAGAGGAAATGTTAAATGTGAAATCTAAATGTCTCTCTGAAACGGCGGCTCTGTTAGATCGTTTTGTCACACGTTCCTTATTGGTTGCCAACTGCGAGGCTCTGTTGTCTGAAAGGAACGCTGAAGGTCAGTGTTTCAGTTTAGTTTGAGTGTGTTTGTGATCTATTTTCAGTAACTCCTGTCCCTTTTGCCTAAGTGCACCTCTCTGTCTCCTTCTCCACTAAGAGGATTTCCTGCTGTGACTTCACTGATCAATTAGATAGTAAAAAAAACATTTTGGAGTTTTGTGTTAAAAGGTCAGACACAAATGTGCTCTTTCACCTGCTTTAATAGAAATATTGATGAGAACAAGCGGCTGCATGACTTCTCCTGTATTATTAACAACATCCTTTGTAGTGTATAAAAGCTCATTCTAGCCTTTGATAATTATGGTGATGTCCTACTTTCTCCATCGTGCACATGTAAAAACACACACAACCAGAAATAGACTCATGTATGGCAGCCCATGTATGTGAACAGATGCTCACTTTCTCAGCATGTCCACTGACTAGAAAAATCACCCGTCAGAGCGATTTATCTCGCTGCCTTTCAGCCCGATGGCTTGTTGTTGTCATGTTGTAATTAAAAATGACACCTGGCACGGATTTTTTTTGTCCTTTTTTTTTTTTTTTTTTACACATGCTGGTGATCTAGTTTTGGTTGCTTGTCAGCCACCTGTGCTAAATATGGAGACACATAAAACGCTCAGCCCTCGGCCGTCCAGGTTGCTTTCAGTGGACTCTTATTTTAACAAACCACAGCAACGTCAAGAAGAAGAACCAAGTCTGTCTCGCACAGTTTCAAATTTAAGCTGACGTGGTGAAATTTAACTAAGTGCATTTAACCAAGTGCTTACCTTAAGAAAAAGATTTACGGTACTTGTACTTCAGTGTTCCCATTTTATGCAGCTTTCTTCCTCCTTTCTTCCTCCAGAGGCAGATAATGTACAATTTACTTCACCACATTTATCCGACAGCTTTAGTTGTTAGTTACTTTTAAGATTAGAAAACTCTCATACTCTTTTGTCCAGAAAACCATGTTAATGTTTGTGATAAACTGCAGGTTCAAGTGTTCCTTTATGTGTTGAGAAAATTCTCTTACTTCTTAAGCTAAATAAACTATTTTAAATCCCCTTTTGATCAGCTGGTAAATGAATCGTCACAAAGCGGAAAACAGGGCTGTTGGCTTACAGAGATACATGGTTCTCATGGGACGTCGAGCCACAAACTTGTGATGATCTTATAGAATATGATGGATTGCTGTAGATTACACTTCCCAACACAATTTAAAGGAGTTAAAATTAGCACAGCCTCAAACATCTCCAGCAGTAAAATGCAAGGCACGCATTAATAAGAAACATCATAAATAAAACTGTATATCATAAAACGCTGACAGGGAACATTTTACTGCATAATGAGTACTTTTACTTTTAATAATTTAAGTACATTTATTGATTATAGTTACATACCTTTACTTAAATAAGTATGAAGTAAATAAGTATTTCACCGCTAGAAAGATAGTCTTTTCATAAAACTCAACCGTCTGTGCAGTAGAAAGATGTAAAATCTGAAATTGGTGCTCCATGACCAGAGGAAACGGAGGAAAAGTGCTGTGGCATTTACTTTTGCTCAAGACATCGAAAACCTACAAATAAAATACACTGCGCTGCATACTGGTCCCCTTCAAGGCTATTGAGGGTGAAATTAAGAGACAGCCTGAATTGCTGGAGGTGTGTGTTGAGCATTAGCACACTCCTCCACATGTTGTGGTCCTGTCCAGCTGCACAAAAATTCTGGTCTGCCCTACATGAGAATTTCAAAATGATCCTTAACTTAGACATCCCATTTTGCCCAAACGTGTCTGTCCTGGGTGATCCTGTCCCTCTAAAACCCTTACCTGCACCCCAGGCAGACTGAGTCCAGACGTCCCTCATGCTGGGGAGAAAACTTATTATAACAAAATGGAGGGCAATCACCTTACCGCCAGGCAGGCTGTGGTTCTCCCAACTTGGCACTGTGACTGCACGAGAGCCTATATCCTTTAGGCTCATCAATAAGGTGGAGAAATACTATGCTGAGTGGGCGAATTACATCTCCTTTCTGAAGTAACTGTGATACTGTTGTGGCTCAAATATCTAAAAAATGATTTAGAAATGTGTCATGTCACATTCAGTTATTGTCACATCACAAATTTATTTATTTATGATGCTGTTTTTCTGTTCAAAAGAAACCCTTAAAATGACTGATTTGAAAAAAGAATGGACTGTACTGCACCAGACCAATAAGCGCTCCTGCTTGTAGGTCACATCATGCGAGCTTTGTTGTTCCGTAGGAAACAATATGGCAGCCTCCTGGTAACAAATAATCTCAACTTACAGTAAAAGAACCTTGGTTGAGTTCGATCTGAGTTTTAGAGACTGAGAAAAGGCCGTCTCTCTCAATCCACTTCTATGCTCTTCCAGTCGGTTGATGCTCTAGAGCTCTAGAACTAACTAGAACGAACTAGCTCTAGAACTAAGCGCTGGTAAGATAGTCTTTCCATTTACACATACGGCCCATTATGTTATGATACAGAGCTGGTTAAAAATTTTCAGAGTACCCCTTGAAATAGAGTTTTGAATGTAGGGCTTTTACTTGTAGTGGGGTATTTTCACAGTTTGGTATTACTGAATACCTCTTCCATCACTGGATGACTGAAAATGATCTCCTATAACCAGAAAAGGTTCTGCTCTTAATTCTCTGAAGGAGTGGCACTAAATCAATGAATCGTGTGTGAGAGAGCATAATTTTTAATGTTGTCAGTGAGGCTGTGGAGATGAGATGTGAATTCCACAGTAATGGTGTAGGTGACTATGTGGATCAAAGTAAATCTGAAGCTGTGATGGAGAGCAGATTGATGGCTCAGCCTCAGGATGGAGGGGTTTCAGAGCGTGTGCGGGGGCTTGATGACCATTAGCAGAGTGTAATGAAAAAACTGAGACCAGATGAGTGATGAGTTACATGTGTTACTGTTTATGTGTGGGATGTGATGCTGCTGAACCTCAGTGATAGCATGAGGAAGTAGAAGGTCCCAAACAGATACAGCACATAATTTTCATTTTTTTATATGATGAAAATTCAGAATCCTATAAGTGTTTCATTTTGATTAAAAAAATTTTTAAAAATTATTATAAATAATATGCTAATTTAAGATTCATATTTCAGTCAACTTACTAACACTTATACACCTGCATCAGTCTCATGCACGCTTGTCGTCATTTTTGTGGCAGCGTCTTTGTTGCCATTCTACCGGCTCTGACTCAGAAACATGACATGCTCAAAGCTATGATTGACTCTGCAGGGGATGCTGGCTGCAGATTAGAGGGCGACTCAGGAGTGGATTTCCACTCCTGCCCAATCCCACTCCTGTGACAGAGAAAAAAAAATCCTGTCCATTCTCAATCCAGGAGAATGACTCCTGTCCCATTCTGTTCCTGTGTTGTTTTCAAATAATACAGAAAACATAAGTTATTCATATTAGAACTGCCTATTAATATACAGTAAACTAAGCATATTCAATCAACTATACTATAGCATAATGCTGAAATAACTGAAGGCTGAAAGAAATGAACAGCCGAAACAGCTAAATTGAATGTATTTGTTATATTTTTTTTAATAGTATCTGTCATATTTTTTCAAATTTTTCTATTTTATATTTATGACCTTGCATTTGCATTGTTGCTGGACTTCTGTCATAAATTTTATTTCCTCTTAATATGTTCATTGGATGTACCAAACACCGAGGCAAATTCCTTGGAAGTGAAAACCTATTCAGTAAAAAACCTCATTCTGACTTTAACTGCAACAAACATTTGGCAAATAACTAGCACTTATTCTGTTAGCTCAGTGCTATCACATAATGGGAGTTAGCATTAACAGAAATTAGCATCATGGTCATGATAATATTAGCCTAAAAAAACAAACCATTTTACCTCACATGCTTACCTTAAAATGACACGTGTGCTCATACTTACATGCATATATTTCCTGTACTTTGTGGAAACAAACTAATGGCTGCAGACTTACTTCACATTACTTACTCAATACAGTTATAAGGATTCTCGTATGGCTTGCTGCTGTTAACTGTTTTTCCTAGTCACACGATGAATAGTTATATTGACTCCCATCCCATGAAAATTCCACAGGAATCCCATGACCCACAGGATTCCTGAAAAATGTCAGTGTCATCTGCACATAGGAGTTTTTATTTTAAGATCTTTCTTAGCTGTTTATTACTAAATTACTGGACAATAGGGGTGTGCCATATCATCTCGTCGAGATAATAGCGGTATAATTTTTAATATCATATGAAAAATTCACATCATGATACTCGCAATATTTCAACTTGTTGACATATTGATGTCATACTGTTACCCACGGCAACAACATGCATGGCTGAAAGCAAAGTTATAAATGACTCCCCGGTGATTCCAAAAAGCAAAGGGTTCTGAGGTTGTACTCAGACGCTGAGCAGTACTTGGAGAGTAAAGAGTTGCATGCACACTGCATGGGTTTTGGATGGTCTTTTTGATGGTCTGATGTGTTGCTGGACTGCAGCTGGACTGTGACTCATGGTGAATCTGAAGTACGAGGAACAGCAAAGAAAGATGAGTTTATGTAAGCAGCCAAATCATGACATGAATGAAGGCACTTTCCTGCTCTGCCGTCAGTGAACAATCCAGGGTGAAATTGTGTTCATTTTAATCTGCGGAGACGGTTGAATGAGCAGGCTTCATCACATCCAGGCAATTTAGATTGAATGAGATAAGATGGCAGACACAGAAATTCAACCAAACCTGCTGACATCTGTGTAGCCACGACGCAGACCTGCAAAATGCTTCGAGGCTACAGTCCTGTTCACAATGTGCTGTGTGTCAGAACTTGATTTATTTGAACTTGCTTCATTTTGCATTTGACACTTTTTCATTATCTTCCATTAGATTAGAACTGGGGGATTTCATGTAACTGAGGATGTTTTTATGAGTTTCATTGAGACTCTCTTGGCTGAAACAGCTGCTTTAATAACACTTTATCAGCACATGCTGATGTAGAAACCCATAAAGCACAATGTGAGATGAAGTCACACATCTTCCTGGGATGGTGAAATATCGACTCGCCAGCCAGCCAGTCACTACAGGCAACTAGACAGATAAATAGAGTTACTTATTGATGAGTTATAGGAAAGTAAGAGTGTTGCCTGCCCTGCTTGTCCTGATTCATTCACAGTCTATAGGTGAGCTGAATGGGACAAGGCTGTATATCAGCATGTACCTTTTCCCACACATTGCCCTGTTTCTTGTTAGTCTCCGCTGCTTTTACTGGTTGCCAGGGAACAATATCAGATGAACGCTGGGTCTTATCTTGTCACACTCCTAATTTCCTGTGGACCGGCTCTCCCCTGTGGCTGCTGTTCCCGTGACGATGGAGATGAAGAAGAAGAAGAAGGGGGCAGTTGGAGGCGGGGGTGGTGGGTGACGACACAGCTCCCGCTAAGACAACAGAGCAGTCACACAGGGTGGAGAGGCCTGTAATGACTGGGTAAACAAATGTGGAACATATGGAGCCCTCCATTGCCAGGGACACCATCTCCTCAACAAATACATCTCACATTTCACGTGGAGATTCAGCAGGACAAAGGATGTGATTTGATGTTCGCATTCAAAAGGCCTCAGTAAAAAAATCCAGGTTTCACGGAGCCCCGGCTACTCATGCACAGCGCTGAATAGTCCTGCTCCTCTCATCAGTGCAGCTAACGCAGCGGGTGTTTTGTTATTGTCAGGGATTTTTGCAATGTGCGGGTGAGGGCCATTTTACTCTGTCTCACCGGAGCTGTAACCTGAATACTATTTACACCTCAGTGTAAGATAGATAGCCGAGGCAATTTTAAATCCAGCCAGAGATAGATAGATAGCAGAGGCTGTTTTCAGAGCAGACAGGGGCCCTGGTGAGTGAAGAGTTTGGTGATAAAAGGAGAGTAATGGTGTTCCAGCTGAGGTGCCTCCTCTGGATCAGCAGCAGGGAGTCCAGGTTGGATAGAAATCCATCTAGTTAAGTCGGATTTTCTCACACTTTTCTGAGAAAACTAAGTAAGCTGCTGGCTGGATAAGGAAGTCCCTTTACCTATGTACACAGTATTTTATGGCTTTTGCTCCCCAGTATTTACATTTTTGTGTCTTTATCTTTTTATCCCACTACATTTCAGAAGGAGATGTTATATATCTTACTGTACCATAATTGCTTAACAACTATAGTTAATTAGAATGAACTTTAGTTTCGATGTTAAATACAACTTAATCGATCATCATTTTTTCATCTGCTGTGGCTCTGCTTAACTCTAAACCTGCCCTCCTTTAGAGGTCCAGTCAGATGCGAAGGATTTGATTTAAATCCCTGTTGTAACCTTACACCAACCAAATATTCAGTTTCACTGGTAAATACCTCACAGTCCAGAAGCTAAAGACTGAATTTGCTTTCACTTGGACCTGAAATGTGTTGTTTTGTCAGTCCAAATCCCAAAGATAATCAGTTGAATATGATATAAAACAGAGAAAATCAAAGAGGCTGAAAACAGCTTTTTTTTTTTTGCCATTTTTGCATGACAAATTACTTTAATGATTACTTGATTAGCAAAATTGGATTTAATGGATTATCAAAATAGTTGGCAAGTATCTTTTTTGTGACTCATTGATTAGTTGACTAATGACTGCAGCTCTTCTCTAATATGTAATGTCTTGTTCTGGATTAAATAACACCTTACCATGACACAACATTAAATTGTCACACTACAGCCTACATTAGAATAATAATCCAACACCTTGCATCAGAGCGTAATAAATAACACTCTGAAGGGGCTGTTCTGCCTAATGGGTGCTTTTATTTCTAATGAGAGCAGCAGAGCAGTGAATATGGATCTGTGCATTATTTTGAATTAATCTTAATTAATTAAGACAGCAGGTGAACACGAAGCATGTGTTGAATTTGTATTACCAGCAAACAGCATCACCAGCCAACTAAAACACGAGCGTATCAAAAAATAATTGAATACTGACTTTAATGTAATGAAAATTACTTTTAAAACAGAGTGAATTAGAGCTAAAAGCCTTTATGAGCCTTGATTTGTACTGTGTGGTAGTGCTGCGGTTCCTTAAGCCCCGGAGTTAAACATTTACTCCGCATAATGCTGAACTGCATCAGCATGTTCATTTATCAAAATCTATACGCACACGAGTGCAGATTCCAGCAAATATATGCACAGGCAAGCTCAAACATTAGTTCTTAGTGCCACTGTCCTTGTAATTTGACTGTTAGCGTGCTATGTGTTAAACAGCATTTATATGCAGAGTATATTCCCCTTAAGTGGTCCTGATCATATAAACACTTAGCTCTTGTTTTCCTCAAAAGGCGCCTCTTCTTGATTATGGAGGGCCTAAATAACCCCTTAAACCCTGATTGTCTTATTTGGATTGCAAATTAGCAGGAAACAAGAAATCTTAAAAGCTAAGAGTGCGGCAGTGTTCTTAACCAGCTATCAACTGGAGCAGTCCAGTGCATGGTTTATAATTGTTCCTCCAGCGATCAGATGTCAGGCCTGGAGATGTACTGTATGGGCCTGCTGTCTGTCTATGTGCTGACGCTCACGCCTGATTAATATCTGTTACAGCGCACACAACACTGCGATTCAATTAGTCAAGCCCTATTCCCATGATAACCAGTGAACTGTACATGAAAGCAGGCCAGCCAATGCACCGCCGAGCTGCATGTGATTAAATATGAACAATCGATCCCTCTTTCGAAAAGACTACTTGCTATTTTTTTTCTCTCTTCCTTTCTCCGTACACCACTTAAGTGAAAAATGACATTAGCAGATGAGAAGTTTGGGAAAGCAATGCATCATCCAGCATGTAAATGTCCATGTTTGTATTTGTGTTTGCAGAAGCATGTTAATAGCTCTCTCAGTCAAAATGTAAATAACTGCTGGGTAATGTTCCATTGTCTGTGCTATATATTTTCCCTCCCTACCACCTTGATGCTGATAACAGTTACTTAATGTGTGTCACATACATGAGGAAGCAGCTTTCATCTGTAAACGGCTTCATTAAATCACGGCAGAGCTCGTGTGGAATTAGTAAATAGCCTGTTTGAGTTGATGCTAGCATTATGCATTCTGCTCACTCACTCCTGCTTTAAATGCACACTGTTGGCTGTGTGTGTGTGTGTGTGTGTGTGTGTGTGTGTGTGTGTGTGTGTGTGTGTGTGTGTGTGTGTGTTAATGCGTTGCCCCCCTCACGACCCCGATCAGCTTTTACCCTTAAAACTCCCACTGGGATCTATAGGAAGGATGTACCAGGGGAACAAAATGCTAAACCTAGGGCTCAGCTTTTGCCGGAAAATCCTTACTTAATTATATGTACAAAGAGGAATGGTGGTGCATTTTAACACATTTTCTGTTGAGCTTCATCTTGTGATTTCATTTTCAGTATAGCCTCTAATGCCATTTTTATGGGGTAGGAGTGTAATTCCAGAGGACAATTCAGATAAAGGATCACTGTAATTTCCCTCAAACTAGTGTGAATGTTAAACGCAATAACCTACACCTCCCCCTGGTTGAATATGTTTGTTGGTTTTTATATTGTTTTCCACACTAAACAAACAAATGAAAAACACCATGTATCTAGTTCATTAGGTTGATATTTTTCACATGCACAAGCTATATTTCAGCGTGAGAGTGCATTTGTTTGGTAACTTAGTTTCCAAGTAGTGCATAAAGCATCCTCATACTTTAGGTAGCTGTTCATAGTGTACATCATTTTTTTCATGGCCAGGCAGCTTGAGAGGCTCTTCAGCCATTGATTAACAGTTGGTAGCTCAGATTTTTTCCGCTGAAGGGCAATACAGTATTTTGCCTGTAAGACCCAAGCTCTGACCAGTTTTTAACCCGAGGTGCAAAGACACAAAAGAAACAACTTCAGATAAAGTCTGTTGTATTTTTTACCCAGAAAAGTAGCATCTCCTGGCATGTCCACATAGTTATGTTCTCATCTGAGCCTCATTTTACACAAGTATCTGGATCATTTTCATTAAATCTGTGTAACACAGTGGGAGTGACATATATTCATAATCATTTACAGTGCAACAATTTTAACCTAGTTATATAGTCTGGGTATTATGGCATGTAACACCCATTACTCAAGTAGTTGCAACGGGTTAATCTAGGATTCCTTTGCATTGTCCATAATTGGTTGATCTGTAAAAACTATCTGCAAAGTGGACCAAGACAGCTTGTTTAATGTTTAATGTCCACAACAAAATAAAAAAAGAAGAGGATTTTTTTTTTAAAGGACCCCATAGTGTTTTTTTAATCATGAGCCTTTACCAAAGGGTTGAGATGTAACTTCATGGATTTGTAAAACAGACCGAAAAACATAAAAAATTGCAAACCATGTACTGTTAGAGTTCTTGCAATCTGGATATCCATCGGTTAAAAAAAAACAAAAACTTTTTTTCTTCCTTTACCTCTGGAGGCACAGCCCAGAGTTTTTCGACTCACGGAAGTGCAGGGCCCTTGGCGATCTCTTATGCCCTTCACTTCCGACAGTGTCTCCAGGGAATCGTCATGTTGTTTTCAAATACTTCGGGTAGAAAACAGAAGCGGAGGTAGCTATTTATCATATTTTTTACGTCACTATATCACCGTGTAGACTAATCTGATGTTTGTTAAGTCTATAAACACAATGATTGTGATTGTGACAATGATGATTGACAAACGTTGCTATTTCTGTGTGCACGTTTTGTAATTAACATGGTTATCGTAGATTAGCTGGGCTAACCATTAGCTGTTAACGTTAGCTGTTAGCAGTGTCTGTAATAACCATAGACTGTATAAAAATAAGGTAATAACTCAATAAACGGTCCATGAATAAAATATTTTTTCCAGCGGATATCTTAGTTACAACATGATTGAGCTAGCAAAGCAGTTTTGTGACATCATCTGTTAAAAGCCTCCCGTTGTCAGATACGAAATGAAACTACTCCAGAACTACTACTACTCCGAAACTGATCTGCAGTCCATTACAATCCATTGAGCAACGGAGTTAGGCAGTCATAGACTTACTAGCTCAGACCTCCTGGTTTGTTGCTAAATGCTTTGCGTTGAGGTGATATTTCAGGATTGAGGTAGTCGACGGTACGAATGTTCATTACTGCAGAAATTGCAGGGAACGTTGCTTCTATCACCAGTTCCATCTGGACATTTTTTGAATGTTAAAAAAAAATTTTTTTTTAAACGCGTTAAATTTTTTTAACATGTTTTTTTTCTGTGATTAATTTTTTGAAATGAATGCATTTTTTTAAAGCCATGATAACAACATGTATTCATGTGTTACCATTGAATTATTAGTATGACCAGCACTAATATTATTTCCATGTATTAATTCTACATAGTTACCATTACAGTACTTTGAAGACATCTCAGAAATGGTGAAAAGTCATACCGATTTTTTTTCCATCAGATACATAATGTAATAACTTTATGGTATTATCAATAGTATTAATCATTTTTTTTAATTTCATAAAATTTGTTAATTTATTATCTTAGCATCACCACCTTTGCCATAAAATGACAATTCAGCTGTTTGGTTGAGCCGGGCTTTAGACAGTTACAAAATTATGTCAGCGTATATATTGAAGACATTAAATGTACCATTCAACAACAGTGAATGGTCAAAATTATTTTTAATTTGTAGCACACAGTCAATTTTAGTTAAGCTTAACTACTTCTACCACAAAAAGATAAATTAATCATGTGGTAGAGCATGTTTTTAAAAACTTATTTGACCTTTATTAGACTTTTATTTTTTGTACAAAGTTACATAAATCGGTTCAGTAAAACCTTTTTAAATACGCAGACGACACAACAATATTGGCCTCATCTCAAGCAACAACGACTCACCCTACCGTCAAACCGTGGACAGCACAGTCAAATGGTGTGCAGAGAACAACCTTCTGCTTAACACAGCAAAGACCATGGAAAGCATCATTGACTTCAGACACAAACAAAATCCCAAACCCCCGGTCCATATCAACTCCCAGCCAATAATCTCAACAGACTCCTTCAATGTCTTAGGCACTCATATCTGCAATAACCTAAAATGGCACACAAACACTGATCTCATAATCTAAAAAGGACATCAGAGACTATACTTCCTCAGACAACTAAAAAAGTTCAGAGTCAATAAACTTACCTCCTGGTCTGCTTCTACACAGCCATCATCCAAAATGTCATCACCTCCTCCATCACAGTCTGGTATGGTAACACGAGCAGTCACTCAATGATGAAATTACAACGCATCGTGCCCAAGGCCTCTAAGATACCAGTTCTGCCCTGCCCTCAATGGAATCCATAATCCATCAGCGCGTTTCTAAACGGGCAAATAAAATCATCTCAGACCCCTCTCATCCAGCAAACCACCTTTTCCAGACCCTGCCTTCTGATAGGCATCTCAGGTCTCTTGCCACAAAATCCACCTGCTGTCTGTATGCACTTGTTGATGCTGTTGTTGTCCTGTATATATGTACCGAAAGCAAATACCACCGACTCTTGTCTGAAGTTACTGACTTACTAACCTGTACAGGTATGAGGCGAATTAAAAATGCGTACTATTTAAAGACACAGCGACATCCAGTGGACTTTTTAAGCATAACATACCTAAACCAAATGGTAGAGATAGCTCGATCATGTTGAGATAAGTTTAACACATTCTTCACTGAGATGTAATGACTCAAAATGTGCTCCACCAAACAGCTGAGCAGGACGTTAAAGGGTTAAGACAGGACAGAGATGGTTTATGATAGGACTTTCCTGTGGTACTGATACATCTACGCCTCCGGCTATAATAGCAGCACTGTGGTCAGGCGACCTGCCAGCTCCCCCAAACACAACACATTATCAGGCTGGCATTATAAAGATGTCAATTCAGACTGGATTGTTATCATCACATACAGTGACAGTGCGGTGAATCACTCTGGATCTTTTGTTTCCTAGTTAAACTTCTAAGCTTATAGCAGGATTTTAATTATACATGGCATTACTGATGGTTAGCAACCACAGGACAGGACACTTCCTTCCAGTTGCATCAGGCCCTTAAATGGAGCAGAGTGATTCCACGGCCATCCTCTCCCTCGTCCTCCTGCTGCTGATGTGACAGGCCTTTTAATTGTCTCATTCAGATAACATGTCACGCAGGGCTGAGATCGTGTGGTGACATCTGCTAATCATCAGTCCAGCGCCTGTTCACACATCCAGTCCGGGGATCTGATTGCCTCTTGGTGCCCTTTGTCTGGCCTCGACTCATTCTCACCTTCTATCTGTGTCCGTGCCCCTCGTTCACGCCCACTATTCACACTCCCTGTCCTCTTCTGGTGCCACTCGCACACTCCCACCAATTTCAATTTCCATCTCGACATTCTTTCTTCTCTGTCCACATGTGAATGTATCGCTGCAGCCTCTCATTACCAATCTCTCTCTCTCTCTCTCTCTCTCTCTGTCCACCCTCTGTTCTTGACAGGCTGATCATTCATTTTGATTCTGTGTTACTGTATGGCTCTACAGGCTTATGATCAAGCTCCTTAAAGGATAATCCTACTTCATTATGAATTAGATCTTCTGATAAGATTGTAGGCCTACCACTGCTGAGGATGGAGAGACAGGTTGCATACCAGTCAGCAGTTTCGCCAGATAATCTGTACCACTTAATTAAAACCAGTAATCGTAAAAGGACACTCTGTGTGTGTGTGTGTGTGTGTGTGTGTGTGTGTGTGTGTGTGTGTGTGTGTGTGTGTGTTTGTTAACAACTTGTCAGATCATTTGACTGCTCATGTTTTTCTCTCCCCTTTGCACTTATATTTATTTCACTGTTGGCATCTCAACATATATCTGCTTGTTTTCTTTGATGCGGGGCGTTTTACGTTATTTTTACCATTTTATGTTTTTTTTTAAGCCACTATAATCAAATTTTTTCTATTAACAATTTATCAAATGACAATGTGAAAGGGGTCACACGTAGTGATCAATCTAAAGAGGATTATCACCTGAATCTGCAGCTTGCCTTGGCTTCATGGTGAGTTTCAGGTCATTGTTTAGCTGTCTGGTCTGCAACTTCACAGTTTTGGTTCACTGTCACAGCTCTGTGTAGGGCTGTTCAGAGACCCCTCAATCAACTGAGATTCTTCAAGAGGAGCCAGTCAGTGTTTTTTTTTTTTTTTTAGCTGCAGAGTGAGCACTCCTCACTTTCATGCAACTCTTCGTTACGGGCAGCTGTGGACCCAGATCCAGCGTGAGTCTGTGTGAGACGAAGAGGCTGTCAGGCTGTGAGATAACTGCAGAAGTGGTGAATTTACAGCACACAGCCTTAATAACATGATATGAATAGGATTCTAGTGTTTGCAAAAAATGTTGCGTTGTGTTGTGCTTTTGGCCGCAGCAGGCAGCTGCTTTCAGCATAACTCACCATACACTATCTGCTCATCACCAAACAGCAGACTATAGACTATATATAAAGATGGACAAGGTGTCTCCACTTACCCCACTGTACAAAAATGAAGCTAAAATAACCTGGATTCAGCTGCTCTTGCGCGGGTAACGTTATTTGGAGCCCAGAGTCTGCTCAGTGGCGATCGTGGTGTAGTGTTCCTGTGGATACACCTGCCTGACCAATTGTGAGCAGAATCATTGATTATGAGGACACTGCTTGGCACACCTAACTGAAAATCATGACCTCAAACTCCCTTTTTATAGCATGAAATCACTAACTAAATTGAAACTTACCCGAAAAATGAAAACTTGAACAGACACAGACACCAGTGTTATGAGAACTATGTAAAAATGATGGAAAGCATCAGAATCTATTTGACGTTTACTAAGATTTTAGTTTTGCCCATGTCCCATCTGCTAACCAGGAGGGTGCACACGCGAAGACATGTACTGCAGCCCAGCCACCAGGGGGCAGTCAAGATGTTTTGGCTTCACTTACGGGGAGATGTCATGTCATCCTTTATATAAAGTCTATGCAGCAGGTGGACACAGTTACCCCCAATTTCCACATACTCCATCTGTGCCGCACTACAAACTGCATAGCAGATATGCTCCCATTCTAGTGAATAGCTTCATTTCCACAGCGAGTGCTTTGCAGCGTCTCTGGGGCATCCCAGAAGTGCCACCTCCGCCCCGTCAGAGATACGCGCCAGGTCTACTTTTCAGCGACTGCGCGTCCATTGCATGTCAAGCCACGAAGCTCAGATCGCACCAAACCAGAAACGGAACACACGCAGCATTTCAAAGTACAACACAATTCGCGGACTACGGATTGTAAAGTCTCAATTTTTCAAAGATCACGTCACATCCTGTCGCACAAGTTGTCAGTCACTGCGAGGGTCTGAGGAAAGATGGACGAGGAGTTACTCATAGTTGAAGTGGAAAACCATAGTATTTTGTATGACACGCATCCTTTCCATAAGGACACAAACCGAAAGGAGACGACCTGGCGTGAAATTGCAGGAGTTTTGGGAGTGAATGGTGCTCTTTATCGCATAATTTTGCAGTTTCCATGTATGAGCTTGCGAGCCGCTATGTGCTCCAGAAACGCATGCAGTAGGCAAGGGTATGAGCCGTCGGTCGCTCTAGATCAACGGCGATATTTCCCTCAGAAGTTGGTGGAGACCAAAACAGAGCTAATTAATGCTTTTAAATGAATGATAATGTTGCTCCATAACTGCTGGATGTGTAAGTGTTTGCTAACAGTTTGGTCATATTAACGTCAATGTCATTTTCATAACTGCCCTAACATGGCCAAATAAATACATAGCTATAATTATAGTTTTAACTTCATGATTAGGCAGGCTCTATAGCTACACTACTGTCTTTCTGGAATAGGTTTAGTCTGTATTGTAGTTGACTTAGGTTGTGTTTCATGATGACTATGGTAATTTTCTGCAGTTTCCTCTCTGAGGATTACGAACATTAGTTTGCTGTTGATGGACACTACTGTTGGACAATGTAGCGCAAGTAAGAAAAGAAAGAGCTACTCCAAGATAGAAAACAAACAAGTTATTGTAGGCAGCGGGGAGACAACTCCAGGAAAACAAAAAATAAATTATTAAATCTCTCGACAGAAATTTGTCTTTCTCTTTGTCATATTTGACATCAGCAGCATGTTTTCCCATGTGGCAGTTTGATTGACGTGCATCTGCTCAAGTCTTGCAGATTCTTCTGCTAGTATAAAACAGCAGAATACATAAATTTGTTATATACTAACAACCAAAACTCTGTACAGCAAAAATGAGTATAGTGCATGGCTGGGGCCCTGTGAAGGTCCAGTGATGTATGCCTTACTCATATCATATATTATTTTCAGGAGATGGAGTTTCATTATGTACAGGCTAAATTGTACTAAAGCAGCAATAAATAATGTTTGTTTTTGTTGTTTTAATAAGTAATGCTGATCATTGCTCATATTAAGGATTAGCATGGTTAATGCTGGCCTCCAGGGCCCCCTGTAGCAGCTGGACCCCAGACAGCTTTCCACTTTTTACCCTCTTATGGGCGGCCCAGCTTTCTAGCGGAAATATGTAGTGCAGACTTTGGGCACAGCTTTGTTTTGTTGTCTTATCAGAGATCTACTGTCACTCTTTGATATTTCTGTTTGTGCGAGTCCAGAAGTGCATTTTCATTTCTTGCCTCCAGTTTTCATAGTGTGAGGGAGCTTGTATACAGGTCTTGTACTGTATATGTGATTTTATGTGTAATGTATCATGTAGGTTTTCATTGCGGACGGATGGGAAAGGAAAGTGGTGGTGGTGAACATCCCCCCACTTTTTTGTATAAACCTATCAGCTTTGTATCTGAGCTGACTGTGTGTTTGTATTGTTTGTGTGCTGGTAGGTTGTGTGCAGTGATGCATGCGGGTATGTACTGTAAAGGCTGCTGGATGGATGCTGTGATGGTTGGGGAATAAACTCCTGTAGTAATTGCATTGAGCCCAGCAGACAGATAAAAGGGGGAGAGTCCAAGCGGGCTTTACTTGATAACGCTGCTGAGACTCAGTGAAGTGGCTGGAAAACATTTCACTGTAGGCTCATTGCCCAGAGAGTTGCGCTGCTCTGTCCTCAGGGACGTCCTCCTCTACAGTATATTACCAAGCTCCATATGGCGCTGTAGCAGAACAGAATTAATTTATTGTTTTTGTGTGTGTGCACGGACAATGAGGTCAAATGACTGGCCTGGCAAAGCATGATAGAGTACAACTGTGCATTTCATGCAGTATAGCAGCTCATAGCTCACATTTCCCATGAATACAGAGAAGGTGAGGTGGCATCAAGGACCTGTATTGTTCCTCAGGGTCATGGCCACCGAGTGGCTTCTAACTCTTCACATCTCTAATCTTCATGTGTGCTGTTTCCCCTTCACCTCCATTTATCAGCTCCCATGCTCTGCCCACCGACACATCCGGTGATAAATTACACTGCCCACAGTGGATCACTCCGCATGAATCACTGATACTGTACTCTGACATGGCACTGAATAGGCACGGGGGAGTGTGCAGCCCTGCCAGCTTTTACAGGGAGTTTTTGTTACTGCTAGAAGTGAAAGACGTGGATCTTTAAAATTGATTGCAGAGTAGAATATATCATAAAGCACAGGTAGACAATAAGATGGCATTCACAGCGAGATGATATGAATTTGTCCTAAATATCTCTGGGTGTGTTATATGACTGTTGGCGATGTTGCAAATTAACAAGTCAGACTGATTTATAACAGTGTTAAATTTTTATTAGATTTAAATTAGATTTTTGCATTAGTTTGATGATGTACTTTGATTTGCCCAGCCCTGTTTCCTAGAGATTACTTTGTTACTAAACTGCTGTCTTTATTATGTAGTTGTGGCAACGTAATCGCTTCCTGGATTACGTTCAGAGACAATATTTCTTCAAGGTAATGAAACACTATAACTCTCACAAAGAGGCGGTTGGGGTGGTTGTGAAAAAAGTTGAAAAGTGTTGGACCTGGATGCTTGTTGCCAAGGTTTAAGCAACAAAAGCACTTTGGTTAAGGTAAAATCTGTGATTTTAGTTAAATAAGAGTAAGAGAGACAATAAATAAATAGTGCCATAGTCACTATGAGTAAATACTGTATTTCAAGATTGCCTATTTTGGCGGAAAACAACAGAAATACGTTTTACTGACACATTCAGTGTCAGTGTTTTTGTGACTTTCCAGTGACATTAATGAGCAACATTTCCTCATTATGTTAACAGAAAGCATCATTTGCTCAACATTACATTTCCCTCAAAACGTGCATGCTGTTCCAAATTAGTTGCATACAAACACAACTTCTCTGAGACGGGGCTGGATTTGTCGCAGGTTTAATTTGCTGGATTAGACAAGCATCGTGTTTGTATATGGATATTTTGTCCATTAACAATGTTACAATTTATTTTACAAACTGTAGACTCAAAAAAGAGCATGCACATCCAAAAACGATAAATACTGGGTGCTGGACAGAAGAACAATTCAAAAATACAAAAACAGGTCCACACACCAAAAACACATTACACATTACTACATGTGTTATCACATGATCTGTTGGGCGGCCACCATTGGTTGCATATATAGAGGTGTGTCTCCTTACCTTGTTCATGTCTGATGAAGGGCTGGTGCCTGTCACATGTGGTGATATGATGAAAGTTTCCAAAAGGAGCAGTTTCTGGTCTGCGGACTTGTATTTATACAAATTATTTGACAGAGAAATGATGATGTCAGGATGTGCACTGATATTGACGTAGTGGTATAAAACAAATTTACATTCAAGGATTTTATCCACATCATCCATGCCAGTCTTTTTAAGAAAATTCAATTAAGAAACCAGAATGGATCGTCTGTTTTAGGACTACCCACTCCATTTAAAAGTTAATTAATATAAATTTCAAATTCAACACTGCCATAAAGAAGCTCAGTGCTTTGGACGAACACAGCTGTCCTCCAACCTTTCTGGCTTATGGCCCCTTAAAATGATTTACTTGTGAACTGCAGTCAACCTGCTTTATTTCATAATTTTTAGAGTGGCGAAGAGCTAAATGTGTCCAGTAATTCACAGGGGAAAAAAGACAAAGATGACAGGGACTTGGATTGTTTCTCTTAGCTGTCCTTTTATGTTATTTGTCTTTTGACCTCTCTGGTTTGGGCTTTTACGGACCCAGACTCTAATATTACAACTGGAGATATTACATTTGGAGTGGAGAGACTCACATTTAAGTAATTACATCGTGCAAGCCTGGAAACTGCAGACAAAATTTCATCTTAAATGGCTTTTGGCCGCTGTATGGTTGCAGACATCTGAATAGGTTTAAATGCATATTTACTGAGCAAATATGCAGTTTATTCAGTTCATGCATCTCTCTCTCTCTCTCTCTCTCCTCCAGCCCTCTCCTCCTATTATGCCCTCAGTGTTCCTTCCTACTGTGTGTTTTTGTAAAAGCAGATTCCCATCTTTCATTACCATCAGTTGGCAGTTTATGTTTTATTCATCATGTCCCTGATAAGTAACATCGCCGCCCAGGCCCTCAACTAATCACGCTCCTGGTGGAGAGAGTCTTTTCCGTCATTAGCTTCACCTGTAGCTGGGCTCTCCTCAGCTGCAGATGCTAATACGGCCGTGATGAGGTTAGAAACACAACAGCCCTGCCTGTATCTGTAACTGGAGGTTGAGGGATGAGACCTAATCATCAAATCAAGTCTGTCATCTTCTCTCTGCTCTTGCTGGAGGCGAGGAAGCGTCAGGAGTCCCTAATTGCCAATCAGGGGTAACTAGAGTGCTGTGGCGAGGGCTCGCTAAATGCAGGAAAGTACAAAGCAGACTGGAACCTGGCTCAGAGGAGTGCAGGAATCCAGGCTCTGCGGAGGAGAGTTAAGTCTCCGAGAGGTGTTTTTGTTCTTTGTGTTTTACTGTTTGAGGCTGCACTGTGCGCCTTTGAAGCACACTGTCAACTGAGACCCTGACAGGGGCAGTTAGGGCTTCCCCATTATAACCACCAGACTGCTTTTGATGTCATTTTGTGCAGCCGACTCTGAACTATCTTAAGTGTGATGCAATCCTTACAAACACATTGTCGTATTGTCTCTCTGCATTTGTGAGTGTTGCATCATTACAGGGAATTACAGTGACGACTCCAGAGAATACACACTTTCTCTTTTTTTTTAAATAAAACAGTTTTGACCATTATCGCTGTTGGTTGTGTTAACACTGATCTGGGGACACTAACATTATTACAGCACTGTCCAGTTGTCTGAGAGCTGCTCTTTCTTGCCCTCCTGACTCTTGGCTTGATGTCACTGCTTGTTGCTGGTGAAAATGATTTGGCAGCTCTGTGTTTGTGTCGCAGGTGCCACTCACTTATTTTCTGTCTGCCTGTTTTTCCTGTAAAGCTCTTTGCACAAGAGCTGTTTTAGAAAAGTATTGTGTTATGTTTATTATTATGATTAGACACAACACTACAGCTGCGTCCAGCGGGCCAAGCACCACAATCGTCTAGATGATTAGACAGGTTGTTACCAAAATTCACACTTCATTCGTATTTTGTAAACCAAATTTGTTGGAAGCAGTAGCTGCAGTGTTGGCCGTATCCCCAGATCTCAGCGTGTAAGTTGGCGAGCGAAATATGTAATTAACAGGAATGATGCAAAACCTACAAAAACAAGACTCATATGGAAAAAAAAGGCCAAATCTGTATTTGAAGGATAAGGCTGTAACAACAAATCAGTCTGTCTGTGCTTTCCAAATTCGCTACTCTGTCTGGGGCTCTCAGCCCCAAGATCACTGTCTCTATGACATCTATAAAAAACAAATATGTAATTTCATTAAAAAACAACCTATAACTTTACATATATTTAAAGAACTGCACTCTGTAGTTTTGCGCAAACATTACTCAAAGAAAACTGCTGGAGACTTCTTCCAGCGGTGGAATAATACACATTTGGTGTTCTAGAGAACTTTATGTTGAATTGACTCAAAATAAACAACAGTGTGTTTGTTTAAGACATTGAGGAACACAGATGGGCTCACTGAGTGTTTCTAATAGGTTTTTTATAAATGAACTGTATGAAATAACGGACAAAGCTATGGTGACGTCACCCACTTGTTTTGAAGCCTCAAATTTATCATTTCGGCCATCGCCATCTTGGTTCTGTGGAGCCAGAACTGAGCAAAGTTGGATGAAAGGGTGGAGCTGTGGAGGACCTAGGGGGGATCTGACTCATGCTGTGGTGATGCCTCGTAGACAGCCTGTCGGTCAAAGTAGCCTGCCCTTAATTATGTGTGACTTTAAGCCTTAATAAAATGTAAATGATTAAGTTGTATAAAAATATTGAGTCCTTATGGTTGTCATGAATGTTAAAATGCGCCATAGCGATCTAAATTGTTTTTATGTACCAGGCTGTAAACATGTTTATTTCTGCTGTAAAGTTGGGTAGTTTAACATGGGGGTCAATGGGGATTGACTCACTTCTGGAGCCAGCCTCAAGTGGCCATTAGAGGAACTGCAGTTTTTGGCACTTGCACATTGAAAGTACCTGGAGGTTGCTACTTGCTTCTATTTAAAAAAAAAAGACAGAGCTTAATAGGGTGCTCCAGGAATGACATTTTATGTAGGTCAAAGTGGAAGTTAGCATCACCCTAGTTTCCATATCAAGAAGCCTATGAGATTTGTCACTGACTTAAAGACAAGGGATCCAGAAGAGAAATGCCTCATTTCCAGAAGGACTCATTCCTGGAGCACTCTATGGAACAGAGGAATACAATAAAATCAGGCTTTGGATACACAAACAATACTTGTTAGTAGGGCCAGTTAATTGTTGGTTTTGATCTTTTCCTTGAGTTTGTGACAATAAGTAAAATTAAGAGTTTCACCAGGCGTATTCTTGGAAAGGAAAGCAACGTTCTTGGCTTGTAAATCTAAAATTAGGCTTTTCTGCTAAAACACTTCCATTTTTTTATCGGAATAAATCACCAAGTGGAGCTGGAGGAGAGAAAATAATGAAACAACAACCTATCCCCACTTACAGGCCACAGTTTATAATTGTCAGCCAACATAAGTGACAAACAGGGAGTTAAGCCCAAACTCTAAGTGGTCTTCCAAACAGAAATTAATGAGCACTCTGTCCAGAGAAAGCTGGACTCTGCAAAGTATAAACCAATCACAGAGTAGAATAGAAACCAGTATACTGAAGGCTTTACATCTCAGCCACCTCTGTAAGTGCTCTGCCCACATGAATAACCTGAATCATTATCATGAGAGCAGCATGCTCCACAGTGAAGTATCATGTTCTCTGTCACCTGGAGAAAGTATGAAATATATCTATAGAAACAAAGGAGATTACACGGAGCGATGAAAAGGGACTCAACAGGGCTTATTGATGCCAGCTGACTCCGCTCTGCTAATCACATTGTGTTCCCCTCCTGATACTCTAGATCAAACTAATATCAGTGAGGGATTAATATCCAGGTCTCCTATTAAACAAGAAATGGTGCTGGTGATTGTGAGTGGGTGGAGGGAGATCGTGAAACAGCTGCCATGTCGATGGTTAACTGTACTTAGTCTTACTGGGCACTGGGATTGTGGGAATTATGGGTATCCACGTACTGCCCGGAAAATCCTATTAAGTGCTCATTATCTATTCTATTAAATGGAGATATGCACAGAGAGCTTTTTCCTCTCCACGTTTTGCTCTCATTTACACAAACACTCACTCATACCCACGTTTTATTAATGTTTAATGATTGTTTTTAAAGGCTAATATATTTGGTATTAACCAAACAGTGGTTGGTATGTTATCATGATTTTCTTTTTATAAGGAAAATAAACAGGGAATATTCTTTATTAGGTGAAAAAGTTTTCAGTCCATGTTATCTCACAAAAATCCTGGCTGGAATAATAAAAATGTTTGGTCCTAGGCTGAAATATCTGTCTGTCTATTACAAACCAATTATCACTTAATACTAGAGGATTCAAATAAAAATTAAATAAAATAAGATTTCTGTTTTTGACAAGACAAGAAAACTAAACCTAGGTAAGATTCATATAGTCTTGACTCTAGCATAGCATCTGTTCAACTGAATTCCTAACTAGAGTGTAGCTCAGGCTCTGTATTTCTGCCCGAACTCGACACAAGCCTGAGAGAGTAATGGAGCCCGAACCAAACTGAACATTCTGTTTTTATGTCTGAACCTGACTTGACCCGATGTAGTTGTTTCCAGGGTTACAGCTTGCCTGTACACTGTGGATACACGTGCGACACCTTGTAAATGAGCAGCAAAAGGCATTGTTTTAGTATATAAACTTGGAAAGGTAGATTGTTTTAACACGTCTCACACACACACACACACACACACACACACACACACACACTACGTAATTTTGTCACCAGTTATAAATGATAAATTTGAGTCTTACTATTGGCCTAAAGGCCCTGACACACCAAGCCAACGGTCGGCCGTCGACCAAAGTCAGGCCGTCGGTGAGTGTCTGTCGCCCTAGTTTTTGCGGTTTGTCCCGCACCGTCTGCACCTTGGCATCGCCGGCTTTTCGGCCGATTGAGCATGTTGAATCGTTGGCGGAGCTTGTCGGTGAGAGAGATCACTCTGATTGGCTGTTCAGGTTTTATTTCCTCGCCCCTGTAGCGAGTGAATCTGCCTGTAGTGAAACCTGGCTAACCGGTGCTTCCTCCTCAGGCTCCACTTCTTCCCACTTTAACCTGAATAACAAACCGGAGCTAGCTGGGAGCGGCTAGCAGAGCGTTAGCCACAGCATGACTCGAGGGAAGCACAGCCGGTTAGCCTCCGCTAGTCTCTGAGCTAGCCCCGAGCCCTGGTTTGTTATTAAGGTTAAAGTGGGAGGAAGCAGCGGGTTTATCGGGCATTTTAGTGAAGTGGAGCCTGCAGAGGAAACACCGGGACCGCCTGGATGTAATAGTTCGTGGAGGGGCTGCGGTGCTCGGCTGCACAGATAGGAAACCCCTGCTACTTGGCCGTCGGATGTACTGTGTAGTGTGTTCAAATGCAACTGAAACAGGGTGGCGTAATGTGGCGTGAGGTGGCCTAGACGATGCAACACTTGGCTTTTGTCGCCCCTAGTTCTTTGATGCCGGTTTGGTGTGTCCGTACCTTAAGTCAAGTCTTCATCTCCACACACTCTTGTGAACTGTAACCACAGTTAACTGAATTTACATAAGCCAACCATTGTGGTGTATTTGGAGTTGGCGTGGAGGATAATGACAGTGTCCATCGTGGTTGGCTTCGGCGCCATTCTTCTCCATCTGTTCTGTTTTCCAACAATGCTTAAAATCCTGTTTGCTGTACACCTAGCTTCCAGTAACGTTACGCAATGAGGTGTTGTTCGACATCCTCCCTCATAGCTAGTCAGTGTTAATTAACATGAATATTTACCACCTGAAATAGCCCATGTGTCATGTTCATGTGTTGCCATGAAAATAACAAACCCCAGCACTGAACAGGAAGTAGTACAACACGGACAGTCTATCGTTGGCTGAATCCGACACAAAGCTCAACATCATTTATCCGAACCCAGCCAAACGAGACATTCATGGTTAGCCTGCAATTTTCGTACCAGTCATTTAGAAGAACAAGCTTGGATGAGTGGCGAAACGTCTTCAAGAAACGCAAGCAAGTCCAGTTGCCTGCGATATAGCACTTATGATTACCATGACCTGGATGACTGAGAATCTTCACTAACGGTCCTCTGATGATGAATCCTAAGAACTCTGGTGACCTCTTGATCACACAACATAAAATCAACTGTAACAGTGCTGCTCCCATCTAGCAGGTTAAATCTTTATCTTTATAATACAGTAGTAGGAAACACTGACCAGCTTATATCCAGCTTTAACTCAAGGGACAATACTTGATTGGTATTTTAGCAAACTGATCACTCTAACTCTTTGCTCTTTGTTGTCTGTTCATTTCGTTTTCCACAAAGCCTTCGTGATTAATCCATTATTGATTTAGTGTTCAAGGCTTTTTTCTCTGCGAATTGAGGCAGTATTAAATTGGTAACACCAGACAGTGTCCATATCAACAGAAACATTTAAAGATAATTGATCATAACAGAACTCTGGTGCTTTACACTTCAAAGGCTTTCATAGATCGGCTGTCTCTCGACTGACAGCCGGCAGCTGAGAGCCACTTCAGCCCGTCTGTGACAGCGTATACAACAACCGTGCAACGCCATATTTGGCAGGATTTCACACAAATCGCCTGAAAAAATAACTCTTCACCAAACAGCAGATGAATTCATGCGTGTCTGTTTTCATTTTTAAGCTCTTGAACTGTGAATCACAGGCAGCAGAGTATGCAGTGACGCCAGCATGCTGAAAACATACAGCTGTGATATCAATACTCCTATTATTTCAAGGAGCCATAAATTAGGAGGGCTGGGTCACTTTTCCGCTGTTAATTAAAGCCTATAACATAATGCCATGGCACAGTTCGCTGTAATTGAGTTAATTACCGCTGGTAGCTGGACTGTTAACATGCCTCCCACACACAAAAAGGGGTCGAGAGGTCATTCCACCTACATAGCCGTCATGGAGAGCTCCCTGGAGAGGGCTGCTTAGGCGGCAGAGGACGTCACTAGGGCTAAATGTATTGAATGCCTTTTTAGTTGAAGATGAAGAGTCTGTGAGAGTGGGAACAAACCAGCCAGTCTCACATATATCTTTTTCTAATATATTGACTTGACTATGTAGAATTGACACTAAAGCCACGTTGAAACACAAGCTAAGAAATATTGAATATTCGAAGCCTGCAAATGTATTGAAAGTAGAGTCGTACCAATACCGATACCAGTATCGGAAATGCCTCCGATACTGCCTAAAAGGCAGTATCCATTATCGGCGAGTTCAGCCTATGACCAATCCGATACCACGTAATGCCTCACGTCATTACGCATATGCACGCTACAGGCAAATGAAACGGAGCGGAGTTTAAAAAGCCTTCTACTGTAGCCTTTAAAATGTCTTTTTTACCAAATTGTGTGGCTGCACTTTAACCTGTGTCTTGATCTGTGTCAACACTGGATAATTATTAGAATAAAAAGTTTTATGGCATTCATTCTACTATTATGTATTTATTTCTTAATGTGTTACATAGAGTTTTAGTAGTTGAGACATACAACAATTCATATCCCATCCATTTTTATTTTATGCACTGGTATCGGATCGGTACTCGGTATCGGCATATACCTAAGGTTCAGGGATCAGAATCGGTGTTGGAAGGAAAAAGTGGTATCGGTACATCTCTATTTGAAAGTTTGATCCCTGCAGACTCCCATGATCCAGCAGTGAAGAGAAACAATAGCCAAACAGTAGGATAAGAAATAAGTCCAGCTCTGCTTTGTAATGTTTAGCTCTAAAGTTCTCTTTTTCTGCCTTCACTCTTCCTCTATCCCCCATTTTTTTCCTCCTCTCTTCACTTGGGACTTGCTGAGCTCCAGGATTAGATTAGCTATCATTTATAGCAGGCCTGGGAGGCTGTGAAGAGCAGACTCCATCAGATGGAGAGATAATGGTGCTTTATGATAGATCCTGGCTAATGAAATGCCACTGTCTGTAATGAGATCAGTGAAAAGTGAGCTTTTGACCCCCAGAAAAGGGCAGGCAGCATGTTGAGAATATCTACTGAGGAAGTTCTTTACGTCTGTGATTTCTACCCTCCTGTTCACAACACAGTCCTGCTGCCTCATGACAGTATGAGTTAAAAAAAAAAAAAACTGTGAAAAATGTCTTACAGCTCTACAGTAATACAATGCACACTGGCTGCACACTCGGGCTGAAGCTCACGAATCACACATGGAAAAAAAGTACAAACAGTGGAAATGCCAAAATGCTAATGCCAACATTTACCAGAGGCTGCGAGGTGGGGCTGTTCAAACAGTGGGGAGTGTGTAAGGTCAAGAAGAGGATTACTCATTCTCAGTGTGCCTTGTGTGGAGCACGTCCACACATCTGTAATACAGCAGAAATACACAAAATCATTCCTGACGGCAGCAAGGAAAACGTGAAATGCTGAGTCTGTTAGGAAATGTAATGTCAAGCCTGAATGCCTCATTAAAATCAATTCTCCAATATCAATTAGAAATCCTGAACCTTAAACAAATGTTTACAAAAAATAAATAGCATTTTATGAAATCTTTGTTCAGAAAAAACCTTTATAAACATACACTGGCCACTTTATTAGATACACCATGTTAGTGCCTTGTGGGACTCCTTTTTGCCTTCAGATCTGCTTTAATTCTTTGTGGCAAAGATTCAACAAGGTGCTGGAAACATTCCTCAGAGATTCTGCTTGATATTGTCACGATAGCATCATACAGTTGCCGCCGATTTGTGGGCTGTACCTCCATGAACTGAATCACCTGTTCCCCGACATGCCAAAGGTGCTCTTTTGCAGTGATTCTCAACCTTTTCTGTGTCAAAGATGGAATACACTTTAATTCAAGAACCCCCATTTGATAAGATTTTGGTTCAGGGAACTTCCATCTGAAAAGATTTAGGTTGTTAATTATGATTAAGACCAGCATTCCCTAGCTGCTAGCTGTCAACTACAGTTGAGAAGATAATAGTGGAGGAAGTGAAACCTATGATCAGAATAGACACTCTTATGACCCCTACTGACATTAGACTCACTTCTATAGTGAGTTTAACACTGAAAATAAACTAGTCCCTTCTGGGGACCCCCTCAAACTCCATCAAGGATCCCTAGGGATCTGCAGACCCCCGGTTGAGACCCACTGCTCTATTGGATTGAGATCTGGTGACTGTGGAGGCCATTTGAGTACAGTGGACTCATTATCATGTTCAAGAAACCAGTTTGAGATTATTTGAGCTTTGTGACATGGTGCGTTATCCTGCTGGAAGTAGCCATCAGGAGATGGGTACACTGTGGTCATAAAGAGATGGACACGGTCAGAGACAATACTCAGGTAGGCTGTGGCGTTAAAGTGATACTTGATTGGTACTAAGGGGCCCAAAGTGTGCCAAGAAAATATCCCCCACACCATTACACCACCACCAGCCTGAACCGTTGATGCAAGGCAGGATGGATCCATGCTTTCATGTTGTTTACGCCAAATTCTGACCCTACCATCTGAATGTCGCAGCAGAAATTGAGACTCATCAGACTAGGTAGTGTTTTTCCAATCTTCTATTGTTCAATGTTGATGCCCATTGTAGCCTCAGTTTCCTGTTCTTAGCTGACAGGAGTGGCACCTGCCCAGTATGGTCCTCTGCTGCTGTAGCCCATCTGCTTCACGCTTCAAAGTGTTGTGCATTTAGAGATGTTTGGTTGTAACAAGTGGTTATTTGAGTTACTGTTGCCTTTCTATCAGCTCAAACCAGTCTGGCCATTCACCTTAAACCTCTCCCGTCAACAGGGCATTTCACCCAGAGAACTGCTGCTCAGTGGATATTTTCTTTCTTTCAGACTATTCTCAGCAAACCTTGGAGACGGTTGTGTGAAAATCCCAGTAAATCACCTCCTCATGTGTACAAACCAGCCTGTCTGGCACCAACACGCAGTGTTTATACAGTCATTAAAGTTTCCTTTTATCTCCATTCTGATGCTTGGTTTAAAGTTATCTGCATTAAGTGCATACTTTGCAGGATCTGTTGCTTACTGTTTGTGAACACAAGATTCAAAGTTGGCCCCTCCTCCTTGGCTCAACGAGACTAAGAGGCAGCTTTAGTCAAGCGAGCCAGAAAGTAAATGAAGAGAGGGAGCAGCATTAAAAATGATAAAACAGTGAGTTAAAGAAATTAGATATTATTTTCTGATTGTCTCACTGTGGTTACAATCAAAAGCATAAATAAACAGCCACGCGTCTGCACAACCCTGCAGGAAGGTGTCGCATTGCTTGATTCTGTGTAATTTCAGATGAAGCGCCTACTTCATCTTGTCCGCTTAGTTTCTCTGCTCTGTGTGTGTGTGTGTGTGTGTGTGTGTGTGTGTGTGTGTGTGTGTGTGTGTGTGTGTGTGTGTGTGGATCCATCTTGCTCTCAGTTAAACAGACAGACCTGTAGCCTGCATTCACAGTGGAGTGGAGGACAGAGACAGCGGTGCTATGTTTTTCTATAATCCTGACCTCACACTGCTATTAGCTGGGGGTTACACACCACTGCGTAACTAGAAACATCCCAAAAAAAACAAAATAAGAATTGAATACAGGCGGAGGGCAGCTTCTCTACAGATACAGACACCACCACGCACTGCTAATGGGTCATGACGATTGAGAGGGATTAGTTTTGTGAGTCTACATATATATTTTTTTTTTAAGGAAACTCCTGTATAGTATGCTTTTAATGTTGAACAGGTGTATCTTATAAAGTGGCTGGTAACCTGGTTATTCAGCACCCTGTTTTTATGTACATGATCATAACAGCATTGCACTCCACCCCCATTATGGAGCTCACGATGGAAAACGGATCAAAATGGACTCCAGAATCAAAAATACCATCTTATATAATTCCTCGCATTCTTTTTTCTTGTCAAAGCCTGGTGCCTGTATTACCCACGATGCAATACAAATGCCGACCACTGTTATGCCAGTAGCAGCTAATGCAGCCCTTCAGAACGGAGCGAATAATATGATCTAATGCAGGCCTATTTATCATAGTCTGTTGTTGTTTGAGACGATCCTACCGAAGGCACATCACAACTGTTCTCATTTATCTTGCTCACTGCTTTTTGCTCTCATTAGTTATTGATTTATCAGAGTTACATCGGGTTTGTTTACAAAATTGACTATTTTGATTGCCTTACTTGGTTGCAGTTTGTCTCTTTCATCCATCACAACCAGCAGTATCTCTTTTGGGACTGAAATGATCTCATATGGAAAAAAAAATCTGAAGGAATTGTGCAAAAAGACAAGAACGCAGAAGAACATGTATATGCAATTTTGTGTGTTTTATTTAGTCAAGGAAAATGTACAGCTCTTAAGCAACACCAGAGTTAGCTATGAGCTAATTTTACATCTGTTCTCAAGGCAAGAGAGACAGAATAACATCACATACTTAAACTGTAATTCAGTTACAGTTAATGTGACATGTTCTTATTTAGTTATATTTCATACAACTTTACTTTAAAATGTGGCATCTAATCTACACAAAGTCATATCTTTTGTCAGTCCTGATCACCTCAGCTCACATAAAGCAGCACCATGAATCTATGAATAAGAAATCAGCACCGCCTTCCTGTTACATAATGACATGATTGCCGTCACTCCTTTGCTCACCTTTAAAAAATGTCTCTCGCTCTGTCTTTGTTTTCTTCCTCTATATTTCACGGGTCATCAGCCTCTCTCGTCCCCTCTCATTCCTGTCCACTTCCCTCCTTGCTCTCAGTAAGTCGAGAAGTTGTCTGACAGCAAATCGCATCTCTGAGAGCTGTCATCTTATTCCTCTCTCATCATCCCGGGGAGCTCAGCCACATGTTTGAGTCAGGGGTCAGGGGTTGGGCGAAGTCATCTATAGCTTCAGGAGAAATCAGAAGGGGGCTTATACGTGACTGACAAGTTTTCATTTACACCTTCTCCCCTCGCCAGACTATACTTCATTTTTCATCTCTGCTGTCATTCCCGGGGGAACAGAGTGCACTTGCTTCCCCTTGTTTTGCATCTCAGACGCAGACGGTTAACAAAGAATGAATTGGTCTCATTTCCCCCTCATACATTTTGTTTATTAAAGCGTTCTATTATTTATACATTGCCTGCAGCTATTTAATTATGCGGGTAGAGAGGCTGTTTTGCTGCAGACATGTTTTAAAATCCACCTGGCTGTCAATAGACAACCGACTATTATTATTTAATGAGATTAAGTCTGTAACCACACGCTTAATTCATTTGAAACATCTATTCAACTTTCACAGTCTGCCTGTCACTGACAAGAAGCTCACCCACTGGCAGCAGAATGTCCTGAATCGTCTCTCTTCTCTTTTTTTTTAATAACATTTCTATTATTGTCAAGAAGTCATTTCCGCAGCTAATCTCCTTTTGAAAAGGATAGAGAGAAGTCACACAGAGTAATGTACTTTTTTGGAGTTTATTTTAATTGAGGAGTCATGGCAGGATTAAATTTTATTTGGTCCAGGGGAGCAGCAGGTCCTGGTGAGACGACAAAGGAAATTGATTTTGTGCCCCACATCCTTTCCTGCAGCTCCTGGCTTGCGTTCGGATGGCACGGCACAGTGCCATGTCAGGGCGGGCTGGGATGAAATATAGCTTCATGCATTTCTTTATCTCTGAGTGTGGGAGGTGGCTTGACCGTCTTGCTGCTAGAATAGTGAGAACAGTGGGCAGAAAAAGACAGATTAGTTAAATGGTTTTCTTGAGTGTGGATGCAGTTTGTGGTCTAATCGAGTGTCTGCCAGAGGTCAGTACACACTCGGGAAACAAATATAAATGTATTATTTGGATATGAACAGAGAATGTGCTCTCGACACACACAAACAGAAGTTAGGGACTGTCCCAAAAGAACATATAAATGACCAAAGGGGCTTTCTAGATTTTGTCAGTAGCTTTCTCATTTTTATAAAAGTACTTTAAACCAACTATATTTTTACTTGGATTTCTTCCCATTATAAACTCAACCTTCAGTTTTTAAAGAGCAACCATTCAACACGGCCCAATGCAGTTGTGGCGTATTTCTTCACTGTAAAAACCTTCTTCAGACAGATTTGGAGGTCAAATGCAATGCTTTGAAAAGAAAACAAGCTGTGATGACGAAATCATGCGGGGGAGGAAGTACTCAGATGTTTTACTATAAGGGATACTTCACCAATTTTCAACCACCTTTCTATCAAAACAATGTGGGTAGAAGGTGTAACCGAACCATGGCAAACTTCCCTCCATCTCAGATATCCCTCCATCCTCAGCAGTAAAACTCTGCTGGATGACACAAAACAAGTCACCCAGTGGAGTTTTGCTGGCTTGCCTAGGCTGTTGCTTGAACTACAGGCTGTACTTATGCATTTTTATATTGCCCGCTGCCCATGACACCAGGGATACAAAGAATATAAAAGCACATTGAAAACAGACCCGCCCCCTCTCTTTGGCAAACTCAGACCGAAATCCGATCAATTGGTAAAACTAGGCAGTGCTGATCGAATAAAAATCAAGACTTTGTCACTCCACTTCCTATTTCTTGCCTAAAATGTTTTCAGAAACATATTTTAGTGTCCTGTTTAGCTGTAACAGTGAGAATTAGTGAACAAACGGTAAAACTAGGCAGATCAAATATGAACCAAGATTATACCACTGTGTTGCCTATTTCTCATATTCCTCATATGTATTCAGAAACATGTTTAACTGTAATATGGGATGGCCACCATTGTGTCAAATTGACTCCTGGTTTTCTACCATTTGAGCAAAACCTTTTTCAGTCCATCGTCTTTGTTTCTCTGATCATGTAGCACCAGTTATAAAAGTATTTGCATCTTTCTACTGCATAGGCAGCCTAATATAATAAAACGACCATCTTTGCAGCAATGAAGTCCTTCTTTAAGTAAAAGTAGCAACTATACAGTGCAAAGAAAACCCCCCAAAAAACTCACAATAACAATATTATTGCGATATCTGTAGAAGATTTTGAAAATAATAAGGTAACTACTGGTGTTTGGGTGGGGAGACAAAGCAAGAACCAAAAGAAACAGAAACGATTTAAAAGGTGAAGCATTATGTACACAGTATTATCATATTTGTATTACCAACATGATGTCAGTATCTCATTGTTAAATATCACAGTTATCGTAATTACTGGCACATCGCAACACCCCCAGTTACAAGTAAAAGTCCTGCATTCTAAATTTCCCACAAGTAAAAATGCAGGTATGAGTTAAGTACGAAAAGTAAGTCTGAATCTGCAACATTACTACAGTAAAAGTACAATATTTGCCTCTGTATTAGAGTGAACTAGAACTATAAAGTAGCTGGGGTAAAGTACTTGACGTACTTGAGTTAATGTAATTAGTCACTTTCCACCAGAGTTCAGGGCAGCGCAGCGAAGCTTTTCTCTTCAGCATTTGAATATGAAAACAACCTTCTAGTGTCAAACTCTGCACTGAGAATTACCAATAAGCAAAACACATTTCTGAGTGCAGGGCGGCTTGACTTTAGGTCCATGGTTAATGTGTTATTTTGTATATTGTATTTTTGCGATATGAACACATTAAAGATAAGCCGGACAAGGGAACCCAGTTTTTTGTTATAGCACATTTTATACCCAAAGGCAACCCAAAGTGCTTTACAGATTAGTCCAGTCAAAGGTCGTTGTAGTTCAATGGGCTGGTCATTCAAATTCAATTCCAATTTGATCTGTAAAATCCAATATCACAATTAGCCTTAGAGGGCTTTAAAGTGTACAGCATCTGTCTGTCCTTGGACCCTCACAGCAGATAAAAGAAACTCCCCCAAAACCCTCTTGAACAGGTCAAAAATGGACGAAAGTGTAGCTTATTGTTACACCCCTATAGTGCACACATTGCCAGAGAGTGGCATTTAAAGATGTTTGCCACACTTCATATGCTTTACAACAAAGCTCCTTCATCACCTCAGCTTCTCTGCACGTTGATCCATGTTCAGATGGCCAGAGGACTGGCTTTGAATTTCAACTATGCCGTACCTCTGAGGAAACCCTTTTAGACCCGGTGAGCCTGAGGGAACGCTGGCCTGCATGGACACCTCTGGGCAACTTGGCATGCTCGTAGTATCATGGCCAGCAGTCACCTGGGGCGTTGCCGACAGGCCAAAATGTGCTAAGCTGACCTTTTGCTTCTAATTAAAGTGTGTTTCGTGTGGCCAGATGTGGCAGACCAGCCTGTGTTGTGTATGTGGAGAGGGTCTGATGTCCTGAAGCTCTTGTTCTTGTAGCAGCACATTGCTTTAGCTCATCTGTCTCGCTGTCACCCCCTTCACACCGTGTTCTCCTGCTTTACAAATGTGTGAAGTCCTGACACCCATCTGAGTGCTGCATGAGCCACCGTCAGTAAGAAACGTTAAGTGCATCGATAACACCAATCCAACATGTCCTTGGACACGTACATGGGGGAAACTCTACACAAGGGTTGCAAACACACACACACACACACACACACACACACACACACACACACACATATGATACACACATTCATCTACAAATGTTGGTACTCTCGGGTCACTGAGAAGATGCTCCTCTTGTCTTTCCATTTATTTTTCTTCATGTCAGTGGGAGCTGTGAATTGGAAAATCTGTCACTAGAGGCCTCGGTGTCCTTCATGATAGTTTTCTTTGGGATCATCTGTGAGTATGGGGAAAAGCTGTACTTAATGACAGCACTTTTCAGTCCATCTGGATGTCATCACGAAAGAAAGATAGAAAGAAAAAAGTAAAAAAGACCCCCTCAAATGAAGAAGAAAATGTCAAAACATGACACAAAGAAACTAATAAAGCAGCAAAACACCTGTAAAATAAGCTTTGATTCAAACTAATGCAGGAGGTCTTTTCAGTTCTCTGGAAGTAAAGATCAAAAGTGGCCTCTTCATTATTCTGTTTCACTTCATTATAATGAAACACCTGTAAGGTCCTTGAGAGCTAATGAGAATTGGCTTTTTGTATTACTGGTTACAGCTGGGGGAGCAGTTTTATTTTGGTGCCATTTGGCAAAAATCCCATAATAAACTGAGCATATTGTGATTCAAGTGGTCTGAGAGAGCATTAGACTTCTGCACCTCCTCTTGGCTCTGTTTTCAGGCTTTAGAAAATCGAGCCTGTGATACTTTGGTCAATCACAGGTCATATTGGAGAGAGGGCGTTCCTATTGGGTGTTCTAGAAACAGATGCGTGTGTACATCCCTTGAGTGAAAGACTGATTCAATGGCAGCGAATCCTGCAATGTAATTTTCAATTCCAGCAATGGCAAACACTATCTACACTGCAATGGAGTCTAACCTCCCATCAGCGTCGGCAGCAACACGGATCCAGCCAGCGCAAACCCCGGCTATGAAGGGCCAATTCCAACTCCCCACCAGATCAGCTAACTTTCTGTTGCTGCTGTTACACAGGTCAGACCCGGCCACCAGTAAGCTGTGACATCCTGTGCTGAGGGGGTTTACGCTTGCAGAATTCAAGATGCTACAGCTGCCAATTGAAGCCGTCCCTCTGGAGCTGCTGCCCGTTGTCCTTCAGGGAAAGCAGTCCACTGTGGCGATGCATGGTGGGCAGTTGATAGCGAATTCTTGTTTTATTTATGGTCTGATAAACGGAGAATGAGCGGGGTAAGGAGGGACTGAGGAAATGCACTGCCCGCAGCTCTATGGGATTGACCGGATTATACGAAAAGCGTGCTTTTTTTTTTTGTTTTTATTTATTTATTTATTTTTTGCCTTTTTCACATGTCTTCCTACCCCAGCTTTCAAGCATCCTATGATTGGGTCAACATTAGTTAATGTGGCTAACAGCACAGAATGTTTTTTCTCCATTTCACTCTGAATGGAAATCATTTGCAGCGCTCCTTTCTTCTCCTGTCAGAGATATTGTGCATACTTGAATAACAATTATTGTCTTTCACTTGTCTCATCTTATGACTTCTTAGGAGGACAAAAAGCTGTATTTGCGGGGAAATAAACTTTGATTGTTCTTGTTTACATCCTGAACAATACAAACGCAATACCAGTTGTTGCTGTGAAGATTAAAAACTGTAATTAGATGTTCAAAAATAAAGGAAACTGACATTATACATGTCAGCAATTATTCCCAAATTGGCATTGAACAATTTAAAAACATTGTTTTATTCACTGAGCCTGCTTTTTTTTAAGCACATAGATGTTGGAATGACATCTGGGGAAATTATTACTCCCTGCAGCTCTATGTGTGTGTGTACGCGATTAGTAAAACAGCCTTATCGTCTTGGTTGCAGCAGAGCGCAGAGGGACTGTGGTCACTGCTGTCTGATATGGAAACTATCTCATGCTTCCAACGGTGGCCGTGCTATTTGTTGGCTCTTGAAGGCGTTTGGGAGAGATTGCTTTTAAGAGTCCTCACACATATTACAAAGCTGTCACTGGCGGCAGTGTTGACAGCTGATTGCTCTGTGGGAGTGTGACGCTCAGAGAAGCAGAGGGTGCTTAGATAGCAGTAGTCACTGAGGTTAAGGGTGGACAGGCTTTCCCACCATAATGACTCCTCCGGCTGTCCTCTTCCAGCGGCTCCTGACTCGGACAATGTGCTGTGACTTCACCTGGCGTTAATATCCATCCTGGATTATTGGATTATAATCACACAAATCCCATCTGATGTTCAGGCATAAAATTACCACTGATAATGTGATTATCCGTCATGTTCAAGGGTGCTCAGAGACACATCTGGCTAATTTAACCAACATGTCTAAATGCAATTTTGTCTCCAAATTACATATTTGCCCACAGACACATCAGTGGGTCCATCATTGCAATCAGATTTGTTCATCGTGTGTTAATGCCCACTCAAGTGGGATGTTTCTTGATCTCTGTTACTTTGGAGGTACAATTTTGTAGTTTTTGGAATTTTTATTTTCTAATTTAGAGTAAAAAGTTTCTTATTATCTTCAAATAAAGATGTTTTTTTGTTTGAGGATGACCAGGGCTACTTGTAAATTTGAGAAATACTTGGTGTTTAAGATTTCTAATGGATTATGTATGTAAACTTTCTATTGCATTTTATTAGAACTCTGAAGATGCTAAATATGACAGCTCATTACATGACAGTAATCCATCTATCTATTTAGCGATATCTGTTGTTTTTTTGGCAAATTTGACAACAGCTATTGACTCAGAATAGCCTCATAACTAAGAGATAGATGAATACTGATAAAGTGCAACAGCAAATGTTTGTATGTTAATGTTTACTCATCCTCTTCCTCCATAAAGGAGAAAAAGACGCCACATCCAATCTTTATGCACACATGTGCCTTGGACAACTATAACAACTCATTACGGTTATTAATACGTTGTCTGATTATACCTCTCAGTTCAATAACAAGCCGGGGAGTTGACAATTGTTTATTCCCAACTGGTAGTTTTGCGTCTGCTATGATGTGTAACGTAACATCTAATCCACTACACACCTCATTGTGCCTCTGCTATAGAGAACACCATGAATTATACTTTCAGTGCAGCTATATCAATCCTAATCTCCATGAGTGATGTTCACACAGTGGTATGCCAAAGTACCCTTTTCGAAAGTTTTATTTAACCAGAGCATGACTGCTGACACACCGC
Source organism: Epinephelus cyanopodus (assembly GCA_026686955.1). Lineage (NCBI taxonomy): Eukaryota > Metazoa > Chordata > Actinopteri > Perciformes > Serranidae > Epinephelus > Epinephelus cyanopodus. Next base: position 26,751,892 of record CM048929.1, read on the forward strand.
TGCTTTATTTCTGACCTAATGTCACACCAGAGGGGCATTCAGCAGTCTAAGTGTCCACAAGTGCTCCTCTGCCCCCTTAGCTCAAACAATTCATGTCGGGTATTGTTCTGACAGGTATTACCTGGTGTTATACTGTGTGTGGTATGGTATCATCAAACATTAAACTAATTTTGGGCTATGATTACACTATGGGGCTCTTTTGTCTGACTTCTGCCAATAGGGTTGGGTACTGTTCACATTTGAATGGATACAGGTAGCCCACCAGTACATGTCACTGGTGCTTAGTGGTTTCTTTTTTCTGTACTTTACTCTCTCTTTAATAACAAAAACGTAATTTTAATTGCAAAAATTTAGTCCAAACTTATACATTTCAACATTTCAGACATAGCCAGTGGCTGCATGTTGGCAAACCCTATAGTGGAAATGCTAAGCTAAGCTCAACAAAGACAGTGAAAAAAGCCCATCTTCAACAACAGCTAGCAAATGAACTGAAGATGTTGATGAAGCTGTCCATACCTCACTTAGTTTTGTTGTCAATGAAAGGTTCAACTTCTTAGGCGCTGGCTGCAGGTGTGCTGACGTTAGCTGCAACTGCTGCAGGGGACTTGACTTTCAGGCCATCAAACATGCTATACTCTTCAGCTGTAAGATATATTTTGTGCTTCACCAGGTGTTTTCTTGGGTTAGACATGTTGACCTGGCCTGCTTTGCGTTTCGCATCAGAAATATTGCAGCACGTGTTGTCTGTCTTGAGTTTTGAAAACGGTAACCACAACTGCGACTGCTTTCAGCACGCTATTACCCTGACTCACTGTGACTTGAACAAGTTGCTTGTTCTGTCTTTTTATTGATATTTTCTAAGTTACTTTCTCACCCAGATGTACTTTCAGGTCCTGAAATTTACCATGAATTAAACACAAATCGGTATTCGGTAATACCGACGTTACTCGGTCCATACTCTTAAATATTGATTATTATCCAACTGTACTTCTGCCCTCAGTTTAGGTTTTTTAATGATCACCTGTAAGTAAAATTGAAAACTGTCCTTGATCCTGCAAAAGAGGCACTTCTATTTTTCTAGAGTCCATGCACATTTTTCCAATACCAGAATACATTAAAGCCACATTTTTCTTCAGTGTATCTGAGGGACTGATCTCCTGTCTAAGGTTTGGGAAATATTTCAGAGCTGAAACTCAAAACTTACAACTGCTACTTTTCTTTATTTTTTTTTTATTCCCCAGACTGTCCCGGTCTTGTTCAGTTGTTCATGACTACAAAATCTGCATGTAGTTGTAGGGTTGGGTTTGTAAAATTGGAAGAATTTTAATGCTCAAATACACGTCGACAAAAAATGGTTTGAGGTCTAAACATCAGAATAAGAGTTTCCTATTAAAAGCATGTCCCTTGAACTGAGACACACACATTTTCCCTCTTGTCTGCATGGAAGGACGATTATTGTTTCGTTCAACCCTGAATTAAATCAACACTTCACCCATCCTTGGTGCTTTCAGCGCCACTCTTTTGTTTGATTGTTGCATCTCTTGGCATTCTTGCGGAAAGCTGGGTGAAAGTGGAACTCGGCAAAGACACCACCATTACCTCAAGTTTATAATCACCTTTGCACAACAGAAACACTCAGAGAAGCATGCAATTGTTTTGTCAATCAACTTTAAAATGTCACACGCTCTTATTTTTCTTTGTTGTCTGTGTCTGCCTCATAGTCATATCACTCAGCATCACTTCTCCTTCACCAGCAGTCAGCAGAGTTTAGAAGGGTGATGGCCTTTCTGTTATTATTAGCTGTAAGGTCAGACTGTGTCAGTTTGTGGCAGCCAATGGCAGGCCAGGACAGTGTGTTCCAGGTTGTCTGGAGGCTTTGAGAGTCTGACAGGAAGAGCCAAGCAGACAGTAAGCAGAGGACGGGGCAGCACTGACTCCTACACAGACACATCAAGGATAACTGGCTACATTAACTCTGTCCATTAGTGCCTGTCTCTCGCAGACAGGAAGTGACTGATTGAAGCAGATGTGTGGGATTTATTTATACCCCAGTTTATTTAGCTGCTTTGGATGCTGGTTGCTTGTCAGGCATCATTTGAAATAATGTCCAGGGGATCTTTGACAGGCGGGGATGAGCAGGGAGAGTGTGTGTGTGTGTGTGTGCATGTTATTAACATGTGAATGTGTGTATGTGGGTTTCCATGTAATTGAGCTGAGCTAAAGCACCAAACAGGAATATTACTTCAGATAGTCTCTGGTACAGAGCTCTGTTTTTATGGCACCCTGCACAACGTGCTCGTGAATTTCCTGGCAAAGTCATAAAATTACAAAAATTGTTTTCCAGGCCTGGAAATTGTTTGGAAATAACAGAAATTGTTGGATTTTTTTTTTTAATATACATGTGAAATCCCGTTCCTTAAAATGTGTAACTTGTGTTGCAGATTTAAAATCTAGCCCTGCACGCAGATTGTTGAAATGTCACTAGTATTGTGTGATGCACACACACCAGACCAGCATCGTGTCATTACCAAGGCTGGGACCCCTTTTGGAGGAAAGGAAAGTGCTGTCACAACAGGAGAGAAACAGCAAAATGCTGAATAGCTGTTGTGTAGCCTGTTAACCGGGGCTTTCACACTGAGATCTGAGGCACATAAGATTTGTGAATATTCACTGACACTGTGGTAAGTCCCTAAATGACGCCTGTGGCAGTTACTACTGATGGACTGGTAACGTTGCAAGCTTGGTTGGGAGGCTGCTGCAGTACAGTGATACAGTACAGCAGTGTCACACAGGAGATTAAACAGTTGGCTATTAACAGGTTGTTTATTTACAAACAACACATGACCTAATGATTACTGGTGACTCAACTAAATTTACATATTTGTTTGAATCACCAGGTACTGTACTGCGGACATCTCTACATGAGGAGATGTTTAGGTAAGCATAATGCAGCCACTCTTTTGGGTCAAGTTTTGCAAATGCTCAGGTTCAGGCAAGGTTTCAAAGAAACTATTAGTCCATAAAACAAGCATTTAACAATAGATGAATGTTTCCAGACTTGTTAAAATTATAATCCAAATCCACACACGTCAAATTGCATTGACATTTATATGATCTTTGGTTTTCTACCCCCTCCAAATGGGGCATGGCCTTGATGTTTTGCCAAGTACCCATACGTGCCGGTCTGGTCTATTAGCAAATGCAGCTAGTTGGCAGCAGGAATGTCTGATGGACAAGTAAAGTTAGCAAGCACTAATACTTTGCTGACATGCAAATGCCTGGGAAGTGTGGGTAATGTATGGCTGTATCGCTACACAGGCCTGCCCATTTTAAACTACTTAGATAAAGTCAGGGATATGGGGTAAAATATTATGAAAAAGTTATGTAAAAGTTTCAAGAAATCATCTGCGAAACTGTGCGATAACATTGAATAACCTTTGTTAATGAGGAAGTGTGGGGAAAAAGGGACAAAAAGGAGAGATCCACCAGCCAAAAAACAAAACAAAATAAAGAATGATGCAGCTTCTAACACACTGTGGTCAAAACCATTTCTTCATTAGCAGGACTGTGAGACAACACAAAACAAACACAAAACCGTCAGCAGTTATTATGCCAAGCTCTTTAGGCTTTAACTTTACAGTGACCTCGTGGCATCACATTAAAGCTAGACCTATTATGCAGTGGGTCTAGCAGAATAATATAAAATGTAAAACACAAACACAACAAACCAATTACTCCCCTTTGTCCTCGAAGAATGGGAAAATCATGCGCTGGATGCATAAAAGTCTGTAGATTCACAACTAAAAACTAAACTTTATAATATTTGGATGTCACATTTTTTATCAGTTATGAAGCATATGCATGTGTGCACAATGTTTATACATCTAACTCCAGGTGGAGGAAAGTGGATATTATGAATCACTTTGCAGATTCATATCAGTTTGTTTGGTTCACTTCAACTGTCTTCAGTTAAGTGTTGGATTTTAATTAAGTACAAAGTAGAAAACAAGGTTTATAAGTAGTGTTCACAGAGAATTATGGGATCCTGACTGTTTCTGTGGCTTTCAAGGTCTGTCACTGAGCTTTTAACAAGGATGTAACGTATATCACAGCGGTGAGTGAGAGGAGTTTAAGTGCAAAATGCTTTCAGTTCAGTCTGTGACAATGATGACTCATTAGGCCCTATTCAGCTCAAGGATTTGAAGGTAAAGATTTGTTTGTTCATGTATTGAACGCTTCCACTGGTGGACATGGGGGGATATTTTCATGACGACAGACAGGGTATTGACCTTGAAGAAAACTATGATCAGTAGGCTCACTGAAAAAAAAACCAAGAAATTACATGTTATTAAAAGCCATCAGGAATAGAGCCAGTGGTAGGCAAGTACATATAATGGACTAACGGATCACTACGAACGAGCAGTATGGAGATATTTTGTGGTTTCAATTATGTGTTTTTGGACGTTTTAATCTGGGGCGCCTTAAGCTTCCATTAGGTGGAGTTGTGTTGCTACCCACCCTCCCCTTGGATCTCCACAAGTGTTGTGAGGATTCTAAAACTTCACCTGAGCCTCCCTCGGCATATGGGTGAGTAGATAATGGCTGAATTTTCATTTTTGGGTGCACTATCCCTTTCACCACGTTACGGCATGTTTGGAACTGGGACCGTTCATGATAGAGTTTGCAATGGCATGTTTTGGTGTCGCCAGCACATGATTTTAGCACATTTTGTGCCCTACACCGTGAAATGTGTTTTTATGAGGTCATGCTCATTTCTCCACAGTATGCAGCCAAGAAACTCAATTTTCACCTGATTGCTACTGTAAGTTTGAGGGTGAAATGTCTTTTCAGTATTTGGGACAGAGCCCTGGGGTTTCTCTGAGTGATGGGTGGCCCACAAGTCTCTGGCTAAGTGTGTGTGTGTGTGTGTGTGTGTGTGTGTGTGTGATGCTTCCCAGTTGCTCTGCTCCAGTTCAGGCCCTGGAGATGTGAAAGGACTGGAACTTCTCCTGGATATGCGCACACACACACACACACACACACACACACACGCACACACACACACACACACACACACACACACACACACACACACACACACACACACACAACAAAGCAGATAAACAGACACAGATCAGACCCAGCGCTGCCTCCCACTGACCCAAATACAGGCTAACATCCAGTGCGCAGGTTCACACTTCACAAGAGCTAGCTCAAAGTTCAGTTCACACAGATTAAAATGAACTAGTTCAATTCACAGTTCACAGTTTGAATTTTGAACTAAGTTCACAGTCCCAAAAATAAACTAGTTCATGTTATTTTTTTTTTCATTTTATTTATTTATTTATTGTTAATGAGTTGCTCCAAGCTGTTCCTTTTAAGTAAAACCTCCTCCTACACATCCATCCCCAGCCCCCAACCACTTCCCACACCATATGTACTGTATGTTACTGTAGAATCATAATCAGAGATTTCTTTTAAAAGCCAAAAAGGAAACCAAGAAGAATATGTTTTACCACTTAAATGCTATTATGCAGAAAGTGGATAAAAAAGTTACTGTAGATGCAATTGAAATTATATTTAGTCTTCAAGAACCAAATTATGCGGCAGTTCAGAAACTAAAAATATAAAATTTACATGCTTTCAAGTGAGCTCCTACATGTTCCACCACTGGCGTCATTACAGTAGCTGTAGCTAAAAGATGAGTTATGATTTCAGTTCTGCAGAGCACACAATTTAGAGAAAGCAGTCATTTAAAAAAACGTAAGGACTTGGCGGCTGTTGGCTCGTGATCATATCCTCTGTTAATGGTTTCTTGTGATCATCATTCACTGGCAAATTCCTTAAGACGAGTCAGATGCTTCAACTTGATGTGTCGTATCAGATGTAGCTCCCGTTCTGACTTGTTTTTGAAGAGCTAGCGGACACAATTTACATAAAAACATGAGGGTTTTTTTCTGTTGGAATCTGTAATGATTTGTTCCTTCAAATGTCCATATGAACTGGCTTCACTAGTACTGGTGGCTGCATTATCTTAATAGCAATATGCATTAGCCCTGCAGGGGTGTTAGCATGCCACGTGCCATAAATCCCTGGATGCCGTAAAACACTATGTGAACGTCATTAACTGCCGGGGTAGTTAGTCAGTCACGTTCAAGTTCATGTTTAAGATTAAGAGAAAGGGGGAAGCTGGCCTTGGGCGCCGACACTGCGTATGTCATTCGCTCTTGCTCGACTGAAGTTTGGTGAAATGAGATCAGTGTTTTTACTGTTGAAATTGTTGCTGTTTTTCTGTGTGCTCATAACAGTGAAAGAAACATTTCCTTCCACCCAGGAGGATGTAGTTTGACACCGGAGGCGAAGATGTCAGGGGGGACTCAGGGGACACGTCCTCCTAAATATTTAGAACATGTGCATTTGTCTAACCCCAGGGAGGTTAATGCCTAGAAATATGGAGGTTCGTGACTCTTTCCAACATTAATTCTACAAAAAAACAAAACTTTTCCTAAACTTCCTAAAAGTTGAAAGATTTCCAATCATCAGTGGAGTCTAACCTCAGTGTGTGCTGCTGGTTTGATCAGTAGGAATACATTTTAGGGTCTTGGTGCCAACCATTCTTCAACAAAATATATGCAGTATTATGGTTGTATTTTCTTGATTTTCACTTAATATTGTATGACTCTACAGACGTTTTATGAATAAATTATAGTCAAAACATTACAAACACATTGGTTAAAAAAAAGAGTGGATACACATGAATATTTAATTTCTTGACACTGATTCGTCGTCAGTTGATATCAGCCTGTAGACAAGGATGCCAAGTTTTGTTTTTTTCACATGAACTTCCAGCGGGAATATTGCAAACAATGCTACAATCACAAGCTGTGCCACTGTTTGATACGTACCACATCTGCCGTCTGGATCTGTTTCTTCTATCTTGTTCTTTCTGTATTGGCACGCTGAAAACTTCACACTGAGTGAAAGTAGCTGTGCAAATATGACAAGCTTTTGATAATATTCCCCCCCCTTCTCTGCCTGAGGTGCTCTCTATCTATCTGTGTCTTTGCTTTACTCTCACAGTCTCTCTCTGAAGCCTATATCCACAACCGCGCTGCAATATTCTGACAGCTTCTTGTTTAGTTTTGAGCTCAGGCTTGGCATGAATTACCAGAGATAACGTGTCCCCTCTCCCTTCTAGCTTTCTTGAAGTCGCACAGCAAACTTTGCCCAGTATCTATGAATACATGTTAAATAAGGTCAGTAGTGCTTGTCGAAGATTGTGACCTGTTTCTTGAAGCACCTCAGGGCCCCGTTCTTCAAGTGGATAACAGAGATATTCAGATTAGACGCCTGGATTTTTTGTTTTTTTAAAGCTGGTTTAAAATTCATCTGGAGCAGTTGTCAGAGCAACAAGTCTTTGAGCCTAAACCTGCAAAAGTGCAGCCACATTGACATAAAGCAGGTTAACTTCATACATGAGCTGATTTTCAGATTCAAATGGCTTGTTTTCTTAGATCTATAATGAAATAAAGTTGATATAGAACTTACAGATTTGGTTTTCATAGCAGACCAAGAACTTGCAATGAATGTATGTCCATTTCTCTGGTGCATGCTGCGGGGGTTCTCAACACACATGCCTCGTGTAAATGCAATCGCATGATCAGCACTACGCCAATCATACGAATTTCTGATCATGGTTTCAAGTCTCTACTCATCTTGCCTTTATTTCAGTATAATGCCACATTGTTATCCAAGATAACTTCATACAGGATTCACAAATTAATCGCCAAAATGCATCTAAAGCATTACAAAATAAGATGGATGAGAATTAACAGGGTGATGTTAGCCTGATAACAGCATGCTAGCCTGAATTAGTTAAACAAGTTTGAAGAACAGGGCTCTGATATCGTAGGTTATCAGATTGGACAATGGGCTCCTGTCTGCATAGCTTTTTCATTTCATGGAAAACTGTATGAGCTCTTGTTGGTGTGTCTTGTTCTTCTCTGGCTTCAAATTGTGCTGTTGTTCTCTTTTTCCATCCACAAGTGCAGCACCAATCATCCTGCACTTTGGTGTGTGTGTGTGTGTGTGTGTGTGTGTGTGTACAATGACATGTAATAAAGTTTGATCACAGAGTTTGGGGCCGACCCCTTTGATCCTATAAAAGCTGCAGGTCTACCTTGGCTGAGAGGTGTGTAGTTCGGTTTTTAAAAATGATCCCAACAGCAGTGATAGTCCAATTTCATACAGTTTGTGCTTAAAACCCTAAAATTTCCAGAAATAAGAAGAGACATCCTCAAACACCAAAATTCTCCTCTACCAAAGGCACATATGGACCCTAGGATGGAAACATATCTCAATTGTTCTTTTTTGTATCAGTGCAGCACGTGTAGTCCAACGCAACAGGGACAGTGACAAGTATTTTATAATTAGCTTTCATTAGTGTCCAACTTGGAGTCTCATGTCTCTTGTTAATTTAACAATCAGGTACCCCCTACTGCAATGGTCTGACACTCATATCACATGCCAATTCACAATGTTTATAATAATGATAATGAATAAATTAATTGATACTCCTGATGCACGTCTCCCATCCAAATGGACCAATTTGCTTTGCAATGCTATAATACAACTATTCTAATACATAACTAGTAGCCTGCTATATTGTAGTATTCAGTTGACACTGTTGTTTATGACTTCAAAGTATATTGTGTATTACATATTAATCATTATTACTGGAACGCTGCATATGAGAGACTTATAACAACAAAGGCCCCAGTGCAATCTTACCCTTTCAGAAGCTTCGTTATCCAGGTTTGAACTACTGTGTCTTTAGTGCCATACTGATATATCCAATGTTGAGTGTCTTCTGTGATTATTTATCCATCTTTCAGACTTGAAAACAGTCACTGTTGTTGATAGCCGTCCACTAGCAATCTCATGGTGCCTTACCGACCTCAAAGGCAATTGAATTACTTAAGACACCCCTTAAAATCCAAAAGGCCGCACAATCCCCTGTGAAGCCTTGGTGACCCCTCATGGGGATCAAGACCTTCGGGTTGAGAACCAGTGATCTATATGACCACTGTGGCCATTAGAGTTGTAAATGCAAAGAAGTTTTGTTTGTTTAGCTAAAGGGCCACTTTGGCAATTTTCAACCTGCTTTGGATCATTACAATGTGGATAGTACTGTAAGCGAATGTATGCGTAAATGAACTGTGGTTAACTTACCTCCATCTTAGCGGCGCCCAGATCTTCCTCCCCATCTGCGTTTCCCAGATTTTTCCGCTGACTCCACAGCTGCTGCTCAAACTACAGATTGTCTTTCTGCAATTTTGTATGCTCGCCACCACGGACACAAAGAATATAGAGGCGGATCAAGAGCAAGAGCCACCCCTCTCTCTCTCTCTCTCTCTCTCTCTCAGAATCAGACCAAACTGATATCAATCAGTAAAAGTAGGCAGTGCTGATTGAACATGAACCAAGATTCTTTTACTGTGTTGCCTATTTTTTGGCCAAAAAGTTTAAAGAAACTGTTAAACTGTGATTTTAAGATAGTTGTTTGTTACCAGTCGGCTGCCATATCGTTTTCTGTGTTTAAATGTACAAGCTTATAGTTCATCACCCAACAGTGGGAGCGTTTATTGGTCTGGTGTGGTGCAGTACATTCTGGTAGTTGTAGGTTTTTCTACCTCTTGAGCAAAAGCAAATGCCACAGCCCTTTTCCTCTGTTTTCTCAAGTCATGTATTTTCATCTTTCTACTGCATAGACAGCCTAGTTTTAAGAAAAGGCCATCCTTCCCAAAGTGAAATACTTCCTTAGGTTCCTCCTAGGCTTCAGAAAACATTAAAAACACACATTTAGAAGAAGTCATGGCTGAAAAAGCTTTTACTTTTTATTCAGACATTCAGTTATTTGCATCATAAAAACCCAAACAGTCCCTCAGACCATCTTGGTGGTGCTGGTGTGAAGGAAAAAGGGTCATTATTTGTTCTTGGGGCCAAACAAGCCAGTTACAAAAGAAAGCTAGTGACAAATACAGTACACCGTAGTCATAGTCGAGGTAGGCAAGAGATAATAAGCTGTGTGGGACTACGTTTAATAAAAGGCAGCTTTTATTCGGCCCCCCGCTCTGCCGCCCACCAACACAAATTCATGCTTATACTCCTATAGTTTCTTCCTCCTAACTGCTGTCTCTTAATATGGTCCAAATTGTGAGAGGTGCATCAGTATCTCATACGCCCTCATTTGTATGTGTCAAACTTTAATGAATGCTTAGGCCATGAATGTTGCAGGACTTAGAGAGTTAGCACATGCACACCGAACTCTTTCCCAAGTTAGAGACACATGATTCATTATTTTCACTGCAACTCAGAGTATAATTTTGTTCTCCAGAGAATAAAAAGAGTTCACAGCACTTGAATCTGCATAACAATACACTCTGATATGAATTGTATAAAAGAATATTTGGGTGTTCTGAGAAAGAAAAACTGATTATATCATCAGTTGGTTGAATATCAGCCTAATTGGTCTTTACTCTGTTTTGTCCAAGCAGCTTCCACAGAGGCTGATACAGTTCGCACCAGGGGAAGGTGTCAGCACACAATGTATAAACTGTGTTTGACAGGGCTAAATACAGGAGACCTGTGGTTTTGCCTCTCTCCGTGCGGACCTGTCGGCATCATTTGGAAGCTGCCTCTGGTTTGGTTGTCAGCAACTCAAACGCTGCGTTTGGCTTCTGCTCCCAAAGGAAGTATTCTGCCAAATTACATTCCTCGAAAAGACGCAATAAATGAATAGTTTGTTTACTTTAATCAGGCTCCGGCTTGTACAGTGAATAGAACAGCACAACCCAAGGCAACGCTTGTTATCTGAGACTCACTTTGCTAAATAGATCTGATTAAAACTGCCCTTGTTCTGATGCGACAGATGTACCTGATGGAAACAAATTGGGCCTGTGCATATTTTGCTCCCTTTAGACGCACATCTATCAGTGCTGGAGAAATGCGAAGAGGCACTTTCACGATTCATTAATGAGTTTGAGATATTCATAGGGGTGTCCTCCTGAGACAGAATAGAAAATGCATAGTTTCATGCCTAATGTGAAGTCTCAGAGTATCCTCCAGTGTGCACATACAGAGCCCAGTGGAGGTGTGCAGCAAACTGACCTGCAACAACACTGTTACTGTTTTAATATTTCTGGAAAGTTGCTCCAAAACTTGTGGATTTGTTCGGGTCTAACTAAGGTGTATAGAGATGAAGAGATGTACTGTGCAGCATACCACCAAAACCTAATTCACCTTAGCATTAAAGTGGCATATCCAAATGTTTTAATGTGATCAGTGGGTCAAATGATATGGACTGGGAAAGGCATAACATGTAGTGACAAATTAAGCTAGTTCCTTTGGTTTTCTTGTTTGCAAACTTAATTTCTTGCTGCAGCAGACATCTATTTCCAGTCTTCTTTTCATGTCCATATGAATCTTGGATATCGTTGTGAGTATATTAGCTGCAGGCCACAGCTAATGGGGTGGGTTTTGCCGTGTCCTCTGGGCTACACTGGGGGCACTGGCACATTCCAGCATGTGGGAAATGGTCTCACTGATTAACAGGTGCATGTGTCATTTGTCGTGTAGTTCCAGGCCTTTGTCAGGGCTTTGCACCTCCACCGCTTCATGCACAGTCTGTTAGGAGAGTTCCACATTGCCCAGCCAAGGTCATGACCACTGGCAAGGCACTCAGTGGCTGTGATTGCTCTGTCCACCCTTTCCAGAGCTCAGGTGTCATACTTTTTCCATTCATGTTTCCATGTGTTGGTCCTAGCGTCTTCTTCTTCTTGCTTCTTCCATCTGCACAAAGCTGCTTCTAGATCTCAGTCTGTGTGAGGGTGCTAACCAGGCAAGAGGTGCATGGTGGCGAGCTTAGTGGAGCATTCAGCAGTTAAAGAGCCAGATATTTCCCTCAGGAGTTGGTAGAGACCAAAACAGAGTCAAAAGGAGGGTAAATATTGGACATACATTCATCAGTTATCATAAACTTTTCTACAGTGAGATAATAATATATCCTCATATGGAAATCGCTATGGGTACCACCAAGCAAGAGACAAGGAAAACGTCTGGACTGTCTATCCTCATAGACCCAAATGTTAAGTACCCAACTTTACAGCATAAATAAACATGTTTACAGCCTGCTACAAAATACAATTTTGATGTCTATGATTTTTAACATTTTTGACAACTGTATGAGGGGTGAATTTTTATGTATTATTAAGGCTTAAAATTATACATAATTAAGGGTGTGACAGCTTTGAATGACAGGCGGGTGCCATCCATTTACAAGTTGCAACCACAGCATCAACGTTGGTTAAATAACATGAACACAGTGTAACCCCGAGTATATACTGTATACCATAGCTGTCAGCATTTAGTTGTGCTCAAAGACCCCCTAAGGTGTTAGATGATCAGTTTTTCTGGTAAGTATGTTTTGTTTTAATGATTTTTAGCCTGATTTTTGGAGGCAAAAATTAGCATTAGCATTATCGCAGTTAACCACGGCTGTAAATGCACTGCGCTAACTAAGCTAGCAGCTAGTGTAAGGGTTAGCTCCACCGTCTCGTCAAAATATGGTTACTTCTGGCAATGGTGATGGTCAAAACGCAGAACTTGAGGCTTCAAAATGGGAGTTCACACACCAGTATGGGTAAATGACATATGTAGCTCATGTGCTCCTTTCCCCTGGACATTAATGTTTTATTTCATTTAATGTAATGTATTGTTTTGTAAGCAGAGGTGGTCTTTGTGTCAGGCAAGGTGGACGACCTCCATCGTTGGTGTGAAAAAACAGATCCTTGTTTCATCACAAGACAGACAAAGTGTGTGTGTTACTCAGGAGCATCATTGTCAACATCTCATCTTCAAGACAGGCAAAGGCCTCTCAAAATAAAACACGCTCAGTTCGAAGGACACTAATGCTTCTCAGGCCAATGTCATGCAAGATTCAAACAGTCTTAGGAGACACAGAATCAAACATTTCTTTATGATCAGATATTCTCTCACAACCATGAAACACTGAGAGAAAGAAATCACTGAGCTACATGAGCTGAAGGATAACAGAGTAGAAACTACATTACATTGATGTTAACTGCAATACTGAAACTGTTAAATGACATTATCTGCCTTGAAGGACAGGTTCTTTCGCACGTTTTACAAATGTGTGAGCTCCTGTCAACCTGTCACTTCATAGACACTGAGCCGAAATGTTTAATTAGTCTGTCTGTGTTTGCTTCTCGCAGGAGCATCTCTAACATAATGGCTAACAAAGTCCACCAGCAACAATTAACCTCCGCAAATGTAAGCTGACAGCAGTCATATTCATTCATTATTAATTACTTATCACGAATTATAGTCAGTCAACTCATCAGAGGCAGAGATTAACACTAATATACGTAAATCCATTCTGACTGCTCTCAAGCTTCCTACAGAGAAGCTTATGAAACCTGATGGGAGTCGCTTTCTCCACAGCGTTTCCATTTACGCGATCAAAGCAGTCACAAAACCGTTTGATACGCACATGAGTCAAATACAGCTCATGCCATAACTGTCTTCATCATTAAACAAATGCAAAGAAAATTAATCTTCTAACCCTCAAAACAATTAGAGAAATCACAGAAAAACAGCAAACCAAAGGGATGAGATGAGAGCAGAGCTACCACTGATTCAGTTTCCACATATTCATGAGCAGCTTTTTTCTTGCACTCAAAGCAAAGATGGTCCCTAAATACAGGTTTTGAGAGGAGTTTTAGAGGAATGTAGTGTTCAGGTTAAAATCACATCCCGGGGCAGGCCATTAAGAAGCTACAACAGAGCTCAGTCTCACTTTCACCACATTGTTCCTCATCACTTTTCATTGCCGTTTCCATTATATTAACAGAAACATTCAGTTTTGAGAGACAGAGGAAGAAGACAGGGAAATCTGCTTTCTCAGCACTGTAGCTTATGCTCAGAATTACCGCTATAAACTGCTTTGTGAAACTGCAACAAAGTTTGTTTAGCGTTTATTGCTCACAGTATGAACACCTATTCTTCCAGGGGCTCATTATATATCAGGACAGGTGTGTGTGCGTGTGAGCGTGTGCTTGCGCGAGTGTGTGTTTGCATCCCTGCCGGTAAATGTTGGCCATGTCTGGCACGGAAAACAAATCGTCTGGAGAGCCATCTGTCTGTCTGTCAGACAGCAAATGTTTTCTTGTCTGTGTAAAACACCAAAATAATCGAAAGACTATGTTTGTAGGCAGAGCGAGATCGAACCCCATCATCATGCTTCCATGGTTTTTACTCTCTTTTCCCTTCAAATTGGAAGAGAAGAAATTCCTTCCTCTTCTCACGTTGATGTGGAACTAAGAGGAATGGAAAAAGCCCTAGCAAGATTAAAGAGACTCGGCATTCACTCCTATCCTCTCTGTCTTTGCTTGTTTTGCTTTGGGTAGCATGAGGATTTAATCAGGAAGTGTTTTGTCCACCAACAGCGTTTGGTTGCTCATTCAAGTCAGAGACAATAAACCATGAATGTCAAAGTAAACCTTTGTATCTTTGTCTTTAAACCTCGTTTGTCCCGCAGCATTTGAAAAAGGTGTGTTATTATGTGCCTCATGAATTAAACAGAATGTGTTTTAAAAGCAGGCCTATTCAATCGATGGCCTGCAGGTCGCATCCGGCCCAGGAGCAACCTCAGAGTGGCCTAGCATACATAAATCTGATATACCAGTATAACAGAATATGTGAACTAAACATAGAGTCTGGAAGTAGATATCTCACTCGTCGCTGTTAAGATGCAAAGGACTTGCACAGTAGAGATTGGGCAGGATTTCCCAATTGGTATAGTGACACTGACAATCATATCTTGTTCCGCTTTCAACTCATCAAATACTGCTATTTTGTCAGTGGATCTTAAAGGGATAGTGCACCCAAAAATGAAAATTCAGCCATTATCTACTCACCCTCATGCCGATGGAGGCTCAGGTAAAGTTTTAGAGTCCTCACATCCCTTGCGGAGATCCAAGGGGAGAGTGGGTAGCAACACAACTCCACCTAATGGAGGCTTAAGGCGCCCCGGATTCAAACATCCAAAAACACATAACTGAAACCACAAAATATCTCCATACTGCTCATCTGTAGTGATCCAAGTGTCCTGAAGCCCCGCCATAAAAATTGTTTGGAAAAATGTCATTTGAACTTCGCCTCTCTGTACACGGTGCAGGACTTCTGGGGTTTACTTCCTAAGGTTTAGGCCACAAACGTCCCTGGTTAGGTTTAGAAAAAAACACCATAATTCTTTGGCTTAAAATAAGTGGGCCTACGTTTTTTACAAACATAATGTCATGTCATGTCAGGTGACATACGTCACTAGCGTAGCATGCTGCACATACTCACACACTATTTTGTACTTAAAATAACTCCATCGACCCATCCATCTCCCCTCCTACCTGCTCAATGTGGACTTTCTCACTCTCTACACTAGCATAGTCACTGGCGGCAACTACCATCCCGAGGAGCTGCAGCAATTATTCATGGGCAACCTGACACCCACAGTGGATATTTACTGCCACTTAACTTTATTGTTAATTTTCTCTCTGCTCTGATTGCAAACACCTGTCTGCTCTGAGCACATCCAGCATCCTCCACCACTCTCTGTCTCTCTCGCTTGATCACACACTCGTTTCACACACAAAGGAGTTAAACTACTTTATAACAATCTACAATGTAAACATGTGGATTGCTCTTCAATCTGGCCTTGGCCATTTTCACATGTCAGTACAGCGAGCATCAAAGCTTGCGTGTGACATTTACAAGTTGTTTTCTTCATCTACAAAAATTACCACAAAGATACAATGGGATAAAAAAGAGTATTTTTGTGAGATGAAATGCTTAAATCCTGTTAAATGAGTATGAAATAAACACAGGTTTGTCTGCGATAACAGATAAAATCTATAGGGAAATCTAATTGCCACAAGGCCCCCTTTTGTACTCCTTCATTTTGTATAATCATATCTCATACATAATTCTGACAATAATCAGAAAAAGTAAGAAGGCAAATCCCCCTGCGGGGATGTGTGCTGTGCTTACAAAGAATATTGTTTCCCACCCCCAACCTGTGTCACACACGCTGCTGAGATGAAAGCAGAGCTAAGGGGCAAAGATACAAAAGGTGTTCACGTAGAAAGAACAGTACAGAGTATGATGCGCTGTATTTCCTCCGTCATCCCTTCCTAGTATACTACGATAAAGATGACGCCGGTGACAGGAAGTCACAAGGTATGAGAGGAGAATAATTAAGAGCATGTGACATCATGCTTTGTGTCGCCGACCAGGCTGACATATTTTGTCAGTGGTGTCAAACTTATGGTGTTATAATGTGACTATGAGAGGACAGATTACAACACAGACTGACAAAGAGACACAGAGTGGCTCTGCTCTTCTGTCAGTGGTCTTCCTTCTGTTTCTGTCTGTGTGTCATGTCTGTGGTGTAAAGGCCTTTGGGTCTGGTCTTAATGGTTGGCAGATTTCTGTCTCAGATCATTGGGCTGAAGGCAGTCATGATGAGGCAGGGCTGAAATGAAGCCACAGCTGCACAGAGATGTCCCTAAATCTCAAAATGAAGGGTCCCAGTCTAAAGTCTGTAAGTTAAGACTTTTTGAGGACTTCTAGGTATTTCTTGACATTTTACGTTCAATAAATTGTATCCTATTAAGTGATAAACCCAAAACAGTTGGTTCAGTTGTTATTACCTGACATGCTTAGGCCTCCGTACTCAACATGTGGTTCCCCTACGGTCACCTTTGGGGGTTCCCAACCTATAAAGGGGTGTCTCCCGCCTTACCTCTCCACTTTTTGCTATTGTGCTCTGTGGGAGAGGTAAGCAACATTGCTCTCGTAATAATATTCATGTTTTAACACTGTTAAGCTACGTTATGAATTCATGCTAACATAATCTTGTGTCGCTTAATTTGTGTAGGGGCTGGAGTTTGTATGGTTGTGTATGACGGAGGATTTTGTTTTGCCACTTGCTGTCAGGAATAAAGGGAGATCGTCGCCGAAGGTACCCGCCGTCTGGGTCTCTTTATATCTGTGCAAAGCAGACATCAGTTGCATATGTATTTTTCAGAGTGCAGTTTGTGAAAGTTGTAGCAGTGCTTGCACCCTGCAGGTAAAATGAGGACATGCTGACTTTAAAAGCACAGCTGCCTTAATGGATTTACATTAAAAGTATGATTTGTAAAGTCCATCTGCAGCCATGGAAATGTCTATCTGGAGAATGCTCCCTACATTCAGGAGCTTAGACTAAGTGTGCGGTATATAATGAGGATTATGATCGTATATATTGTGCATTGACCTGTGTGAGTATATTTTTTAAGGGTATGTGTTTGGTTTCTTTTGTTTTTTTGCATTTGCAACTTCACACAGTCCTACCGTTTCTCCTAAATGCTTTGAACTCCCTAATTCCAAACACAGCAGCATGTGGCACGCGTCCTGTAGAAGCCACTCAGAGTCCAAAACACATTGTTTTGTTTGTTGATTGACTGGAGTCTCTCTCATATCTGTTGCTGGCAGGCATGCTGCGCACTACAGAAATGGGTTGTGAAAATGGACAAATATTCCTCCGGTGGAAATGATCACCAATCTTAAAAAAAACGACTCTCATTATTCGGTCTTTATAATCCACTCCGAGTCGAGTCTGAAGTCAGTAAAGATAAGTCAGGTCTGAATTGGAAATATATGTGAATAGAGAGTGAGGCCAGGGGGCTGAGACATGACAGCAGTCTGCCATCAGCAGCTGGTTTCAGTCAAGGAAACTATAAAAAAAGGAAAGGTCATGACGTTAGTGACAGCGTTTGAATTTTGCATTGGAGCCAGACTTTGGTGCCACTTCTATTGAAGTCAATGGAGCAGGCACGGCAAATCGCACTATAACCTGTGCTTCTGTTTGCCTCAAGACAGCGACATCATGAAACATGAGCGGACCTATGGGGGTTTAATCATTGTAAAACCTTTCCAAAGCCCAGAAAAGTCTTTCGTCGAATGTCTTTAAGGAGGAGTTTGCGGTGGATGGTTGGGTCAAAAGCGTGTGTGACCTTGACGCTGCTGTCAGTGGTTCCTCCTTCTTTTTGTTCCAATAGTCAGTGCCGTTCTTTTGAGTATTGCAACTCAAGATCTGAAAATGCTCATACTTCGCTTTTGTATTTGATTTTCAGTGTGGAGGACTTGTTGAGAGTGAGTACTCATTTCTTTTACCTTGTATCTCCCTTTGAACAGAGAACAAAACCAGGTCTCAGTGTGTTTTGTGTCGTCTGACCTCGTCTGAAGGCAAAAGTGTTCGTCCATTTTCAATTTGAAACGTGAAAAGCCTGCAGTCATACAGTCGCGTCCTTCTGGCTGCACCCCACAGACATCTCAAACTCTCTTCAAGAATTTTTTTGTGTTTTGTGTTTGTAATCTTGACAAAATAATTTGTACAAATAGGGATAATGGCTTACACTTTCAGACAGTGACAAGACAAATCTGACAAGCACTTAATTTCACTTCGTCAGGGCCCTGCAGTTACATCCTGCTGAAGCTGTACGTGTTTACCAAAACACCAAGTGGAGAACCTGCTGTCCGGTGCTGGAGAGCTCACTTTGAAGAGACCTGTGAGATTTAATTAATCTGTCGGTGTGAAACGTCTGAAATGTCTGGGGCTCCTTTAGCAGGCGAGTTGGCCTGCTGACAGACAGGCAGATGTTCAAACAGAGTGTGCATTCTTCTTTTGTGAGGAAGGGGGCTGCTGTGTTTGGCCGCTTTTAAAGCAGACACGGTGTGATGGAGATTAGACGCAAGCTGTGCAACCGGTGTGTCGCGGGTCAGTCAGGCAGGCAGACGGATTTTACATATCAAAGCAAAGGAGACAGAGGGAAGAGAGTGAACATCAGGCGTGGGGATCAAGACTTATACGTCATGACATTATGGGCCAGAGGAGAGAGGCTGTGTCTGGATAATGATTCAAGAGAGAGAGTGTGAGGAGAGCTGTGCTGTGAGTGAAGTGAGCCTCTTTATCACCACTCGACTTGTTTAGATTCGGTCTTTATCTTGCTTGAAACACCTTGTTGACCAAACGTCCTGATTGCCAATGAATAGGGTTTGTGTGCCTAGTGACTTGAATTAGACATTAAAGTTCAATTGTCTGAGTATACATGTAGAAGAGAAAATCGAATTTCTGACCAAGTATGTCTGACTCCACCTCGATAGGTGGCGCTGTGTCCTTTTTAACATAGTGCGTATTGAACTTGTTCCGGTTGACCCGAAGAGGAAGCTAACGACGAATGAAGATGGCGCAGCATGAATGTAGTTTCCTCGTCCGTCCAGAAGTGCGTCTTCTGCTTCTCGGTCACCATGTTTGTTTGTTTGTTTGTTTTTCCCGGGAGTTGCACTGCTGTATACTTAACTGCTGCTACGTCATCTCCTTCTTCTTAACTTGCGCTTGTTTTGTGTCTGTTTGTAGTGTTTTTGTATCTCTTTTGGGTTGTTTTGTGTTTCTTTTTGTGTGTCTTTGAGGCCATTTATTATCTCTCTATCTTATTGGTTGTTCTGTGTGTCTTTGGGGTCGTTTTGTGACTCTTTAGGCTGTTTTGTGTCTCTTTGTGGTCTTTTTGTGTTTTTAATGATGTGAATTTGTGTCTTTTTGGTAGTTTTGTGTGTCTTTTAGGTCATTTAGTTTCTCTATTAATGGTTTTGTTTCTCTTTGTATTATTTTTGCATTTCCATTAGGTGATTTTGTGCCTTATGGTCATTTTGTGTCTCTCTGGAGTCATTTTGTTCCTTTTTGTGGTTGTTCTGCATGTCTTTGTGGTGTTTTTTTTTTCTTAGTGGTAATTTAGAGTCACTTCCTTGTTGGTACATGTCAGTTTAAGTGACATTTTGCAGGCGAAGACCTGGGGCCCCTGGGCCTGTTTCCAGTTGGCCCATTCAGAAATCCATCCGTGTCTATACTGTGCTACATTTGGCAAAACTTGAGTTATTCTACTGGACTAGTTTAACTTCCAAACCTCTACAGACCACAGAGATAACTTTACTGCATCACTGAAAAGATCCTGTTTACCTGATGCCACTCAGTGCTGGCACCGACACAGGCCAATATGTGCGACTTATGCTAGAAGCATTCCCACGGTGACAACACTGTCGCCTCCTCTGCTTACCTAAGCTAACGACACGGCAGACCTCGGTGACACTATTTGCCTCAGTTTTGGGGAGAGTCAGCTCCTGTCTGAGGTGTTTTCGGAGTGTTTCAGCCTCTGTTATAATGACCCTGACACTGATGTCTCCACAGGTTAAAAATACCTGGAACATGAATACTTAATAACAAGACAAGGCATGGGGAGGCTCATTAGGAGCCCGTCTCGCTCACTTCCCCTCGCTGTCCTCCAACTCACATCTGCCTCTGACATGTTAATATCAGCTCCAAAAAGAGGGAGATGAAAAAAGTTCTAAATGACAAAGAACATCAGTCTTATCTCTGTCAAAGAAGAGAATAAAAAGCAGAGGACATTAATTTCCCATTCTTTCCCACCAGATAGAAAGGTTTGGGGACGGTTTGATGCATAGCTGATGCATCTATAATCCACAGTGAGCCAATTCTTTGTGTCGCATCAACTGTGGGTGAATGGCTAATTAGGCCACTTGAGGTGTCTAAAAGGGAAATGTGCCTGACTGAACCACCTTACTGAGAAACACACACACGGCTGCTTCCAGCACACACATACACACACACACACACACACACACACACACACACACTCAACAAACAGATGCAGCAGGCGTCAATCAAATGTAAGCCACTTCTTTGCACCACTGTCACCACGGCAACATGGGAGTCTCCTGGCAGTGGGGGCTAAGCATACAGCTGAGGTGAATATGTGTCTGTGTTCTCTTTTGGCCTCTCTCATTTGGCAAATTCAAATACAGCATTTCAAATAAGAGTGTGTGTGTTCGTGCTGTGTGCAATGAGTTGGACCGCTGCTCTAAACTGTAGATATGAAGCATGTCATCGATGATTTATTCCTTCTTATCCACGCAGAGTAAGCCTGTGGGAAACAGGGGAAAAAGACAGCAAATAACATCAGCGCTCATCTTTCTGTGTAGCGTTTTAATTTCAACGTCTCTGCTTTACAGTGGAGACAACTACTGTCGACACGCTTTGAAAATAATGAATGGCTGACTGTTTGATTTTTCCATGCATATATTACCATAATACTTGCCCGTGGGCCGTGTGTGGGGAGTGTGTAAATATTGGTTCTTTAAAGCCAGCATCTGTGACCGGACTGAAGTGCTGGAATGAAGCGTAGTCCGAGCATCCTCCAGGGGACGTTCCTCTCATTGCTCCGCCTAATGTTTCCAGGCTAAAGATCGAATGGCTGATCAATACCTGTCGCGATGCGATGCTTGGAGGCTTGGATAATCACTTGGCTCTGCAGGAACAGCTAGCGTCAGGAGGGATTAGAAGATGGAGGTCCATCTACAGCTCTGGGAGAAGTTTGGTGCAAACCTAGCACAATGACCCCATGTCCTCTTATGAGAAATCAATAGCTGTGACTGTGAGCTCTATTCATCACTCAGACACACACAAATATACCATTTCCCTCATAGACATCCGGAACGTCTCAGACAAACAGCAGGATGTGTGTTTTATTTGAATAATTGTGTTCTGTTGTGCTTTGGACACACCATGGTCGGCCGTGTCATCTCAGACTGTCATGGAGCTTTGTTATACAGTGTTTTTTTTTTTGATGATTTGGTCTTCCTGTTTGTGATGATCAAAGAGAGGAAAATCAGCATCACTCTGCTCAGCGAGCTACGAGGCATCGTGGCTGTGAAGTACAATATGTAGTTTGTTTACAGTTGTACACCTGTCAGCCTCAGACGCTGTGCTGTCTGTCGTGTACAAATGCTAACGGAGCCAGTGCATTAAATATAACAGGCAGAAGGACTGAGCATCAAAATCAATATCATGCTTTCAATAAGAATATTTTTCCAGTATTCATGTACTCTTCTCTGTATCTGATCTACAGAGTTCTTCTTTTATTTATTTCACGCAAAATATAAATGTTAATGAACACAGTGAATACAAGCAGGTCATGTGTAATGCCTTCAGACCCAAAACGACTGTTTGTACACATCCCTTGCAGAATCAGCAGCTGTAAAACTAACATTTAAGAAGAATAACACATTTAAAAATGAATTATTAGGTTATAATATACACTTAAATATCGTCATCAAAAGCCATATCACAATATTGTTTTATGCCACAATAAAAGACATTCTTTCAGACATTATATGTGCCTGTGTAGGATGTAAATAAGATATTTCAATGATGGAAATGAATGTCAAGATGGAGCTGAATAAAAGGCTTGTATTTCTGTATAATCCCGAGTCTGACTTTTCAGCGTGTGTGCGATTTGGATTCCAAAGCAAATGTTGTGAGGCGTGTTGATTAATGAAATGTCAAACCACCAGCATCATAAACCATAACTAGGCAGCATGCAATAAATGCCACTAATGACCTCTCAAACAAACAGCAATAAAAATGAATCGACTTCTGCAGCTTATCAGTGGTGTTTTTCGGACACAATCCCACGCGATTAAATGAATGACTAGAAAAGTGCACTGATTAGAGTGCAGATCTCCGCCAGGCGGCTGAGTGGCTGCCCAGGCTGATCACGGCCAGGCGTGCCGCAGTGTGTTTCAGAAGCTAAGAAAAATTCACACCTTGTCTATTTTTGACAGAGCCAGGGCATGTTGCACAGAGCAGATTGAGTTTTCCTGCTAACAGGCACTGTATGTGAAATATAGATACGATGTAATAATGAAGATGAATGTATTTTTAATAACTAAAACCCAGCTTCAAATCTTTGATCCATATTGTTTATATGTAGACTTTTAACAGTAACTTTGCCTGTAGGCTACAGCACAACACAACAGGAAATAACAACAGTAAGCGGAACTAAAATTGGCAAAAAAGGAAACCATTTCACTCTGTAATGTACTTACTTGCTCATGGTAGATGCAAATCAACAAAATCTGTAAGTCTACGAAATCTGGCACACAAAATGCTCTACTTCTGAAATACACCTAGTATCATGCCTTACTTTAGTAGATCATAACATACCGAGTATGGAATTATTCTGCAGATGCTCCAGATCAAAATTTTCTATGGATGTCAGTTTTTGAGCCATGACAAAGACCAAAATGTTACCTGACTATTACTAGAAAACTTATGGCCCCGAACAGCTGGGTAAAGGCTAGTTCACATTACATGATTTTCACCCCGATTTTGCATCGCAGAGACTATCATTATCTTTTGAGTGTTTGTACCTGGCGACATGTGTTTCTGTCATCGGGAGTCTCGCCAACTGCGTTACGACCTGTGTGTGCACACCACAAGATTTCTTCACCGAGCCCTCATCGACAGAGCCCCAGATGACGTGGTGACGTCACCAAACTATGTTTGTTTAACTCGGAGACAACACATCGTGAAGGCATGGATATTCTTCCCAGTGTTGAATCAGAGCTGCCTCCAGGGCCTGGGTCCAAACACAACACGCTCCCCATGATCCTGTGGATGCCGCATTGTTGTTGTTGCTTGCTGGCTTATCAGTGTTGCCACATCTTGGGAGAGAAACAAGCAACCAGGGCTATGGAAACAAGCCCAAAAGAGATGGAGAGGGGCGAAGGGAGCGGAGCTGTGGAAACATCCTGCAGTCCGACATACTATCATGCGTTAAAATAACTTATTAGATGGATATATAGAGAGAAAGGCGATGTTTAGAGAGGAAGCCCAAATAAGCAACTCCACTTTAGAAACAAGCCCAAAAAAACGCAACCTGCGACTACCAATATTTGTAAGTGATATTACAAAAAAACAAGTCCAAAGTCGCAGCTAATAAGCAGACCTGGCAAGTGGGAACCCTGCGGCTAGTCCTCCTCACATTTCTTCTGTCCCCCTGCGTGCTGACGTGGGACGTATCCTGCCTCTCATTGGCTGATGCTCTTTGTCAGTGGTGTCAGACTTCTCCAGTTTTCTAGCATGCCAGATATCCATCCTAATCGCAGACGAGGGGGCGACTTGCTCGTAGACTTGTTCACACATGAGGACTCGTCGTGGTAGACTATCTGCCGACTCACCTCCGACCCAAGGTGGCTCTCAAGATCCTCTGCGACATCAAAATCATGAAATGTGAACTAGCCTTAGAGGAGTGAGGAGTCAGCAGTCAGTGATGGTATTGTGAGGCAGGTGTCTCTCTCATGTCTTAGCTATAAACTTACTTGTAACTGAATTAACTAATAAAGGGCTGTGAGTGAAGAGCACAGGGTAACTTGATCCACTTTAATGTCCGAAAAAGAACGTAGGACAACTGAACATCGACAACACCTCACATCCTATATATATATATGTATATATATATATATATATATATATATCACTCCGCCAAACTTAATCATAACTCTTGTCACCTGCACGTAAGGTGCGCGATATTAAATCATTCCAAATTTAATGTAAAGAGCAAAATAATATATGAATGTAGTTAACATTAAATTATGCAGATGCAGAGAAACACAAGACAATCCACTAGATACGCCCTCACGAAAATAAAGCTCATCTTACATTTACAGTCAGTAAAACAAGTTTTCAACAGTTGCAAATCACTGCAACCACAAGAGGTCCTGAAGCGTACAGTCATAACTGTGCACACAAAATATTAGGCTGATTGGTCCAGTAGCTTGTGAGATTAGCTGCGGACAGTCATAAACACTCACACGTACTTACATGCACACACACACACACACACACACACACACACACACACATACACTCGCGCACGCATACGAACAAATGATCCCCTCCAGGATTACGCCTGGTGGAGATAATAATGAGGTGCATGACAACAATCTGTGTGTGTGAGAGAGAGAGTGTGTGTGACAAATGGACACACACACGCCTCCTGTCAGCAGTAAATCCGTGCACTACTACACCACTACACCATCGCTACATTACACTGAATGTTTGCTCTTCTCTAAATGAAAACCTGGAGTCTCAAACCTGTAAACGTGAGTAATAGCTTTCCTCTATGCTCCATTTATCTATTTACCCTCCTTTTTTTTTGCTCCTTCTGTGTTTTATTTCTTTTTGGTTCCTTTCTGCTGTTTTCATGGTTGCGTTCTCCCGGCTACATTGTGCCAGATAAGCACTTTTCCTCCCTGCACATATCGTTTGTCTGAGGCTACCTCTTCTGTGAAATTGTACTTGTCACACGCAAGCGTGCGTTTTGACGAAATATGGTCGCACAAACTCAAACGCATTTCAACATCAGAGGCTCGACTGCAGAAGAGAGTGAACACCCACCCACCCCCCCCGCAGTCCCCACTCCCCTTTGTTTCCCACTTTTCAATTCCTCACTTCACAGCCCTCAGTGAGAGCAGGAGAACTTTTTCTGAGACTTTATTTGAAATCCATCTTCAGACACTGAAAAGTCTTTTACTTTTTAATCAGGATCTTTCCAAGGACTTTTAATCATACTCTTCCTGCAGAGTACTGTATTGTACTGAGTGTGTGTGTGTGTGTGTGTGTGTGTGGGGGGGGGGGGGGGGGGGGGGGGTTGAGGGTAGGGTTGGGTGCGAGGTGAGGAATGACGAGAGAAGGGTGGCGGTGATGTGGGCAGTGAGTGAAAGCCAAGAGAATAAAAAGAGACCCCATCATTACACGCAGCCGTTCTGTCATTCCATTAGGAAGAACAAAATGACCCTTATCACCCTGTCTTCCCTACAGAGACATGATTAGGTTTTCAGGGAAAATTTCTGAGGACCTAAATTGCATTTGTTCGGTCTCCTCCCAGTGCTGCCCCGCTCAGCCCACCCCTGCAGAGAACAGCCCGTGTCAGCTCCACTGGAAATGATAATTCCCGTTGTCACACACTAATGGTCATTGCTGCATAACTGCATCGCCGCATGGAGAATAATAACATTAATTCCGTGGCGATGGGTCTCGTCAACTTATATATGAGGCCAATTTCTTGGAGTGTGAGTGGAATGAGGGTGTGAAATTATTAAGAAAGTACCAAATGAGCTATTGGTCTTTTGGATCCTCTGATTGCTTTTTGTCCTCTGGTGAGACTTGACACATAGGTGTGGTTAATCACTTCAATTAAAATAATAGAGGGATTTATTCACACAAGCAGGAAGGTAATTGTGAGCACGGCTGGATTAAACTGCTTCAGGGCTCTGGGCAAAGATGAGTTATGGGCCACTACTGATACATTAGGGGCACATTATTTACATATGTATATGTATATGTGGTATATTCAGACATGTGGTGGTGTGTCTTCCTCAAGCTCTGGTCCTGGGAGTTTGAGGGTTCTCCGCAGTATCTTAGCCATTCATGTTACATCTATCACCGCTTGTTTATCAAGCAACACGATGTTTGGTTGGTTAGCCATCACTTGTTTGCCAGTCTGGATCTGGAAGTCCCAGAAGATCTTAGGAGTCTTCTACTCCGACCTTGGGACTTCCAGCCCATACTCAGTGCAGATGTTCCTGTACACTATGCCAGCCACTTAAATCAGTGATGAATAAATAATACATAACCATAGTTAAGTTGATTTGCAAACTCATTGTTTCTGTTTTTAGAAATAAGAATATAACAGCGTCAGAATATATTTGAACAAAAAAAAAAAAAAAAAATGTCATCATTGGAAAGTGTGTGCCTGCGTGTGTTTATGAGTATTTGTCTGTCCGCAGCTAATCTTGCATACTACTTGACCAGTCAGTCTGATGTTTTGTATGAAAATTTATGACTCTGTGGTCAAGGACCTCTTGTGTTTGCGATGATTCACAATTGTTGAAAAATCTGTTTTATTGACTGTTTATCACACTGCTGAGGGACTCTCAGCCACACGCCTCCACTGTCCAAAGCCAACCACAAAAAAACACCACCAATAGTTGCAAAATAGACACAAGAGCCTAAATGTAGCACAAATTAGGCAGAGCTGACAGAGAGGAAGATCCATGCATCCATGTTAACTGAACTCTTCTTCACTTTCCTGGAGTCAACAAGCACAAGCCTACAGGAAAAGCGCCCCTCTGCCATTGCAACTCGAAGTCTGTAAGTTTGCCGTACAAACTTATAACACTCTGTACTTTATAACTGCGGTGATTAAAACAAGCAACTAATACGCCTTTTTGGAAATTAATACGTCCTCTTGGTGTATTTCAAGCATGATTCTGGCCGAGTGTAGCCGTGACTTGACTGTGTTTTTCAGGGGCAGATTTAGTGATTTGAGGGCCCCAGGCATATGACGTCTTGCTTTCCACCCTTTCTCTAACTGGGAATGTTGGTAGGCTGTTCGCAGTGCTAGGAGAAGCACTCAAACTTTTTTTTTTCTGAATTAAAACTATTAATTACTAATAGTAAAACTATAACTACCACACAGTAAAAGCAAGCAACTGCACTCATGTTTTAACTTGCAGTGCAAAGTATAAGACAGGCATTACCAGATCAATGGATGCTACTTACATTACCTAACATCTGTTCAAGGCCGAGCTTTCAGTTCTAATATAATGCTGCATCAACACATTCTCACTCTGACCTCGTCATATATTGACATTTGGTCGTGGACTTTCCACGTCCACAATCGATCTACAAGGTACCCTGGGTACTTTGGTTGTGGACATTCTGGGACACCGTGTCAAGTCCTGCCCGTTATATGCATTGTCTTCTTTCAAGATACACTTCCATTTTTACAGGAAATTTAGCGTTTACATGCAGTCTTTCTAATTAAACACACTATTTCAGTACAACACCATGAATTGATATTTGTTTTCATTCAACAACAAACACATGGTTGGGTTTAGGCAACAAAAGGAAGTGGTTAGGTTTGAAAAAAAGAACAAGGTTCGGCTTTAGAATACTACGGGATGCGAACACCACTTTCTCGGGTGAAAGTAGGTGTTTGTTGGATCCATCCGTCAGCCCTCCCACCTGCCCCGGTCAAACTTTCACCGCCTTAACTTTCATCCATGTCCTGCTGAGTTTCCCCCTGACGCCACCGGGTGCCGTTAAACTATAAAAGTGGCAGCGTATCATGCTGACTCTGCCTCTGTCAGATAAATGTTGTCGTGGGCTGCAATGGTTTCCCCTGAAAGTAGAAATACTGGGATGCATGCTAACTGAAAACTAACAGTGATATGTGCATATTTTGAGAATCTATCTGCAGGACAACATTTAGTTTGTCAGTGCCTTCAGCAATGAATTACCGCTACAAATATTGTTCACACAAGTGTTATTTGATCTGCTGCTGCTGTGATTAAGGTTTGGACAGGTTTGGGCACAGACATTACTTGGTTACAGTTTGAGATGTTTAAAGTCATGTTTAAAGAGTATCTCATTACTAAATAAACTACATATCTTTTGATGGGATGACTCTAGACATGATAAAGCAATTTGCAACTGAAAACAAATATGGGCCAAGGGTGTAAAGTGTGGTGACTGCATTTATGCACAGTTGTGACGCTACTGTGGAGACAAACTCTGTCCACAGACAGAAAGACAGACAGACATAGAACACCTGGCAAATTCTCTAAACAGCTTCTGTGGTAGTTCCCGCTACAATCAATGTCCTCTGGACCAAATGTTGCCATGATGACACACACACAAACACACACATAGGCACACAGGGTGAAAACGAATCCAGCCGTCACAACGTTGTCGCAGCTGGTAATTAAATGTACAGTCACTTCACTATGCTATCTATTGATCCTGGTCCCCTCTTATACTGTAGCACTGATGGTAATAGAAAGTAATTTCCTTTTTCCAGAGAAAATCCATTACTCTGTCAAAGTGAGCCGCAATACATCTGTAAAAAATGTACTAAGTACCCTGGGACACTCTTCTCCCAAACTGTGAAGTAGAGTCAAATGCAATGCTTTCACCAAGAAGGGATGGCCTTTGAGTGTAATACATTTAATATATGACAGATTCCGTTCTGACCTTGCATATGAAATTTGAAAGCTTTGTGAAAAGGCATGCTGAAGGTATTTTTTAAACCAAGTCTATATATTTTGATTCATACTGATACTGTTGAAATTAGAATTATGTAACTTGTATAAAACTAGACAGTCATTTCTTAGGTAAAATGTGAGGCATTTATATTTGCTCATTTCAAACCACCATGCTCTTAAACAATGGCTGACAGGGAGTGGAACGCTTGTAACACCTTTTAAAAAGTGTTACAAATAACCCCAGTAACAGCTAAAAATATTCTCTATCTCTCTTACTCCTTTTGTCAGCATGCCAGGAGAGTTGGTGAGAAACACTGAGAGGGACGTGCTTGCACGCTTCTTAAATCTGCATCAAATGAGTCGAGCCAGGGAAAGACAACAAGGTCTGTCCTCAAATAATACTGTATCTGACACTGAGCAGACACTGCAAGAAATTACAAAAGCTCAGACAAAGAGGAACAACACAGCAGCCCTGTGTGGGCGATCACAGCAATCAAAAAGTCTTCAATGCACAGCAAAAAGGGGTCTTGATTGCTTACTTGACTGAGGCAGCAGACTTGTATTTTGGTCTCACACCACATGATGCACTAAGCATCTGACAGGTGCAGGTTAGTGAGTTAGACCTTAGTAGGAATTGAATATAGTGTATGTATCAGTTTGTATGTGTATTTTCTGTATTCATGTAGTTTTATTGATAAAAGTTGTAACAATGGAACTCCTTGTATGTGACATCCATTGATAGTTTGTGATACAGTTGGAGAAGTTGGACAATTACTGTGTGTAACAAACAAATAAGAGTACTTTGTGCCAAAATTTGAGAGCTCTAGCATTAAAATTCAATGAGCTACAGGTGCCAAGACAAAAAGTAATACAACTACTAGTCCATACCCATTGAGCACAACATACCATACCATGACTTAGTCATACCAAAAATTAGAAAAAAAAAAAAACCCCAAAACATTCGGCCACAGGGGGAGCCACAGCAATCGGTCGCATTTTAGCCATTTTTAAGCATTTTTCTGTTGTCATAGTGCCACCCAGTTGCCAATTATAATTAAATTTCTCCAGTCACCTTGAGGCGTCCTGTTCTACATATCTACCAAGTTTAGTAAAAATCGATATGGCGGTTAGGCCTAGATAAGAAATTAGCTCTCTAGCGCCCCCATTTTGTTTGATGGGGTCAATAATGGAGGGTCCCCTCAGATTATGTGTGGTCATATGCCTACAAAGTTGCGTGGTGATCGGTGAAACCCTTGAGATGTTATACACCTTTATGTGATGTGCCACGCCCTCCGCAATATTCATTGCCTTATAGAAGCTCAGTTTTAGTAAGTTTTCCAACTTTTGCCAAGAGGGAACTTTAGATATTGGTCCCTAGATTATGTTCACTGAGTTTCATGCAAATCGGTCAAATTTCCTAGGAAGAAATGGATTTTAAGAGTTTTTCAAAAAAAATTTAAAATGGTGGAAAATCTATATAACCTTAAGTTATGGGTTCTTGAGGCAAATTTGTTCCTCATGTGCAAAGTTTCATGTCTCTATGACATACGTTGCATGAGATATGCCCATTCAAAGTTTGCAATTTCAATTGGTTGCTATAGCGCCCCCTTTGGCCAATTTATGTAATATTGCTTCATTCGCATCCTCCCATGACCCTCTACCACTGTGCCAAATTTCACATGGATTGACCAAGTCAGAAAAACGTGGAATGGATAACACACACACCCAGAAAGAGTTTTCCTCATTATATAGTAAGATACCCAGTGTCTCCTATATTATGTATTTTCAGCTGTTTTAAAATACATCTATGGCTGTTTGATCAGTTCAAACATGGCCAGACAATTTGACAGGTTTCCCACGGTCATGGAAGTCATGGAATTTCACATGACATTTTCCAGGCCTGGAAAAATCATGGAATTATTAAAAATTATTGAAAGCTTTGAAAAAGTCATGGGATTTTGTTGAGTGTAATGAAAAAGTCACAGTAATCTTCCATGGATAACCTTCCATGTAATGTCACCTAATGGCAGTTATTTACTGTAGCTCTCTCTTCATGTATGCCAGCTAGCTGAAATTATTTTTAAATAAAATTTGAACATGATATGTTTGAAAAACGCCAGGCAAGTAGGGCAAAAATATATTATAGATCCTTCAAAATTCATGGAAAAGTTTTAAAATTCTGTCCATGAAAATGTGTGAGAACCCTGATCAAAGCTTTGGTGACATTACGCATGAGGACACCATCTTCCTGTGCCAGAGCAAATTATTGCTTTAATTGGTGACAAGCATGTGTGAGCCTGACACAGATTTATGGGCTGCTGTGAGTCTACATATGGTAGTAATGACTATTTAATCAGCATATGTCTGATAAATGTACATGATCTACTCTCAGTAACCTTTACCGCAGCTTTCATGTCAACTGAAAATGACGTCTGTGGGGGAGATGTGTCACTCCTTTTGTTTGGTAAAGTCAAAACATAATCCCACTACCAACCCTTCATCGCAACTGGCTGCAACTGCTTTTGACTTTAGCAGCTATAGGCAAGTGCAAACGAGAGAAGACCTATAAACATTCGGAGAATTACCTCCAGTGCAACTCAGTTCTATACAATAAGTAGTAGGAGGTCCTTTTTCTGTCTGTCTGTCTCTAACAGGGTCCTTGGCCTGATAAATGTTGGAGACCTGATATAATACATCAGGTTTTCCTAAGGATGCTAAATTATGGGTAAAGTGGGTGAAAGTGAGGAGTGGAACATTGGATCGGTACATTTTCAGTAGTGTTTTGAACTGCTTCCACTGGGATTTTAGGTAGAATGGCACAATGGGTTGCTGACAATTGACTCTGGACTTCATTGATTAACTGAATCTCTTGGTCCTGTAATGAAAACAATAATTAACTTTTGGCAGATGTGCTGAGCAGTGGGGTCACTCTTCATCTGAGGTCCTGTGTCTCATAATGAGTCTGTTTCTATTCACTCTTGTATAATTTGGCAAATCATACACAGCATGAGAACACTGACAAACCGCGTGTGCCGTGATGAAGTGTGCAAACACACACAGGAGGCTACAAAAGACCAATCGAGTGTACAGCAGTTGAAGCTATGTACAACTGAGAGGGTGGTTGAAGCCACAGAAGCATAATGAGAGGGGGAGGGTCTCTGTGAGTAAGCAGTTAAAGCGGAGAAAATCTCCCTCTTCCATTGATTTTCCTGTCTTTGTGCTGCCATTGTGGTGACATTAAGGCTTAGGCTCTAAGTACCTCAGATATGCTGACCCCATGGTGCTGAAAAAGCTTTTTGTGGAGGTACATCCATGCAGTGTGGTGTGTTTATACCTGGATTTAGTTTAGCCCTGTGTGTCTTCTGCCCTCTAATCCCAGTTTGCTCTTTTGAATTGTTGGAAGACATTATAGCAGAGGTTGGGCTACACAGTAAATCTTATCAGTTCCACCGGCAGTTAATCCAAAAGCTGAACAAATATGACTTTTGGTAAAATCTGTAGGTACATATCTGGTCAAATGGATATTTAGGCTCACAGGATGTAGACTGTGGCTATAAGCCTGCCATTGGCCGGCTGGTTAGGTCAGCATTCTCCCTACTTCTGCTGACTACGTGCTTTCATTTTAAAAATCCCCTTGTGAGAGGAAACAAAATCTTTCGAGCCAACAATTTAATACGCTGAAAATGGCAAATTTGACAGAAGACTTACATGGTGCAGTAATTCATGCCTGCTTTGTGCTTTTGCCGAATTGTTGTTAAGATCCACTAGGGCTGCCCCCTAATAGTCAACCAAACGTTTGTTGACCAGAAAGGTCATCAGTTGGCAAGATGTCATTGGTTGCTTAGTTGCAGAAAAAAACAAAACAAAACCAAAAAAACCCCACACAAACATGAAACTCTATTAGGAGCTGCGCCTTGTCAAAAATAAATCAAAACCTATACGACTGGACCATGTGGGAGTTTAATTTGAATGGACAGACACAGGAAGAAGCCACGCTCAGCAGTCAAACAGGAGTCACGTTACAAACCAATCACAGCCGACAGATATCTTTCCCTTCTTCTGTAAATATTCAGTCTGATAAATACAGAAATGTTGATCATGTTAGTGCAGGGCAACCCAGATTCTTGCATCTGTCTCATGGACGATAGGCCTACACTCTTATAAACAGCTCCTGGAAGAAGATCAGCTCTGCACTCAGGATTTCAGGGAAATAGGCTGTGATACGGTGCTTGTTAAGGGTGCTTAAAAACTTCCAACGCAACCTGCCACTGTGCTCTTGAAAGCTGGTGTAAAAAAGGCACAAGAGTAGCATCCAGCACCCAACCTTGCGTTTTCCAGGCGGTTAAAGACACGGCATGTGTACGGCCCCTAATTTCCAGGGCTGGTACCTGCGGTTATTACACAGGCTAGTTAATAACATGTCGGACAGGAAATCCAAAGTGTGGGATCATTTTGAGAAGGTGAAGGATGAACCCAAGGTCATATGTAAACTCATCTTCATTCGTCAACTACAAACATGACGTATTATCCGAAACACAATCCTTACTGCTTTGCCCACAGCGTCATTAACAGGCGGCTCGCTCAGTGTGTGACGTGCACTTGTAGATAAAATATAGGCCTAATTAATGAAGGTTCATTGGTACGGTTTTGTATTTCTCTGTAATGTAGCACAGTGTAAACAATGTTACTGATACTATTCTTTCACAAACCTTCAACTCAAACCATTATGTTGCCCCGCCTGAAATATATAATTTGATAATTAAATTAATACTTAGCAAACTTACTGTTTCCGCCATCCCCAGAGCTGCTCTATTCCCAGCACATCTACCTGGTAAGCACGAGTTAAAACGGTCCCAACAAACTTACGTTAAAGCATTAAATCGGTTTATGACTGTTATTACTGTTTTTAAGGGGGGCTTTTTTTAGATTGCCTGTTAAATGACAGTACTCACCTCACCATGTGAATATGTTACACCAAAACAAGCTCTGATGCTGCATTCTGGGCTTAGTGCTGCCCAAATTGTGATTGGTTTAAAGAAAAATTACCAAGCCAGAGCATTTTTTTCCCTATAGCAGAATGATAGTCAGTGATTCCAGACCTTTCTCTAGTGCTGACACATACTGCTCTGTGGAGATAGATCGGGCTACGTGAGACTATTGGATATTAAGTGAAGATTGTGGTCATGTGCTCAGACATACATTAAGACCACATAATCAATTGTTTTGGTGAGTTTGTCAGACATGATGCCTCAGTGGCCACATTACTCCCATCTGGAACGATGACTATAATCAGCCTCCATTCCCCAGTATATACGCACTTCATATTTCTCTCTGTCTGCAGTAGCGTAGCTCATTATCCTGTCTCTCTGTCTTATATGCACTTTATCCACCGAGAAAAGTGTTGCTTACCAAGGGGACAAAATTAGGGCATTAACAAGAGCCTATTAAAACTACATTGCATTGCACTGTTGGATTACTTATTGACATCTGGCAAAGCTGTTGCACTCAACAATCACAATGAGTTCATAAACTTAATATCCATTTTTTATGGGTGTGATAATAAAAACACAATGAAGAGAAAGATCAAACAGCATTTATTATCATCTTCATATAATTTATATATTTAGATAAAACTAAGATTGACTATTAAGTGTAGTGGTGCATACATGGACTTGGTGTATACATGCACAACTCTTGCAGAATGATCAAATTCGCATTAAGCATGAAATTTGTGTTTTCTTCTTGTTTGTGTGTAACAAAGCCTGCATGATTGCCTCTGCTATGAAACACAGAAATCACAGTAATTTCAGTAAAGGTTGTGTCTCAAGAAAAAAAGAAAACAATTCAATAAATTGTCAGTAAAACCATTTGTTTTTTCCTATTAAAGCCTCCAAAGGTAAAGTACATCTCTGTTTCCATGCGCATCTCCTCCACTCTGTCTGTGGTCGGAGGTCAGTGGGAGTCTGTTGTTGTTGTGGGACTGTCTGGATCTCAGCGGTCAGCGTTCATCTTCCGTAGCTTCGCTGGCAGGTTGTCCTCTGGCCTCCCTCCAGCTGAGAGCAGTGGGCTGTGCATGGGGACCGGAGCAGGGGACAGCATGGGCGTTAGGCTGTGCTGGTACAGGTCTCCAGTAGACTGGGTCATGGGTTCAAAGCCCACCTTGAGGGACTTGAGTTGCAGCCTGTTTTCCGCCTCGGGTCCTGGCGAGGAGCTGAGGCGTTGTAGCTTTAAGGGCAGGTCTCCTGTGCTGCAGGCCTTCTCCGAGTGCTGGGAGCTGAGCAGAAGCACCTTCCTCTGCAGGTCTTCCTTCCCGGACGAACTCATCCTCTGCAGCTTGCTCGGCAGCCGACCCCCAGTCCCTCCCCTTCTGTCCTCTGATGTGTTGATGCAATCCACAGAAAACACCCGGTCACGCCGGGCACCGTGGCTTTCAGTCAGTGCGGGAGTGGGAGTAGATAGAGGCGAGGGCAGCGAATTCTTCTCTTCATGCTCCTTGACACTGTATGGTGGTGTTGGTACCTCAAACGTGCTGTGGAACTGAGAGTAGTCTACCCTGAAAAAGCCCTCCTCCAGGGACATGACCGGCAGGAAGCGATGGCCCCATAAAACTTCATCCTCGGTATATGACGTCCGTGCCTGGCATGTCATACCTACAAGAGAGTGACAGGCCGGTAATATGAAATAAATCAATGAGTTTAGCTCCAACAAAACAATCAGTGGCTGATAAGGAGAAATGTGAAAGGGCAGCATTCTCTCCCATTATCTCTTTTCCGCTCTGCTCTTCTTTATTGCTTAAGGAGTCACTGCTTCATGCTCCTTCCTGTACCTAGCCCCATTTAGTCACACACTGGAGATTGAATACCGTAAATCAACTGGGAAGGGATTAATACCATTTCCCAAGTGGTTCATGAAAGCAGATACACAGCTGTAACCACTGACTATTATCACTACTTTCCATGTTCTAAGCATGTCACCTCAAATGTACTAAAATGTAATATCTGTGATATGAGATGAGATAAAGGACATTTTTTTGTACCATTTACAAAGTATCTGCCTTTAAACATTCCCTCCTGGAGGTTAAAGCAGTGTTCTTTGTTTCCATTGTCTTGTGCTGTTAATATGGGCGAAAGGTGAGTGATGCTTGTTATCAGCGTGGCTTGTGTTGGCTGTGATAATTGCCAGTTTAAATATGACCAACATAATAAGCAGTCCCTCAACATCATCAGTGTCAAGAGCCATGGGTCCTGTGTGTGCATGTCTGAACTGTAGCTTGTGATTATTACTGTGAAAGTTACTGGCCTGAATTTCTTTTCTGAGAAACTGATATCTTTCTCTGTTGGTGGCTGCTTATTACTTCTCCATAATTCAAGGATTTTTTAGCAGTGTAGGTGCATGCATGTCTGCTGTGCACAGGATTATGACAGTTTACAAGCGTCTTCAACACACTTTTATTCCATTTGACCTCAGCTCCTGTAAAATAATGTTCCTGACATTTTGATGCTTGTTTCTTTGCAATCAATAAGCACCTAGTCCATATTTTCCTCTGATTCAGTGGCTCTGCTTCCACCTGAGCTTTTCTGTGAAACACTACAGTTAGCTGTAGAGTAGGAGTCTGAGCCTGTCCCTCTGAGGGATGATATGTGCAGTGTTATGTCATAGCTTGATGCTATTCCAGGCTCACTACTCAGCTTCATCCACAGAAAAGTCAGTTCTACATTTACACAAAGGTAATTTTTTGTCTTAATTAGCCCAGAAGCTTGGTTTTAATCACAAGAGTGAGTCCAAGATAATGTTCCAGCTGTATTCTCTCTCTTACTGGGAGAATAACAACTGTATTCCTGCCGACTGTAGATGCATAAAAAAAAGCAGTAATACCAGTGCAGTGAAGGCTTGTGGGTTGAGAGCCTGACAGGCATGCCAGTTTTGTTTCATCATCCAGGTGTCATATGGGTATTCAACCAGCTGGTTCATGTTTACTGCATCTTGCATGAAAATAAAAGCCCTTAGCACAAGTATGCAAACACTTGGCAGGCAGCGAGGAGGGCGTCCCTGAAGAAGACTTTATGTAAAATTCCTGGCAGTAACTTTCACTGGCACTGTTTACGGAGCGCATTATGATGCTTCGCCTCTTTTGTCAGAGCTTATTTAAATCCGGCCACTGTTACATTGCAAGAATCTGACTTAACGCACACTTGCAGAGATGTGTGTGTCATCTGCATATTAGTGAAAGTGTAACCTATGGATGGAGTTGATATGCCAGAAGAAAAAAGAGTACCCTCCTAAGAGGAATTTAAATCAAGTCATATTGACCACCCTATGTATATTCAATCGTTTACAAAGGTTTTGTTTATAATACACACTCTGTTCTGCTCTGTTTTTAGAGGTCTTAGAAGGTCCTCTTGGTTTGAAGCAACAAAGTTCAAATGATATGATATTGGGTTCAGGTAAGCTTTTGTTCTGCTACCACACATCCCTGCTCTCTGCGGACCTGAGAGGACTTAAGGCCATTGCACAAGTCCATATTTTTTGTCCAAAAATCTTCACGTCTGAAAATAAATATGACCTCATTTCAATCACCTTTGTACACTGACTCTGATACTTTCGTCACTTAATAAAGTTTTCGGAACAGGTTCAATTTTCTGCATTTCACATCCATCAAAATTCTTTAGAGAATTTTTGACAAAGAAACAGGAAAGATGTTGCATAACCTGTGGGTGGGACACATCCACAATCAGAGAGAGGAATGCGGTGCACACTATCATTTCAAAACTCAAACAGCTTACTTTCAGCAGGTCATACAATAATATTCAGGTGGATGATGATAATGATGATGATGAGGAGGAGGAGGGAAAAAAAACAGACAGAAAGAGTGACACTGTAGCAAGGACACATCAGCTCCTTCATATAGCCGTAGAGCCTAATGCAAGACACGGGCAGAGAGTGGTGTGGAGAGAAAAAGCAAATGTTATTTTTTATTCTGTCTTGTATTGTGCATTTTCACTACAAATGAACAGTAAAACGCATCAGACTCAACAATTTTTGTCAAATGACAGATTAAAAAAATGCATACGAAAAATACATAACCCGTTTGCAAAGCCTTTTACCATCACTTTTGATCTTGTGATATGTCATAATCATCACATTGGAAAAATTGGCGTTCGAGACAAGTCTAAGGGCCGTTTCATAATCGAGGCAAAGGCATACAGACACAAATGCATCCAGACCACCATACCACCATAACGCGTGCTTGCGTCTCAAAATGTGTTGTCCATTTTTTTGATACGCGATGCAGCAATGCGTGTAATACCATGTGGTGCCAGCGGGGGTGATAATGCAAGCAACATACTTGAAATTAACCACTTTTTGTTATTGACAGAAAAAGCAGGTATGAAATATTGCAGGCAAGGAGGAAAAACTTTGTGAACTTGTATGGGCACACCCCCATTTATATGACAGTTCTAGTGCCCTGCACTCTGATAAAATAGCAGTTCTAGCTAGCTACAGCAGTACTAGCTTGCCAGAGTGTACCGGTGACTCTGCTACCCCCTATTGCACGAGCGATGTATTGCATTTCAAGTGTTGCCCGTGTCGCTTGCGTTCAATGTGTTGACTATAAAAGGAAGTGCGTTGCTTGCTCGCATTGTGTGCGTCGACTATGAACATTTCCTTCTTAACTCCATGCAATGCCAATAAGCAAAAAAGCAAACAGATCATTTCAGTTTTTCAAAATTAGGATGTCCTAACCTGCTCTATGTGTCACTGAACAAGCTAATTGACATAGTGCTTGTTTGAAGCCCTGGCTCTATCTTTGCGAAGCCTACACACACCTCCAACCTATCAAGCTGCTGCTTAGGCTTTATTAGCACTCGATAGGCTCCCTGAATGTCATTGTCCTTTGTGGTATAACCGGACAACTTGTCACTCTCCATCTGTGATGATGTTAACTGTGATGCACAGGAAGAAATGGCAATGATTGCTAGCCTGGTTCCAGACCATAGACCCCGCCCACTCAACTGAGTAGGCTTGTTTCACTGGTCTAGTATACCTTATTGAATTTGCGAATTATCTCGTCCAAACGATGGACGGACCAATGAACGTCGGGGGTCTAGCGATTAGCCAATCAGCGCCACGCTGATGTCAAGCTGTACGCCGGTGGGTAACTGGTGAGGATAGCAATAATGGCGACCGCTGCAGATCCTACAGACCACATTAACGATGCTATCGAGGTATTTCGCCACTACTCGCGTTAATGGAGGACCAAATTAAGGAAGCTGCTAAACTGGATTTAATGGCGATGCAGCTGGACGTGCACCACGACGGAGACATTTTAAACGGGCAATGCTCGCTTGTTTTCGGCATCCCCGAGGCATGGATACTAATGACGTCAGATTCTGGGTGAGTCGTTGATCTCTACTGATTGG
Organism: Epinephelus cyanopodus; assembly: GCA_026686955.1. Lineage (NCBI taxonomy): Eukaryota > Metazoa > Chordata > Actinopteri > Perciformes > Serranidae > Epinephelus > Epinephelus cyanopodus. The sequence goes on from CM048929.1 coordinate 26,791,389, forward strand.
TTAGGGAAAAAATCAAATTCCCTCCCCCTTGTAAATCGCCTTCAATGGAGGCAATAGCTTCTGCGAGCTTCAGTCTGACACTCAGGCTAAATGATTGCTGCTCTTTTGGCTCTATCAGCTGCTCATTACGTGATGACTCATGCATTGTCTTTTTCTCTCTTTTGTGTTTATTTGTATTGACCGTATTTTGGAATAGGTGTAACCACAGACCGTTGATGAACTGACACAGCCCACTTTAGATTCATTTCCTGTATCTGTGTCACATGTTTCCCCACTGCCCCGCCTTAAGGAGAGTAGTGGCAGCCCTGAGTCTATTTATTCAAATGGGAAAAGTGAATCTGAGTACAGATTATGACTGTTTCCTTTGCCCCATAGTCACTGAAGTAAATACTGAACCCATTTTTTTCAAGCCCCAACCCTTCTAGACATTCTGACATGGAAATGGAATTTTTTCAGATGGACAAATCAGGAAAAAACTAACTTTGTTCAAGACACGTCTCATTTTTAGCAACATACGCTCTCGAGATCTGATGACACTCTGGTGAGTGATTTTACACTCGGTTGATATCGGGCTGTAAGCTAGCAGATAAAAATGAGTGGAAAATTAAGAAACAAACATTAAATTTGTACTATATATAGTGATGTGTTGTTCTGAATTTTATTTCATCCATCACACAATGTTTATTATACTTCCAAACGAAATGGGTGGATGCAGTGGAGAGACGACCATGCCAACTTAGGAGACCGAAAGCGTATACCCTTTTGTTCATTGGCGCAGCTTTAGTGGGGTATCTTCTGTTAAAGAGTATCTTTGGTGTATCTATCATCACTTTTCTTTTAATTGATTTATGTAAGTGGGATTTTAATATGTTTTGCATTGGTCCATTTTGGATCAGATGAGTACCTTCCATTGTCAGATGACTAACAGTGATTTCAAGAGAGTCTAAATTGTCAGGTTTGGATTGATTAGATGATGACTTGAGATTGTTTTTGATGATCATTTCTTTCTTAACATAAAAGGTTTAAAGTCAATACAGTGATTATGTTTAGCCTAGCTTTGTCACAGTACGAAATCACTGAGTATAAACCTGTAAACACTGTGACTGGAGGTTATAGAGACTGCATTCTCCAGGTATCTATGAATTCATTATCTTTCACTGCTCTCGTCTGTTCAGGGTCACATACTGTTTCAAACCTCTGTGATTTTGTTCCTTACCTGTAAAAAACAAGTCAATACTGCCTGTAAAGCCCCCTTTCCACTGGACAAAGTAACCACTAACACCCACTAATATCTGCTCTTGTGTTTAATGGGAAACATTACGATCGGCATTCACTCCCGGGGCAAATGACTCTGCAGTAGTGACAAGTATCTATATGTGCTCTAGCTCCGATTGGCTTCTATTGACAGTGATGGAAATACAACATCACTGATGGGATGCCATAAAATACTACGTCTCAATCCAAGCTTTGCTCGAACATCGTTCAAAATGGTGTCTGCACCGAGTTTGAGAGAAAAAGATTAAGTAACAGACATAAACAAGAAGTAACCACTGTAACAGTTTATCTGGCCTCCATGGTGGTTTCTACTGGATCATTTTTCTGACATATTTGTGACGTGACACAGCAGAAAGGCAGATTACTGGCAGTAGGTGAGCAGTCAATCACATGCCCTAAATTTGGTGGGAAAGGAGTATAAGAGGCCAACTAAAACTGACAAATATTAAAGTGACTGCCTTATAATCTGTCTGACTGAAACGTAACTGGAATGAGTTGGAGAGACAATCAACAAGATAAACAGCTGGAGCAGCAGCGAGATGTGAAGGGAGTGTGAGAATAACAGGATACTGTGGCCCACTGAAGGTGTACTGCCAGGGCTTCCCTCCTTTACTCCTCAGTTCTGGGTGCCACAGCACTGCGACACTAAACTTCTGGCTGCACCCTGATTTAATGGTATTATCAACGGAGCACAGACCGAGTTGCCTGCATGCCTCTATGCTTCCCTGCTGATCCATCCCTCCTGCTCTAAGCCTATTCAGCTCTGTGGTTTCCTCTACAGCAGCGGCAAAGTGAGGGCGATGGGGGATGGATGGAAGCAGAGCTAAAAAGAAAAGAGGGAGATGGATTTATTTGTATTGGACTTGAGGGAAGAATCATTCCGTTACATATGCAACAGAGAGAACAGTGTTGTCACAGAGAGTACTCCGGCATGGCTGCCTTTTAGTTTACAGCTGTAGCTGTATAACCATGTCTCACAGGCTCAGAATTACCTCTGCTCTCAGCTGTCATCTGAAAAATGGAGTGGAACTTCGACTAAAACCTTGGGTCATTTATCAATGTGACACACGCATCTATGACCACAGGCTTTTATTATGCATAGGGTGGGCATAAACCAATTCTGCTGTAAGAAAGTATTCCTCATAATTCAATCAGGGTGTCTATCTCATGTGTTGTTCTCATTCTAACTTTTTTTTTTTTCCATCTCCCACGTTCTTCAAATATGCAAAACTGAGATGGCGGGGAAATGAGATTTCGAGTTTAGATTAGTATCTATTAGACAGGAATGTTATATGGCTTGATATTAATATAGGAATTTACATTTAGATTGAGAGGAGTGACGGAAAGGAGAAATGAGAATGAGATAGAAGTGGATGCAAAAAGCATAAAAGGAAATAGGTGACAGAAGTGATGGGAAAATGAGTATGATTCAGGATCCCTCACCAGTGGTCTCCACGATGCCCTCGAGGATAACGACAATCTCAAACTGCTCGTTCATGAGGGAGCGCTGGGATAAGTCGAAAAAGGGGCTCTTGGGATTGATTTCATGGCAAATGGTGAGAGGGGACACAAGGAAGAGCTGGTCTGCACCCGTCCCAAAACCAACATCCAGTTCACACTGGTCCAGAGGCAGGAACTCGCCCTCGGGTGTCTGACGAGACTGAAAGACAGTTAAGAGAGAGGGAAGTGGACAAAGACAGAGGGAAGAGCCAGGGAAGTGAAATGAAGATAGAAAAGAGACAGGAAAGAGAAGATTAGATGCTTCTTATCGCAAAGCAGGGGAAGAAAGATTCTTGTTCCAGCATCGTTTGTCTTCCTTTCGTCTAATGAAACAGGACATAAATCTCCAATCCAGTAACAAGATCTTACACTTAACTAAAAGTACTAATGGCACTTGGCACAATGTAAGAACACTCCATTACAAGTCCTGCATTCAAAATGTTACTTAGTGTTACTTGTTGGTTTATAACCCACTTACTTTGAAAGGCTGCAATCACATGACCAATGTGCTTATGGGAATAAAGGATATAGTATAAAGAGGGAGGCTGGTGGATGGGTTAAATGAGCACAGGACTTCCCCCCAGGAGACTTGTGATCGTATCTTATGTGAAACCAAGTGAGGTGAGATTTTAATGTACATCATCACCATATTTATTTTCTTGAACCAAGATAACTTTACTTGCCTAACCCTAACCAACACATCTTAACACCAGTAACTTTATGTTAAGTATATAACCAAACTATGTTTCCTTTCCTTACCTACATAACTTTACTCACCTAAACCTAACCTACGTCATTTCTCTTGCCTAAACCTGACATACAAAACTTTATGTTAAATGCGTTACTTGCCTAACCCTAACCAACACATCTTAACACCAGTAACTTTATGTTAAGTATATAACCAAACTATGTTTCCTTTCCTTACCTACATAACTTTACTCACCTAAACCTAACCTACGTCATTTCTCTTGCCTAAACCTGACATACAAAACTTTATGTTAAATGCGTAACATTACGTTAAATACATCACCTGAACACGCCCAACCATGTTTCTTTTCCTGAACCTAATTTACGTAATTTTAGCTTCCTAAATCTAACCTTCGTAAATTTTCTTCCAAAATTCTAACCAATGTAACTTTACATGCCTTACAGGGAAATTTCAGTTTATTTCAACCTGTCTCCTATCGTCCTAAATTTGTTTCAAGTGACTAGTGACATAAAAATAATAGTTAGCATGTTGTTCTCGCGATATTTCGGCCGCGCTTTGGAAAGCAGAGCTAAATGGTAAACAAACATGGCACCATACCGGTAAGGTAAGACAACACGTTTACATGTCATTTTCTATATTTTCTCTGACATTTATCCTAATGATATGAGGCGGTCTTTGTGGGAAAAAAAGCTTGTTTAGTGGACTAACTTTGCACTTGAAGGTTGCCCGTTCACTTACGTTTTAACAGGTCTGACGCTACTATGCGCCCCGGCTGTATCTAGGCTAACGGCTAACATGCTAACTATTATTTTTATGTCACTAGTCACTTGAGACAAATTTAGGACGATAGGAGACAGGTTGAAATAAACCGAAATTTCCCTTTAACGTAACCTACGTGACCTTACTTGCATAAACTTGAACACCAGTAACTTTATGTAAAGTTCATAACTTTTCATTAAATACAACACCCAACCATGTTTACTTTCCTTGACTCAACCTACATAACTTTACTTGCCTAAACCTGACATACATAACTTTATGTTAAATGCGTAACTTTATGCCTGCATTTTACTTGCCTAATTCTAACCAACATAACTTGACTTGCCTAAATTTTACACAAGTACGTTTATGTCAAGTATGCTATTTTACGTTAAAAACATAACCTGGCAATGCCCAACCATTTTTCTCTTCCTAAACCTAACCTGTGTAACTTAACTTGCCTAACCCTAACCAATGTAGCCCAACTTGCCTAATCATAACCAGCGTAACTTTACTTGCATAAACTTAACACAAGTAATTTTACATTAAGTACATAACTTTACATGAAATAAATAATCTGCCAATGCCTAAAGTAAAAGGTTTTTTTTCCTGTGGAAAAAGTGGTCGTGACTGATATTTTGTTATGTATGACATTAGATCGTTAATACTGATGCATCAATGTAAAAGCAGCATGTTATTGCCATAGTTGCTTGAGGTGGTGTTAGTTTTCATTATATACCCCCAACCAAGGGGTAACATAAATCAGGGAGATCTTAAGATGATTACTTAGAGAGGAAATAAGAAAAAACTAAGTTCTGATACACAAATCTGTTGGTCGTTTCTAAGACTTTACTCTAAATTTTGTTTTCTTGTAAATTATTTTAAATTTCACCTCTTTGGACCCCAATAGAGATCTTTAGAAATTTAGTAGACCTGGTAAACACTCAGACATCTGAAATGAGACAAGCAGCCCCAGCTACACACTGCTTTCATTTGTAAGGAGTCACAAGCCACTGGATATTTATATATAACAGTGCATTGGATTTTTACATGCAATGCTAGTATAAAGTAGCCAAAAATGAAACTACAGTAGTACAAGCTGTGCAAGCACCTCAAAATTCAGTCTAAAGGTGTGATGGGGTGATTCTCCAAAAATACATGTATCACCCTCCTGAAGAGGTGATGGAAGATGTTTTCTCTCTCCATCTATCTCACTTTTCCATTGGTGCCTTGTTTGCAGTAGCCACAGACTTGGCGCTTCACATTGATTTTTAGAGGAACTTGCAGGTGGGCGTATGAGACAGGCAGCCGTGTTTGGACAGGACTTGCCCACAGAGTGTTAACTGGTGCGGAAGCATTTAATTGCCCCGATGATGTTGAAGCTCCGCACCAAGCTCCTGGATGTAGTTTCTCCTTTCCTGTCTTATTCTGTCTAATCAATCTGTTCACCTTTTCTCGTCTTGTTTGCATCTCTCACTTAGCGGTCTGTTTACTCTTTCCTGCACACGTTAAATTTTCAATTTTTTAATCCTGCTGTCAGTAAAGAGGTTTGCAGCCTTTTCAAAAGCTTTTATTAACCACCTTTAATATTTTCAATATAAAACTGAAGGATGGCCAGTGCTGCTACAAAAATGTTTAAACGGGTTATTTGAGCAGGGTAGGTTTCCATTTTGGTAATGGTGAGATAAGACACTTCAGTCTGTGTTTCTAATTTACACTATTATTCTTTTCCACTTAAAATAGTACTGAAAAATTACTTGGATACTTGGAAAACTTTCTTTTTAAGTCAACAGTTAATATTAAAATAACAGCAAAAATCAGTGTTGAGCTGATTTTCTTATAAAGAATTTAATATTGAATACTCTTTTCTTTTTCCTACATTGTTTCACTTCCAACGAATAATTGGGCACCAGCCATCCACTCACCCACACACACACATACACGCACAGATACTATTCCTCTGCCACACACAGCTTCATCCCACACACACAGTCCCACCCCCTTCTCCACAACCCTTTCTACCATTTCTGGCTCTTTTGTTCTAATTTATCCTAAAATAATCAACACATTATTTCCTCAAAGGCAGTGTCCTCTTCTAGCCTCCATAACTCAGTCAGTGTCATCTAGATTTGTTTGTTCTGACCCAAAGTGTTGTCATAATAAATAGAACAGTGGAATATCTTTGGCTTAAACTCACACTTACTTTGATTAGTTGGCAGCAAGTTGGTTGAAAACCCTTCTCTGGCTGATAACCAGAACCTTGTAAAGGGGTCTTAAATACACGTCTGCACTTGTAGGCTACATCGGTACTGTTCCAATCACTGTCCCAATCAAAAGTCAGTATTCTCTCCAGCTGATGACCCATAAAGAAGACATGAAAATAAAACAGCATTTTCCTGCAGTGTAGAGGTAGTAGCCTATTTTAAAAGGGAAAAATGTAAGATCAGACACTTACTTTGTTCTCACATAATCTAAAATTGGTTGTTTAACCTCCAGAGGCCCTTTTATCACTTTTATTACTAAAAGAGAAATTATTTTTATGATAACGACCAGCTGCTGGCCTGTAAACATCCCTAAATCCAAAAAAGATCAGGGCACATTGATTGTTTTTTCCAACCCACTGTAAACTACCCCCTCTTCCAAATCACGGAGGTGAGGCTGCCAGCCTACTGCTGCAAGTAGTAGCCTATTTGCTGTGGCACACAGGAAATCTGGTGCTGGCTCAAAGACCTGTGTTATAGCTGGGTGCCCTGTGAAACAGCACAGCTTGAGTTTATCAGTGGTTTGAACACCACCCTTGCCAAAATACACCAAGGAATTCTACTCTTTCTCATCCCTCTCCTTAGAGGCAGGACATTGATTTTCACTGCCCCTCTACCTCCTTTATGTATTGTGTCTGGTTTACATGTGTTTACCTTCCTTTTGTTTATTTGTTTTACGAACAGATGCTGGCTGAATTCAAGTTGCTACAGTCATTAAAGGGAAACTTTGCCAATTTTCACCCAGCTCCAGTGTGTAAGGATGAACAGTATTTATTTATATTTATTTCATGCTGGCAGAGGTCTGCACACCTTACCATGACACAGAGCTGGTTGAAAATTGGCAGTTTTACTTCAACTACCCATATTGCCATTTTCAAGCTACTGTAGCTGTCATATTTTACAGAGACAGACCTTCAGTGGCTGGACTGCCCCCCTGACTTCCCACAGGATCAGCAAACTTTCCAGTTTTGCAGTCCATGAGCGGTGGAGAGTGAGGTGGAGGGACCGCGGTTTATATCCATGGGTGCATTAGCTAGCAAGCAGCAGTCTTGTTCAGTGGTGCCTCTAGCAGAAGGATACGTCTGATGTGCCATGATTGTAAAATTAAAGTGACCACAACAAGATTAAAACAACTTTTAGACAACTTTGGCATCATGTTTACAGTGGACATTTAAAGGCTATTGCTGCTGACTGAATCTTTTCTGAGAATCAAGCATACAAAGATAGAGATTTATGTTGGGTTCCACAGGGTGAGCAAATTGTTTTCATTCATAAATAAATTGGGTTTCCTACATCTCTGCTTCCGCCCTCTCTGTCATCCAAACTACTCCTGTAAAGCAGCAGCTACTAGTCAGCGCCCAACTTAATCCTGACCTCTCAGTGACATTGCCGTTTAGTTTATCCCTCCGAGACTGTGAATGAAGTGTGAGTAAACAGACTTTGCAGTATGCCAGAAAACATTGCATTCTGTTTCTATCTCCTGTGAATATCAATGAGATGCTCGTCTGGATTTATGTTGGAGAAGCACTTTCATGTCAGGGGGGCATTGTTCAGGTGCTTACAGGCTGCTGAATGCTGTTTGGGTGGATGCGGGTTATCTCATGCTCGCTAAGGGAAATGTTACATTTCACTTTCTGTCATTGTCACCGAAGATTAAATGATGAATGACTGTATGCAAACACTGACAGGCAAAGCTCCTTACACAGACCCCGTTGGCACTCTCCTACGCTTCTCCCGGCACAAAGATCCTGAGATAGCTGAGCTTGTCTACTGTTTTTTATTTTCATGTAAATCCCACACTCCAACAAATAAACAGATTTCTCTCCCCGAGCTCTGACGCATTCATTTTCAATTATGCTTTTGGGGCAACTGTGCAGCAGAGACACTAGCCGTGCACACAAACACATCGACACATCACATTCTGAGTACTTATTGACCCAGTCAACCTGACAGCTGCTCATTATCATTAGAAAGGCTCCGTGGTTTTGTTTGATGCTCATAAAAAGGAGCGTTTTAGTGGTGTGAATGATGCTCATGGATGAAGACAGGTGATAAATAAAATTGATTAGACCCAAAGTGGCCTATCTTACTACTCAACTCCACTCCATGCTCTGCTGGGCCGTCATCAATCAGTAGCCTGGGAGAGGCGGGTGGAGGAGCTCGTAGGCAATCAGGTCGACTGACAAGCCAGCCATATCACGCAGGCTTCCCCTCTGCCAGATACCGTCTGCCTGCTCAGTACATTCAGAAAGGTTGGGCCATCTAACACCCAATCAAGCCTAGACTGAGTGAGATGAATTGGCCAGATCAAATCAAGGGTCAAATGAATTGGACAATCCAACGTGGGATGGACTGCTCAGTTTTCTCCTCATCAAAACTGGTAATATGTAACATGTACATGTGCCAGTTCATTAAGGCCACCTATAGATAAAACAAATGCAGTCTAATACAACAGTCCTGCAATATCTCCTTGTTGTTGAAACAGTTTTAGAGAGGTGTTGATTCAACCAGGTCTCACTCCCAACTCGTCAGATACGGCTGCCTGGTCAGATACCGGCATCAGGTACCAACACAATGAGGCAACTTTTTGCAACAGTACAAGATGCTTGAAGCAGCAGCATAATTTGCTGCTCCAAGCAACTACTTAGTATAAAGAGTGAGATAGTCTTCACAGGGCGGGTGGGAATGGAGGTGTATGGTTCAACCAAAGTCCAGACTTTCACCCTGCATTTATTTTGTTCGCCTTGTACGTGCACTGGAACAGTAGTAATTGATATAAGCCTTACTAAGTTTATTCTTTGTTAACACATCCCTACAGTAGCGAGGGCAGTATTCTCCTCATCTCTTCATCCTTGTAAAGATTTTTTCTATATTCACTTCATTGTGTATTTCATGCCATACTGTTTATGTTTTTTATTGTTACATATTAGTAACATATGTACATGTTCTTTGTTTATTCCCTTTATTGTAGTATCCCCATTACACTGGGGTATTCTAACCAGCCAACAATAAATGAGTGGCATGTCAATTAGTGTGTGAACTGGATTCATCACCCACAACCTGTGGAGATTGAACATCCATAAAGCCAGCACCTAAGGGTTCATTCACTCATCATCACTGAGGTCACACGCTTTGTATTCAGCAAAGCAACATTCAGTTTATTTTGAAAAGAGACTGTATTCACTTAACAAACAGCAATTCTGCAGTTTGTGGTGCTGTTGAGCTGTACTGTATTATACATAGAGCGGTTTCTCTTATTTACCCACATTGTTTTAAATGGGATGGACAAAATAATAAAAACTGATGTCAGTATAATGTTATACAATTTTACAGCACCACAAACTACACCCTCCAAAATGAACAAAATGTTGGATGAAAAACAGAATATTATTACCTTCATGGAGGAGTTGCTGAGTGTATATTCATATATTGAGCTTTAACACCTAAATACCACATGTTGATAACAAATGAAAACTAATTAGCATATGAGCAGAGAGTTGCAGTCAGCTAAAAGTAATGGGAAATCTCCTCTTCCTGTGTTTTTTTGGTGAAAACGAAACGACAACAAAATCAAAGAAAATGCATCATAGTGGAAATCAAAGCCACAGCCTGGTTGCTCTGTCACAGCTGGTTAAACCTCTGTTGTGTCCTCTCTTTTACTCCACAGTCACCTACAATGTGTTTTTAACACAGTCAAGCTCACAGTTTAGTTGTCATTATTTAAATGTCTCTGTTGTCAGACAGCTGAACAAGCAGAAAGTGGTGATTTGATTGAAGCTCATAAAAGCTACCTGTTAACCAGGTGAACATCACTTCCTGTGCTGCTACAGCTCTTTGTTTTATGACATAATCAACAGAAATACAGCTTGATGACAACATCTGTGCCGTGGGCTTGGCTGTACTGGCACTTAAAATGAGTGATCACAAAGAGAAGGCGATAAAAATGATTTTTCCTGGGTCAGTGTGGACGTGGTCTTGGTTATGTTTAAAGAAAGCTGTGGGCCCATGAAAAATATCTGCAAGCTGTTTTTCTCAGGTTTATGTGTGTAATAATGAGCTATTCACACACATTATTGAGTCTTCTGCTGCATCTTTTCTTCTCTCCTGCTGGGAAAACATCTGCATCGTGGACATAAAAGGGACCTATTCTGCTCATTTTCAGGTTCACGCTTGTCTTAAGGGTTTCTACCAGAGCACGTTTACATGCTTTAATGTTTTAAAAGTAGTTTACTGTCCTCGTGCTGTCTGTGCTGGGACACCTGTATTCACCCCCTGGGCCCTATCTTACACCCGGCATAAAGCAGTGAACAGCACGTCTGTCATTGCTACTTTCAGGCTCCAGCATTTGTCATTTTCACGGCCAGCAGCCACAGTATGTAAGTAGCAAATGACTCGTGGCCATCAGTGTGCCCATGGGTGTGTAGGTCTTAGAATGATGTGTGGTCAGGAACATTGTTGGCACATTGCCATTTTGAGGCAGCAGAAATGTGATTGCGCCATTGACCATCAAAAATCCTGGTCTACAGTCAATGGCGGAGTATTTTCCTGCTATTTAAAGGGTGCATTGTTAGATGGTAATATGTGAGTTCGCAAAGCGTGTACAGGGGGATGGGTTGCAAGTGGATGAAGTAATAGATCACTAATGAGGAAAATATTAATTACATTCTCTAAATTGTGAACATAGCAGAGATCAGAGCAGAGTTACAGAGCTGCTGTCTGACTCCCTGTTAAGAGAGATGCAGTTCACATTGGCGCAGAAGGAGCAGCGTAATGTCATTGATTATTTCATAAGCTAAAGGTTTAGTTCTGATTCCTTTGTAAAGTTTACTTTTTCTACTGCTTTAATGTCCAGCGATATTTGCTGCAGTGAAATTAGTGCTCTTACTGCATTTCTCTCAGCATGCTCGCTTATACAATTTGCCGTATCCACTATCCAGCATGTTAATAGCAAAACGCCAGGTTCAGGCACACCTAGTAAATGAATGAATGGACTTAATTCAACGTCTTTGCTTCTCGCACCTTACTTTCGGCCCAGATTATGCACCCTTTAACCAGCAAAGAGGAGTTGGACTTGCCCGAAATGCACTTGCACCATGCACATTAGACCAGTGGTTCCCAACTGGTCCAGCTGCTGGGTCCAGATTTCTCCTCAGTCATTAGATCAAAATCCACACAGTTTAATATATTCAGCGTCACACTTGCATTTGGCCATGTCATTGAGCCAGTTTGCTGTCTCTGTTAAGTAGCTGTCTGTTAGTCACTCACACGACAGCAGGACACAGCACCTCGAAATGAAAGCTGTGTGCTGGAAATTCACTGTACTTCAAGATAAAATGGGACTGTGATGCACCAGTTGGGAACTAATGCTTTAAACCATGCACTATAGATCATATAAATAGGGCCCTCTGTATGAAACTCTGTTTTTGGCCCGTCTTTTTATAGAGAAATTAACATCAGCAACCAAGATCAGATGTTTTCCTGGCGCTAGCTGTAGCTACATGTAGCAGTGTGGGCTACGTGATGTGAACAGTTGCAGTAGCGTGCCTGGAGCAGATAACCAATTAAAGAAATCCGTCATGAGCTGATGTTCGCTTGTCTCGAAAGCAGAGAAACAACGCTGAAAACAGTATTCAGAACACTCTAAAGTCTGAGGTTATTTGCTCTCAGGGGTTACTTTTACATATGTTTACCTCATTATCTAAAACTTTGGCCATGTTTAATGTGAACATCTGCCATCATAACACTATATATATATAACAGAAAATAAAGAAAAGAATAATAGGTCTCCTTTAAGGTTAAGCAACATAAGCGCATACTGTGCAGCACTAATTGTTGTCAGTAATTGGAAGCAAACTGAAGCCTCTGACATTAAAGTCAGTCCACCTCCACACTCTAACTTCCCACCTTGCGATACAGAAAGGGCAAGCTATTACATAAATTATGTGCTGCGGAATTGTAATATGAAGGTCATTATTATGGACACTGGGCTGCTCTGAAGATACTAATTAGCAAGATGGTGTTTTTCCATGAGTGAAAACCTGCTCGATTTGATTCTGAACCTATTAAGGATGCATGTGAAGTCAGAGTGATTAGGTGACAGTCGAGGCTGATGCTTCCCCATAGTTAAGTCAAAGCAGGATAAAACTGGTATTAGACGTTGTTTGGAAATACTAAGCCTCTGCCTGAAATGTACTCTTTCTGTCTCACGCTCTGGTTTAGTTTCCTGCTTTGGAAAGTGTTTTAATCCTCACTGTGACACTTGGTGACTTCAGCAGTTGTTGTGGCAGAAATGGTGTCGCAATGTTCTTGGCCAAAAATGTGTTTTGTCGTAACTCTGCTGCCTCTGATTTCTACTTGGGTGTGGAGAATAGTGTAACAAGGCTCATGCATTATCATTGTCAGGAGCCTGAAGATGTAGTGTTTATTCAAGAACAGCAATGCTTTATTTTTTCACTTCAGTCTGCTGGCTCAGACATTACGAATAACACACACTTCCTCGCACATCTTCTTGTAAATGCCTTGGAAGGAAAACTTAAAGAGGAAGATTTTGTCTGTATATATGTGATTGTGTGCTTTTTGTGCATGCACACTCATACAGAAAAACATCATACACAACTGTGGAATCTTTTAATTATTCAAGTGTGGCATGCAAAGGGGGGAGAAGTGTGAGCATTCTTAAGGTTTTCTGGCTCTGGGACCCACTAATCAATGACGGCAGGTCTTTTCTCCAGCCCTCCACAACCTGATAGTATAATTGCATTGCTATTCTTATTAGATAACAAATGGAAATCAATTCCACTTCTATTGACCACTGTATATAGCCCATCCTGCAATCCTCTGAGGATATACAGCCGAGAGGATTTCTCTCCCCTGTATGTATGTCTTTGAAATAGAAAGCACCACTCACAATGAAAATATTAAGAAACAAATCTGTTGGTAATTCTTTTTACGTCTCCCATCTCTTACTGCGAGTCTCTCCCCAGCTCCTCCACCACTTTCCATCACTTTCAATCAATTCCTTCACTCTCTCCAACCCTCCCAGTAATACCAGAGTCGCATTTTCAGCTAGGATGTTCCACCAGGATGCCCTCTGAGGCTGTCATGGATGCCCTGCAAAGCTGCATTTCAACTGCTTATGTCGGGACTCTGTATGACAGCTTCCATTCCTCTGTCTGTCCCTTTCCTTCTGCTGTCTGCTGTCACCACAGTTCAGCAGAGCTCTGGTGTCCAAACACAGCAGCGTCAACAAGTGTTTCCAATTTAAAAGGGCTTCATCATCTAACAGGGGCTCTGTACGTTTAGGTTAGTGTGATGTGGCAACTCTGGCTGGATAAATTGAGAGTTTCATCTAATTCACAGCAGCCATGTGTGTCAATTTGCACTCCGCATGCTGCTGCAGGTATCCAGGACACAAGAGATTGCCTTGGAGTCGTGGGATTTCTTCCACTGCTATGTTTGACAAAGATTATGCTGATGACTTTCTTCTTGGTGCAGATATTAAGAGCGTGTCTTTGTTTTCTGTCATTACAGACTTGGGCAACCAGAAGTTGTCTCCTGCCGCTACGCTGCAGGCCAGCTGACCCCAGAACAGAGCTTAAGAACAGTGTGGCCCTAACTAATAAGCCAAATCAGAGATAAAGGTAAGACAAAACCCTAGTTGTGGGCAGGCAACCAGGGGCCCATTTTTAACAGGTCAGTGGATCTGTGCACTTTCCCACTGGACACAAAACCCACTAACATCCGCCAGCATCTGGCTTTTGTGTTTGATGGGGAAGGTTAGAATCGGCATTCACTCCTCGGTCAAATGACTGCAGTAGTTACAGTATTTATTTGCTCCAGCTTCAATTGGTTCCAATCGGCAGTGATGGGAATATGACACCCAGGTGGACGTGGTAATTTTAGCCCCTTTGCCAGTGCAATGCAATGAGGGGATGCCACAAAATACAGTCCGTCTCCATCCAAGCACCACTCAAACATGGTTCAGACTTAGCACTGAGTTTGAAAGAGAGACTGAATAAGTAAGAGTTATAAGAAAGAAGTAACCACTGTAACACTGGCCTCCTTGCTGCTTTCTGCTGTTTACTAACCTGTTTTCTGGCACATCCATTATATTAAAGGAAAAAAAACAACAACCAGAAAGGCATATTTGTCTGCTGGCAATGGGAAAGCAGTTTGTCGCCTATTTTTAACGGGGTCTCCAGAGTTTAAAAACCCACATACACAAGTTGATTTAGATGGAAAATGGTGTTGGAGTAGCAGTCAGGGGGTGAGAGTCAGACTGGTCTTTCAGTGTTACGCTACGCTGCAACAAAAACCATTTTGTGTCAACATCCCCAACCTCACCGATAGAGTCAAATCTAAGAATGCTTTCTTCACACCTAACCTGTTTGGTTTGTCCAGGCTGTGTGATTCATTTGAGCTTTCATGTAATGGAGGTGTCAAAGAGGAAAAGGTAGTAACGACAGGCCCTTCTGCACGCTAAATTCCAGTTATGGAGCACACACACACACACACACACACAAACATCTAAAAATACACCATTATCTATATTTTACCAACAATATCTTGGATTTACAGTTGAATGAGTTTCTTAGGCTACTGTATTGGGAAAGTAAAGAGGACAAAGAGAAAGCTATCAGAACCATGGATTGCGCTCTGATGGCATCAACAAGCATCAGCACCAGAAGAAAAGCCAAAGGAATCTAATTGAGCGAGCTTTGCTACATTCCCCTCCTGTTCTTTTCTATCAGTGCTCATGTCAGAAAAAGCATGACTGCCCACTCAGCTTGTCAGTCTTGACGGATTTTGCACTCAGACTGGCTTCTGTATACTGTCTCATCACATGATCAAATGGACCCTTGACACTGGACAACATCAACATACATATTAGCCAACAATTAACATTCCGTATCTGTATATGACAAAAAAAATACATAAGAAAATATGAAATAATTGATGCATATTTTCACCACATGTAAGCCTGGAGCCTAATCTCGAATACTACTGGACGAATCAGCCTAATACTTTATGTGCACATGTATGCTGCCATAGTTGCGGACAGGTTTGTTCCAACCATATCACACTACGAGTGTTTTCATCTAAGTAAGTAAATCATTAAGTAACTAAGTAGGCTACATAGTTTAATAGTTTCTTATTTGTCTATTTCAATTGTGTTCATTGTTATTTTCTGCTTTGTTGTACTGTAGCATACAGACAAAGTTGATACTGTTAAAAGTCCAGTTACACAGAGCAGGCATCAAATATTTGTGGATGTGTTTTAATTATTCAAAACCTCATCATTACATCATACCTATATTTCACATACAGCGCCTGCCAATTGGAGAAATCGATCTGCACTGTGCAATGCACCACAGCTCAGTCAGAAATAGACAAGGCCCATTTTTTTCTTAGCTTGTGGGACGACTTTAAAACGTACTGCGGCACATCTGCTGGAATTGTCTAGACCGGCTGTGATCATACCGAACGGTCGCCTGACCGAGATCTGTACTCTAATGAGAACTTTTTTGCTAGTTTGAAAAGTTTTTGCATAATTTATTTGTAGTTTTTATAGTTCATGCAGAATAAGCATATCATTTAGTTATAGATTGCGACTGACTGTTTCACCAAAACAAAACAAATAAACAATGAAAGCCATTATGAAGATGTGTTTGTCTTTTTAGGGAAAATATAGCAAATGGCATCATTTTTCATTTAACATGAGTTCTTCTTTGAACACTCACTCATGAGGGCCCATTCTAAACCCAACACATTGTTTGAGAGCCGGCTGTCTTTAAGGGCCCTCCCACACCACAGGCCTCAGAGCAATCGCACTGCCTGCACTGTCTGTATTCACGCCCCAGTATTGATTGTAAATGTATATGTATGTATGTCAGAGAGAGTTTTAGCTTGATGTTCAAGTCATCGAAAAAACTTTTCACAAACTCTCTTTCACTCACACACACACACACACACACACACACACACACACACACACACACACACACACACACACACACACACACACACACACACACACACAGAATTTCTATGCGTTTAAATGATTCCTCCTCCAGTAATGCCTGACTACTTTATATGATGAGGCATGATTTGAAGAGGGCTGCAGTTCAACAGCACCACCAACATCTCTAAACAGGGACTGCACTGAAAGCTTCAGTCTGAAATATTGTCACTGTTTAAGTTTTTTATTTGAGGTTTTTTCAAATATTAAATGTGATGTATGTTATCTCTAAGTACGCTCATCCTAAACGATGCCTTTGTCCATGCACAATGACTCATTTATGTTTTTGTGTTCTGTACTCTGGCAGAGCTGCTGCAAAAATTCTGTCTCGGTAAGAGAGTCTTTGAAGCGAAAGAATAAGGTTAGACCACAAAGCCCTGGAGCAAAACTGAAGAAAAAAACACTAAGGAGCACACAGTGGATGCTGTATTTATTGTATTTCACAGAGAGAGAGAGTGTAAAAAGATGTGGGGTTGGCTGAGAGGTCTTGGAATTTATACTGATTGTATTTCTTGCAGCCCAGAAGGAAAGGTAGAAGTGGAGTGGCTCTACAATCTAAAAATTGATGCATGTCTTTTCTTTCTGTCTTTCTGAAAGTAACACAAAGCCTTATTGTATTTCTTCCACTTCTGGGGGGCATTGCTTTAAAAGGAAACCCTGTACTATCCAATTACTATGAGTTCCAGTGTGCTGATAATTGAAGACACAATCCCATAGGTGTGTTGCAGAGATGGAGACACTGTGATTGAGATGCCGAGGGCTTACGTCTCGCAGGAGAGTCGAGAGAAGACATGTGTGATTGTGCTTTGCGCCTATGGGGCTGTTCATTTCCTCCACGCTTGTAACTGTGGAATAGCTCGGTCCTGCCTGCCTCCCTCCCTGCCTGCCTGCATGCATCATTAGGCTGACCAACGCTGTGCTCGATGTGGCTGTGCAGAGGAGTACGCAGACATAAACAAGCTCCAAGCACCTCACTAATGCTGTTTGTCTTCTTTATGGCCCATTTTGCACATTGAACATGGATGTGGCTGGAAGGAGCTCTATTAGGATAATTAAAAGCAGAGCCAGTCGACCTTGCTACAGTTTGTGGTAATTTTCTGCATTGTTGCTTGTTTTCAGAGTGTGAGGTTTATTAGCTATATCCCCCCAAAGTCTGCTCTTCATTAGTGGATAACCAACGTGGCACAGTTGGTACGGAGGCTCCAAAGCCACAACATTACGACTAAAACAGCTTAGTTTTTTTGGGGTGTGTGTGTGTGTGTGTGTCATTTTATATCCTACAGAAGAGATATAGAAAAAATACCCCCTAAAGAAAAGAACAAAATAATGCATTTCTTTATGGATGGCATAAACATTTTTTATGGCTGCATGCTCTCTCCCAGGAGTGCTGTTTTACTGACTCCAGTGATCTGTGGTAGTGTGTGAAGCTCCCTCTCACTGCAGATTCACTGAGCATAACTTTCTTCCTCTCTGTCACATCCACTTACTGACACGCACCTATCTGTCCAGGTGTCAGCTCTGATGCTCGGACGCAGTGTCGGCCATCCATGCTGCAGCAAACACCAACAAGAGCCTTCACTGTCTCATCTCAGTGGTTAGAGATGCACCTGGCCGCTGCCACTCAGCCTCACTGTTGTGCAGCTGAGGGATTATGGTAATGCTACCTTGAGCCTGCTTTGTTTAACAGGGTGTATGTTGTGAAGTGGGGCCTGGTTGCATTTAAAAAAGTCTGCTTTAAGCTTGCACGTGTAACTGTTCCTTTTCCTTGTGGGCTCACATGAGAGGGAAGGAAAGATTCTTAAGAGACACCAGCTGTCAATCAAAAGCGCAGTCATTGTGCAAGAAAAGAAATGGCTCCTGTTTTACACAGGTCTATACTGCAATATTCTGTCCTCAAAACTCCTGAGAGAAGATCAAATAAAGCAGCTGGGAGTTTAATAAGCCATAATAAGGTAATAATACTGCATATTTATGTAACTTTTATGTATTATACTGTGAAACAAGGTGTGATTTATGCACAACATCAGCTCCCACACTTTGCTTACTCTTGGAGTTGTTATAATCATTGTTTGATACTTGAACTTACCTTTATGAGTTTGCACCTGATCTGAGCGGACACCATGTGGCTGTTCCGCAGGTTGCCCACACGGAACATGAGGCACAGTTTGCCGTCTCGCTGAGAAATCACCGCGTCCTGACTGAACATGAGCGTCTCCGCGCGTTTCTTAGGTTGGGACATTTTAATGAACATGCAGCCGATGAGAAAAGCGTCCACTATGGAGCCCAGCAGCGACTGGAACAAGAAGAGGATGATGCCCTCCGGACACTTCTCTGTAATGTACCGGTAGCCGTAACCGATGGTGGCTTCAGTCTCGATGAAAAAGAGAAAAGCTGAGGGGAAGTTGTAAACATTGGCCACACAGGGGGTGTAGGACGCGTCGTGGCCGTGATTTAAGTCCCCTCTGATATAAGCGATGATCCACCACATAGATGCCATGACCAGCCAGGCGATCGTGTAAGTTAAGATGAAGATGAGCAGGTTCCATCGCCACTTCAGGTCTACCAAAGTGGTGAAGAGGTCAGAGAGGTACCTGCTGGTCTCTCCGCCGAGGTTTCCGTGCTGCACATTGCAGCGACCGTTCTTGTCCACGAAGCGCTGGCGTTTCTTTTTGACCGGAGCGGAAAAAGTGGTAGCCCGATTTGTGTTAACCACCTGGTAGTCTTCGCCGAATTTTCTACGAAGTGCCGCCATTTGAGCTCTCCTGAAGTAAAAGGAAAAACGACTTGCTGTTTAATCCATGTTTTTGGTTGTTTGAGCCTCCAAAACACTGGTTACCTGCAGTGCGTAAAATGCGCCATGGCCACTTCAGCGCGCGTAAATCCTTGGATTAAAAACACGCGTTTGTAAGAGCTTTTCAAAAAGTGATATTATCCTTTTGTTATTAAAAAAAATATCCACTATTCTTCCAGTTATTTTACATGACATCAGAGGATCGCTGAGGGTAGCTGTGCGCTCTGCTCAGTCTCCACTCTGACTGGCGTGGTGCTCACCAGCGGAGCGAAATACGAGGAGCTGTCTACCATTCACAGCTTCTGGTGGGCTGTGGAGGATGAAGAGGGGAGTGTGAGTGTGTGTGAGGGAGAGATGCGAGGAGAGGGAGGGAAGGGGGCAGGGAGAGAGGAGGGGAGAGTTACACAAGACTGCGTTTGTGTGTAAAGAGCGAGAGAGAGGGACAGAGAGGTGGACAGTTTGACTCTTCTGTGTAGTTCATCTGGTCAATTAAACCAGTGTGCGACTTCATTTATACACTCATTTATTGGAGGATTAATTTAGCCATTCATTTGTCTCAAGTGCTTACATCTTCTTTACACTGCAACAGATCCTGTATGTGATTAACAGCATGGGAGGTCACACAGAGATCTGAAGAGATGAGGCTGAAGGATCTTTGTGCTTTCGAGTAAAACTGTGCCATCTACTGGAAGGACGATCTATGTGCATATGTGATCTAATGCAGGGGCAATAAGGAGGCATGGACTAATTGAATTGCAGATAGGTGACTTCTGTCAACCTGTGCCATATTATTAAAGCTTATTAAACTGAGGTAATAATGTCGAGTGAACTAACAATTATGTAAAATGTATACAGTATTTTCCTCCATATCGTCATGTTTTTGGACATCTTACTTTAAATAACTTTTCCACTCACTGTCAAAAGGCTTTGCCCATTTAAAGTCTCACATTAAAGGTTCACCCAGTTTGTAAAATTTGCAAAAACATATCAGGGGTCTCATTTATAAAACAGTGTGTAGGATCCATACTAAAAAATGTGCATATGAACAAAAGCCAAAAATGTTCTGCACCCAAAATTATTGGACAGTTTCTACAATCAGGCTTCCACCTCACCATCTGCGTTGCTAATTATTGGTCTCCAAAATGTTTGTAAGCATGAGTAAAGGTTTCTCCTATTGGGTCTTTTTTTATAGATCACAACTTTTCCGTGGGAAGTGGGGTACAAGTCTTTCAGGCCTCGCTCTGTGTACACAGGTGATTAAAATGTAAAAAAAAAAAACCAAAAAAAAAACCCACTGAATAAAGTAGTGTCACATTACAAATCAGTGTCTCTCAGATGCTGTTTGGCACTTCGCTGATGGCCTGCTTGGCCAGCACCTGCTAAGGTGTGCTCACTGTATTCCACTGATAACTTAAGATCCAGACATTCAGGACGTTTTTAGCAGGAGCCATATTATCCACAGGGGTCTCAGGGGTTTCACATTTTAAAAAAAAATGTTTTTCTGACCTTTCGTCATCGAGGGGCACAAAAATGCAAAAAAACGCGAATGGCCCTATCTAGAGCCAGTGTTTGGTTTGTCTGTTCTGGGCTACCGTAGTAATATGGCGACGCAAGATGGTAATCTTCGCAGACGAAGAGCCACTTGCTATGTAGGTATAAACAGTTCATTCCAGGGAAACAAAAACACTACAATTCTTGTTTTCAGCTGATTATACTCTAAAGAAAACCTCCTTTTATATGATGTTCAATTTCTGCCAGTACATCCCTGCTAAATCCTACAAACGGAACTATTAAAGGGACACTTTGGCATTTTTCAACCTGGGCTGTGTTTTTTCCATGGTTTTTGACTAAGTGACTAAAAGGAGCAACAGTTTTTAAAAGTGGTCCAGTACTGAGTTTGAGGACTCCAATGTAACCACTACATCATAAAACACAATTCATTCAACGTCAACAGAAACAAAATATAACTCACAAAGCCATCATGGTTCATCTCTCCACTGTTCCAACAATCACTAACTCTGGTTGGATTGAGATAAACTCTTAATTCACCCAGTTATATGTGAAAAGAAAAGAATCTTACTCTTTAAGAAAATTGTCTATCGCTGTAGGGATTCTTTCCATGATGATGTTAGACACTTACAATAATCTGAGCCTGTCAGTGGTTAAAACAATTCACTTTAGCAGACATACATTGAGGGTCCATATGCCCTTCTCGTGGCTGCTGGCTGCAGCCCTCTTGCTCAGTACTGGACTACTTTCAAAATGTGTTGTTCCCATTTGTCATTTAGACACAAAACATGAGAAAAC
This sequence comes from Epinephelus cyanopodus, assembly GCA_026686955.1. NCBI lineage: Eukaryota > Metazoa > Chordata > Actinopteri > Perciformes > Serranidae > Epinephelus > Epinephelus cyanopodus. The sequence goes on from CM048929.1 coordinate 26,813,009, forward strand.
AGGGTCCAGGTTGAAAAATACAAGAGTTGCCCTTTAAACATTTGCTTCTCCTCTTTCCTGTGGAGCCTTCTTATTGATTTAGACACTGGATGGCTACTGGAGAGGAGGATTTCCTGGCCAAGTATCCTCCCAAAGGACTGTCCTAAAAGGGATGCTACGCCCTTGGCTCTCTGTGCCCTCATTTTGATCGGACAGGACACACATGTCGGCATTGCATGTAAGTCCTGCTGTTGTTAACTAATGATTACAGTTTCTGTCACGCAGGTGGGATGACAAGCCTTGACTTGTCTAATCAGCTGACCCTCGTCTCAAGAGCTTTTTGTTCAGACCTTTAATTTGTGTTGAGACTCAAGAGTATTCCTGACATGAAAGAGGTTTGAGCTCTTACAAAAACAAGATCTAAAATCAGTTCATTACATCATTTATCGATGAGGTGGTATTTAGATATTCTTTCAAGGTGTTCTGAGCATTTTATCAATAAATGTTGTAATGAACTGATTTTGGATCTTGGTCTTGTGGGTGTAAGCCTCTGTGTAATTAAATAGTTGCAGTTTCGGCGAGGTGACACACCAGAAAATGTTTAACAAAGCAACAGGTGTAAAGCTGAACACAACTAAAACTCACATTTAAAAAAAATACAAGCATGTGGAGCTTTAGTTACTTACAATGCAGCCTTTCCTCATGACTTCCAGTCAGTTTTGCATCAGCATTTTCTCACACAACACAGTCTGGCAGTTTTAGAATAGACGTGTGGTTTAGAGATAGAATGGGTTGTCCACCATTCGGAAGATCGGCGGTTCGATCCCCGGCTCCATGTCAAAGTATCCTTGGGCAAGATACTGAACCCCAAATTGCGAGGGGGTGTGAATGGTTACTGAGTAGCAGGTGGCACCTATGGTAGCCAGAAGACTAGAAAGGTGCTATACAAGTCCAGACCATTTACCATTTACAGTAAAAGACTCTAAAGATGAGTTGTAATAAGTTACCCTTTGTTGCCAGTTTATTAGGTTCACCAAGCTGTAACTAATGCAGTCCAATACAACAGTCCTGCAGTAAGCCATACCCTTATCCCGAGGGTCTTAATTTTCAGTTAGTTGAAACTTTTAGAGAGGTGTTTGTTCAACTTTAAACTAATTATGGAGGATGTAGTTTGCGGTGCAGTATACAGAGAGGTTTCTCTGTTATTTAGCCCAACATCACTGATGTGTTATTTTTGATTCCATTTCTTTTCTTGGCAAGTCTCGCCCCGCTGTGCTGTGATTGGCCAGTACTACCCTACCTATGACTTCTTTGCCCTAACCCTGACTGCCTCCAACCTTGACGTGACGACATGAAGAGAGCTGCCCGGTCACAACACAGTCCCACTGTTTTTCCAACAAAAAAAAAAAGAGCACCCTTCATGATATAAAAGGGCACAATAACAAAAACACCTGTCAGTCCAATGCAGAAGTAAACTGGCAACTGGAGTGCATATGCAATTTAAAATAAATCAAATTACGTTGCTTATTTCCTTAACATCCAAAACACCAGTGTTTATGGTAGCTCAGTTATTTTAATGACCCTGCACAGTCACACAGGTGCAGTTTCAACTGTCTGATTAGAGCTCTGTTCAGCTTTAAGTCTACACTCTGCGTCGCTGTAGTGAGTCATTTATTTGTCTGGTGTATTATTTACGTGTATCACCTTTCAGTAATCCTGAAAGACAGACCTGATATTTCACCATCAGCTGCAGGTCATAAAACTGACATCCAACAAACAAAATGGTATTTGAGCTGCTGCTATCAGACTGATCTAACGTTAATCAGAAAGTCACATTTGCACTACAGATAACCGAATGCGGAGACAGAAAAGGTTTTCATACGTCATAAGCCAGCAGACGGTTAGTATTGTTTCGTGCTTAGACTGTGAATAGGTTTAAAGGGAAGCTTGGCTTTGTTTAAAGGTTAAAAAAAATCTGCCTGCCCACACCTAAAGCCAGGGCTCTAGACTAACATTTCCACTGGAAGCACTGGTGCTACCAACTTTCTCAGCTGGTCGCACCAGCATCTGATTTGGTTGCACCCTTATTTAACTATTATAATTTGAATATTTTTTTAAAAACTATATACTGTAGCTCTTCTCATCCAACAATTGGCAAGAAAGCAAACTGTTGTATTTACCAAAATGAGGAAATATTGCTTGCTTGCTTTGCACTCACAGTTAGGGTTTTAGATGTAGATATTTAAATAAATTTCTTGTCCACAGGCAACACATTGTCAGTCTGACCTCGTAGCATATTGACATTTCATGGGTGTAGCCTGGAAATCCAGACCCAAATCTAGAAAGATTCAGGGTCTGGCTATGAGTAATGCAAATGGCCCAACTTGAGGGGCAGCACCAAGCATGCATTTGTAAATATCACTGCATGTAATTGGATAACACTACGACCAATCAGAACAATACACAAGGTGACATATCCAGAGCTTAGCTACCAGCCCAGCTAACTGGTAGATTAGACTCTTGCCGTATCCGGTCGGCAAAACAGCAAAAACGTCCTTCTTGCAAAGGAAAGACTCGAGTGCCGTCTTCTGTTCCTCTTTTAGAGAAAAAGCCAAGTCTAACTCGTTCCTTGTAGCAGCCAAAGCCATTTAAACAGCTAGTGTTCCATCTTGCAAATTCAGATTGTGCTCTCGCGAGAACTCTGGATTTCCAGGGTACCCTGGGTGAGGCAAGTAAACAAATTTAGTGGGAGAATTATTTTACTGGTAGAATTGGAAAAGGACAATATCTGTCTATCTATCTATCTATCTATCTATCTATCTATCTATCTATCTATCTATTCTATCACATTTTCTTTCCATCGTTGGGGCCCACTTTATAATTCAACTGTAGCAGATTTGTCATTTAAACATTTGTTCTGTGAACTTGACTCCATCATACTGCAGCAAAAATTAGTAATGCCAGAATCCTCCCCTACCTGTGTAATGTCACCTAAAAAGTGTTACAACACACTGTTTTCGCTTCTTGCTGGTGACCATGTGTTCTGTATTTATGATATTCAGCTTTTTTTTTCTCCTTATATTGAAGCAACCCCAAAAACAATTGAGATAGGAGTAATTTTATTAGGAATGATTTTCCAGCCACCAAAGATGTGTGTTTGGCCCACGGGTAGGCTACTCTATACATCTGTCAGCTTATTATTAGCTTATCATCGACCCAGAGCCCATAGGGTGGGTGAGGGTAGAAATTAATTATTTATCATTAATAACTTACAGAAATTTTGCATGCAATAGTCCACCTTCCATTTTCTCTTTCACACACTGCTGTGGCACAGAGTCTGTGTCTCTATCCTTGTCTCCGTCCTCAGTCCTGACAGTTGTGCCACAACAATGCATAAAACTGGTGGATTGCATGCCAGGTCGGTTCAGATGATTGATTAGCTCATATTGTTGCTGGTTGCACGGAGCAGATTGGATAGGTGAAGCCAAAACCAAATCCTGTCTTTTTTAATGAAATGTTGCTTGTGCCACATTTTTATGCAGAGTGGGAACAAACTCACATTCAATATTTTGTTGTATTTTATGTCCCCACATGCTCTTATTTAACATTTCCTTTTGCTTTTTTCAGCTGCCCTTACGTAATATTTTATTTTATTTACCTTTTATTTATCATTAAATAATGCTATTATGTTATCAAACAATTATTAATTAAATTATTAAACAATGATGGGCTAAGTTGATCAAAATGCTTATTTAAGTATTGTAATGTAATTGATGATCCCTGTGTCATGATTTCAAAATGATGAAGATACAAAACAGGTTGTGGGCTCCGGGATGATTTTTGTCCTTGGCAACTGTCACGTTTTTTCCAAATGATGTACAGATTTGTAGGTATTCTATTATCTCAAATGGCTTGGAAAATAGTTCATATACCTGCCGTAAATGGGAAAATAATGTCTCCAGAGGAGCATGCCCCTGAACACCCTTAGGTTTGGGCTGAATCCTGAATGATTACAACGTCTGCTTCAGCCCCTGGTCTTGTCACAGCAGAGTAAAATCAAAACTTTAAATTCAGTTTCAAAAGTTGTAAACCCAGTCCCTTGTCGGAAATAATGAGCTAGTCAGTGAACGTGCAAACAGACTTTTTTCAATCTGTTGGGGTATAACTGTGGGAACAAAATAAGTTTATAGACAAGTTTATAGTGTACATAAACCCTATCCTCTGTATAGAACACCAAATAGCGCTGACTGTTTCTGATCTGTGGTATAAGCCACCAAATAGAGGCACCAAATAGAATCATCCAAATGTTATTTTATCCCCACGGCACGCGTCTCACAACTGCACAGGTTTCTAATAACTCATGAGGGACTTGTGTCTCTATAGAGGCAGCTCATACATGGCTGTGATCCTCCTGACAATTGAGGATTAGAGTGTAGACGGCCAGGATGGCCATCTGTTGTGTGTAGGCATCAGGCTTTCCCAGTGAGAGGAATCCAAACCAGCACACACACAATCAACCACCGAACCTTGGCTCTCAACTGTTCACAGTTTTCTTGGCCTTCAATATTAGATGAGGAAGGAAATTTAACATTCACATCCAAATTATTTGTGCTGTGAGGTTGGGATGGAATCAGGGGAGGAGGACGAGGGAACAAAGACACGCTGCAGAGGCTGAATTATTAATGAGGAGTTGGAATTGATAACCATCTGTGTTATATGATACACAATTTGCCTCAAATTCCAGACATGAAAATATGGGACTGTTTTTTGTGTTCGCCATCCTTCGTAGCTGTGGACCGTGTGCAGTTATGCTCACGCCTCTGTCGCCTTCCCAATGAGGGCAGATTTCTACATTCAAAGTGGAGTCAGTGGCATCTAACATGACTCAAAGTGCAGGAGTCGTAATGTCTCTGACCTTAATGTCCCAAACACTTGTATAGGGACTGATGGAAAGGTGAGCCACGCGGTGACATTTTCTCACCTTAGCTGAGGACATTGAAATAACACCACGCTTACAGGACGTCCTGTCTTCATATCTGCTTATGTGCTTTTACATATTTATACTACAAGTTTGAACTGCAGGCCCAAACGGAATTTGCAGATTTTTAAAATTGTTTTCGGAAATGATCCAAAATGGAAATTTGCGGAATTCTACAGAACCAAATAGAATTTCTTTTTCTGGTAATGTCATAGATTCATTGATGATAATATTTATTTTTGAACAAAATTAACCTCACACAGTACAATAAGATATAAAATTACCCCAAGCAGGCTAAAAGAACTACTTAGTAGATTTTAGTAGAAACTTTCAATCAGAAATTTTATTTAATCATGAGTGTGTAAAGAAAAGAAATTAAACATTTGTTGAAAAGTCAGTCAACAAAATGTGGGACACATGGCCATTAAAATGGAAGGTTCAATACAGAGCAGAGAGAACAAAAATTTATTTTTTGATTTATTTATGTTTTAACAATAAATCTTATTGTTGACATTTCTTCTCACTACACCACTAACTTTGATTTTAATGTCAACTGAATACAACACATTGTCTCACACATGCACAAGGAGTTTGAGGAGACGGTGACAACATCTGAGTCTTACAAGCAGCATCTATATTCTTAAAATCTGCGGAAAATCTGTGGGCGGAGATTTCCTATGGGCCTGCTAATAACTAACTAACCAACAAAAGTTTGCTGAAAGCAGCCCTGTGCTTTGTTATCAATACAATGAATACTTTTCTTGGCTTACAATGGCTCATATGTCTACTTGTAAGTGAAAGGGGTCACTCATGGTGACAAACCAACAGAGAATCATCAGCAGTTTCTCTTGGCTAAGTTTTAGCATCTTTCAGGTTATTGTTTGGTTTTGCAGCCTGCAATACTGTTCCCTCTTACTGTACCTCTCTCATAGTGATATTTTTGGTTACAGGCAGACATCTTAAATCAAAAGCATTGGAAGAGCTAAAGAGCCAGATTTTTCCCTCAGAGGCTGGTGGAGACCAAAAACAGAGCCAAAAGAGAGTGAATATTGGATTAGCATGCATCAGGTGGCCAGAAAAACGACTCCAAATAAACTAGAAGTTTGCTCGCTGCCTCTTGGATGAGGAAATAGGCATCTGTTCACTAAGAATTTGCAAACATGAACAGCTTTATTTACTTTTAAAAGCCATGCATTGCTGTAGCCAGGATTCATAGAAACACTGAGGTCCAGTTCAACTATTTTACACACAAAAAAATCTCCTGTTTGTCATAGTGATTTTTCATGTTATTTTTTCCAACTGTGTTTTCCAGATCTCAATGCTGCTTTAAAGCCCTTTCTGCCTTGAATGAAAAAATATGAGGAGACACAGATTTCTTTTTTGTACAGTTTTTGTATGGAGACTTATTCCTGCCAACATGAAAAAATAAAATCCTGTAATTCATTTAAGTAAGAAACTCTCTCAAAATTTTGAGTTAGTATCTCAAAATAACGAGAGACTTTCTTGAAATAATGCCTTAGTATCTTAATATATTGACAAAAAATATATAATAATAGCTCAAAATAATCAGTAAGCAGATGATTTCTTTATATCTCATGTAGATTACCACCAAATTGATTTTTGTCTATTTATTACATTAATATAAAGTAGCTTTGCTATTAACTGAATGTTATTGGCTGTTTTAAAATACCGTACTGCTGTTTTATTACAGGGGCATCATGTGACTGAGCAATATCAATCGCATGAATCTCATGAGGGCAGCTTCAGTCACAGATGCTTTACCTGTGCGCATTGGTATTCATTCTCCATCACTAGTAGCGGCCATGACTAGCAGCCATAAGCTTCAAGGAGACTACATTTTTCATTAAGAAAGAATGCCTAAGGTAGCCAGATGAACGAGGACGGGTTACTGCGAGGTAAGTATCATAAAAATAAAGTAAAATAAATAATAAAATAAAAATTATTGTGGTGGTAAATTGTTTTATATATGTTGTTGTCATGTATGAAAATGGTAAGCAGACTAATTAATAACTATAAGCGGAATTATTTAAAAAGCATTTGTATACAAATTATTCTGTCCCAAGAGTGTTGAGCCATATATTTCTACTGTGCTAAATCTTCATCTTGAGAAAGTTTCTTAAGATGAAGATTTTTTTCCCATCACACTGGCATAAAATGGCTTCCACACCTGAGGGTGGTCAAACTTTAAGTGTAAACATGCTGGATAAGCCTATAAAATAACAACATATAAGTACCCCAGGAGGCAAAATCTCTAAATTGCCAGATCCTCCATAAATATACTTTATATGCCCAGATATGTCTTGATAAAAATATTTTTGTGGTTAAATTCAATGATAATCAATTGTATTAACCTGGAACTATACAGCCACATTCTCAGATTTTCGCTGATATTCATGGAGCCTCAGTTCATCAGGCATCATCATACATATTTAAACATCCCAAGATGAGAATATTTCAAAGACGTCACTGTCAGTTGTGCGAGTTGTCATCATGAAAGGAGCAGGGACATCAAAAATGCACTCGCTGACCTTTATTTTTGCATTAGTCTACTCTCAGCATTTCAATAATGCTCTGTTTTCTGAATTAATTGGTTCATTAGCGAAGGCAATTAGGAGTGGGGGAGCGAGGCCCAACTCTGATGTGCTCTTAGATGTATACATAGTCACTCATCCGGCAGATCTAAGGGCTACACTTCTGAATACATCTGCCCTGATCATCTGAATGACTGGTCTGAGAAGCTGGTTTGAACAATTCAGCCATTTGAATTTTTATTCACTACTGCCATTTAAGGTGGGTCTTTTTCTTCCTCTGTTCATTATTGATTGAACTATCCTGTTGAAGTGGAACAAACAACAAAAAACAAAAGACATTTTTCTCACATTAATATTAGTGAACACTAAAGTGACCATGAGCTGCTTTTTGCAAAGACATGCCAGAACACTGGATGTGATCTGTGGCTTGTGCTTTAACTTGTGCTTGGTGGTGCGAAGAAGTTTATTTACTCAAGTAAGATTAAATTCATTGATAAGTTGTACTTTTGTTTCACTTTATCCTTCACTTTCACTCCTCTACATTTTTAACACCTATAGGCCTACTTAGTCTGCAGGTTAAGATTTTATATAGCCTGAAAATACAAATAATGATCATCTCATATATATTATCTCATATATTATGATCAGGCTAATTTTAATTTTGCTAATTTGCGTGTAATTTGTACTGTATATTTCGGCCTTTTTAATTAACATTTTGGCATTAGTTGTACTTTTCACAGAGTATTTATGATGTACACAGTGGTGTGATGGAAGGTGTATGGTGCAGGCATATGGGGTATACACACTTCTTTAAAATATACACACCCATCAGTCAACTGGATATAGCTTTATCTATGATGTAGCTATTTTATTTAATCTTTTCATTTATCTGTTATTATTTTAAATTTCTATTTTTATGTCTTATCTTATTCTATTTAATGTCTTTTTGTTTTTGTCTTGTGCTGCTGATATTTGAATTTCCCCTCTGGCGGATCAGTGAAGTATAATCTTATCTTATCTTATCTTATCTTATCAGTCTGAATTTATTTTGTTTGATTTCTTTGAAATAAATAAACATTCTTTGGGGATTTTCTCTAAACTCTTTTATTTTTTTTTAATTTTTGTATACATTAATATGGATTATTCCATATTATATTTGAATCTGAAGAAAGTAAGGTCTGTTTAAAAACTTTGCAGATAAAATACAAAAATTAAATTTACATGAAATTCATAACCCATTGAATAACTAAAATGTGTACTTAAAGACTTGTACAATATTTATTAATAAATATCTGTTTTCAAAATTGCTGCAAATATTTTTAAATGCCATTCAAAACTGGGTTATATGTAATTTTTGTTATTGCGTCTGTCTTTGGGACGCGTCCGCCTGCAGCACCCAGAATCCTCTGCGCCGAGGCAAGATGGAAGAACCCAGCAGCTGCGGGAGAACAATGTTTTGGCTCTAGATAGTGAAACGGACAGCTGAGGGTGAACTACGCGAGCCAAAGCAGCAGGTCATGGTCCTGCACCGGTAAGACAAATCCATATTATCTAACTTTGGGGCCAGAGTCGGTGTCTGTAGCGGTTAAACTCCTCGCACGGGACAGACAACAAAGCGCCGCGCACCAACGTTAACGTTACCGCTAGTTAGCTGCTAAGTTAGCCGCCTCGGCTAGCCGGACGAGCATCATTGTTCGCTGGAGTTGTATGGGCCGTTTGTTATGGCTCATGCTTGTGTTGTCGCTCCATCACTTACAGTCGGTCCACTGTCCAGGAAACGAAGCCAACAACTTGGAGCAAACAGCCGAGAATAAGTAGAAACCATGTGAGCTAGTCGTGTTGGTTTTGCTTTTTCAGGCTCAAACTAGCATTTGTCCTTGATCATTTCTCCAGCTCGCTGATTTTGTGTCGTGTGTAACGCTGGTGTGCAGCGATATCTGCCACTAATTCTTTAATTTCAACAAAAAAAAGTGCAAAACTAACTTTGTGTACGTGTCTTTTAAACGGCACAGGCTCGCCTCAGGCTTTAGCTAGTTTATCTCCTCACATTTGCTCGGTTATTTGGTGTTCATCAACCGCACGTCTGCTGCTGTTATTGCATGGCCATATTAATTATTGCCTGATCCTGCATCACAAAGAAGAAGGGCCCCGCAAGAGTGGTTAGCCAAATGGTTAGCTAGGTAAGCTAATTGCACATCGAACAAGCCTGGTAGCTTTTCTATAAATATACTCAAACCATAAGGTCCTTTTAACACACCGTTTGCCTTCTTAAACACATCTGAGCAAGCTGAAGTTAGTCGGAGTGGTTTGAGTTTTGTTTCTTTTATTAAAAGTTGGCTTTGTGTTAGCTGGGTAGGTTAATGGAGTTAGCTCACCATCAGAGCTGAAGGCATCTGGCAGCAGTCAGATAGCACTCATTAGCTGCATGTGTCGCTCATGTGGTGGGCATAGATAATTAAAAAGCATTTAATTATGATTTAATGCAAGTGAAGAAAAAAGCATGAAACCATAAATTTATGCTTCAGAGAGACACCTCCCTAACATATGGGTGCCTTCACTAATTGTATTTGGTCATAGCTAATTGCATTTAATTAAAATATTAGCAAGCTATAACAACACCTCCTTTTATATTTGCATTAAACATCACAGAGCTGTTCCAAAACATGCATTTGTATGCAGCAGCAACATAATTACACCAGCAGTCTTTCTAATGCAGTCTGTGTGCACTCTCATTGGCAGATAAGCTCATGCAAATAGGATGACTGGGTCAGACAGGCCCATCAAACAGATTAACACACAACTTCAATCCTCTCATTCCTCATCTCATGTTGTGTCTGGCGATGCAGCCGCAGTGACCTTTTTGCCCTGTGCGATACTGTACAAACATACACTGTAATCAACCGGGGAGAATTCTGATATGCCGCGGCTCCAGTTGTGTCTGTTATGCTTGTTTCCACTTGTCATTGTGCCAGACTGCAGCCCTTTTGTTGACCCACAAAACATCCATTTTAATCCGACTAAGCGCCCAGTTGTGAGATCAGAGGCCGTGACACTGATTCCTGAAGACCGGGTCTAACTGGCTCCGTAATTGTTGTCTGTTGTCCATTATTTTGTGTGTCCTCCTAGATCGGGGCTATTCAATTAAAACTTGAAGAGGTCCAGTTACTAAAATTTCCTCTGAGCAACGGTCCAATAATAGGTCTCATAATGTCTTGCCTGAATCGTGTCTGATAGCCTACTCCTATGTCTTTCAAATTGAATCACCAACTTACATTTCCATATCATTTCAACTATATGTTTTGTCATTGTCAGTAAATATTTTTTGTTATCGAGAAGGTAGGATGCTTTTAAGTAACAGACACATTTACCTTGTATGGATTTTGTATGGAAAACAAAAGTTATCTTTACCACGGACTTACCAAGATTTACAATAAAACAAGACAGAATCTTATGAATTAAAAAATGTGTCTCTTAGAAAATGTGCAAACAGAGCTGCAGCCTCTTCTCTTCGCCTCTTCACTTATTTAAGTTTTTACTTTCTATACTGTAGAGAGAAATGAGTCTGGACTGCCTTGCCTGTAGTTTGAATCTTGGTTTGAATGGAGTTGGTGTCACGGTCAAACACACGTGTAGGTGCCCATTGGGTGAACCTGGAACAGTACTCCGGTTCCACTGATGTTCACAGGAGAGAAAGCACAGCACTCACAGCTTTAAGTCGATCCAAACATGGTCAAAGTGTGTAGTGCTACGTGGTTACACTAGGGAAAACAGTCTTAGACACCGTCCTTAGCCAGAAAGTAACAGGGTCAGTTAGGTAAGGTTTAAGCTCCACAATGTCATCTTTCTAACATTCTCTAATGTTGTTGTTCTGTTGAGTGAACTGTCTCAGCATGGTAAACAGTCGATTTAATTGGCTCAACTGAGTAAAGCTATTGCTGTATTAACTGGATTAGCTGTGTCCACGGTTCATAGTTGCGACCGTTAAAAAAAATACAGCACCTCTTGAAGATGATCATTTATACTCTCAAATTTATCAGAAATTCAGGGTTCGGATACAACCGTCATATGGGGGTCCAGACAGTGGTCACCTATTAGATGCCTGTCCTACTTTGAGTGCCAGTTATAGTGTCTCCGTAATGTTGACATTTGCTGTTTTTGTTTTTTTTTCCTCACAGGATGCCACTGATTGCCACCCCATAGTTTTCCTGCCTGCCGGCATCCACCATGAACATCATTCAAGACAAACTAGGCAATGAATTCCTGCGCTCCAACGGGAGCATGGACTCCAATTTCGGGCCTGGCATGATAATGTTCAGCCACCTCCCCCCGGTGACCAGCTTCACCCGGCTGGCCGCCCACTCCGTCATGCAGGACCTTCCGCCGCAAGAAATGATCCTGAAGAAGGAGCGTGACTCGCCTGACTGCAGCATGGGCGCCCAGGGTGGCCGCATGGGGTGCGCGGGGTGGGAGACTATGTTCACGCCATGGGTATCAAGCAGGAGAAGATGTCAGAGCATGATTATCGCCTGCCGGTTTACCCTGGAGGGCTGGGGAAGAGCACGGAGCTGCTGGAGGTGACAGTCAGTAACAACCAGGGCCTGCTGGTGCATGACCTCAACATGGGCAATGTAAGTACCACTGTGAGGCAATCAGAGGGCGAAGAGGAGGTTAGAGCTAAAACAATTAGTCAGTTAGTTGATAAGTCACCCTGGCAGAAAATGAATTTCCAATTATAGAACTGATGATTTGTTCTCAAATGTGAGAATTTGCTGCGTCGCTCCATTTTATCACAGTGTAAAGTGATTATCTATCTCTGTTTTCTCTGGCACAAAGGAGGACACTGTTTTAGATTTTCTGGCATTGCAAAGACCAAACGACTAACTGATCAATCAAGAAAATAATCAGCAGATTCAATTTATTGAAAATGATGGCTAGTTGCAGCATTAAGTGACCAACAGGAATTGTACATCATTATTGAAGGTAATATTTCACACCAACTCTCTTTTCCCTCAAATTCCTGAGCGTCCCTGCAGCCATCACCAGTGGGCAAATTTAAAAATATCAACATATCTTAAGTTCACATGAAAGCAAGGATTTTGTTGCCTCAGGTACTCTCTTCCGGGCCCGCAGCACCTCCTGGTGTAGCTTATTTCTAAGAGCTATAGATAACTGCATTGTCAATATATCCAAACATGGAACGCACCATTTCTAGAGTGAGAGAACATGTAAAATTTGGCATTTATTGTTGCTAGCAACCTTTTGCTGCAGGGGATCCTGCTAGCTGTAATTTTCTGTGAGACATGTTCAGATAGAGTAAAAAAAAGTGGTTATAGGCTCTTCCTTTTGTGCATTATTGTGTTATTAGCTACAGTTGTTGTGCATGTTAACATGACCAGTGTAGAATCTAACATTAGCAATATTCTAAACTCATTCAGTCAAAATAAAATCTACTGAACTGAAATGATTTTAGCTTAGTTTGTCCCCCAAAACAGCCCTGTTGTGTTGTGCAGCAGCTGATATTTTAAAAGCCCGAGAGGGAGGTGCCTGAGAGAGGTCGGGTGCAGGGGAGGAGCTTGTGTGAAACTGTTTATGGTGACATAAATCTACTGACGGCTTGAGATGCAAAATATAAATGAGGCCCTCTCCCTCCCTCCCTCTGTTTCTCTTTCTGGATAGAAGGGTGATGTCATCCAGCCTCAGCGTGAATGAAAACGTCCTGGCAAGGACACAGCTGTCTTGTTTGAGCTTGCACTTCATTTCAGACGTCTTTTGTGCTCATTCAAATAGAAATACACACAACAACACACTTCTAACAATAGCTAGGCATCAGGGGTCATCGGGGCTCTGGGTGCAAGTTTGTTGGAAAAGAGAAGGAATTAATATCTTGACTGCCAGTTTTCTTTAAGTTGGGGATTTTATTTTAACAAAATGTAGAGCCCACAGTTAATTTTTCAATCTGGCTCTCATTATTATTTTTTTTATATTCAGGAGAACTGTGTTGATGAAATAAGCCCCACAGTCTCTATTTTTTGTCGCACTCCCAAATTGTTGCACTTATTCTCATGCTGATGCCACTTTCTATGACTAAGCAGCAGTTCTTCGCCCACAAAGCCAAACCGTTAAAGTCAAAGTTGGACTGGTTTCATTTTGACTCGACTTTTTCCTGTTTTTACCCAAAACATTGGGCTGATTTTAAAAACAGCAGGTGCACCCACATTTACCCTGTCAGTCTCCATATGGCACTGAGGTGCAGCATATTCACTGGGAAGAAAGGGCAGTGCTCAAAGGTAAACGGAAAGAAGAAATGGGGAGATCAAGAACCAGTTTTCTTCCTTTTAGAATAAAACCCACTCACAGGTAATTTGTGATAAAGTTTAGTGAAGAGCGACACTTCTGAGTGTTTAGTTAAGCGTGTGAGGTGTGCGGTTTGTCTTTGTCTTTGGAAGAATAGCAGATGAAAGGCTCTCGCAGTGAATTACAGGCTGCTTATGCAAAGAGAGGCCATAAATTATACACATTGTTATTTCGCCCACTGGAACCACCTCTTGCACAATGAGTTTCTAACAGACTCTCGACATTGTCCAAGTGTTTTGTTTGTTTGCACGAGCGACAAACATGAACTTGTTTGTTTGTGCGATGGTTTTTAGACTGAAGGCCCTTAACCTTCAATCAAGTAATTTCCTCGTCGCGGCTCGCTCTCACGGCCCTCTGCCTCTCCCTTTGTCGTCCTCACAGCTGCCGAGTCAGTTAGGAAAGGAGCCCACTGGGAGAAAAGGTCGGAGGTCAAATGGTGATGGACAGGAGGGTAAACCAAGAAAGAAGAGAAGCGAGGCAAAGGTTTGTCATATACATATATATATATATATATATGTATCTGTGGGTGTAGTCATATTTTGCCGTTTTAAGTCCTCACCAAAGAACCATTCATAATTGCACAGATGCAATCAGTCATGAAGACTAGGAGAAGAAGAAAATATGTTAATGTAATTTATAGTATTCAAAATAAACACGAATACATTCTTGATTTTTTTTTTTTTTTTTTGTCAAATAAAAACTAAAAGCATGATGAGCTTTATCTGCAGAGAAATGCACTCATAAATCCCATCAAATTATTTTTATATCACTTAAAACACTCAGTGTGTAATTTTGTTTTAAAAAACTGTGATAGTGCTCATATATCCATCCATATCCACTCTACCCAAGATTAACTGATCCTTTGAATACATTTATATGATTGAGAAGACAGCTGACTGAATCCGACCCCTGTGTCTCTCCTTTATTGTTCACAGCAATCAATGATGCTGGATACAGATGGAGGCGGCCTGTCGCCGGGAACCAAGCCTCACATCTGTGAGCACTGCTCTGCATCCTTCAGAAGCTCCTATCACCTGCGCAGACATGTCCTCATCCACACAGGTACGGTAGTGTTTGAATTTCCACCATGATGCTCATGTTTTCATGTGCTTCTTAATGTGGAGTTTTACCTGTTTTTTAAATAGCACAGAAAGAAAATGATGTAATTATTATGCCAGCTGAAGAAACTTCAATGTTATAATTACTGCTTAGGTGCTTTGGGCTGCACGAGCCGAGAAAATACGCAATAATGTTATTGCATATCATGATAACAGTACTACTTGTGCTAAACAGATAATAAAGGGTATTAAGTTCTGCCTTTCTGCTACTTGCAGTGTGCTGTTAAAATACATGAAATTACTTGTTGAATTCAAAGATTATGAAGAAGAAATTATTTTGTTTTGTTTATTTATTATACAAATTGAACATTAAACACTGCCCTGTTTTGCTGCGTCATTGTATACAGAGCATCACAGTATAACAGCGTAACAGGCTGTAAACTTTTACAAAATCTTGTCTCAAAATCACCTGTAACTGTGATGGAAACTGAGGGCAGCATGACTCATTCCTGTTTGCTGCTCTAATGCTCTAATGCTTTCAGCTCCGGTGCTGAATGTTCGCAAAGCTAGCCAAAATACTTTTAAACCAGACACTGGTACAACCTCCACTACTCCTGTCTGGTGTTTTCTATCGCAGAAGATGAACACAGGCATTGAAACATGAGGTAAAACATGAGACTAATGTAGGCTGTTAAGGGAGGTTAGTAGGGGGCAGCTGCTCTGCAGGTGATTTGTAACTGTGCAGAGAAAAAAATAATATGTTCCTCATAATCATAGGTGAGGTATTTTGAAGAGAAACATCAGTAATGTTTACAGTGCTGAATATGTATAGATTAGATGCTGCATCTGCCTGAAGTGCTGGCTCTGAATATCCTGGTTTGGGTACAGCCCCAGTCTGGTTTAGGACCTGGGACATTAACTAGAAGGGTGACCATTTACCTTTATTACTGTATTATAATGCATAACTGAGTGATCTTTTTGTTTTATTCCAATATTGTAAGGCCGGCTCCTTCCTCATTCTGACTTGACACAGGACTGATGTCCTTATTTAAGAATCACTCTTGTTTTCTTCTTTTAATCTCATTTGTCCCATTTGTGTAATGAGTCAGAATGATTAGCTGTTACTTGTAATTGCTTTCTTCAAAAACCGCTCGAGTTCAGTGATTTAGAAAATTGATTTTAAAAGTGGAATATCAGCTCGAGCTTTTGCACTCCCAATTACTTTATTTATTTCAAGTCTTTGACCTCCAGAGTGATGAGGTGTCTGCTGTGTGGTCCAATTTAGTATGTGCTCTTTTCAGAACTTCTTGTATTAATGTGAAAAATACTGAATAAGGAAACTTTTATCACCATTAAATTCAGTTTTTTTTTTAAATTCTGACTTCTGTTTTGAATTATTAGATTTAATCAGTCAAGTTTTTCATTCAGTCGATGTTGGAGTGAACTACAGTTTTTTAAAGAGAGATGCCATGCAGTCGCCATGCAACACACAGAGCATTTGGTGAATATTGTCAAGCGATTGGACTCCCATTGCATCCTACAGGCGCTTGTGTTGTTTAATGAATAAGTGAACCTTACCGCAGATGGATATTGACCATCTTAAGGTTGCAACATTGTAACCGTATAAATCTCTGTGGTTTTTCTTTCAGGTGAAAGACCCTTCAGGTGCAGTCAGTGCAACATGAGTTTCATTCAGAAATACCTTCTTCAGCGGCACGAGAAAATCCACAGTGGTGAGTGACGATAGACAACCATCCATGTCTGAATCAATCTGTGTGTCGTGTGCCTTCAATGACAGCTAACCTTGAGCGGTGCTGTTTTTTTATAATGCAGGAGAGAAGCCATTCAGCTGTGACCAGTGTAACATGCGTTTCATTCAGAAGTACCACATGGAGAGGCACAAGAGGACTCACAGCGGAGAAAAGCCGTACAGATGTGAGACCTGTCAACAGGTTAGTAAGCTGCTCAGTGTCCTGGTTATCTAATGTGAAGCTTTATATTTCAAGAACTTGAGCGTAACTTACACAAGCAATAACTGTTGTTTGCTCTCTTCAGTATTTTTCTAGGACAGACCGACTGCTTAAGCACAAGCGAACCTGTGGAGAAGCCATAAAGAAGGGGCTGGATCCGGGGATGATGGACCTGGGTTGTGTAGACTTGGGACATGGCAGCTATGGAATCACTCAGGGAAACGTTGGGAGTACTGTGAGAAAGAGGGGAAGGTCCAAAAATCCTGGAGAGGGAGGCGAGCGCAAGAAGAAGAAGGGGGATGGAGGAGGGGTGAGAGTACCGCACATTCACGGGGCTGTACCCGGAGGCTACGGCATCCAAGATTACTCAGTGGAGAATCAAACGGTATCTTCCTCTACTGAGCCAGGACCCAGCATGCAGCAGGGCCACCACGGCAGAGCTCCAAAGATGGCGTTCAAGAAGGCTAATCGTAAGAGCCTGGACAAAGCGGGTCTGGACAGGCCAAAGCGGGATCGTTGGAGCAGAATGAGGGGATGGATAGTCTTGACCTCATGCAGGGTAACGAGGCTAAAGTGGTGCACACCAGCAGCAACTACGACGACGCCATGCAGTTCCTCAAGAAAAGACGCTACCTTCACGCAGCAAATAATGCAAACTCATCAGGGCCAGCGGTGGGTGGAGGAACCAGCAGTGAGTATGATGTCGGTGTCGGTCACTTATCTTCCCAGCAGTCTGTCATTCAAGGTGTCGTTTCCAGCGTGATGGACACTGACGGACCTCTGAGTCTCGACAAGTCAGGGATCCCAGATGAGGTGCTGCAGAGCCTCCTCGACCACTACACCCAGAAACCAGACGGCTCGCACCACGACGTTCACTTCGACATGAGCGAGCATCACGTGGATCTGCACCCCGCCTCGACAGACGGCCCCGACATCGGCCACAACACCCCCAGCCCTTCTGGAGACAAGACTGTCATGATGCACGAATACTCTCGCTTCCTGCTGCAGGCTTTGGAGCGCACCAGCCACAGTGCCAGCTTCCCTCTGGGTCCCGGGCCTCCCGCCTCGGGACCCTTCACCAGTTCCCACCCGGGAAACCCCCTCTACGCTGACAAGAACATCTACACTACGTCCCCACTGGAGTGTGGGTTCGGCCAGTCAGTGGCCTCGCCTTCGCTGCCCTCCTCTGTGCCAAAGTCTCACTTTGCAATGCTGACGGGCTCCTCACCCCAGCACGGCTTCCACCTGAGCGACCTGGAGGCCTCCACACACCAGCAGCTCACCCCCTCTCAGGAGCTCACCGACCAGATGGAGAAGCAGCACTCCTCCACTCCCCCCTCCTCCTACCAGATCAGCCCATCTGACCTGAGCAGCCAGAAGGACCAGCCGCCGGGCAAGAACGGCACGGTGGTCTACCCTCTGGCCCCCTCGCAGGATCTGGCCTCTCTGGACTCCTCCAAGCCTTCCTACCAGATAGAAAACTTTGCCCAGGCCTTTGGCTCACAGTTCAAGTCAGACGGCCGCGGCTTGTCTTATGGCACTGACTCTAGCAGGGAGGTGGATCACAGGATACGGACGCCTGTTTCTGAATTCTCAGGGTATAGTAGTTTGTTATCTGATGTCAACGAGCCAGTAAGTACAGGTTCCAAAACTACAACAAGCCAAAGCTACAGATGAGAGCCTGAGATGGAGAGAATACTTGTTAAAGTTGATGTTCTTGTTTTTATTTTTTAGTGCTCCTATGTTATTATTATTATTATTATTATTTTTATTATTATTTTTTTAAGTGACATCTTTCTTTTAATTATACTGATGCTCTGTTTTTGTGCCCACTCCTCTCCCCACAATAAGCCCGCAAGGCTTCCTGCAAATGCAATTTTTTTTTTTTTTTTTTAAAGTATCCGTTAAGTTAAATATGTATTTACTGTTTATTCTTGTCATATTTGTGGCATTAGGTCTGGTCATTAATATTGAGCTGAAAGTACTTTTTAAAGTAAGCGTAGAGTAGCACCGGACGTATTTCTTTTACAATGAGCTGAAGTGTTTGAGCAATCAACTTTACAATTGTAAAATAATAATGAAAATAACCATGATGGCAGGGAATAGCCCAGAGTTAAAATAGCAAAAAAAAAAAGGTGTTGTCTGTTACAAGGTTAAAAGTATTACTCAGGAAAACGTGGAAAAGGAGAAGCCTACGAGGTGCAGTGAGCGCTCTTTTCAGAAGTTTAAGTTTGCGACTTCAAAGAGGATTTTTTTTTTTTCTTATGTTTTATTACTTGTTGAATGAGTGTGACATAAACAGACTGCTGCCAGCTCACTTGAGCACTGAAAACACTTTCTACTTGGCTATATAGAGATTATGGTACTTTCGTGTCAATGTGAAACTCATGTTTTCTTCAATAAGGGCCATATATATATCTATATATATTTATAAGAATATATATTAATGTAAAATAACAGATTTAATCATTCTGGGGAACTGCCAGTTGAAGTAGAGGAAGAATGAGGGCTGTGTCGGGGGGTAAATGTTGTCCTTGGTATATTTTTGGAGAACAAAAGTGATGTTAGGGCTTTTCTTTGGCCAATAGAGGTTGCTGTTGGGCAGCGATAGAATGGCCTTCCCCTTTTCCTGCCCTCCGCTTCTTCCTCAGTTCTCCTTATTTCTTTAAAAGAATCCAATTAGCACTTTGAGCCGTTTTTTCTTACATTGCGTAAAGTACCCCGTCAGATCAAGGAAGCTCAAACGTCAGGAATGGACTGGCTTTTTGGAGGAGAGGTGCCGTTGTTTGGGCATATGCAGATGGGGGTTTCTGGGTTGGACATATTCTGGGTGTATGATGTGGGTACCCTTCGTTTGGGTAGCATGGTTTTTATGGGGATGGTGGGAGGGGAGGGAGCGGGGGTGGGGTCGATATGTGAAAGTGGGATTTTTCATTAACATTTTCTCTTTCTCCTTTTAGGGAGGGTTTAGATCGGGAGGGAAGGAGGGAGGGAGGGGGGACTTTTAAAATACAGTAAGATTTAATTGGGATAATGTAAATGTAATTCAACCTCTAGCTTTAGTTTTGACTTGTTACCCAACTTAGAAGCTTTGCTTTCTTATTAAATTTGATGACAAACGTGTTAGTGATCGAGTACTTCTTCAGCTGTTACCGAGAGGCAGCCATATGCATTCTGAGAGAAAAAGGTGGCTGACCAAAAATTTGTATGCGTTTAGATATCTCACGTGTGCTGGCAGTACCAACCATATTTGTCCCGTTAGAAATTGGGTGCCTATTCCTGAGGAGTACAGGTGCAAGATATTGTCTAGTAAATGTTAAATGTAATTTCTTGGCTGATTTTTAAATGTATTTATGCTGTACGATTTTTTTGTAAAGGCAACAATAAGTCGGCTGTCTTCCATAGCTACAACTGGCCTTGAGTGCTGGCAATGATATCACTCTGCTGAATGAGTCTTTAAACCCCTTTACGCCCCAATGGCCGTTGTTTAAGCAATCATTAAACGTGGCAGAGTGAATGCAATGCTGTAATATCTTAAATAATCTGTTGCCATGCTGAGCAGTTGAGGCGTGAACAAGAATTAGCCTCGCATATACCTCATATCACAGTAAACCAGGGACAAAGGAGTGAAGGTTTGGTGTATGTAGCAGAGATGCTGTATGTAAAAAAAAAAAAAAAAAAAAAAATGTCATGTTTCTGTGTGACTAGTTTTAAACATTTGTGTACTTGACATTTACGTGACCCACTGAGACGCTGTTGCTTAAGGGTTTGTGTAAATGTCTCATGCCAACCAGTGTTTCAGTCTCTTCAGTTCGACCTCCTCCAGATCTGATTTGCCATATTGTTTCAATATGCTTATTGTTTACAAAAAATTGTACAAAACACTACATCTTACTTAATTATGACCCCTGTATAAATTTTATTTTACTATATTTCTTTCCCTTTTTTTTTTATCACCGCCAAATTTTGTAGCTGATGATATCTTCCATTTTTATGTTCTTTCAGCTTCTTGTGACACGTTTCACAAGACTGTACTTGTCCAATGAATTTAAAACTGATTAGGGAGAAAACAATAAAAAATACTGTTATCAAGAGCTGTTACTATTATCTGTTAATGGGAAATGGTGTTACAGATGTTTACAGTTGCTAACAAGCATTTACCTGCACAGACGATACTTAGGTGTGGACTCCTGTCACGTGACTTGGACTCAAATCAGACTCTAGTCATGAATCTGATGACTTTCGACACAACAAAATCAAAACAGACTTGCAACCTGACTTGGACATTACCACCAATGACTTGTGACTTCACTTGGACGTGGGCCTTTCAACTTGAAAATACCTGATACCTTCCCCCGGGCACAATGGTTATAAGCCTGTTATTTAAAAAGTGTGAAACAAATCCATTGATTTCCCTCCTGAATCAGCTAATGCTAATAATTCCCAGCAAGTCGACACTTAATTCCCCTAGATCCACTTTGTTTGAACCAAACCAACAGCAGTTTTGTAAGCATACAACAACTACACAGTGGTCATCAAAAAATTGCAGTATGCAGAATTTTTAGGTTAAAGTTTACAGACCAAGGTGCCCTTGGTCAACGTGATCAAAACAACGCAAACCTCACTCAGTATCGTGTCATTTGCTTAAAACACCAGCATGTTTCCTATCTCACTCGAGAGTTGATGGCATTACAGTCTGCAATACTTTAAATTCTGTGCTATATTGTAGGCAAGTGGACTTGCTTGGGTTTCTTGAAGACGTTTCATAGTATCTAAAAGTGACAGCTGTGGTTCTCTAATGGTGTGCCATGAGATTTTATGATAGCCACACATTACTAGAGCAATATTCACCTGGGCCAATACAGAAAGTTCTGAATTAATTTTTAATTGACTATCAATATGTTGTGTGCACCCATTTCCTAATAAAGAGACAGACTCTAGCTAAACATGAAATGAATTTGATTTAAAAGAAAAACAAACCTTCACAGAGAGCCTATTTTTCGCTGTTTGTGCAAGGCAATTATAAGTGTGTGACACATCAAAAGCTCTGATTGGCAGCCAGTGTGAGGGATGGTAACATTTAAAAGGAACAAGCCATAACTGGGACAATGGATCACTTTGTTGTAGAGAAGAAATTACAACAAAGCACCAGTGAAGACGACCTACCACTGAGCCAGTAGACAGTATCATAAAGCTACCTGTCCTATTTTTTTTTTTATTGTCTTATGTCGAGATAAGAGTGATAACACTGCTGCAGTAAAAAGCTTTATAAGCAACATGAAATTGCTGCTAGTGATCAACAAAAACTCCAGTATACACAGCCTCCAAATGTTCCAAATGTGCAGCTACTCCTCTGACTCTTCCTCTTTCTCATCCTGACATTATTTTCCTCTCTCTGCTCCTCTGTGTTCTTCTGCATCCACTTTGAACAAAATCAATCCAAAAGAAACACTGTCCGACTGACAATCAGCTGTAGCTGGTTGATTTTACACAACTTAAACACCTCTTTCTCAAGCCTCAAAAATCAAAACACTTCAGAAATGTGTTAATTGACTGCATGTTCTGTGAAATGTGTGTTAATGGTGTGGTTCTTGATAGACGGATGTTGTGCCAGTTGTGTTAAGAGTTTAGAAAATGTGACAACAGATTGGACCAGAGGATGTTAGCAATAGTAAATTATAAGTGTAACCGTTATCAGAGGTGTTGCTGGATGCTGTTAAAGACTGCATGTGATTTGCCATTCACTGCCACCCTGTAGAGGCTCACTAAAGCTCAATGCGTCTATATTTATTTCCACCACTGGGTGGCGATGGTGTTCTTCCACAAGCCAGAAACTGTAGGCCTCAGTTATTAAAACAACACCTGATGCAGTTCAAATATGCTTTGGTGCTTATCTATCTATCCGTTGTTTGGCTTCATCTTGACATTTAATATATCGTTTGTTTTTGATTTTGATCAAGAAACCGTGCACTTAACTTGATTCGGGCTTGAATGTGTAATAAGTTTATAATGCAGGGCCGCTTCGCAGATTGTTGCACCACTCACTCGGCTCATTCAACAGCTAATCCTGGGATTAAAAGAAATGTAGCAAATCCTTCTTTTTTAAGAGGCGCACTTAATGGACTGCAGGGTTTATATTCACACCTTTAAAGTCCTGTCACACCTCATAAAACGCTGATATGTGAGCTGGTGTTTCAGGATGCACCGCAAATACAAAGACGTCAACTCAAATGTCGTCTCTCTCTGTTCCTGTTCAGTGCATTCCCCCCAGTCTGAGGTTTTTAAAAGCACATCAGTACTTCACCCTTCATATTTTTCTTCAAGTACTTCTGCTGAACACAGTAAATGTTAGTAGTTACATAAACAAGAATTATGTAACCAAACCATTGGGAAAATAAGTGAATGCATATATTATTCATTTGTTGTGAGTCTCGGTGAATTATTCCCACTCTATTACTGCTTATGAGCTCAGAAATCAAGCGAGAACAACTAAAACGGGAGAAGGAAAGTAACACAAAAGCAGACATCCAAGACAAATGTAGATATTTCAAAGACTACAGAGTATATTAAACTCAGCTTGGAAGAAATATACGTAACCAAGCCCCAGATCACCCAGCCAGAGAGGCCTTCTTGAGCGCTGCCACCACTGCACGTCCAAACAAATGTAACCTTTATCTTTGTCACACAAACTGTTAAATATTCTCTCTCTTTCCTTTCCATATGTGTGGGGAATAAAGCCACTTCCTCAAACTGAAAAGAGAAGTGTATTGTCTTCCTGTCATCACAGAATGAAACCTGCATTTCAGGTGTGTTTTGCTTACCAACATGAATAAGCAAATCTCTCCACACTGTATGTACACACCCAAACTCTGAGTGGTCCAGTGCCAATCCCATTTTTTCCAGTTAAAAAGTAACTGCCTTTTACATGTTAAGCTGTGACGAAGACGATGATGATGATGTGGTCAAAGTTCTGTTGGTTTATTTCTTAAGTTAGAACTGTGCATCATCATGAGTCAGTATTGATAAGAGTATTGTTTTCATTGTCGGGTGGAAAAAAAGCTCAAGCAAGAATAGTGAAGGTATGACGCGATTTTATTAAGTAACCAAGGAGTTGTGTTGCTTAGATGGAGGCAGTAAAACAGAACTCTTTATTCCCCGAGCTGAATGTCAAAGAGGAGTGTTTGGCTGCGCCCTCCACAGCAGATGCTGAGTTAACTCTGTGGGAGGCCATCCAAACTGTTAGTTAGTTAGCTTCCTGGCCCTGAGTCTCTCTTGTCTCTTTCTCCTTCCAGAGGATGCATGTCTGTTGACACTGGATGTAAAAGTGACGTGGATGATGCTCTTATCTTCAAAGCTGGGAAGAGGCTACATATTGGGTTGTGTACACAGAGAGATAGTAAATGGGGAACATCAGCAATAAAAAAGAGGAGTGACTTTTAATGGTGCTGTAGCATGGGTCATAGGTAAAATGAGTTAAAATAAAGAATGCAAATAAGTCATTTTATTGCTATTGTTGTCTTTAGGGATGGCAATATCTGTCTGTTGGTCAGTCATTATATCACTCTGGAAAAATGTGATGGGTTGCCATGAAATTCTGTAAAGATATCCAGAGTATGAATCCTTATGGTTCTGACTTTCATGACCCCTTTAAAGGTCCAGTGTGTAGGGTGTATGTTTTCATCTTATCATCACCTGAAAATAAGAATTGTGTTTTTGTTACCTTAGAATGAGCTGTTTACATCTTAATACAGAGTTGGTCCTCTTCTACAGAGTCCGCCATGTTGTTCTACAGTAGCCCAGAGCAGACAAACCAAACACTGACTCTAAATAGGGCCATTTGCCTTTTTCGCGTTTCTGGGTCAGCCAGCATCGTTTCAGTTTCAAGTTTCAGTTCTGCAACCTGACCCCTGGATGCTGCTATGTCCTACACACTGAATATTAATTCTAACAACTTTGGTAAACCCTTGACTTTCCACTTAGTGCCATCATCAGGTCAAAATTTTAATTTATCCAATACTTTGACCGGCGGCACGGTGCTGCAGTGGTTAGCACTGTCACCTCACATCAAGAGGGTCCCTGGCTCGAACCCAAGGTAGGGGAGCCCTTCTGTGCAGAGTTTGCATGTTCTCCCCGTGTCAGCGTGGGTTTTCTGTGGGTACTCCGGCTTCCTCCCACAGTCCAAGGACGTGCAGGTTAATTGGTGACTCTAAATTGTCCGTAGGTGTGAATGTGAGTGTGAATGGTTGTCTGTCTCTGTGTGTCAGCCCTGCGACCCCTAACAGGCTAAGCGGTTACGGGAAATGAATGAATGAATGTTAATTGTGCAAAACTACAGACATTCCCATGTACTTTGTGTTTTTTGCTAATCGGCAAATGTTAGCATGCTAACACACTGAAATAAGATGGTGAACATAAACATGCTCAACATCAACATGTTAGCATTGCCATATGTTAGCATTGCCATGTTAGCATTTAGCTAGAAGCGCCACATAGAGCTGTTAGCATGCTTAGTCTTGTTCCTTTGTATGTCATTAATATAATGGGATAAAGGGTCGACTTACAATATTAGGTTGTCTTTAACTAATGTTATAAAGTGTGTCCTGTTCTTTTTGTCCCAAAAGGTATCATTTCCTCAAATCTAACAGCTATAAATAATCCACCAACAATAGAAAATAAAAGCTCATCTAAAAATAATGTGCACAGTGTCAACAATGGTGAACCTTTTGCCCCATTCCTAAAATAAGACACACTAGTGTCAACACCTTTAGTCCTCTGAAATTAATCTTGATGGTTGCCAGGCTGGAAATCAACACAAGCTATTGAAAAATGTTGCAATGTCCCCAAGTATTTGCATGAGATAAGAGTGAGGTCGGCAAGGTGCGTGTGTTTATACACCGCTGGACGTTTGTCATGTCTGTTTTGAAGGAGTGTCCCAGAGCAGAGCCATAAAAGCTGTGCTATGGCAACGTCAGAGAATGTGAAGATAGTGAGTGAATTTGCCTGGAAAATGTTTCGGATTAATATTTTGATTAGTTGAAAGGTTGCAGAGAAAAAAATTAACCATTAATGTTATGTTCAGTTAAAGGCCACTCCTTAGTTGAACAACAACACAGTTTCAATCACACAGGCTTCAGAGGAAAAACACTCTAAGTTCTGTACGTTTTAAAGCACTTAATGCCATGTGATTAGTTTAGTTAATAGTAGTATTTGCTGCATTGTGTACTGTAAAACACTGCACATATAGATACAGATAGTAGATCAAAATATATCTTTAGATATGCCGCTATAAAGAGTTAATGTGAGATTTTTCAGGTGCAAATAGAGCTGCAAAGTGATCCACCAATGACGTGATGATGATGAGATTATGTTTTTTTTTGTAAGGAAGTAACAGTTCCTGATGTCATTGTCATTTTTAACTTACGTACAGTGTGTTTGCTGTATTTCCCAAACACTCAACACTCACTAATCCACTTGGTGAAACAGCATGTCCCAGCTTTAGAAGAGAGTAAACAAAATAGTTTCCTGACAACTATAGGAAAATGTTTCCTTGATAATCAATCAGATTTATTTGATGTTGGCCGACTCAGTTCAGAGATGTCCACTGGGCCCTCAGCTGTGTTATTGCAAAATCCATAAAGCCACAGAATATCGGGTTTTGTTTGTCAGTTGACGTCTTTACTGTTCATCTCATTTGTTTGCTTTTGTTCAGTGTTTGCAATACCCAGTTGTGTCATCCACAATTAAGCAAATGAAAGAAACAATTGTGTAATAAAACAGTGTAATAAAACAGAGACGTTTATTCATCCATTTTTCCAAAGAAGGAATCCTCCTTGCAAAGTAGCCGCTGCCTGTTTAGTGCCGTCTACAAGGAGGGGGGAGAACAGTAGGCTGCACATAAATCACAAACAAAGGTGCCAAGACAGGCCATAAATGACCTGTGTATCAATGTATTATGACTGTAATCAGAATGCGTTATAGTTCTGGCCTTGAAGCAGGAGTTGCTCCTAAGATGACCTGACATGTGGAAAGCAGGTATTAGCTCAGGTATGATAAGGCCCTGCCACTCCAGATTCAGGCGTTGGTACAGGATCTTTGACCACAGCTATTCCTTAGTCATTAAAAGCTGGCACCAGTTTGGAGAGCTTGTGATAGAGCTCTAGTAATGATATTTACTGATTAACTTTATAGTTTTTTTATTAATGATTTACGTGCATCTTCTGTGCAGCTGCCTGTACACTATGAATGCAAGTGGAGTTTTTATTAGAAACAAATCAGAATCTTTTTCTACTTACCTCACTGTCTGTGATGTACAAGTACAGGCTTTAGAGTCTAACATAGCAACAGGTAAAGTGGATGTATTTGCTATCCTCAGATTTTTAAATGGCTCCAGAACTATAACATATTAGCCTTAAAGCAAATAAACAGCATGTGAATACTGGTGCAATATCTAATACTTCATGATAAATCATTATATACAATATAATGTAAAAATAAAACATACTGAATTCACCTAAAAGCTATCTTTTTCATTCTTTTTCCTTGTTGTGTCTGAGTTATAACACAGTACTTTCAGTAGAGCAGCCTGTATTATAGGTCCCCTATATTTAGAGCATTAATATAGCAGAACAGCAGAAGTATTTGCAATTCAAAGACACAGAGGTGTAACAGTGTCCTGATCAGTGAATGAAGTCACACTTCCTCTGTGTGTGTTGTAATCTGAGCTTCTTTATCCTTTGATGTGATAGCCTGATAGCTGGTGTGGCTGCGCATGCATGTTAGTGCATGTGAGTCTCTGTGAGTCCCTGTGTGTGTATCTCACTGGCATGGTAATCACCACTGCTTTGCACCAGTGTGGCCAACTTGGGGAATTTTTAGCTAGATTTCTAGATAGACTTTTCAGACCCTCGTAGTGAAAGCAGCAGCAAACTAAGTGACTTTCTCAGACCATCTGGTCAAAGGAGAGAAACGTATTGTAGTTCTCATGTATGCTGCTCAGAGTAACTGCAGGATGAGGTTCCTCCTCTCTCCTCTTGTGCCCTGCTGTAGGTGTGGGACAGACAGGAGGAGAGGAGAGAGGAGACGCCGCTCTCTGTGAGTTCAGTTGTAGTGAGTTTTTATGGTTGAAATTAGCCCTTTTTAAATGGGAGTTGTGCAAACTTGCAGGAAAGCCCAATCAGTCTTCTTTCAGCATTGGCAGTATAACAACAAAATCGGGGAGTGCAGCAAATTGCTGCCTGCCTACTTTTGTTTATACAGAATGCGCCTCTTTGGGGTAATGGGGGGCGTGAGCAAGTAACAAAACGTGTAGCTCAGCGTGTGACGTAAGTACTGACGTGGGAGGGAAGCCGCAGCTGGTCAGTCCTTCGGCGATTCTCTTGTAAGTCGGCCTGTCCTTCACCGTTCCCGTCATCTGACGGTTAATGGCCTCTTCGTTTGCGAGGGCAAGGAGGGCGCTCAATTCCAGTCTTTCAGATTTGCGTTTCCCTCTTGCTACTAGCTGCTCATTCCTGCTATCAGCTGTTTCCTGTTTATCCACCACCAGTGGGTCGCACGTGCAGCGTCATCAACGGCTCCTCCCACAAGTCATCAACAGCCCCTCCCGTGGCGGAAGGGCGCCTGGTTCTTTTTAAACCAAAAAGGTTCCACCAATATGTTTACCCCTATGCGGTGGAAAATTGGGCACCTCGGATCAACTCGCCAATCCGGCTCTGTGTGTCTTAACGCTTGCAGCTTGCCTGCAAAACGGCCCAACACTCACTGAAATTCTGGCAGTGTAAAAGGGGCTATTGATGCTCTCGCTCTCTTGATTGTGAGCAAAAGAAGGTGCTGGACTATAGTATAAGCGCGATGGCTCTCATGCCATTCAAATGTTTTATTGATGTTTTTTCAGTTGAATCTAATTGTGCAAAGTTTTAATGATTCCATTAATTCTGATGAAATCACCTACATGCAAATAAGTGTATGAAGTCATCTGGAGACGTTTAGCTACTTCCATTGGAAAAGAGTTGCAGTGTGAAGACAGTCTCTGAATCATACGGTGGATCAATCTGAACATTCTACAGAGCACCTGTAAGTGTCTATTGATTCATCTCCTGTAACCACTGGAACACTCAGGAAACCAAATCACCTGTCTAGGTGCTATTCCACTGGGATTTTGTGTCATGTTTTGGTCCTTTCTAGAACCACCCGTCTTAGCCATGGCCATGGAATAGACTTAACAGACTGCTAAATGGTTGATAAAGGGAGTGATGGAGTGGATGGTGTGACCCTACAGACACATGAGGTGAGGAGGATCTTCAGCTCTGTGAATGTCGAAAAGGCTGGGGGGCAGATGGAATTCCAGGGAGAGTGATAAGAGACTGCGCCCACCAGCTCGCAGAGGTATTATCAGACATTTTTCATCTGTTACGGTATGTCACTGTCCCGGGCCACTCTACCCACATGCCTCAAGTCAGCCACCATCATACCAGTGCCCAAGCAGATTAACATCAGCTGTTTAAATAACTACAGACCGGTAGCATTTACCCCCATTATCACGAAATGTTTTGAGAAACTGGTCCTAAAACATATCAAATCTAGTCTGTCCCCAGCAGGCTGCTCATCAAACTGCTTGGCTTGGGTCTCAATAGCACTCTGTGTATGTGGATCAAAGACTTCCTCTCCACACGCCCACAGACAGTCAGACTTGGCACACTTCTCTCTCCCAGTCTGACCCTCAGTACTGGGGCACCACAGGGTTGTGTTCTGAGTCCCATGCTGTATTCACTGTACACATTTGACTGCACTCCTACATACCCCACAAACACTATAATCAAATTTGCAGACGATACAACAATGGTGGGACTGAGTTCAAACAACAGTGAAACTCACACTGGCCTCTCTGGAGAACATCTGGAGGCTCTACAGAGCACTCAAAGCTCGGACCTCTGGACTGAAGGACATCTTTTATCCAAGAGCCATCAATGAACTGAACGGATCAAACACTGCCCCACCATTGTGTCGTGCAATATATTAAGAATCAAACATGCAATAATGGGTCAAGTGGTGCAATAATACTTTTAATATTATTACTATTATTATTTTTAATATATTTATTGATTTGGGATGACTGTGTACGTGAAATGTATATATTCTTACGAGTAAAATGTGTCATTATCCGTACTCGTGATAATGGAAAATCCTCATTTTGATAGCTGTGTTTAACCTATTACGAAGAAAAATGATCTGAAGCTTAATTCTGAGGCTATTCAGTAAATACTTTCCTCATAGGTAATAAATATTGCATTCATCCATATAAAATTCAGGCCTAAAATAACAACTGATTCGCCCCAACCCACTTTCAATTAAAACCACGCCCATGTCTGGCATAAACTCTGCCCATTCTGAGAACAGATACAAATAATTTTGTTGAACAGATATAGATACAGATAATAGTGTACTTGCCCATCCCTCAACATTTGACTAGTTCCACTGTGTGTCACGCTCACTCTTTTGAGAACTCTGTGTTGGCCAATTCTAACAACTATTTTCCTTATTAAACAGAAAAATACAACTGTAACCAATCCAAGTTTCTCTCTTTATGCTATATTGCCTCATTAACTCATTGTAAAACACACTTCATTCAAACTTGACAAAACAAAACAACACGTACCAAGCTGTCTTAGTTAATGTTAGTCTTTCCACTGTTCCAACAATCACCGACTCTGCTTAAACCCTTAACTGACCGAGTGAGATGTGAAAATATGCTGATGTGCACAGTGTTGATCCTGCTGATTCCTTCTCTGCCTCTCAGCTGTCCGCTAAGCAGCAGCTCTCACTCTTCTTTGGAGGAAACTACAATAACGTTACATAATATTTCCGACAAAAATGCAATTACTGGCAACAAAAGAAGCGGGGAAATACAGTAATATTTACTCCAACTACTCCACTGCTCATTCAGTCATTACTGCAAATCCTCACCCCAGTGAGTTTGTCACTTGCTGCGAGTTGATTTCTACAGTGGTTTATACAGAAGTTAGCACACTTACAATGACAATAGTACACAGTTGGAGAAAATCTTCCTTGAGGGCTTTCTACCAGAAAGGGCTCTTTTGGTTAAGGTTAGGAAAAAAGTTGTGGTTTGGGTTAAAATAAATAGAGTTCTTTTTTTAATAATTTAATTTAATTTAATTTAACCCCTTATTATTTTTAGGCTGGAACCGCGGCCACTGTGGTAAGGACAGTGCCACAATGGGACGCCTGCTGTAACTAGTGAACTACTGGGCACCCTTAAATGAATACATTTCTGTCAGAAAAGGCTTCCTTGAAAAAGCCTACAAGGCAAACTTTTCCCATGTGCCAATGGTACACATAAATATTGCTGCCGCTCTTACCATCCTGCTACGTTGATTTGAAGGGGAATGTCATTTCTCTTCATTGTATTTCTATAATTACTTTACATTTCTAGACCTTATAAGGTGACCTAACTATCTTACTTTACATGCCACAAACTGGAGGTCTCACAGTGTCAGCAAATAAAATCAAAACTACAGTCTGTAGTTGGTTAAATGCCACAGAGTTTGAGTCAGGGACAAAAAGTTTGTGATTTGGATAAACTGAATATTTAAGCACCCAACTCAAGTGGAAGAAATAACAAGGGTCTGTCAGCAATTACATGTTTACTTCATAAGATTGTCTCATAGGTTACATAACCACTGCAAATATGACAGAATTGTTTTTAAGGAGCTGTCCTTGAATATCCTAACAAAGCCCATTAAGCCTGAAATGGTCGAGCCCATTTAGAAGTCCATAACAACATGAAGAAACGGGACAACATTGTGGAGGGGTAACGTTTTCTTTCTGAAGTAGATTGCTCTCTTATTTTCTCATTCTTGTACAACAGAAGTCCATCAGATTGTCCGTAAAATAAATACACCACTGCCTCTCAAAGTAAGTATTATATCAAACATTAATCACATGAGTCATTCAGCTGGATTTTAACTTCACATAGCTCTAATTCATTTTAAAGTCAAGGTGACCTGGTCATGGTTAAATGCTGACACTGAGGGATCCTGCAGAAGAAAATGTAATCAGAGGTATGTTAACTCAAAAGAAGGAGATGACTGTTACAGCAATTGTTCTGTAGCATTATGTGAATTTTGGATAAAAATGAGATGACACATAAAATTAATTGTGAGGTAAAAGTGTGTCTGCAGTGTAAGTACACACTATACTGTGATTGGTATTTGAATGGAAATATTCTAGACAGGCGGTATTTGATTTGTCTTGTTTGGATGTTGGTAGATCATTGTCCATTGTTAAAAGTGTTCATTAACAGAAAGTAAATATGATATGATCTGTAAAATATGAGGGATATTTCCTTGGTTGCACAACAGTAGAATATATTTTAGGCTAGGCCTTTTTTTTTTTACAAGCATTCAAGTTGTACTTCAAAAGTAAGTTCCTGGTGACCTCGATCTTTAAGGTATTTTCAGTCAAGCTGATGTTGTGGCTCTTGAGACGCTGGTCTTTGCTGCAGACTGAAATATGGATTGCCACTGAATGCTGTCCAGACATTCATGGTCCACAGAGGATGAACCATACTGACTTTTCCCTTTAGCAGCACCATGAGTTTACCTTTTTTTTGTGATAGCCTGTGTCTTGACAATTATTGGATGGGTTGCCATGGCATCTGGTACAGATATCAATTTTGCCTGCTGTGGCAGGGCCGCGTCGCTGCGTTTTTGATCCGGCTTCTCTGCTGCTAACGCTGCTGCCGGGATACAGCTGAGGAGGAGCCGGCTGCTAATGCTATGTACCGGGACACTGCTAATGCTGCTTGCCATGATGCTGTAGCTCAGTTGTAACTGTAACTGATGCTGAGACTCTACTGACTACGTGACTGGCAGACGGCGGTGGTGGCACAACAGGCCAAAACACAAATTCAAAACATAAACATGATTTGCAGACTACAAAAATGTTTATTAAATGCAAATATTCTGGTTGTGCTATTGTTGTCGGTGAGATCAGTATGTTACATGAACATTATTCCTTAGTCACTGTGACATATTAGGATGATTTTACGACTATTTGCTTTAGATTTCTTACATATAGCTCCTTTAAATCATGATATTAAGTCATAGTTGTCTTTTAAAGTATTTTAAACT
Organism: Epinephelus cyanopodus; assembly: GCA_026686955.1. Lineage (NCBI taxonomy): Eukaryota > Metazoa > Chordata > Actinopteri > Perciformes > Serranidae > Epinephelus > Epinephelus cyanopodus. The sequence continues at coordinate 26,846,045 of CM048929.1, forward strand.
GGCTTGTAAATGTGTTTGTCGTGTGATTAATTGCTGTCCCTGCCCAGTTTTCCTTGAGCAAAGCACTTACTTTGTTCACTCAGTGTGTAAACAATCAGCTATAAATACACTTTTCTTGTACAGTAGGCCTAGTTTAACCTACTTCTGTGATATTGATGATGCAAGGTTCAGGTTTAGGGGTTTGTGGGCGGGGCCCGAGCCGTACAGATCCAGTAATGTAATGATGAGTGACAGCAGAGCCGACCAATCAGAGCAGGGACTAAAGCTTTTAATGCTGTCGGAGGCTGCAGCTCTCAGTCTGAGCCACCTGTAGCAGGCGGAGAGCGCAGCCCGGAGGAAACAGCGTCTGTGCAGCACCGTTACATTCACCGTTACACCGAGAGGACGCGGTGCCTCTGAACTCACTGGTCCTCCTGAGCCGAGCCTTTACAACTAAAGACTTTAAACATGTTTGTCAGATATCTGCCTGTCGTGTTTCTCCTCTGCGCCGTCAGCCAAGGTGAGTAAAGTTTACCTCCACACTAGAAGTGTTTGAAGCCTCACTGAGTCTGAGGTGAAGCCTGGAAATACATTTTCATGTGTTTTTTTTTTATTATTACTAGTATAACTGTAGTCACCACATAAAAATAAAAATATTCAGTGGTCCTTTGCTTGAATATTAGATATTCCATGATGGTAAACGCCATGCAGTTAAAAGTGTTTTACAACAAATATAAGTATTAATTATGCATAAAAAAAATGCCCCTTTGAGTATATTATTTGCTTATTAATATATTAATTGAATATTAATGCTGATTCTTTAGTTTGCAAGTCACATTTTTGCTGTAGCTGGTCAATGTGGGGTTAACTGTCAACACCTTAATGCTGTTGGGTAGTTTAATCTGTAATATTCATGCCAATTCATAAGATTATTTTATGTAGTTTATATAAAAATCTGGCAGTCTCAGTAGAAAAAGACATTTCTCACGTACATGAAAAGCATTTTTGGCCTCTTTTCTGAGTTCTAAGTTAAAGGTGACATCTTGAATCATGCTTCATGATTATTAGAAAATATTTCTATATAACTTTCTTCACTGGTAAGAATCTCCCTCTGGCACGCAATACATTATAAATGTATGTATGTGTTCAAAGCATGTTTTTTAGTTATTATTATGTAGGTTAGTTATTGGTAGAAAATCACTTATAGGTTGAGTGCACACAAACTAATGATTGTGACATTATTTTTATTTCTTTGCTTCATGTATGGTATTTTTATAAAAATAAAAATACACCATATCAGGCTTTTGTCAGGAATAGAGCGATAAACCATCTGGACTTATGGTCATTGTCATCATCATCATGTTTTTTTCCAGCAAGCAGACAGGGTTAAAAGTTTCCAAGACATCCAGTTAAAGACATAGTTGTGTGAGGTAGTATCATTGAATTAATAAGTAACACATACAAATCCTGTTAAGATATCTACTTTCTGTTAGGGCAGACTATCTAGCTGAATACTTTTTAGCCTTTGCTTTAGCTGTAGGAGCATTTGTCTCACATTTTGTCTAAGTTTCTTCTTCTTTCTACACATTCATGGGGTTTTCCCCCCCAAGTCGTCTTAAACTCTGACTCACTGCTCCATCACTGTGACTCAAAGCTCTCTGGGGGTGGACAGATGCCAGCGAGGAGGCATCGGTCAAACAACAGCCGGCTCCCTGAAGCGCAGCACACTCCTCTCACAAAGTTTACTCTGTGTGTGCATACGCGGACCCCCTCGACAGCGTGGTGAAGCTGCCCTGAGGAATTCTGATAAGCTCTCCACTGTACAGACTCGCTAAGCTTAGCTACAGTTAAATCCATTGGTCACCCTTTTGTATCATTTTGGACTGCTCTGAAGTGCATCTCTGTGTTTTTCGGTTCCATGTATGAACACTTAGATTCAGTCTCTGTCATGTGCTGGAGCCTTGCTGCAAGCCTGCAGGCCGTTTGTGTGTTTCCCCTCTCGTCATGTGTCTCCTTGTATAGAAACGCAGAGTCTGGGGGAGATGATGGAGGCTCCAGTTTGGGGCAGTTTGACTGAGTGCGTCTGAAGTGGTAGTTAAGAGGTCCGGATGAAAAAAGACCTCCTGAGGGTCACGATCCTCCTCCTCTGAGTCTGGCGCCACATTTTCTTGTGTCCTCTGGAAGAAATTTTCCAGTGAAAGGCGCAGAGCACGTTTAATGCCTTCCTGTCTTCTCTCTCTGCTACTGGTTTCTCTCGCAGACCTCATGCAGCGTATCATGTGTCATGTTTTGCTGTTTAGTCATCATTAGGTCATTATTAGAGCACAAGGTCTGCTCAGGAGTTAAAGGCCTGTTGTAGGAACGTGAAAGGTCGCAGACTCATGTAAGGCTGCAACTAACAGCTTTTTATCTATACATTTATCTGAGCATTTTTCTCCATTAATCGCTGGCATGTGTCTGAGACCATAATCATGTTTTTAATCATGTCTTTAGTTTTGTCTGACTGACAGTCTAAAACCATAAGATATTCAGTTTACTGCCATGTGACATTAAAAACACTTCAAATCCTCACACTTGAAAAGCCGGAACCAAAGAATATTTTGCATGAGGAACGACTGAAACAATGACTCGATTATCAAAATAGTTTTCGAGAAAATTTCTGTCACTAATGGAGTGATCCTTGCAGCTCACACACATTATCAACCCCTTCATTTTTAGTTCTTCTGTGTTATCAGTATGAGAATTGCAAAACAAACTGAGTTTCAGTGAACACCAGTGACGTTTTTGCATCACTCAATTCCTCTTTTCTTTGTTTCCAGTGAATATTGATAACTGAGTTCATCTTCCTCTTTGGCAGCACTCCCAAATTCGAGCGTGTATATGCTATACATCTACTTGTCATGCACACTTGTTGCAGTTTCTTCCCTGGCTTTTCTCCCTCTGTCGCTGCGTCCCTGCTGCATCCTGTTGGATTAGACCTGCTCCGGGGCAGTAAATCTCACTCTGTAATTGGAAAGCATGTGCTGGCGGAGCTTTAATTGGATATGATATGTGCAGAGGCCCTGCGAGTGAGCCCTGCTCCAGGGAGCCATCTGTTACGTCCGAGCTAGAGTGCAAGAGCTCTGTTTGCTCAGATACAGGCAGCTCATTTCAGTCTGTCTCGTCCTGCTGAGGAACTCCACTTAAATTGTTGACCGTCTGATGAACGGCGAACAGAAGAAAAGCATCTAGAGTATGACATCATCAGATGCAATAAATAGAGACGGAGGAGACATATGTGCTCTGCTTCTTTAAATTTGCCTGCTGTGCTACTCTGTGTGTCAGGCATCAAGTCTATCTCGTCAGCAGCAGGAAGAGCTGACGGCCAAGATGAAGTTTGTCCAGATGGGAGAGAGAGAGAGAGAGAGAGAGAGAGAGAGAGAGAGAGAGCAAAGTCTTAGCAGGACAAAGAGTAATTTTGCTCTGTCACCTTTATTACTCATCTGTTAATGATACACACTATTATTAATAGACTAGTATTAATAGATCCGGTTATCTCACTCACAGATGTGATGATCTAACAAAGTAGTTAGACCTAACACTTAATATCAATAATTTCCTAAATGAAATCCTGATAATGTTTTATGGCATCACCCTTAAATGACCTCTAGCTAATTACAGGGCCAATAGAGAAAGTGCTTTAATTGGTACACTTAATCTCTAGCATGTGAGCTGAACATGCAAAAATATGACATTTTTTCAACCAAAATTAAAAATATTGTTTCCTATACCACATGAATAATGAATAAATGTTTACGTGGGTTTAAATAGAGCAGTTCTTTGCAGGGAAATCCCCTGGAAAACTGCTTATAAACTCACAACACAATAAACTACTGTAAAATCTAACAAAATACCTGAAACAACAGAACTTTGTATCTGTTTTCTCTGTAAGTAGTACCAAATTACAAAGTTCTTTTTTAGGAAACATCGTAGAAGATCAGAAAGATATTACAGAACCATATAAAAAAAAATCTTTAGACTCACAAAAACCGCAAAAATAGTCAGAGAATGTGTCAGAAATGGGGGAGTGGGATTTTATTTCCCCCTAACCAATCACTTGCCTGGATCGAACTACATTTTAAGACCACACTGATGCATAGTCATGCCAGCATACTGCTTTCGCTGGGGTTTTAAGTGTGGAGTGGAGCCGAGCCAAGTCTATCTTGTCTACAGCACTTGCCATTGCTGTTATTACTGCTCTTTGGTTCTGGTGCACTGCTTGACAACAGCTTGACAACAGCGTTAGTCCTGCCTGTGGTACTGATTGGCTAATTGAGTACTCCCACAGCACTCGCTGGTTGGTTTTTATTTCAACCAGGAGGTGATGTTTCCTGCTCAACAAATGGCTTGAACAATATTCAGTGATCAAGGAAGTTGTCTTTTTAGCTCTAACCGAGTGTACATATTCAAATTGACCTGTTTTCACTAACACTGGATATTGACTTAAGCCATATTGCCCAGGCATTCACCTCCAGTGTATAAGGAAATAGTGTATCCTCTGATCAGGACTGTTGACTTGAGACGCTCAGCAGGATGACAGGCTGTTGGTTGATGAAACTAAAAGCTTCCTCTCAGTCTTGTGAGGTCACCCCTGCTGACCTGGCTGTGTCTCTTTGATGTGGCAGCCCTCAGGCCTGCTTTCCCCTCAAGGAAACCCGTGACCTGACCTGTGCGTATCTGTTGGTGTATCATGAGATTTTTGTAACGCTAGGGATGGGTACCTTTAAATACCAGGAGCTCATAAAGCAGTGTGTAAGACACGGTGACTCTCATTAGCTGGCAGAGGGGACCAAAAGTGTGACCAGTAATTAGCTGTGAGCTGTAGTCCAGTATGCCTGCAGCATTTTTGTCTCTAATCAGCTTGTTTCAGATGTCATACTGCATGATTTCTGAAACACACACACACTCACTATAGGTCAGCTCTCCACATGACTCCTCTGTGTCCTAATGAGATGCTGCCTCATGGCCTCAGGCTCTTCCTGACTGTTGGGTCAAAACCTGTCAGTTCATCTCCTGCTCTGTGTGCATTCTTTAATCAGGTCCGTCTTGCAGTGCTGCTGGATGCGATAAAGAATTATCCGAGGAACGTACTTTCCCTTTAATCCTGAAAAAATTGGAAATATTTCATGGCTCAACATTGAGAAACCAGGGGAATGTTTGTTTGCAGCTCTCTGGACTGCTCAGGAATCCTTGTGGTGTGTAATTAATACAGATTTATTCTTGAGGAGTGGTGGCGTGGACAGGAAGTTCAGGGCATGCGTCAGGGGAACTGGATCTGACATTCAGTTTGTGAGCAGGTACTTCACAGGAGTGCTATTGTCTTGCCTGAATAGAAAATCCCCTGAAGTGCAGCGCAGCGCTGAAACAGAGGCATCAACACTAACGCCTGTCTCTCTCTGCTCCTGTTACTGTTCATGGTTTGAAGTGAGGCGAAGCTTTGACAGCTGGAAGCAAACATCTCCTTGGCAACGGTGCACTCGTTTGATTTCATGTCAAGAAAGATAGACGTGGAGAGGAGTGGCAGCTTTTAAGAGGCTTCGGCTACAGTTATACTTTGTCAAACCAAGCAGCAGGTTGGACCGAAGGACTCAGTGGGTAGACCCGGACCTTCTTATCCACATCCTCCCGAATATGCGCTTGCAGGCCGACCTTAGACCCAGTTGTCACCCAGCCTGACCCAGTCATCCCTTTTGTGTCTGCAGGGGATTATCCGGCTGTAGGTTAAATCCTTAGAGACAAGGCTCTCGGCTACATGTGCAACGCAGAGTGGTCTCTTAATTGCTCCGCTGTTTCAAGTGTATTACGCTAACTGACTGCTGGTTTACATTGTCTCATGTGGGTTTCATAAATGTTTCCAGTATGGGTAACTTCAACATCACAGGAGGTGTAAAAAAAAAAAAAATCACTGGCAGCCTTGTTTAAGTCTCAAAAACAAAGGGGTTGGGCTGCTAACATGTAGCTGAAGAAATGCTGTGGTCTGTGGTGAAGTGGGAGAAGTTTAAACACACACTGTTGCAGCTATCGTGGTATCAGTCTTTGACTAAGGCGTCACGGATTCGTTGTGAAACTTGTCGCAGATGTGTCCCTGCACTTTATTTATTGCTGACATTTACATGCAAGTGGAAATGGAGAAGCAACGCTGAAATCATCATCAGTGTGAAAATGCCAGTGGAAGAAGAAGCAGTTTGTTCTTGTTAAGCCATGTGCTCTCATCTTCTTCATTGTGACAATTTCCCTTTTGTCCATCACTTCCCCCGTGTCTATAAATAGTTTTTATGACGAGACCACAACATTCTCGTGGTATCTGTATCTGTTTTATTTATGACTTGTAGGTAGATATCAGTAGTGCCTCACCACGTCAACAGTCTTTGTTTAAGATTGTATCATTTTCAAGGTCTCAGCCTCCCTCCAATAGCAACATCAGACCATAATCACACCATCATCATTGCGTATCAAGGCTACATGGAACACCATTAGCCTTTAAGGTCAGTGTACTGTGGTAATGTCGACTTAAATGAGATCGCACTGCTAATCTCGTATCAAAAATTTCACTAGATGTATCACAAGAATGTAGGGAACTTCACAAATGTCATCATGCCACAAAGCCCTGTGGTATTGTTTTCCACTGGCAGTACTTACAGATGAGAAGCAAAAGCCTTTCTTCCCCTCCGATGCTCTTTGATTGTCATGGTCTCATCTGTACGCGTAGAAGGTGATAAGGATTACAATAGTATAATGATTGGGATCTTTACAGAGGGCATGTAAATCACACCTGTGGATTTCATAATTTGTTACTGCTGCCAAGGTATTTATTACATCTGGCATTAATTTAGTGCTTAAAACATAGAGGATCAATGCAACAGCCTTACTGTAGGTAACCAAATCAGGGTTGCCAACTTTTAACAATCTGTTGGAGTGAGATTCTGTTTTACTGTTTTGAGTAAATAGTAATTTTAGTAGTAATTTGGGTGACGTGACTGCTATAATTAGACTGGAAGAGAGAGGTTGTAGTGTATTTCCTCTGTTGTCCCCCATAGGACTGTATATGCGCAGTTGTCAGTGATAAAAAAAAAAAAATCATCTCTTTAAATCTGGTTTGAGTTGTGCAGTGAATTACACATATGATTTTGCAAGTCAAGATAGTCGCAGTCGCATATCAGCATTTTGCAACCAACTGCAACTTTCCTGACTTCGAGGGACTTAGCATCACTGCGCCCTTATTCGAAACATCACTAGCGACATTTTTTTTAATAGTTTAACATTTAACAATCTCAGAATAGTTTTTGGATTATTTGCTTCACATTAAATGAGCAGAAATTCAATTGAAGAAAAGAGAATAAAGAGCGTTTGTCAGTTACTTGCAGTCTTACAAGTAGCTTACTCTTTGAGCGGTAGCTTGCTAGCAAGAAAAACACTACATCCACGCTAGCAGATTTAAGACAATGCTAACATTAAGCAGGCATTATGTTTACCATGTTAACCATCTTAGCATGTAAGCATTCTCAACATTTACTAACTAGAAGGGCACTTGAAGAGCTCAGACCTCTGCCAAGGCCCAGTGCCCTATCTTGCATTGGTAATGAAAGCCAGAAATACTTAGCAAATCCGCCCTGTAAATTTGGATCTACACCAAAATTTAATGGGCTCTATCCACATGGCAACCTCTGGGGCTGAAATATTAAGCCAGTGCAGAGGTGCCAAAAACTGCAGTTCCTTGAATGGCCACTTGAGGCTGGCTCCAAAAGCGAGTCGATCCCCAAAGACCTTTGTGTTAAAATGCCCAACATAACAGCAGAAATAAACACGTTTAGGTCTCTGAAACTAACATTATAAAACACTTATGACAACAATATGGGCGGTGAATTTTTATTTAACATTTAATTTTAGTTAAGGCTTTAAGTTATGTGTAATTAAAGGGACGCTTTGCTGAAGGTACTAAGGTGCCGCCTGTGCCGCCAGCTCCCACACAGACCTGTTTGAAAATAGGCAAAGTATCCCCTAGGTTGGTAGGCTGTCACTGGTGTCCTTGAGTTCTAAGTCTGATCCACCCCTCGCCCCTCCACAGCTCCGCCCTCTCATCCAAATATGGTCACTTCTGGCTTCAGAAATTGCCAAATTCGAGGCTTCAAAATCCAAAGTCCACAAACCAATGGGTAATGTCATGGTGGCTAATGCCATTACTTAATAAAGTCTGCAGTTGTTCTTTGGCCCATGCCACACCCTTCCACCATTTTTATGAAAATCTGGCCAGTAGTTTTTCCGTAACTCTGCAGAGAAACAGACAAACAACCTAAAAAATATCACGTAACATAACATATCTTTAGCAGAGGTAATCAAGTCCGATATCTCCTCATATTATGGCAATAGTTTTGTCATAGAAGTGTAATTTTATTCAGTAATAAGGCCATTGACAGGTATTTGTCCAATATATATCTCTATGTCAGTCTAATTAATTAATTAAGATTAGATTTAGTGTGTCATTAGTCAAGACACAGAGAGAGACTGTTCCACTGAAAACTTTCCATTCTGTCAATAACTTGGAGATGTTGATAAGAAAGTGGTTTCTCCACAGGCACACACAGAGCTGATAAGGCTCCCTGACAGAGTTTATGAGTCTACACACCATCAGAGTAAATGGTGCTCTTTTACTTGTGAACAGCTGTCCCAGGGTTGATTGATAGAGTGTGTTAAAAACTAGATTTCTGTGTTTTCTTCAGCTCACAGATCAACCTGTCGGCTCTGACATTGGCATGGCGCCCAGATTCTGTAGTAGAGCAGGTCACACACACACGTAGCAGCCGCTATTAAGCAACAGGCATCTGAAAAACGGTTAAAATGTGATGATACAATTCGATAAAAGGTTTGCCTTTGAGATTTAATAGAATGTTAGGTATGCAGGAATGAGGTGAAATGCTTAACCTTCAACTCAGTCGTTCATGGATACACAAAAGCATGCAACTGATACTCTACTAAAATGTAACACAGGGATAATCAAGGCAGGGTCGACTGGATCTAAGACTGGATTTAAGAGGTTTTTCATTAATCTTGATCTCTGGTCCTACAATAAGATTAGTCCATTGCCCTTAAGTCTTGACGAGACGAGCCACTCACAAATTGATACATATGTGTTTTACGGCAATGATCTCACGCCATGCCACTTCACATATAGATGCTTTACTCTGCCACTCCTTTACTTTATGACCATTAAAAACATCACCTGAAGGGACATGTGTCTTTCCCACCTTCCATCACTTCCTCATCTATCATCGTCGATTGCTTAATGTCTTATTCCACTCCCTGAATACAAATCTTTGAAGGTGGGTACGGGCGTGTGTGTGTACACATCAAGCTCATCATACTCATACAAGCTTCTCGTCACAGGGTGAAAGGAGCCTGTGGTTTTTCAGCGCTAAATGAGTTTTGGTTACCAAGCGATAAAGACATTAGGTCACACAGGGCACAGAAAATAATCAGATCACGCCCAGGATCTGATATTAGTCTTGGTTTTCTTGCTATTTCCTTGTGCTTTTGAGATGACTTACTGGAGAAAACTGTTTGTGCAAGGCGTCCACCTGTCAGGAATATGTTCCCTCCGTGGCTGCTGAGAAGGAGCTTTGATTGTAATCATTCAACGCATACAGATGAGGAGACGAGGTAAACAGGCTAAGCCATTATCAAAGACCTCCTAGTGTTTGTGCCGCTCCTCAAGCTGCCCTCTGGCTCCTCTGTCCCCCCTGAACACAAAGTGAAGTGTGGGAGCAGGCTAAATGGGAACAGGCGTCACGACAGCACACTGAACAAACAGAACGCAGCTCTTTCTTTTAAGACGGTCAAATGAAGCGGGTGGCACTTTTGACTGACACATCTTGGTGTTGTAAACAGCCGTCACTTGCGGTACTTCTTATCTGCTGAGTCACAGCTTTTGTCAACTCTTTACGCACTTGCTGTTAATGTTTATTCAAGACACAACCTCTGAGTACAGCTTTAACTCCTTTGATTTTTGGAACATCCCATGACGAGGTCTGAAAAGCTGTCATCTTGAAAACGAAAGCAGCAATATCTTACTTGATAATAATCATACCTTTTTTTCCTCTTATTGCAGTGGACAGTGTACATGGCCTTATGTTCAGTGTTGGCATCAGTCTGTTTATAGACACATTTTGGTGAAATAAATATTATTACAGATACGTCACACTTAAACAAACAGCTTCCTGTAAAAAGCACATGATCTAATTATATTCTGCACACTGAGTTAATATTCAGAGCTCCTATTTGCTGTGAATGTGAGCATGTGAATACAAGCGCATTGACATGGAAATATTTGCTAATTAATGCATTATTTTCCCCAGTAATTAGCATGAACAATTAAGCTGATAAACTGTGATGTGGACACTATACAGCTCAGAGCTGCTTCTATTAATATTTGTATAATAACAATGAATTAAATGGCTAAAGGTGTCGCTTGTAGTGATGAAACCACAGAGGATTACTGCAGTTTCTCTCAGCGCACCAGAGTATTTTAGCGGCAGGCAGTGAGTAAGCTGTGTTATACTTGATTCTGATTGGCTGCAGGATGTCCATTAATTCCTGATATAGGACACCTACTAAGCGGTTTCCGGTGAAACTGTCTGCTCAGTGTTTTAGATGAATGTGCTGGCTGCATGATATTATCAGCTTGTGTCTATTATGAGTAACCATAGCAACAGGGACGCAAGAGTTTGTTTGCAAAAAAGCATGAACATATAAATACGATACGATATGATCCGATGTGATGCGATGTGATGCGATGTGATACGGTACAATATACCTTATTGTCCCTGTAGGGAAATGTGTCTTGGACTCCGGAGCTGCCCATGTATTGCTGCCTTACAAATAGATAATCTTTTTTTTTTTACTTTGGCCATTGACCATACTACAAGCATGATGATGAGGTGTCCATAATTAGGAATTGTTAGATTCAGCAGAGGCAGTTCTGGTCCCCCTGTGACCCATTAATTCCTGATAATGGACACCCATTGGACATTATCCCCTTACATAAATTCGGTATGTTACCTACCCAGGTGAATAATGGAATTGTTGAATTTGTTGGACACAAACATGACTACAGTAATGCTAGTATTGCTGTGTAGCACACACTGATTATTTTTCTTGCTTTTGTTTTGTCTGTAGGAACGAATACAACGGATCCCTCAACACAAACTGTCACCATAACTCCTGCTGTAACTGCAAGCTCAAATTCAAGCAGCAGCTACTCAACCAGCAGTTTACCAACTTCAACCCCATCAGTCGCCAGCACTTATACTGAGCACAATAATGTCATCACCAGCAGCCCAACTGACTCTCCATCAGCTCCAACCACAGGTTCACCGCTGTCCACTGCAAGCCCAGAGACAAGCCAACCCAACACCACCAGTGAGACAAGTACAACAACACCTGCTCTAGATAACACTCCACCAATCACACACACTGTCAACGAGACAAACTCAAGTGCACTGATAACACACACCGTCAACATGACGACTACAAGCGCACCGATCACACACACCAACAACGAGACCACTACAAGTGCACCTATTACACACACCGTCAATGAGACAACTACAAGCGCACTGATCACACACACCAACAACGAGACCACTACAAGTGCACTAATTACACACACCAACAACGAGACAACTACAAGTGCACTAATTACACACACCAACAACGAGACAACTACGACTGCACCGATTACACACACCGTCAATGAGACAACGATAACTGCACCGATCACACACACCAGCAACATGACGACTACAAGCGCACTGATCACACACACCAACAACGAGACCACTACGACTGCACCGATTACACACACCGTCAATGAGACAACGATAACTGCACCGATCACACACACCAGCAACATGACGACTACAAGCGCACTGATCACACACACCAACAACGAGACCACTACAAGTGCACCGATTACACACACCGTCAATGAGACAACTACAACTGCACCGATCACACACACCAGCAACATGACGACTACAAGCGCACCGATCACACACACCAACAACGAGACCACTACAAGTGCACCGTTCACAAACACCGTCAACGAGACAACTACAAGTGCACCGTTCACAAACACCGTCAACGAGACCACTACAAGTGCACCGATCACACACACCGTCAATGAGACAACTACAAGTGCACCAATTACACACACTGTCAATGAGACAACTACAAGTGCACCGGTCACACACACCGTCAATGAGACAACTACAAGTGCACCGATCACAAACACCGTCAATGAGACAACTACAAGTGCACCGATCACAAACACCGTCAATGAGACCATTACAAGTGCACCGATCACACACACTGTCAATGAGACAACTACAAGCGCACCGATCACACACACCAGCAACATGACGACTACAAGCGCACCGATCACACACACCGTCAATGAGACAACTACAAGTGCACCAATTACACACACTGTCAATGAGACAACTACAAGTGCACCAATTACACACACCGTCAATGAGACAACTACAAGTGCACCGATCACAAACACCGTCAATGAGACAACTACAAGTGCACCGATCACAAACACCGTCAATGAGACAACTACAAGTGCACCGGTCACACACACCGTCAATGAGACAACTACAAGTGCACCGATCACACACACCGTCAATGAGACAACTACAAGTGCACCGATCACAAACACCGTCAATGAGACAACTACAAGCGCACCGATCACACACACCAGCAACATGACGACTACAAGCGCACCGATCACACACACCAACAACGAGACAACTACAAGTGCACCGATCACACACACCAGCAACATGACGACTACAAGTGCACCGATCACACACACCGTCAACGAGACAACTACAAGTGCACCGATCACAAACACCGTCAACGAGACAACTACAAGTGCACCGATCACACACACAGTCAACGAGACAACTACAAGTGCACCGATCACACACACCGTCAATGAAACAACTACAAGTGCACCAATTACACACACCGTCAACGAGACAACTACAAGTGCACCGATCACACACACCGTCAATGAGACAACTACAAGTGCACCAATTACACACACCGTCAACGAGACAACTACAAGTGCACCGATCACACACACCAGCAACGAGACAACTACAAGTGCACCGATTACACACACCGTCAATGAAACAACTACAAGTGCACCGATCACACACACCGTCAATGAGACAACTACAAGTGCACCAATTACACACACCGTCAATGAGACAACTACAAGTGCACCGATCACACACACCAGCAATGAAACAACTACAAGTGCACCGATCACACACACCAGCAATGAAACAACTACAAGTGCACCGATCACACACACCGTCAATGAGACAACTACAAGTGCACCGATTACACACACCGTCAATGAGACAACTACAAGTGCACCGATCACACACACCGTCAACGAGACCATTACGAGTGCACCGATCACACACACCAGCAATACGACGACTACAAGTGCACCAATTACACACACCGTCAACGAGACAACTACAAGTGCACCGATCACACACACCGTCAACGAGACCATTACGAGTGCACCGATCACACACACCAGCAATACGACGACTACAAGTGCACCGATCACACACACTGTCAACGAGACCATCACAACAATAACCACCTCAGCTGTTCTAACTACAACTACACTAACAAACTCTACTAACCCCTCTCCTGAGACTCCTGCATCCACCACCACACCCCCATCCTCCGCTGTCACCACAAACACACCATTCACAACTGGAACCCCTTCCTCTTCACCTACCTCCATCTCCACCTCCAGTTCACTCCCTACAAATACCTCCCCAGGCAGTAGCACCGCATCCCCCACTGGAAATACCACCACCCCTAGTCCCTCAACAACCACCTCAGGAGGTAGGACTAACAGCATGATGAGTGTTGATGTGTGTTCTTGCAGATTAATATACTATAACATGCAGGTGAGTAGGAATTTAGTGAGGACCATGCTGCATCAAGCCATTTTACAAGTGGGATGATAGATGCAGTCTTTTGGAGTAAGTCTACGAACCTTTGAAACTTTGAACCTTTGCAGTCAATACTAACATTAGCATACTAACATTTTCACAATGACAGTGCTAACAGGGTAAGAAGGTATGTTAACCAGGACTCACCGCTTTAGTTTAGTGTGCTTACATTTGCTGACTAGCTCTATTAGACACTGATGTTGGCTGTGTTTCTATTTCAACGTCCTTGGACTGATCTATCTCTCTCTCTATATATATGTATATATATTTATGTTACAGTTACTGGCCACACCGCTTTGACTCATTCAACTGAAACAGCTAATGGCACTACAACAGCCTCGTCCACCACCACCCCAACCACTGCCACTACTATCTCTACTGGTACCACCATCACTGGAACCACCCTGCGACCAACAGACATCACCACCAAAAATGCTACCACCACCACTCCAGCCCCCAACACCACCACCACTACTGGCACTACCATTACTACTGGTACAACCCTGCGACCAACAGACGTCACTACCAAAAATACTACCACCACTCCAGCCCCCATCACCACCATCACTACCGGTAGCACCGTCACTGGTACCACCGTGCGACCAACAGACATCACCACCAAAAATGCTACCACCACCACTCCAGCCCCCATCACCACCACCACTACTGGTACTACTATTACTACCGGTACCACCATACGACCAACAGACATCACTACCAAAAATGCTACCACCACTCCAGCCCCCATCATCACCACCACCATTACTACTGGTACCACTATCACTACTGGTACGACCCTGCGACCAACAGACATCACCACCAACTCCACCACAGCAGCCCCACCCATAGGTTTGTATCATCCAAAGTTTTAGGTGCATGATGTCATCTACTGACGAGAAAAATTTAACAGATTTCCTGAGTGGAATTAAATCCTGCATACACAAGGTCCTGCATGTTTTTTGTGCTGAAATGGTTTACAATACAAAAAAAGGGGTGATTTGTTTTACTTGCTTAGCACCAAAGGGCAGACTGACATAGTTAGCAGCTGGCTGGTGAACACAGTGGAGCATTTAGGAGCTAAATGGCAAGATAATTCCCTCAGGAGTTGGTAGTGACCAAAAACAGAGCATAAAGGAAGGTGTGTATTGGACTTATATTAATCAGCTAGTTGGAGACATGGCTTGAAAGGAATGATAATTGTTTGTTGGCAAGTTTGCTATATCAACTCAAAAGGTGTCAAATGCTGTGTTCTCAACTTGTTACCACTGCCCCCAAGTGGCAAAGAACAGTTATTACAGGTCAGACATAAATTGTTCAATATGAGATGAAAGAAAATCAGATGGCAAGTTGTTTAATGCATCCATTTTTTTCGATCTCTCATCAGTGTGCCCTGCCATCCCATGCCCTCTTGAAAGCGTCTGTCTTAACGGTACTTGCCAGTGTATCGCCGGTAGCTTTCTGGTGGATGGCCAATGTGAACGCGGTAAGATCATAACATGTCATGTCTTGTCAGATGAAAAATTACCATAAGAGAGGTCAAAACAGAGTGATGGCCTTGAAACTTATCATTTCCTCTCCTCCTCTTAATGTAGCCCAAGTGTTCCCCGGCCAGCTTCATATCACCAAGTTGGAATTTGAAAAAGGAATGAGTGACAGGTCCTCAGCAATATTCCGGAAGACGGCAGCGGAGATCTCAGCAGCGGTAGGTTGTGAGCTGAAGAAGCATTTTGGATTTCAATAATCAATGCACCTGTCTCTCAGTCCTTAAATGACATGCGTATTCTGTTTCATAGCTCAGCGATATCCTCAAGAATGAGCCGGGGTATAAACAATCTGATGTTGTGCAACTTCAGTGAGTATTTTTTTTTTAATTTCTCCTACTGCTGGAAGATAGTATGCCATTGGTTAAAACATTTTTAAACCATTTTGATGCTTCTCTATAATTCTCTAGACCAGGAAGTGTCCGAGCAACTGTAAATAACATCTTTGAAAACACCAACTCCACCCAAGACTCTGTCGATCAGGCCATTAATAAGGCTATAGCCACCTCAACAAATGAACTGTTTGCTAATGCTACGTTTACAAGTAAGTACTGCTAGTACACTGATTGATCTTGGAGGACAACCTGACATGCATGAGCTACAGCTACATTATTTTAAGAAGTGGGGTTTTCTCATACACCTGTTTTACTTCTCATCTGTCGTAGGTACAAACCTGTGTGCGCAGGAGCCATTTCCCTGTGATGTCTCCACCACAGTGTGCGCAGATATAAAAGGCCGGGCTGTGTGTACCTGCAAAGAGGGCTACATCTCCATCCTGTACTCAAACACCAGCTGCAAAGGTAAAAGCGACAATATTCTTTATTTGTCTCCCTTATTAAGACAGATCTGAACAAGCAGACTAGGATATACTCTAGTATTTATGTTGTCTTTTATGTTAAAAAATGTGTACAATGTCCTGCTACTATAGCACCATAAATCATAAAGCCTCGTGTACACTTTAAGAACTGACAGCTTCTGAGACAAGCTCAAGTGAAGTTGCCCAGCTGACCTACAGTTAAGAAAACTGTAACAAAACCTTCTTATCCTCAGTGAAATACTTGTGCGTGAGAATGAGGGGGAGAAACAACAGGGAGCGAGACTCACAGACAAGGTCAAGAGCTGTAGCCTTTTCTCCACGCTGACCCTTGACTCTCACTTCATTTATCTCTCGAATTTATTTCTTTTTAACAGGGGTTGTTTCCCTGGAAACATGTGAAAGCATCGCAGCTCTGTCTCTCTCTGCGCAGCTATAGGAAGAGCAAATACAGAATAAGACTTTCGGACAAATGCTGCATACAGTTCCTCTCGCAGGGAATACATAATGTGAAACTATGGGCTTGTTTGTTATGGTCATTGTGCAGCCTCTGTATAAAGAGGCTCTCATTGTGCTCATGTTTTCTTTGTGTGTGCAACCAGGCGGACCGTGCGTCTCCGTCTACCGTGACTGAGTCTGAAACTGTAGCTTGTTGTGTTTGTGTCTGTTTGTACTAAACATTGTATGTTTCTCTTTGTAGCATGTCCAAGTGGGCAGAGGGCAGTGGGGGACATGTGTCAACCGTGAGTACACACTTTGAATTTTGTTTATAGGTGAAGTTTTTCATTTGGAGGTGTGTGGTGTCTGTTTATCACTGTGTGTGTGGTACATGTTAATGTGTAGGTAGCTCCCCCTTGTGGATTCAGTGTTAAATTCCATTAATGTGCTACATTACAGCCCTGATATACGAATATTATTGTGTTTAAATTGTCCTTTTTTTTTCTTCAGATGTGCGTTTGGATATGCTGGATTCAACTGCAATGACTGTGAGTAATGACACTGTTTTCAAAGGCAAAAATGCAGCAGCAGCAGCAACAGTAGGAACAGTTACGGGCTGCTGACCCATAAAAATCTAAATGTGTCTTCATGTGTGTGTTTACAGCGGCTCTGCTGGCAGTTGTGGTCATCTCCTGTGTACTTGGAGGAATTCTTCTGATCATTGTCCTGGCCTTGCTCATATACTGCTGCTGGTGAGAATATAAAGAAAAACACATGGCTATGTTTTTTTGCCACAGACATAACAGTGGTTTAAAATTTTAGTCGAAAAGTGAATTTTTGAGGTGAAATATTCAGTATTGTTTTAATATTTTATTTTGGTGTGTTGTCCAGACTAGTCTTACACTGAAATACAACTTTAGTCACTCATTCTTTTAAAGGGTAATTTTTTATTTTTTATTTTTTAACTGAGACCCTGTTTTGCCATGTTTTTGTGTCTAAGTGATTTATGTTAGCAGCCTTTTTGAAATTGGTCCAGTATAGAGGAGACCCCTGCAGCCAACAGTGGCTCAGATCATTACTCAAAGTGTCTGAGAACATTATAGAAATGTCCCTTCATACATAGACCATTTTGTTAAAGAATAAGATCATTTTTTTGTAACCAGAAACAAGCCTGAAATCGTCGTTGCCAAACCCACCATCCTCCATTTAAATAAACATGTCATTTTAGCATGTATAGAGCCAGCATACTGTAACTTGTAATTGGGTGAATTAAGGGTTTGTTTCAGCCAAACTAGAGTTGGTGATTGTTGGAACAGTGGAAAGACAAACCAAGATGGCATTTGTGAGGTTTATTTTGTTTCTTTTGACTTAAAGTGACATTTATTTTATAATAATGAAATTAATATTTATTTGAATGGATTTTGTGACAGTGATTTTGGGCTCTTTCTGCTTAAACAAAAAGGTCCATCTCAGTCGGGATCCTTTTTATAATATTGCCAGACTCTCACAATAAAAAGCTGAGCCTGTCAATGGCAAACACAAGAGCTTTAGTGGATGTAAATTGTTGGTGCACTCATGCTCCAAGTGGTTACATTGCAGCCTGTTTCGCCACTGCTGGCTGCAGCAGTTTAGACCGATTCAAAAATTGTTCCTATTAGGTTCTTACACACAGGAACATGGGAACATAAGTGTCCAGGTGAAAAAATACCCAAGTTACCCTTTAAAGAGGTTGTTACATGTAACTCAGAGGTCTAAATCTCAACCATGTTTAACCCAGTGTTTCAGTCTTTTAACATGCACTCTGACAAATCAATACTTAATGGGGGTTAGAGGAAAATGTTGGCAGTGTTCAATACTCTGAAATGACCAAAAACCAACAATGACTTCTTTATAAAGGATTATGATTCCTAAAACAGCTGCACACTGTACATTTTAGCAAATATTACTCAAACAGGTGTGAATAAGAAATGAGTCAGGGCCTAATTTCGGTTGTGGACTAATACATATTTGGTGTTTTAGTGAGTATTTATGGCAACAGGATGGCGTAGGAGTGATTGACTAAAGTTTTGGACAACACTGGAGCTCTCTGAAATAAATAAAAACAAAAAAATTTCAGGCACATGTACTTACTTTTGTTTGCACATTAGGAGGGGATGCTCAAGGAGCAAGCCAGACTACAGCAGCAGTCCTTACTCGTCAGGTGATGTGAGCCAGCCCTGGCCCACTGGCATCACCCCCATCCCCCGCGCCTCAGCTAACTTTGACGCAGCTACTCCCATAGAGATGACAGAAGGGGGCAGCACTCATGTCCTGGTGGACAAAAAGCAGCAAACCAATGGCTCGGTGAGTTATCACACGCTCCGCCGTCGTCTCTGTCGTCTGAACTACTCACCACTAATCCTCACACTCACAGTTTTGCATAGTGTTGATCATCCACCTATCAGCCTTCACCCGTTTAACACATCCAGAAAGCATGGATTTGATCAGTTAAAAGTTCATCTAAGTGTAGGTTAAAATCTGGCTAAATTAGGTTGAAAAGTGAAAGCTTTTTGCACATTTAGGCTCCATCTAACTGTTGTTTGAACATTATTTCAATGGCTGCACTTCAGTGTGTAGCTGGAGCCTGCTTTACACTGAAACACGGTCTTTTAAAGGCTTTTCTACCAAATGTAGCTTAGTTTTAACCTTAACACCTGGACGTTTTTTAACCTACAAATCGACAAATCCATGCTAACTGGGCACATGGTCACTGTGTATCATGTCACGGACTCATTAATTGCTTTGGTGATATGTTTTAAAACGTATGCACACCAGTATCTTTTTGCCAATAATCCAGATTGTATATATATATATAGTGTTAGCACATAGGTCCCTCCCACGCTCCCTGCTTTGCCTGACTCCCAGTATGTTGCTTTAGGGGTTTCAGCAGAAGCAGAAAGGATGGAAAAAGGTAAGGCATGGCTTTGCTTTCAGATTCTGATTTGCCTCGGTGCCCCCTGCTGATGATTTAGACAGGCCACAGGGGGAATTAAGGTGGCAGGATTTCCAGGGTGGTTGATGGGAAGCTTCATGAGAAATCTCTGATTGATGTGTAAAACCGTGTGCTTTTATCTATATGTCAATGTAGTGATTGACAATTCAAAGAGGCTGTGCTGATGGTAGGGGAGTAGTCATTCTCACTGCACATTGGTGACTGTGGTTACTTGTGCATGTTTGCTTGGCTTTTGTAAAGTGTCTGTGTATGAATGTCTGAAGTCTCTACATCTGAAAGGCACTAACACGCTCACTGTTTCCACTGACATTTCAGTCGGGATCATACGATCTCAACCCGGAAGGAATGAACACCTTCAAAGGTAAAAATCCATCCCGTTACTCCTATCTGGTCCAAGGCCACGAGAACCCCTACTTCTTACCAGGAGACGACAGGAACTGAGTTGATGAAACCCATGTAGAAATGAAGAGCATGGTATCAAAAAGAAGCCACACACAGTAGAAACTCTGGGTCAACAGGTACACTTCCTGAGCAGGACCAGGTTATTTATACTTTTTTGAACTGGCTTGGATTAAATACAAATCACAAAAGACTTTTTTCTATCTGGGAAACAGCCACCAAAGAGATTCACTCATACGAGCAAGAACATTTAACCATTTTTTTAAGTGAGATTGTGTCTGTAAATGTTTCTGATCATAACCAGTAGATGTCCCTGTTGCTCAGTGTAATTATTCTATTGTCTTACAAGACACTTCAGACTTTTTTTTTTAATGCTTTTAAGAAATCATCTCGTAGTCTTTTTAAAATGAAGCTTCTTACGTTGTTAATTGCACTAAAGTGTGTGTTAAGTTTACCTCCAGTTTTCCTCTGAAACCAAAGGTAAACAGAATGTGGGCTTTCAGGGGCTAATAGATATTTTTCTTATGGGTATAATTATTTTTTAGAAGAATAAATCTTACGACTAAAGGGGCTGGATCCCTGGTTGGGATATTTTCTAAAGGGATTTATATCGTAGCTGAGAGCTCTGTATGTGTCGACGCTGCACTTGCAGAATGTGCCTGTTTTAATCGTCAGTTTGACAAACAGGAAACATGTAAAGGTGGTGATAAAGCCTGTCTCCTGGATGTGCCAATTATCACTTGTATACATTTCTTTTTTTGAAAACTCTTGATATATATTTATCCTCGTGTGTCTGAGACAGTGCACTATTTTATGTGTGTAAAGGTTTTGTAAATAATTGAAGATCTTTTGGCAGAGTGTGTGTGTGTGTGTGTGTGTGTGTGTGTATATATATATATGCAATGGAAATAAATTAAGTTAAATACAACAGTCTCGCTTTTTAATCATTGCTGGATGTGAAAGTACTTAAATGGCTTCAATGCCCCATAATCTGTTTAGAGTAAGAAGGTACTCTTCTCATATTCATATCTGAATAGATTATCTTCTTTACCATTATGTTGTGTTTGAGGAACTGGAAACCAAAGGCTGTCTTTAAACAGCCATATCAGTGTTGGTATGGCTCTGCACTGGCGATAGCCATCGCAGGAAGCATTATGTTTTCGGTTTGTCTGTATGACGCCCCATTCTTATGAACGCAACACTGTAACTCAAGAACGCCCTGAGGGAATTTCTTCAAATTTGGCAAAAACGTTCACTTGGATGGTGAACTGATTAGATTTTGGTGGTCAAAGGTCAAGATCTTTATTTATTACTTTATTTATATAGCACCTTTAGTGCTTTATAGCCTGGACCTTTCATCAGTCTCATTTTTGTGGACACGATATCTCAAGAACACCGTCAGCGAATTTCTTCAAATCTGACACAAACGTCCACTTGGACTGAAGAATAAACTGATTAGAATTGGTGGTCAGAGGTCAAAGATCAAACTTGTTTTGAACTCTGACAAAGCTTCACACAAATGTCTAATAGGATATAATGATGAAGTGGTGACATTTTATATCCAAAAGATCAAAGGTCAATTTCACTGTGACATCATGTTCTCATCATGTTTTCTGGCCATTACTCAACATGATGAGAACATGATGAGACATATGGTCAGATACTGAACTGGTGACACAAATCTTAGGTGCCCACCTTGAAACTGAGCTGATTGTGTAGATCTTTAGTGCTGCCGGGGGAAGATGTGTGTACATTGAAAGAGAAACTTGACTGGTACACAGAGGCATACAATCGGGGGACAGTAATTCTAGTATCATCTTGAAATGACTTTTCAATAGAATATCTGGTAAACATTACTTTGAAAGCATATATACTGCAAACTGTATGTGTGATTGATGTTGACAGGACTTTTTTTACACAGCCCTGCCTCTAACAAATCCCAGATTTGTCTGTTTGGATTTCTGTTATTAGCCTTTTTTAATTGTTTGTTGTTAAGGTCTAACTGGGAGTTTGACCTTTCTGCTGTTTACTTGAGCTCAAACATGAGTAATGTCACTATGTAAGTTAACACACCGTATTTTTTTTGGTCTGTGAATTACTTTTTGGCCAACAAAATAAAAATATTTGCTTCTGTAAAGTCCATATAACAAATATGACATGATATATTTTCTTATTTGGAGTATGGTCATGTCTGTATTCTGTCACATTCATCAAATGTACAAGCCCACTTTTCTACATTTTGGGTTTTAATGAGGTCAAGAAAAAAACAAAACCAAAAACTTACAGGGAAACAAGTACTGCAATTATTATTAATATTTTTACACATGTAGCAGTGGGGTCTTTGGGACAATGCTAATGCTTATGTCAATAAATCAAAAGTAATTTCTGGAGTTTTAAGTCTAAGTTTAAGCAAGTTTGTGGATTATGTGCGATACACATCACTCCACTGATCAACAGGAGGCAGTAACACGCCAGGACATGCCAGTAAAGACAGAAGAAGAAGAGCACAAAGTAGGAACTGCAAGGTAAGGTAGAAAAAATAGAGGTGTGTTTTATTAATGTCTTTAGGATTGAGGACACGTTTCAATTCATTTTTTTGTGTCTCTTAATGCTATTTTCTTCATATGTTTATATAGGCCTGTCTACCAAAACTAATGAAACAGTGGCAGCTCTCAGATTGAGTAGCCTGTGTCTGAGAATTTGCCTTTGCGAAGTTCAACATTTGTTTGCAAGAGCCAAACAAGGATTTGCAAACATCACCACTCTCATTAAAACTGAATGATGTATAAGTGTTGGTGCAGTTCATTTACATATCATGGCAGCAGAAGGACCTAAATAAATGGCCACATGATTCACAGTGTTAATGAGATTATTCTTAGAGGTGGGATTTATGTTGACTGTGCAGTTTACCCAGAAATGCTCTGTCTCCCTGCCTGGCCTGCTGTGCTGCACTTTGTCACTGTGAGTGACGAGGTGTTTGAAGGCCTCAGAAGTTTTATGTTGCTGTTTGTGGAAGACTTGGCTGGCAGAGTGTTGGCATTACAGTCCAATAGTCTGCTCCTCACAGGCTTGGAAAAGCTGGGATTTGGTTTGCTGGGAGGCTAAATCTGGCTTTGCCAGGCCTTAATCTTGGGCACTGGGTCACTGGAACACACTGTGACTGGCATACAGGGCTACACATCACATGCACATTGTGTGTTTGTTTGTGTTTGCATGTATGGAGTAAGTGTGTGTGCATGTGTTTATGTACCATCCTGATCTGTAGATTAATATCAATGCAGCTGCAGGGCTGGATTTTAACACTCGCGTGTGTGTTAGTAAAATAACATCAATTAAGCAGATTTTGCTTCTGTGCATTCAGGAAATCTGGCTCAAGTTGCAGTGTTTGTGTGGTCTATTTAACCCTCCTGCAGTAACTAAACTGGAGGAGTTTAGGCGTTGTGATGAAGGACATTGAAGACTGTCATCATTCACCAGTGTTTTTGTGAATAAATAACTTTTTTGTGCAAAGATTTGCCACAGATTTACCATCTATCATTGTGTAATTTCGGCCTGCAGCTGCTGTATTTGTTGGTTGAATAATTATAAAGATAAATGTCTTTAAAGGGACAGTTAACCCCAAATCAAAATATTTTTTTCTGTAACCTGTTGTGCCATTTATTGATCTAGATGGTACTCAGCCTGTGGTGCTTGAATTACAAATAAATAAAACATTTGAAAATCTCAACAGCAATGTCTCTTTCCAGAAATCATGACTTGGTTATTAAAGATAATCCACAGACCTTGTTGTGAGCAGTTTCATGTAGGAACTATTATCTTTCTACTGAACTGTGCTCCGAACCGCATCACTACACAGGAGGAAGTGTGCATCTACTCATGAACGAGAGGCCTGTGACAGCACGAGACGTAGACATTAACGGCGTCCTCCTTGACCGAACTGTAACACCAGCTAGCTCGTTGGTGCTAGGTGAGCTAGCAGTAGATTCACACTTACTTCAGTGTGGTGATGTAGTTTGAAGAAACTGCTCACAACAAGGTCTATCTTGTTATCTTCAGTAGCTGGATCATGATTTCTGGAAAGAGACATCGCTGTTGAGTTTTTCAAATAATTTCTTTAGGGCTTTGAGCACCACAAGCCGAGTGCCATCTAGTTCCATTATATTGGAGAGAAGGCAGACATCTGTACGGCTGATATCTCCAACACTCAGCAGCTCACACCAAAACAATCTAGACTGATTAACAGCACTACAGGTAAGAGGGAAAATATGTATTTATGATTTTTGGGTGAACTGTCCCTTTAAGTTGGCCTAAATGTAATTCACCTGTTAATTCAATCAATTTTATTACATTATCACATTAATAAGAATAACAAGAGTAACGTATTTTGAACACAAAATGGCTTGATCACCTTCTGTTATTAGCAGCAGTTGAGATTGCTGGATATTGATGCTTTTTGTCAAAAGTTCTGGGACAGAAGCTCACTTCACACCAACATGGAGTCATGGAGCAGCTGAACAATTTAATGATATCATAGATAAAACTACACTGTATCATTTAATGCTGTAGGATGATAGAAGTGTTCATTAAATATGTCTAGCTGTGCAAAAATTGCTTAAAGAGTGAGAGAAATAAATTATGAAAAGCTTTTATCTTTTGTTACATTTCCTCTGCCATTAGTGGACCGCAGGGAAACTGGCAAAAAAACAAAAACCATAAAACTGGTGGTCAAGATAAAACAGAGCAGTATTTCCAAATTTCAAGACAGCCGTTAAATTTAAATGTATAAACTGTGTGAGGAACCAGAACCCCCCATTAACTTGAGTTATACTGTACACTTGATTTCCCTCTCTGTCTGTAATGGACTCCTCTCTGTGCCGGCCAAGGCAGCGGTTCTCAGCTGTGGAGGAATGCATCGTATTTTGTTCCCATTACCAGCCTGCCAACTCCTGGCTCTGTCTGCTGCAGCACATCCCATCAGCCCACAGGCTCAGCTGACCGATCAATAGACCACTTAGCGGCCGTGAGCTACACATCCTCAGTCATTTGACCCGCTGGAGCTGTGGGAACGGCCACGCAATCCAATAAGCATCGAGCCAATGAGACAAGCGAGCTGGGCCGCCAACTTGAGGAACTTCCCCTCCCTGAGAGGCTGTTCCTGGGATGGGAGGATACAGTGCTCTGCAGATCAGGCCTGTTTCATCTAGTGTCACACACTTGTGGTGAGATAGAGATGTGGCTCCTCGATGAGATATTGATTCGGCCTCCCTCTTAATAAAGAAACTGTCCACCGAAGACATCTGAAAAAGTTGCACAATCCAGTTCCTCATAACAAGTGCAGGGAAAGTCACTGACTTTTACTTCATTCTCTTTATCCTGTTCAAACTTATTGTGTACTGCAGTGTTTTGAAAAATAATGACTTAAAATATACACAATTTTACACAAATTTTGGCCAGCACACAACTGAAAAAACTTACAGTTGAGTTGGTAACGTAATACTACACCTTTTCAAAATGTTTTAAAGTAAACCAGAGCTGAAACAATTAGTCACTTGATCAACAGAAGAGTAATCACCATCTAGTTTGCTTGTCATTCAAGTTACTTTGAAGCAAAAATGCCTGGTAATCACTTTCACCACTGTTGTAGTTGTGTCTGTTTAAATTAAATTATATAGATTTATGAAAGGAATTAATTAATTTAATGGTAAAGATATTATACCTTTAGGTTTTTGTCTATTGGTTGGACAAAACACAACCTGTGAATATGTCAACTTGGGCTCTGGTAAAAAGGGACGGACATTTCCTACCGATTTTCTAGTATTTTATGGACAAAAATAATTTAATCGAGAAAATAATCAACACATTAATTGATAATTAAAATAATTGCCAGTTGCAGCAGTAAAGTAAACTTTGTGGAAGTGATAATCTGGTTAATTTTGGCAGCAATCATATGCTTGTAGCGAAAGTATTTAGTGGTCCAACATATAAATGTAACAACAGAATTAAGGCTTTTATAACATTTTTAAAATCAAGCTACATCTTAAAATGCCATTCAGAATTAAAAACTTGAAAGAACTGAGCATATTTTACAACGCTCCGTATTGTTGCAGACACCCATTCTCTGCAGCTTTGTGCCTTTTCAATCTGCTGTACTTACATTTACATTTTTTTCTATGAAGTGACTAAATGTTTAAAGTGACGGACATACAGAGAATTGTCAACAACAAAGGCAGAAAAAAATAGTTTCAGACTATTTGGCGAAGAAAGTTAATCTAGCAGTTAAAGAGTGAGATATTTTTTCTAAGGGTCAGATGAAATTAATGCTAATGTGGCTTTGTGCTGTAAGTGTAAGCAGGGAGCTATAACATCTTTAAGTATACAGCCTGTTCTGTTGCAACAAAGTAACCAAAAAATCAGCAAATACCTTTAAACATACAGATGAACTTCAGATAAGGCAGGTTGTCATAGGTAATAAAATGTTGACACTGATGATCTACCGCCTCCTTCATATCCGTCAAAAAACACCAGAATTCAACAACTTTCTTAACATTTAATGTAATGATCAGAGTTTATTATCGAGCTTTTAAAAAGACAGAAGTCCTGTCTGATGATATCACACAGGCGTGATGCTTCACTCTGGGACATCACCACCAAGCAGCAGACAGACTGCAGCATATGAAGCAGTCTGAGACAAAGATTAGAGACTTCTTAACAGCAGCAGATGGAGATGATAGTTTGCAAACACTTAAGTTTACAATCCACCATTGCCAACAAAACAATCTAATAAATCCTGCCAAAGGCCCACAAAGGAAGCTGAAGCCACCTGCTCCACTATTTTACCGCTGTGAATGAGTGGAAACACGCCTCTGCCTTCCTCCTCCTCCTCCTCCTCCTCCTCCTCGGCTTTCTCTCCCTCCTCCTTCTTCTTCTTGCTCTATTAAGTCACACACAAGGCTGTAATTCACTTTCACTAATGCTGCTCTGCAGCAGCCACTGAGGTAAAGAAAATTATGAAACATTTCCCAGCAACCTTATAGATCTCCATTAAAGGCTGCCAAAATAAGCCCTTCACAGTCCTCCTGGGCCTCACACCTCCTCAACAGAATTATAAGCAGAGATATAATCAGGGGTAAAGCCATTTAGACTCAGCATACTCATCATTTTTATGAAAAACAAACCACAAAACAGTTTGCACAACTATTCACACTGACATTAATATTTAACATATTTAAATGAAGATTTTTTTTCATGCATTGTCAATGACCAGACATTTAAATGGGATATTTTAGAAAGGAAGCGAATTCATCTTTATTTTTCTTAAGTTATGATCACATTTTGCCTTTATGATGTTCTTGACCTAACTGATGTTGCTCATCTTTTGTACTATGCTGCACTTTCTTGTCGTTTTGCATCTGTTTTAAGGTCATTTTGTGTATCTGTGATCATTTTGAATCCCTTTTGGTCATTTTGCATTTCTTCCTGGTCGTTTGTGTCTCTTTTTGGTCATTTTGGCATCTCTTTGCCATCATTTTTGCATTTGTAGTCATGAGTTATTCATTGTGTGTCTTTTTGTGGTCATTTTGGTGTCTTTATAGTAATTTTACAACTCTTTGTGGTCATTTTAAATCTCTGGCTGTTTAGACATCTCTTTGTGGTCATTTTGACGTCTTTTTGTGGTCGTTTTGGTGCCTGTTGTAGTACTTTTGGCTTTTCTCAGTGCTGGTTGTGCATCTCTTGGTGGTCATTTTGGCGTCCTTGTGGTCGTTTTGGTTTTTGTTTGGTTTTTTTTGGATAATTTTCTGTCTCTTTATGGTCATTTTGGTGTCTTTTATGGTTGTTTTGGCTTTTCGTAGTGGTAGTTGTGCATCTCTTGGGGGTCTCTTTGTGGTTGTGTTGATGTCTCTGTCTCTGCAATTGTTTTGGCATCTGTGATTGTTTTCACCCCTTTGTAACATTTCTTGTGGTTGTTTTGGTGCCTCATGTAGTTGTTTTTGGCTTTTCTTTGTGATAGTTTAGCGTCTTTGTGTAGGGATTTTGCATCTCTGTGGTCATCTTGAGTGTCTTTGGTTGTTTTGGTTTCTCTTTGTGGTGCTTTTGTTGTCTATTGTCATTTTTCATCTTCATGATTGTTTTGAGTATCTTTGATCATTTTGGTGTCTCTTTGTGGTCATTTAGGTGTATATCTGTGGTCATTTTTCATGTTTGTGATCATTTTGGTGCCTCTTGTGGTCATTTTGCATGTTTTTCCATCATTTTGGTGTCTCTTTGTGTTTGTTTTGATTTAGTCTATGTGGTTGTGTTGCACCTTTGTGGTCATCTTGCATCTCTCTGTGGTGACAGAGAGAAAGAAACAACCCGACTCCAGTAGCAGAGGCACCACCCCTCTGATCCCACCCCTGCTCGATGGGACTGCCTTAAACATCCTTAAGGAAAATATCATTATTTAAATTAAGTAAGAAAGGAGCTAAACTCTTCCAGTAATAAGGTCTCAAGCTTTTTTTTTTTAACCTTACTTCACTCTACTTAGCTCTGTAATCTGATTGGCTACAACCTGATTTGTTATCCTCCCATCTCCACCTCACGATCTCAGACGATGGAGAGGAGTGAGCAGTCGGAGGCCTTGGAGGAGTCTGAGTGCCAGCAGATAATGCAGTGAAGGCCAGACAGACAATCATATTGATGACTCCTAGAGGCTGAGAGAACGGTGAGAAAGTCGTGGCGCCAGGCGAACATTAGTCTGAGAGGACATTAAGCCTCTTACTTCCAGACAAACGGCAGTGATCTGATGAAAGGGAGAACAGTAAATATGATTGCAGTTAATATCATACAAAGAGGGGATACCTTCTCCTCTTGCTGTTAAACCTGCCTCACCTGCAGGACAAACTGACCCCTGAAGAGGAAATGCTGTGCAGATCTGAGTCATGCACGATTTAGAATAATAAAAAAGAATAATATAATTAATTTAAATATAATATAATTCTGTGTGTGTGTGTGTGTGTGGAAAAGAAGTATGAGCAGAATCTTACTGGCTGTTGTTAGCTTTCTGTCTCTGCAGTCAATCTTGTGCGTTACATAATGCAATGTCCTTTCATTGGTATAACAAAGCAAGATAAATTTGCAAGGACACAATAGGAATCCTCCTTATTTAGCTGGAGAAGACAGGATTGCGTGTATCACAGCTGTCTGGCATATTTATGCCTTCAATTTAACATCATAGTTAATCTACAAAAACTGGATCATCGCCAAAGACTATGGACACATACATCGTTTAATTCATTTAATTAATAATCTTAAGCTGACATTTCTTCTCAGACACTTCTTGTACACATCAGGAGAGAGCAGGTAGAAACTTTAACTGTCTTGCTTGCAGAGAATTTCTGCTGATGCACTGATTAGCGGTCACTGTGATTAAATAGCTTATCATGAGGAAGATAAATTGCCATCCCAGGCAAAAAAAAATCAGGGAGTATACAGTGTATCCTCTAAAAGGCTATTATCTTTTTAATCATATCCTATAAACAGTAATGTCTACTTGTGCCAGTGTTTTTGGCTCACCAGCTGGGTTTTCTGTTGGCTTTTTGCCGGCTATGACAAAAAGTTTGGGCACATTTTGCCTATTGCGCTTTCCATAGAAAACAGAATGCATCATACTTTGTTAAATAGAGCATGAAGCTGTGTCAGGGAGAGGAGTGTTTTCATTTCAGCATTGCAGAGAGACGGTCTGTTGCAGTTCCCCAGTATGTCAGTTCAGCCCTGTCCTTTTTTACGAATGTCCAGAATCTGTGATATATGAGCACAATTAAGATTGGGGTGGAGAATTTTGTTTGAAATTACACTTTGGTCATTTCCTTTTTGTTGTTGTGCACAGGGTGAATGTCAAGAGATGTCAGAAGAACCGACGTGAAACAAATGAGGCAGACTTACCTCACTACCAAACATGTCTCGCTCCTGCTGCACATTTAGTAGTAAGTAAAAACTTTATCATTCTTTTACACCAGCATGATTTTGTGATGCAACACATCTACAGAATAAAGGCTCCCAGATTCATGTGCCCATTTATCTCATGTCAGCTCCGTCCTTCTGGAGCTGACTGAACACACACACACACACAGACCCAGTTTATGACCTATTTGTGAGGTCAGAAGACAGCTTGGACCTCCCGCTCCACCCCTCACCGTCAGGCCATCAGCTCGGCCTTTCCTGCTCCCCAGAGGAGGAGGTTAGCAGATGCCTCTGAATCAATTTGGCCAAAGAGCCATAACGACCTCTGCTGTAATTAGTGGCGATGTTTGGAGTGTAGATATGTCCAGCTGACGTACAGAGAGCACCGCTGTCACTACACATCCATGGCTGCAGCGGGTCAGGGCTCAAAGGGGTTTTTCTTTCAATGTTTTTTGTTCCCCAGGGTCAGTATTTAATAATCAGAGGGTGAATAAAGGTGAAAATGAGATCTGTCAACTGTCCAGATGTCACCTGAAAAATTATGAATTAATAATAAGTGAGATAATAAGCAAGACACCGTTTATATCTTGTCACAACCTCTATTGTAGGAGACTGGTGAAAATCTGATTTTTAATCGTCAATAAGAAAATGAACTACTGGTTTAAACAAAAAATTGTAAAAAAAAAAAATGTAAATTGTACACACTTGCTTTACCATTTATTAATGTCTTTAACATTTATGTCAGCAAAAAATATATATTTTGCAAATAGTAGATTGACTAAACTGAGATTAGTTTATTTTTTAGCAATAATAGGATACGATTTATTTTTCTTTAAATGATACATATCATAACGCATCATTTCATGCTGCATGCCCTGTTTAAAGAGGCCTTTAGACATTTTTCTGACTAAATGTCTGCTCTACCATCTTTAAGATTTGTTAAGGACAGTAATTATATAAGAAATAACTTTTTCTACATTTCTCACAAAGCCCTCCCTTGATCAGTTTTAGACACTGACTTGACCCTATTATATGTTTTGATTTCACTCCAGCATGTACACACACATCAACATGTAGAACATGTGGATCGTCATTGAATCCACTCTAACTGAATGAAAACTACATGTTCAGGGCATGTTTGTGTGTGCAGCTCGTTTCTTTGTATCATGAGGTCCTCTGTAGTTCGGACGTGCAGACGAAAGGGGCACCCCGGCATAAAGACAGACTGGAAACACCCACAATTACCATGTGAATGAAGTGGAGGGGTGTGTGTGCGTGTGCGTGTGCGTGTGTGTGTGTATGTAGTGGGGGGTTAGCCCATCAGCTGTGTGTCTGCTGCATGAGCAGACAAAGAGCGAGCAGCCGCTCTGTAGCTGGAGGTGGGCTGCTACAACCTCAGCTTCAGCTCTGCCAGACTCAGAGAGGAGGGGGAGGGGAACTCTGTATCAGAAGCAGCCTATCAGATCCAATTAGCCACCACAACATGTTGGAGTGGACTCAAGCCAGAAGGAGAAGGAACGGTTTTCGCTCCAACAGCGTTGACCATATCTGCAGCATCTTTTAGACCCACTCTGTGTCTCTGTTATCTTTACAATTGAGTTACAAAACAATTTGTTTATCTGAATGAGTTCTTTGAAAAAACAGGAAGATTGTAACGGCATTTAGTCATTTGCACTAAAAAGATAACATGCTAGACAATTCAGACTTAACTCATTTTTCAAGTTGAAACTGTTGACTGGTGCAAACAAATACCACAATCAGAAGGGGCATACTGCCTGCTCTATTTGCAATAACATGTTTTAATGTTGTTGTTTTTTTTTGTAAATTAAAGCAGTATTAATAGCTTTTTGGCCACATGGGGGCAGCAGAACAAGCTGTTGGCAAACAGTTTTTCAGACTGACACAGAGTTATGTTAGCATTCATGTCAAGTCATGTTTTCAGCCACCTCACAAATGTTAGTCCAATATTCACTCTCTTTGTAGCTCTGTTTTGGTCTCCACCATGTCTTGAGCAGCAGTATCTGTCTCTTAAGCAGCTAAATGCTAATGATGCTCGCTAACTTTCACTTTCTAACTAGCTGCTAACTGTGTCTGTCTGTCTGTTCTTTGGTGCTGGGGAGGTAGTGCACAGTAGGTTTATCAGAGATTTGTTATCAAAAATAGCTGCCCGAAAAATGAAGTTCATGTTAGAGTGGTGAGAACTAACCAAAATAGTAAAGCTGCAAGCTGGAAAACCAAAACAGTTTGATAAAAGGTGACAAAATGCCCCTTAGAGAACTGTAGAATCAGGTTATATATCTCTACAAGTGATCCCTGCATATTACACACAGTCATTTGATCCATTGTTAATATAAAGATACCCATCAGTGCAACTTTAATGTTATTTTTCACTGCTGTATATATTAAGTTTCCAGTTTATTAGGTACACTTTAACTAATACAGTCTCATACAATAGTCCTGCAGCAAAAATTCTTCCCTAATGAAGAATACAGAATATACACAGAATATAATATGTTTTTTTGTATTTTTCACTTTCTTTTTTCCAACACAGAACATTAAGTTCAACTTTAGAACAAGTAGGCCTACCATGGAATGAGTCTATTTTAAAACTCGGTGAATACACAGTGCTATTTAGCTTTTTTATTATTTTATCCGCTTTGCTTCAGCTGATCACCACCACCATTTTATCATCCCTGTCCCATTACCCACCTTTACTGAAGATTTCATCAAAATCCGTTTATAACTTTTTGAGTTATTTTGCTGACAAACAGACCAACACCGGCGAAAACATGACCTCCTTGGAGGAGGTAATTAGTAAAAATAACTCTTCTAGTGCAGGATATAGAGAGTGGATTGTGGAAATACCTAAAAAACCTGCTGTAATTTATGTTAAATGACCCTGTTGATGTTTATGAATTTGATGATAACACATGACATGCACAAACTGGAGCTACAGCATCTCACAGGCAGCAAACTGCAAGTCTCATCCCTTTCATAACAGTCTTCATCCACTGATGCTGTGGCCACA
The DNA here is from genome assembly GCA_026686955.1 of Epinephelus cyanopodus. Lineage (NCBI taxonomy): Eukaryota > Metazoa > Chordata > Actinopteri > Perciformes > Serranidae > Epinephelus > Epinephelus cyanopodus. Next base: position 26,879,256 of record CM048929.1, read on the forward strand.
GAGAGCATCGGAGATGTGATGGGAGGGGGGTGGTTAGGGGAGGGGCTGCGAGAGGCAGAGAAAGAGAGGCGGACAGTCAGCAGCAGCAGCAGCAGCAGCAGGTTTGTGAGAGCAGCAGAACAGAGGAGGAGGAGGAAGAACGAAGGAGGAGGAGGAGGACTCAGAGCGAGAGAAACAGTGTGGCTGCAGTCAGGAGGGACACAAACACTGAGAGAGAGAGAGAGAGAGGGAGAGAGAGGAGGAGATACAGAGAGAAGAGAAGGTAAGAAGGCCACATTAGCCCGTTTAACGCCTTTGTTTCCAGTGTGAACACGAGGTTTCGGATGCTCTGCCATCCCCTGTGTGTGTTTTCCTTTTTCTTCCTCCGTCTGCCAGCTGACGGCATGCTGTATGTGGAGAGAGCAGAGCGCCGTAGCACTGCGGAGTGATGCAGAGAGATGGAGGAGAGAGAAAGAGGGAGGGAGGGGAGGGATGGAGGGCCGGCATTATGCTCTACAGACATGAGGAAGTAAGAACAGAGCGAGAGAGAGAGAGAGAGAGGAGGGGAAACAGAGGGAAATAAACATCTGCCTGTGCTTTGCTGTGTAGCAGTGAGGGGGTGGGGGTGTGGGGATTGGGAAGGGGGGGTGTACCATTTGAGTGGCAGTGTGCAGGAGTGTGTCAGCTGTCAACATCAGTAGTTTCCCTCCATATTGGAGGTGATATAAGTTTCTATAGGACCACACCCTCTGAGATTATACGATGGGTTGTGTTGTGGTTGCATCAGTGTGAGGGTGTGAGTCTGGGGAGTGTGTGTGTGTGCATGTGGAAAGCATGTTGGATGCCAGCCAAACATGCTTAGTGTTGCCTCCCATTACTGTCAGGGCAGTGGATTAGCTGCGTGTGAGCGGCGTTCATTCTTGAGGCGGTGAGGAGTCGAGCCAAGACGCTCGATCATGTACTGACCAAGATGTTGTCACTCTCAGCTGTGTGTATAGACACATGTACGTATACCCTCCACCAGTGTGTGTTTATTTGCCCGTGTTGTGTCAGTACATGTGAAAATTGCTGTAGTGCACAAGGCTGCAGTGCTAAATACTCATCCAGCCTTCTGCTCCTGGCATCAATCCTCTATTCAAATTTTTCGCCGCTTGGTGACTGAAACAGAAATAATATCCTCCACCATATTGTAAAAGGAGTAGCTCAGAATGGGAGTGTATGGTCCTGAAGGAGGGACAGGAGCAGGGTCGTCCCTCGTCATCTGGCAAAGTGAAATAGTCTCTGAAAAGCAGCCTGTTTAGAACAGCTTGACCGAGCATTTGTTGTTTTTGCGTCTCGATGCCAAGGCATTTTCACAGCATTGTAGACAATGCATTTTCATAAAGAGCTGTTATGATTGAGAGGGTGTTTCCGATGATCCCAGTACCCTCGCAGACATCATGATAACCGCGCCAGATGGCACATCTTGTGTTAAAACATCTTTCGATATACATGGAGAGCTGAGGCTTATTCTAGCAGCACACAGACAATGGAGACTGTCTTCCCAAGATGAACAACAGCATCCAGTTGTTTCTCTAAAAAGACATATGTTTACGTTCAAGTGACAAAGCCCTCTAGTGGCTGCAGTGATTATGACGGGAGAAAAGGAGGAAGTCAGGTGATAACAAAACATCAGACTTAAACACGGAAGACTGTTGTTCGTTTCCTTTGTCACAATTTTTAAGCATGTCCATGATCATTAGCTAACCTTTCAGGGATACTTTGCCAATTTTCAACCAGCTTTGTATCATACTTACATGGGTAGTATGTGTAAATGAACTATGGTAAACTTGCCTCCATCTTACCAGCCCCCAGATCCCCTGCCGAATGACTCAAAATGTGTCATCCGGCATTTAGCTCTAGGGCTGTTGCTCAAAGTAGAGATTTTACTTCCGTGTTGGGACGCAAATATAGGCTTCAGTTCAGAAAACACCTGGACAAACAACATATTTAGTCGATTGATTTGAAGGACTTGATGAAACCATGAACCACACCACCAGCATGGTGACATATCCACATTCCTAATGGAAACGCAGTGTGAGTTTGAATCTGCCAACTTTTTTGTCCGGCATTGTGACATGAAACAGCAGTTTTCTGGTTTAAAAGCAGTCGATCCAACAAGCACTGTGGGGAGAATAATGTTAAGCCATTCAGCACCACAGGCATGACAACATCATTGTCAAGCGTTGTCATGCTGTCACTGAAACCAATGGAGAGTAAAAAACAACAATTGCCAGCCCTATGGACAAGTTAGATGCCAATATTGTGGCTGTTCAAAATTGTCGTGCTTCCTCAATATTGCCTGACACTTAAGTTTATTTTCCTACACTCTATTCTGCAAACCCTGGAAAAACCAGTACGTTGGCATGGCTACGCATCAGGGTGGACTTAAAATGATGTTAGATTCCGATGGATACGTTGAATTTAGTGATTGGTGAGGGAAAATTGAATCCCCCCCTCCCTCACGGGAAGCATTTAGAGTGGAGGCAGTTTCAGAGTGACGATGGAAACAGACTGTAACGAGTTGACAATTTTGTCTGATGCCAGGCGATAGTGTGAGAGGAGGTATGGTTGAGAATGACTTCCAATTTGGTTTCCGGATGATTGAACAAAAAGGTGCTTTCAGTGGTTGTCTGTGTTTCCAACTATGAGTGTGCGTGCCTTCCTTTTTGTTGTCTTTAAAATGCTCTCAGACCTAAAGGACAAAATTGGATGTAAGCCAATGCTTTCAAAAAACGAGTCACATAAGGGTTTTTTTTTATCTTCTATCTCCAGGGTGAAGGTTAACCAGATCTTAACCACAGATGCAGACCGCTTAAGGAAACTTAAGCTGCTTTGTCAAGGTTAGGCTAAGATCTATCAATACTAAGACTATTAGTATGTAGCAGTAGTAGAACTCCAGCCTCTTTTACTCTTATCCATCATAACCTCCGCTCTCAAAGGTTTCGTGGAGCAACATCACACTTCAGTTTTTGTTCCTAAGCAGTAGAGTGAACATTTTCCCTGGTAAGAAAAGTCATTTTTTACATGACTGCAAGATGCCACTCGTGTTTAAAAGTTAGGGGTAACTAAGATTCTGTTTGTAGTTTGGACAGTCTCAAGAACTTTTTAAGTTCTACTTAGTATGTCCTGTCACACTTTCCAACAGGAAATTAAAAATGAATTTGCAGCAGTAGCTCCACAAACTTGGGCTGATGCGATTGGTTAATTCGTTGATTTCTCCAGGGGTTCCCAAACTTTTTATCTCACATACTCCCTCAGCTGCATCAGATGAACTCACAACCCCTTGATTAACACCACCTGTCGTGTCCCACATGTTCATTTGAATTGATTTTTAAATTGGATGGTATTTAACACTGTTATTCATATAAGTAGATATTGTTAATATAGTTAAACTTTTTGCATTTGGACTGGTGTGGCTGAGTTTGCATTTGTTGTACCACAGCTTGAAGAGGCAGATGCTAGATGTCTAAATCAGGTTTCTGTTACTTTTAGCTGTCACCATTTATGTTTATCCAAGAACTTTGTCAATGGGATATATTTCTTACTTGTGATAGACAATTTTCACTATTTTCTGCACTGTATTTGTTATAAGATGAACCAATCAACTGCAAATATAATCAGCAGAGTATTCTATAATAAGAAGAACTGTAGTTGCTGCGGCAGAACCAACATATTCTTTGATGAAAGAGGCAAACCCACACACTTGCTCAGTTTCAGCATATAGCAGTGGCTCCTCTGTAGTACCTTCAGAAGCTCTTAGGCTCAGGTCTTACTGGAAGAAGCATCAAAGAGACTCTGGGAGACCTTGTGAAACTCCTGGCAGTGAGTTGATTGCTGTGAGGTCCAGCTGATGCCCTGCTGAACCTGCTGACATCACACCGCCTCCGGGGCTCGTGACTAAAAAGCAGGAAAATAAAGCTTGTGTGAGTGTGACAGAAAAAAAAGATGAATCAGGGACAAAAAGACTTTGAATAGAAACAGAGCGGGGAAAGTAAAGAGGGAGTAAGAAGAAGTAGGAGTTTGTTTCTGTGTGTTTATGTGCTGAGTACTGTGAGTCCAAACGATTTATCTATGTATGAATCGGCACATCCAGTGTGGTTAAACACTGAGAATTACGTTCAGTGTATTTTTGGTTTACAAATCTCTTATTTAACGCAGGATCATGTTATTAATGCAGTGACAGCGGTACTAACGGCTGATCTGTCTGCATTTCAGCTAAATGTGTCTAGATGAACGACTGTGACGAAGGCCGTTATCTGATCAGCTGACTTCTTCTGACCTCACTGGGGCTCCATCATGTTTGTGTGATCTGCAGCTAAGCTCTTAACTAGATTTGAACTGAAAATGTCATTTTTCGCCGGGACGAAATGCAGAATGTGTGATGTCTGAGTCTATTTCTGGATCGGTGACGTTTCGGTGATTTGTAGTCGTGTTGTTGTAGTGATGTGAGAGAGCAGGAGTGTGGTGTTTTTCTGAAGGCCTGTGTGAGCTTTGGGGCCAGTAGCATGCGTTCATCAAGGAGCAGTCAGTTAGGGCTGTTGGTCGTCAAGCAGCAAAGACCAAACTAATACACTGAGCTAAAAGCAGACTGTGATGTCTCAGTGAAAGCCATTTCATTTACTGCAACAAAAATATAGTATTTCTAATAGAGCTTCATTACTTGACTATACACTCAACATTAGATGTTATCCATAGAGTCAATGTTTATACTTTGGTGTTCTCTAAAGGACTCAATTAACTGTGATTACCTACATTAAAAACCTATAAACGCACTTTGCAGCTATGACCAAGGGCATGGACACACCAGCATTTAACAGCAACATCTCAGACCAAAATAAAAGCGGACTGATTTAGCAGTGAACTTCTGCAATGTTGTTGGAGTCATGATGGGCAGCTAAAAACAACAGATCAAAACTACTGCAGCAGAGTCTATTGTTTTGTCTTTATTATTCCTCTCCCTTGTTGAAACCTGGTGCATGCACTATGTACCTGTAATGCACCTCTACCACTGACAGTTTGTTTCGATATTTGGGTGTTATGCTGTAGCCAGGAGCCTCTAGCCTGCGGCAGAGATGAGAAGAGGGCTACAGAGATCTGCTAAGCTCGCTTCTTTCCAACTCCACACCTGCATATTTTTTTTTTCCCATTTTCAGACTTGTAATTTTCAGACCCAGCTGGCATTATCACCCACAAAAAAGCTCTATTTGACTGTTTTTCACATAGTACCTCTTAAGAGCTGTTAACAGACTTTAATGTGTTTAATCAAGGGACTTCATTTCAGTAGAATTAAAGCAGTCATTGTATTTGCTTTTAAATGAAGTGTTTACATTTGGAGAACTTTGGCGCACGAATATGTATTGCTGATCAGTTGCAAACAATCTTGACAGAGCTGAACCTTATGGTAACAAACAACCAGAGAGTCCAAAATAAAGGGCAATAGTATATATCAATAGCTGTGTTGTGCCATCCAATTTTATATAACCTTGCTCTGCCACAATAAAAAAAAATACAATGAGGCTTTGGCCCTGTCTCATGACTGATTCCAAACATGTTGCCTTAAACTAACTGTGTTAAGATGAGGTCTAGGTTGTGAATGGTCTCGGTGTCATCATTGTTTGCTGCAAAGGTTACTGAGAGAGCTACATCAGCATAAACTGAAATCAGAGTCAACAAATCTAATCTCAAAAAGCTCAATTATTCATGACAAGATGCAATATCTTAAAGCAAACCCTATCCATGTGTCTCATTCCTAAATTCGAAACACTGCAGATTGTTACATTAAAAAACTTGAATGTATTAAATCACCTTTTTCTCTAATGAAGAGTCAAATTCACTGCCATCTAAATCCGCCATCCCCCACTTCCGTTTATCCTAAAACCCTCATTGGTGCCACTCGGAGGTTCTCCCACAGTGCCTCTCTGTGATGACCTCACCATGTGGCTGTAAGAGCAGCTCAGAGGATGATGTCATTCTCCTAGGACTGTTAACTGACAACTGCTGCAGAGAGCGATGTAACAAACCACATGCTTTTGATTGTTTACACACTGCAGTTTCCAAACTTACCCATCTCCCATTTTATTATTTAGAAAAACATTATTTGGCTTCAGTTTTTGACTTAGTCTTGCATTAAATATTATTTACTCATCAGCGGCTTTTGTTTTTTTTTGTACTGATTTTGATTGTGTTGTTGGTAGAAATAACAAAGAAGCTGATGATGTAAAGAATGGTGCAGAAGATGAAGAGATTCTTCCAATCCTTCATCAAATGAAGACTCTCTACTCAGGTTACAAGCCTTGATTATGGGAAATATTTGTGTGTAGTCAGACCAAGAGTAAGATCGGACAGTTCTCCTAAGTCATCAGGCCAAGTACTGCCCAGTCCTCAAAGTGCTTTACAGAGTCAGGCATCCAGATGTCTTAATCCTTTAGTCAAAATATAATTCTGAATAGACAAATGTATTTCTAAAATTATGAGAAACTGTCTGGTTCGTCTCAGTAGTCTCCAGGAAAAAGGAAAATGTGGGTCCTCATATCCCTTCACTGGTTTGTGTAAAATGTCCCCATAAACCACCAAAACCAGACTTGTCCATATTCAGCCCACACATACCTTAGTTATTTCAAGACCTAACTATAGATTAGAGTACATTAAAGTATATTATTGTGTATTGTTGCCATTGATTCAGTAAGTTTTGCTGTGTTTTTTTTTAGCCCAAACATGTTGACATTTTGGCAAATTTGGCACCATTAGAAGTATGTAGAATCAACTATTAGCAATTCCTGATGACCTGAGGATGTACAGACAACTATCAGTGGCTTATTTTGACCCTGTGGAAAATAAAAATGTAATAATTCAGAGGCAAGTTCCTAAGTTATAAGATATTAGTTTTTTCCTGTGCTTTTTAACTGGCTTTATGGACGTTTATATTTGACATTTTCTTCCTTTTATTGATAAGAAACTATTAAGAATACATTTACAGAACACATTGATATTATTTTGGCTACAAACAGGCATGACTAACGGTGACTTCGGTTGGACTTTAATAGGTGTTAGAAATAAAAAAGGAAAGTGGACATTTAAATAAAAAGTCCATTTACACCATGTCTTTAGTATAAATCTACACTTTGCACATTACAGAAAGACATAAAACTTTTATTTGCCCATTAATTCTGCTCTACGAGTTCTCAAGATGGGTGGAAGGAGATGGGAGGAAACTTTAAAAGGGTTTCTTTGCTAAGGATTGTCATTGGTGACAAAAAATATCATCAGTGAAAAGTGAATATTGATATACAAGATGAGGCACTTTACCAGAGACGCTGTATTGATAATGATGTTCTTTCCTCCTCTTCGAGTTAAATATAGTGAGGTTATATGGAGAGAATCCCAGCTGACACACTTGAGAACAAAGAGACTGTCTCTTGTGTGTTGATCCCACTGATTCTCCTGACAGAACAAAAAAATTGTGCTGCCTCCATCCTCATCTTCTCCTCATCCCTCTTTCTGGCTCTGTGATATCCTCTCTGTTCATTATTCATGAGCTCATTGCTGTCTCTGTCTGTCCGTGTTAAGGCTTATCATATTCTGATTATGTACCATCAAAGCACAAGGATATGTTTTTAAAAATGCTTCAGGGGGAGGGAGAAAAGTGCAGTTTTGCAATGTAGAAATTACATTGTTCCTCTCCACTCAAAAATGTGTTTTTCTTGTATTTATTGCCCCTGAAATAAATAATACTGACTATACTAACTTGTACATGTGCAACGTTTGTGAGGTGCTTTTACATTCCTCTACTGAAGGAGGTGATGTTTGTGCATTTTGCTAAAATTTAACATGTTCACTGCTCCTTCACCGCATAAAGGGAAAGTAAAACATAGGCTACTGCAAGTAAAGGTCTGCTTCAATTTCCTTTTCAGTGTTTGTTATGCTTGCGTGCCACTGATAGCCATAGAGACAGTATGTTTTCTGGTTGTCCATCTTTGTGTGCGTACCGTTCTCGTGAATGCGATATCTCAAGAAAACCTTGAGGGAGTTTCTTCAAATTTGGCAAGAACGTCCCCTTAGACTAAATGATGAACAAAGTAGATTTTGATGGTCAAAGGTCAAGGTCACTGTGACATTGTCCATCTCATTCTTGTTAACAAAATATCTCAAGAATACCATTAGGGAATTTCTTCAAATTTGGCACAAATATTTGTTTAGACGTGGTGATGAAGTGATTAGATTTTGTGGTCATAGGTCAAAGGGAAAGGTCAAGATCAATGCGACCTTGCATCCGTCTCATATTTGTGAATGTGATATCTCCTAAACACCATAAGGGGATTTCTTTAAATTTGACAGTGTCCACTTGGTCTAAACAGTAAACTGATTCGATTTTGGTTGTCGAAGGTCAAGGTCACCGTGACATTGTCTGTTTCATTCATATGAATGCAATATCTCAAGAACACTGTGAGGAAATTTCTTCAAATTTGGCACAAATATTCCCTTGGACTAAAGAATAAACTGAAAAGAATTTGGTGGTTGAGGGTCAAAAGTCAAAGTTCATTGTGACCTCACTAAACATGTTTTTGGCCATAACTCAGGAATTCTTGTGCTAATTCTGACAAAACTGCACACAAATGTCTGATAGGATAAAATGATTAAGTGGAGACATTTTATATCCAAAAGGTCGAAAGGTCAAATTTACTGTGACATCATAAGGTTCTGCAAATAATCAAAAAACAAACCCAAAACTTTTTGGCCATTACTCAACATCATATCTTTGGAACAGCAGGGGAGACATTTGGTCAGATACTGAATTGGTGACACTAATGTTGAAACTGTGCTGACTGTATAGATATTCTGTGCTGCTTGGAGATTTGTGTGAAGCATCCATGTTTTCATGGACATAGATGTAAACTGTAAGAGAAACTTGACTGGTGCGCGGAGGCATACAGTAATTCAGATTTTAAACTACTATATGGGAAAACCAGGTTAAACAATTTATTAGTATTAGCATAACGTGTCAGGAGAGATACTTTCTGCAACATTTTGCCTTGAAGCTGTCATGTGTGGAGGAACTCCTTGCTTCCTCCCACTCATCTGGCAAGGTTCCTGTCACTCATTTAGATGGACTGTTTGGGGATCATCTCAGCGCACCTGCTCTGTCCTGCTCCTCTGACTCCTCTTACCCTGCTTGTTTGGTTAGTCTGCATTTCTAATCCCAGACCTGCTATTCTTGCCACCGCAGAGTCCTGCTGCTTGACCTGGTTGCTTCACATTAACTCCATGTTTAACTGCACCTTCTCTGTCAGTTGTTCCCGGTCTTGTTTTTGACCTACCTGCCTTAGCCCTTTGGTCATGCACCTAATCGTACTGCCTTCATGTTGCTGAGTGTAAACTGACTTTACCCAACCTGTTTCTCCATTAGCCCATAGCGTATAATATTGAACACTGGTGGTTAGCATGGTGTTCCAACAGTTCACAGGCCAGTTTGGTGTTGCATTTATGGTTTTGTTTTTTCTCTGTGTGTCTTCAGATAGTAAAAAAGCAACTTAATTGATTGATTATCACCTAGTTGGTTGTTAGCCTCATTGTTTCTTTCTCTATCAACCAGTCAGTGTCTGGATCGATTGGATATGTTTCTGCAATGACTACCCACCAAGAGCTAAAAATGTACAGGCTTGTAAAATAATCACTGCAATAAATTCTACAGCCTCTGTACAAGGTAATACACCAAGACGAGATGCATCATCATGGCAGGCCTCCATAGGGTTGCAGACACATTAACATGACCAGCCCCTGTACTGAATACATCCGTTATGAAGCTTATGTTTATTTTACACATACAAAGCAGACAAGCACACCACCGCCAGACAGGTTAAGCCTCTTTTCTAAACAGTCTGAATGCAGTTTCTGTCAATATTTCACCAGGGTAAATACGTGGATGGTGTGTGATTATGTAACACAGTGTGTAGATGGCACATCTTTGAAAAATTATCTTAAACTAGCCCATATTTACCCTCTTATTTATTCCATATTTCCACAACCGAATGAAGTCCCACTCTCTGCTCCAAAATGTCCTCAGCATTGATGGAAATCTAAACTGTTGTGAGGATGCTAATACTCTTTATTGCAGCTGTGTTGTATCATTTTGTTTCGCTGCATTTTTATGCTGTTTTGTTTTCGGATCATAATGTGATGTGATGGAGTCTGTGGTTTATGTAATTGACTTGTGTTTCCAGTGGCAGGAAGTATGGAGAATATTGAGCGGGGTGACAGGGATATTGATTGGTAGGGGCTGCGATAATTCAGCAGTCTGTGCAGTACTTCAGTGGACTGTATCTTTGAGTCGCTTGTAAATCTCTCAGCATATGAGATATATAGAGGAAGTTACTATACTATGTGCATACTGAAAATCCCCTGATCCTCTGATCTTCCACTGATCCAATTCTTTGTCTTATGACCTGGACTGGCGCTGGAAATGTACGGGCAAGAGGTGAATGTTTATTTGGTACAATGGACACAAATTTACAACACAGCTTCTACCATCTACTATATAGTTGCATGTGAGTTGGCATACATCCTACAAATCAATGAGATGGCAGTTATATAAAAAGTCCTCGTCTCTGTCGTATCAGTGTTCAGCTTTTATCAGTTAGAGCTGTATGACACAGTGCTTTAGTTATTTCATACAGGTTTAGTGCCAGATGATCCCACTCTCCTGCTCTCTCACACACCAACACAAAGCTTACAGGGCCTGGTGAGACTCAGTGTGATTAATAGTACCAGCAGCGGCTGTTTATCTTACTAGCACGGCTCTATAATGCCAGCAGACTTACGCATACACACCTACACGTTCGCAGATGAGGTTAACTGCACTGCAAAATGGAAAAATGCAGCCTGGATTTACAGCGTGAAGCCTACAAGGAGATGATATACGGCTGTAATTACTACACTTGGGTCTCCGGATGCCTTTGCATCACTCAGTTATGCTCACAGAAACTGAAAGCATCCGTATGGAAATGTTTGCTAATAATTTCTCCTCCTCCCAGGTTTCCTCCCCTCCTCACCCCACTGACCCATGAAAGAAGCCATGCCGGTCCTCACAGCAGGAGCGGGTGAGATGAGTTGGCACAGATGCTCCACACATACTGTCCCATACTGCTTTTTGCTTGCTGTGCTCCATCTGCTCAGGTTAATATGCATGCTGGTTTTTCTTACCCCACTTCTCTGTAGGGCTACACGAAACGTTGGCCCTGCTGACCTCTCAGCTGCGGCCTGATGCCAATCACAAAGAGGACATGGTCTTCCTCAAAGATGTCTTCAGTGAGAGGAGCTTGGGATACCTCATGAAGGTGAGGAACGCTCAATACGATTCCATGAGTGACAATGATAGTAATAATAATAATAAGCAGCCATGTACCATTGGCTGTATGCAGTTTTAGAATATGCTTCCAAAAAAGAGATTAAAATGTTCATTGTTTTCTCTGATAAACTGAATCTAAAGTCATTCATCATATTGATTCCCTGTTGTCTGAGCTGCTCCCTCTGTGATTAAGCTTTGGTAAAGATTGGTTATTGTTAGGGAAAAGATTGTGGCATGTTGGTAGACAACAGAATGCAAACAGCAGTATCTCTGCTAACCAAACCGTCCATCCATCACAACCTCCGCTGAGACATTTCTTGGTGCTCTATTAACATCACGCTGCTTTGAGGAAGTTGCAAACACAAGACGTCTTTGGCGTTAGAAGAGACAACTTATGTAAAGTTGTTTTAAGGTAGTAGCCAATTTATCGATAATTCAAGATACTGTAAGTAGAGCAACCTTGTATGCCAGATTGGCAAAGATCTATCTCAGACCTTTACTAAAGTATGGAGGCCCTTCCTGAACTTTAATGACTCCCTACATGAACCCCTTGATAGGGAGTGAAGCAGTGGGGTGAAGTGCCCTTTTACAGCGGTAATCCCCTGCTGATTGGTTGGTTGATTGGAGATTTAGTCTCTATTAATTTGAAAAAAAATGATTACCTCTGCAAAGGAGGTACATTGCCTTTGTTTATTTGCCTTTCAGTTAGCAAGACCTCTCAAAAACAGCTGATTTCAGTGATATTTGTAGAAGCAGCTTAAAGACCGAGGTGCAAATTTAGCCTTTGGTGCAGATTTTAAAACTGTGAAATTATTGTTTAGATCTGATAACAGCTTCTGTATTTTCTAATGGACTGCAGCTTTAATTTAAATAAAGAAAAATAGGGCACACATACCCCGTGACTGTCTATACTATGTGTATAATATGCAGTGAAAATTTCCAAATTTTTATATTTACACATTTCCAGCGTTGTGCAGTCTCAATGAAGGCATGCACATTTTTCTGTACATAAAAAAAAACAAAAATAGTAGTTTTAAGTAGGGCCCGACCAATATAGATTTTTTTGGGGCTGATGCCGATTCCGATATGGAATAAAAAAAATCCAATAATCGATACATCGGCTGATTCAATTTTTATGTTTTTCAATTTAAACCCCCCGGAATACCTGCTTTTGATGGCTTAAATATAGTTCAAACACTCGTTACAAAGGTAGAAATTGAAGGAAGAACATTTTACTATTTTCAAATACTTATATTATCAGAAATTGTGTGGAACAAGCAGCATGAACAATATGAACACAAAATAAATCAAAAATATGATGCGCAAAAAGGGAAATAAAATAATCATGCGAAGTCTATATGAATTAAGACATTCACATGTATGTGCACAGTACCAGAGTTCTTCTTATTATTGCCAATTTAACAGAGGTAGGTTATAGTGCAAAAAGTAACACAAGGACATCATTTCTAAGTAAAACACCATATTCCCTGTATTTTATTAGTGATGAAAATATAAGTGTTGACAGTTTTCAGAGTAGGTCCCTGATTTGTTTGTGCCTTGCACATGCAATAGTATGCACATGCTTCATAATCTTGCACTGATCCTAACGTGGGAACAGGCAACTTTTCAACTTCATGTTAATCTTGTCGCTGCTGTCACAAAGGCATCTGGATCGCTTCATGTTTTACTCAGAGCCTCGCAACCAACAACACAGGGCACACTGCATTTTGTTTTTCACAGTTACGTCAGTTGTTTCAGCATCCGCCATTTCCTCTACTGGGGATAGTGCCTGCAAAGAACTTACACTGATACTCTTATTGCTACCGATAGCTAGCAGGGACACTATCTTCTTCATGTGTTTGTTGCACAATGATTACACTTCCTTTGTGTTGTGAATCAATCTTTAATTTTCGCAGGAGATTGTACCCAGTGCGGGACAGACAAGCATAGTGAAAGCAGAGCTTATAGGGAACCAGTCTGAATGCAGATGGTGTCATTATTCTATAGACATTACAGTGCGTAATCAACATTTATGTCATAATGGTAAATAATTGTGACCTTTGTTTGTTTACAAGAAAACTCCTGAGGGCGTCTTTAACCTTCAGCTTTATTCCCAAACCACACATTCCTTTCTGACACCCCCCTCTAACAAACTACGTGTGATTGCAGATTCATGAGAAGCTGAGACAGTATGAGAGACAGAGTCCAACGCCCGTCCTCCACAGTGCGTCTTCTTTGGCAGAGGATGTAAGTTCATCACGCACACACGCACGCACGCACACACACACACACACACACACAAACCCTAAATTACTTTTCCACTTGGGCACAGCAGTCAGTCTCAATGAGTTAGCTCCGACAGAGAAGCAATGCAGGTATCAAAAGTGAATTTTAATGTTCTCAAAGTGCTGAATCATCGATGCTCATCTAATGAAACTCCATATCCTGCTGCTCTCTCGCTCTCTACAGTTATCAGTGGGGAAACTGCTGACCTTAGCTGCTCGCTACTTATCTCCCCCTGTGTGCATGTCTGTTATGTATCTGTCTGCATTTATTCTACGATAAACTGCAGCGTGCTTTACCGGCAAACACATGCATGGGTTCATGCCAGGTCAGGGCTCATGTGTGTTGTGTGATTGGCAGGTGGCAGAGGAGCTGCAGAGCGGACCAATGAGCACAGAGGAGAAGGAGCTGCTGCACCTGCTGACATCACCACATCTCAAGGTAAACATGCTTTTGCTGATTGCCATGAGTCCCATGAGGAAATGTGGCATTAGTGTATATTCATGCAGCCAGTTTTTCTGTCAGACTTTAATTTGCTGAAATTCATCTGTGAAGCTGTTTATAGATTCAGGTAGATGTCAAGCTGCTCTATATGCGCCTCAGCAGCTCAACGTCAGCACCTTACTCTCAGCACTTCTGTTCTCTGTCCCATCAGGCTGTTCTCTCGGTGCACGACACCGTGGCTCAGAAGAACTTTGATCCCGTGCTGCCACCGCTGCCGGACGACTTTGAGGACGAGCTGGAGGAAGAGTCGGTGAAGATTGTCAGGCTGGTGAAGAACAAAGAGCCTCTGGTGAGCTGTAGAGGAGAACATAAGAGCCTGCAGGAGAAGTGGAGGAACGAGGAAGATATTAAAAGACTGAGACCATTTTCTCTTTTCTGTTAATGATCCTGTATTATGTGTCTGTTCTCCAGGGAGCCACTATCAGGAGGGATGAAGCTACTGGGGTGGTGATCGTGGCTCGCATCATGAGAGGAGGTGCAGCCGACCGAAGCGGTAAATTGTGCTTCTTTTCTTTTCTTCTTTTTTCATTGCAAGTCAAAGACAAAACAGAACAACACAAGGAAGACAAAATCAGTAAATACAGGACATTAAAATTACATCAGAGAACAAGAGAACAATGTTATGTTAGTTGTCATGCGTTATATTGATCTGATGTTGGTGTGTGGATGTTTTCTAAACAGTTGGTCTGGGGCGGGGTATCTGAACGTCTAAAAATGTCTAATATTCATCTAAATAATAATTTTCTGTCCAAAGTTTAGAAAAAGATCATACTCTGAATATTAAAGCAGGATTAAAGCAGTTTCACAGTAACACTGGAAGAATAGGATGGGATCTGCAGACAGGAATGGTTAATAACAAGCTTTACCCCCTGGAGAGAATTCAGCAGCAAAAATGTAGCTCATTTCGTCTGTACTCCAGCTCATAAGACTAACTTTTTTAATTGAACTGCCAGCTGGAGGTCCTGTGGGAGTGCTGTGGCAAACCACTTTTACATTTTCTGGAATTGTCCCTCTGTGGCTTCATTTTGGAGAAATGTCCAAAGAGTTTTAGAGGCAGTTTTTAAAATGAAAATCTGTTTTGATATTAAAATCATGTACCTTGGTGATCTAGAAGAGCTCCACTGTGAGAGATGTGGACTGTTCTTACTTAGTTTTGTTTCCGGTTGACACGTTTCATTTTGGTTTCTGTGTTTTTCAAAAGAAAACCAAAAAAAGTAAATAATGAAAAATGTCTTAAATTTAATAAAAAATAATAGGCTTTAAAAGTAATGTAATAGTCTTAAATTTGAATTCAATTGCCACAAATGTTTTATCTAATGACATTGATCCATCTTTTTAATTCTTTTCATCAAAAAAATCTTCTGCCTAATAGTCAATATTCGTGATGTTATAAATCTTAAAACCAACACTTAACCTAATACTGTCTTTTTACTTCGTATATGCAGTAGGGCTGCAACAATTAGTCGACTAATCGATGACTAATCGACTGTTAGAATAATCGGTGTCTATTTTAGTTGTTGACTAATCAGTTTGAGGCATTTTTCATATAAAAGTACTATAAAAGTACCCCATAATACTCTTATTGCAGCTTCTTATGCTCAGATATTGGCAGCTTTACACACTCTCCCATGACGGTGAACTAAAACCCTTTGGCGTGAGTACGGAACATTAGATGACATAATTTTGGGGTTTGGGAGAGACAGACCGACATTTTTCAACATTTTAACACATTCTTCAATAAAATGATTAGTCGACTAATTGGAGAAATAATCGATAGATTAGTCGACAATGAAAATAATCGTTAGTTCCAGCTCCAGTGTGCACTTACCTGTTGACAAAATGTAGATAAACTAAACTTACTCTAACAAAACAATATTGCCACAAACCTACCTCTGCACAGGACCCATCATTGCAATTTCTTCCTACAATCGTTTTCTGTTTCCTGGTGTGTGGGGATCAGATTTACTTCGTAGGATGTGCTTTCTATGATTGTATTCTTCCAGAAGTTTATCTCTTCCTCCTCTGATCAATATGGTTTCCTTGTCTTCTTTTCTTCTGCCATTTTGTTACTGTCTAACAATAGGCTAACTTTGTGAGATGAAAACATGCGTCACAAGCAAACAAAAACTCTCCATGGAAACTTGTACCGCTGTAAAATCTTTTTCAACAAAGTTAACAAGTTAACATTTTTCCTTAACTAAGAAAACCTTTTAAGGGATTCTGTGCAACTGTGTAAATCCCTCAGCTAAGGAGAAATTAAGCCTTAAGTGTCATACTTAGGGAGAAAGAAGGTGATTTGTGCAACTGGACACAGGATCTTAGGAAGAAAACTACCAACTGTTATTTGTGTATAACTGCAGAATGTAAACTCATTTCAGTTTGTTAAAACCCCAAAATTCAATAACAAGTAGATGTTGCTCTGTATGGAGGGGTCACAGGCAGAACAGGTTTGGAACCGCTGACCTGTAGAGGTGTGCTCAACTGTTTTCCCCTTTTGAAGTCACAAACCCTTCCGCAACTGCTGGTGTTAAAGGACTTTTGGGGACATTTAAAGAAAGGACTCAGGGATGACATGCACAAAAAGCCGCCCTGCATGGAAGACAGACAGGAAATGCAGTAATGTAGCACAGCCCTCAGGACGCCTCAGGAGACTCCTGATTATTACCGCAGTGTGATGGCATTTGTCTCCCTGCAGCCAGTGAAAATTAGTGACATTGTTTCACAAACAGAATTCATATATGTGCGAGATATAAACCTGATACTGGAGTGACAGTGAGATCAAAGCTGCAGTGGGAGAGATGCAGCTTCAGCAGGAGGAGGAGGGAAATGAAAGAGATGGTGCGGTTGTTGCTGAAACCCAAAGCTCTCCACGAGTCCCCAGAGAATCAATCACACGATATAGACTCGGCAGAGATCCTTTAACGGGCGTTACCATGGAAATATCAGCCACATGCAGGTGCGTGTGTAAGTGTGTGTTGGCATTAGAGACATGCATGCTGGGAAGGTAAACCAATCATTGTTTGTATCCATTAATCATTTATGTCTGCCTCCGTTTTCTTGCTGCGTCGTGTGATGGAAAAAGCTCTCGTCAGTACGGAGACCGAAGCTTTAGAGAGACTTCAGAATTAGCCTCAGGTCTCTTTGTAAATGTATACATTATGCAAGTGTGATTGCACAAACGTGCGTCTGCTATGTGCTCCTCTGCCCTGAGGGGGAAGTGTATTGATCTGACTTCTTTCAGCCTTTGATTCCATTGTAGTGGCTGCAGCAAACAGATCCCAGCTGATCATAGAGGCAGTCTGTGGATCTGACAAAGAAACTGATGTTAAGATGCGAACGATAAACCCAAAAGACCCAGGAAAGTTCACTGAAAACTCTTTTAAATGCCACTGATGTTTGTTTTCACTTAGTTTGTGTCTTCATACTGTCTCTCGCCCTCATAGGTTTGGTCCATGTCGGAGATGAACTCAGGGAGGTCAACGGAGTCTCTGTTGTCCACAAGAGGCCTGATGAGATCAGTCAGCTGCTGGTAAGATGCACAGTTGGGTACCAAATATTAATGTGTACATTGTGCTAAAGGTGTGTAGATGGTATTCTAAATTATAATATCTTTCCTTTTTGGCTTCTTATGGTCTGCAACTTTATAACGGTGAGATGCTTTTACAATCGAGTCTGTCATTTGCACTTTTAAGCAGATGTACTCAAAAGAAAATAATACTAATAATTATCTGTGGAAGTAAATCAAAACAATGCAAATCAGGACTTCTTGAATGTTAATTAGATGTTCTAAAGATAGTTCTGATTTACTTTATATCATCACCATTAATGCCTACAGACAGTCTAAACCAGTGGTTCCCAACTGGTCCAAGCATGGGGTCCAGATATCTCCTTAGTCATTACTTCAAGGTCCACACAGTTTGATATATTCAGCGTCATACTTGTGTTTATTCATGTTTTCGAGCCAGTTTGCTGTCTCTGTCAAGTAGCTGTTCGTTAGACAGGAGAAAACAGTGCCTCAAAATAAAAGCTCTCTGCCAAAAAATCACTGTGCTTCAAAATAAAGTGTATTTTTTACAAACTTGACAAGACTGCGAGTCACTTCAGAATGGACCTGCAACCCACTTTTGGACCCCGACCCACCAGTTGGGAACCACTGGTCTAGACGATGTATTTGCCACAGTCAGGAATGGGAGTGTAAGATAATATTAATGCACTTGAGTTTCACGATATTATGGTTTGTGATACTGTATCAATTCACTAAAACACTATGGATTTTTAATTGCTTACAATTGTTTTAATTTTTATAATTTGTTTTCCCAAAGCATCCTGCAAGCACAGTTATTTTTTTTTTTACTGATATATGCAAATTTTAATTCCGTTGCTTCCATTCCATAAAGTAGAAGTATGATGTTTAGTGTTAAAAGAACTGTAATAAATACAAATGTAGATCCCACTCCTCTGATCGCATAAAAAACTAAGCTTTTTTATGCATATGGTGGTCTGATCTTTTTTGTATGACAGTTCTTTTGAAATTAGATTTAAAGAAAGAATGCCAAATATCACCTTGCTTACAGTATTGCAGTGTATTGCTATATAGTGAATCTTAACCCCTGTACTGTAGTGGTGCTCTGTGACGCTAGAGGTCAGTGGCCAGTGGTTTCCTAAATACTTGCGATCAGCATGGAGAAACGTGCTGCAAACTTTTTAGGCCATTGCATAGGACCTTTAGGCCATAGCATAACTGGAGATGTGCGATAGTGGTAAATATAATGTTTGGTAAGTGAGAAATGCAAGTCACTGATTATCAAGGAGATACTCAGAAAAGTATTCATTTGTGGGTTTTGGCAGCCTTAAAAAAAAAAACATCTTACATCAGCTCTATATTACAACTGCACATTAGGACCATTATATATATAAAACAAAACAAAGAAAGAACAAAAAAAGCACAGAGCAGGAGGGGGCTGGGTAATATTCAGAGAAAAAATACAAAAATAAAAATTTTCAAAATTCAATTCAAAAAGTCAGAAATTTACGTGAAAAAAATACTTAATTAAAGTGGTAAAATTACAAGGAAAAAAATCCCAAATTTACAGCCTAACCCAGTCAGCAGCTTTATACTTTCTATGAACTAAAAATAATAATTCTACTAAATCCAAAAAGAATCAGCCAACATGACTCACACAGGACACCAACCCATTCATCCTCCAGGCCTTCCTCCCTGTGTGGACTTACCTTTTTTTTATACTATATCACTTGACTTCCTGGCATCAAATTGTGTGCATTTTTACTTGTAAATTTACCACTTAAATCCCAGAAATTCTTAGTTTTTTTCATAGAATATTTTTTTTTTTTTGTTATTATCACATTATGTTATTACAATGACCCTAACACACAGGAATGGGATAGGAATGAGTCATCACCTAAAATGTTCCATCCATCTTTTATTTATTTATAAACAGGGTGCACTGATAGTCCATTAAAAGTAAAATTCACCTCAGGGAGCCTTTTAAGCCAAGTATACTTAGTGTTTGTCTTTAAATTAAGGCTGCAGTCACACTCCTCTCTTCCCTACTTCCTCTGTCTATTTGTAATCTAGTCCCAGTCCCAGGGCTCCATCACTCTAAAGATAATCCCTGCCATTAAAGAAGAGGACCGACTGAAGGACAGCAAGGTGAGATGAGGCACTGACGGAGCGACTGAGAATGCTCGGTGGAACTGCAGCTAAGAGGAAACAGACTGGAGGAAATCCTTAATGATGTTTATTTACAATAAATAATATCTAAATATG
This sequence comes from Epinephelus cyanopodus, assembly GCA_026686955.1. Lineage (NCBI taxonomy): Eukaryota > Metazoa > Chordata > Actinopteri > Perciformes > Serranidae > Epinephelus > Epinephelus cyanopodus. The sequence continues at coordinate 26,899,193 of CM048929.1, forward strand.
GTGCTTGATCAGTGGTTGGTGTTTTTCAGGTGTACATGAGAGCCTTGTTTGACTACATCCCGCTGGAAGACAAAGCGACGCCTTGCCAAGAAGCTGGACTTCCCTTCAAGCGGGGAGACATCCTGCAGGTCGTGACCCAAGATGACCCCACGTGGTGGCAGGCAAAGCGTGTGGGAGACAGTAACCTGCGGGCCGGACTCATCCCTTCCAAACAGTTCCAGGAGAGGTGAGAGCACCCGGGGGGAACAACCTGTGGTGGTAAACTGATCAGTGCCAGGACTGTGCGGGTCACCCACACACTGCTGATATTTATTTTATCCCTCCATTTGTAATCTGTTAAATCCACGTTCATGTGTTCCACTTTGAGGGGTCAACTATGATTAGATGGAGCGTCAAAGCAGTGCGGGAAAAAATAAATAAATGGAAACATAGCCTTGAATAGGCACATGCTGATACTGTTAGTGTCATAATCCGTCAGTAAAATGATCTCAGCTGGCTGGGAGATCCCTGCCAAACACTGCAGCGTCTGTTGGATTAATAACCACAGCTTAAACACAGAGAAAGGCACAGGTCAGAGGGATGTCCGAGCTCTGGGAAGCCCACGTGCTGTGTTTTGTAGGTTAAATAATGTTTAGGATAGAATAACATATTTCTGCTGATGCCGTGTATTTGTGCTGCACTCTGAGCTTGGAGCTACAACAATGATGAATGAGTAGAATGCCTTTGAATGAATCAGCATGAGCTAACAAAAGTAGCATAAGCTCAGGTCTGCTTACTGACATCACACAGTGTCGTCATGAATGGATTACTGAATGAGCCTAACACACACAGAGCCTCTGTTCGAAGTGCCTGTTTGTATTTATTGATGGAAAGTCAATCACACAGCTACAAAGAGACGCAAGGCAGCTACAGAGATGCAAAACTGTCAAGACTACAAAGAGACACAAAAACAGCGCACAGTGACAGTGACCAAAAAGAGGTGACACCAAAACCACACAATATTACCCAAAAGTGATCATAAAGAGAACCAAAATCACCACCAGGACGTGATGTGGATGTGAAGATGTGCTTGCTGGCGTGTTGCATAACTGTAAGACATAAAACAACCACAAAGAGACGGAGACAGTAGCCCTTTTTAGATAGGAATTGTGCAAACTTGCAGGAAAGCCCAGTCAGTCTTTTTTTTCAGCATTGGCAGTATAAAAACAAAATCGTGGAATGCAGCAAAATGCTACCTAACTACTTTTGTTTATACAGAATGCGCCTTTTTCGGGGCAATGGGGGACGTGAGCAAGTAACAAAACGTGTAGCTCAGCGTGTGACATAACTAGTGACGTGGGAGGTAAGCCTCATCTGGTCGGTCAGTCACAAATAGATGGAGACGACACCAAAGAGACAAAAAACGAGCACAAAGAAGTGCAAAGGACCAAGTAGAGGCAATAAAAGAAGACAAAGGCTATGTTCACGTTATAGGGCTTACTGCTCAATTCTGATTATTTCACCTGATCTGATCTTTCTGCCAAAAAAGTTCACAGTCATGTTTGAAGTGATCCATATCTGACATCAGTGTAAACAAATCTCTGCCCTGAAACGCAGAGCATTACTCACATGCAGGTTGGAACAACAACAAAAAGCAACACATTTGCATTTGCAAAACAGTTGTTGGGGTAAATGTCAGACGTCAGATGATAGTTTGTCTTGTCCATTGTTCCAAAGGGCTGTTACTCAAATGGCACACTCCAGAACAGAGGCACAATTATTGTGCAGATTAACATTACTGGACCGCTGTTTGTTTTTGGGACTGTTGTGATATGGGACATTTTCCGAAATATTGAGGCTTCAGGATTATGAGCCGTTGGAACAATGACACGAGGGTGAGAAGACGAGGGAACACAAAAGCCATAGCTATAGCTAGGAGTGGTGGGTCTGTGATGTGGAGGGTTTCACAGAGGAACAGTTTCTCCAAACTTTAGGAAGTCCGAGGCTACATTCCAATATCTCTGTTGGCGCCTCGCAACAGGCTGTCACAGCATGTAGGCAAGCTGTCAACATTAGAAAGTGTTTGGCGGTTGCTGCTCTATTGGCTGGTGACTGGGGCGGCCTAAAACAGCAGTGATACGGCTTCAGCAGCCTTCTGTAGTTTCAGCAGACTGCTCCGACACTATTGGGTGAGCGATCTGTGCCTGCACAGTTAAGGATAATGTGGAAAAACCACAGATGTGTGGGAAAAAACACACATGAATTCCAATATGACCGTTCTCACAGTGGTCACATGGCCATTGATTTGCTATGTATCAGATTTAGGACCACATATTAAAGTGGCCCAACTCTAATTTGAAAAAAAGTCTGTGTCTACACCTCTCTAAAATAACAAATCAGTGTCACATCAAAGCAAAAAAAAAATTGGATTTGTGAATGAAGAAATGTAGCCAAATTGATGACATCTATTAGTTTGTCCTCAGGAGCCTGTTATCTCATAATCTGTTCTTAAGTGTTGTATGTTTCTCTCTCTGTCATGTTTAAATCTTTTGTTCCACCTCTCTAACATTCCCTCCCTCCCTTGGCTTACTGTGTATTTCTGACCTGATGATTCTCTTCCTGCCTCCGTCCCCTCCGGCTCTTTGTTCTGCTGCGCATATCTCCAGGCGACTGGCCTACAGGATGAAAATGGGCACTCTCCCGAATCCAAAATCCCCTAAAAAGCCTGTCTGTAAGTTTCTGCTTACCGGGATTCTCTCTGCACCCTCAGCATTATTTCATGATTACAGTTTACTGCTCGCAGCATCTCCCACTATCAGCTCTCCTTTCTCCGCTAATGTACTCGATCACTGTCATTATAGGACAATAATATCTCCGCTGGATAAATGCAGCAATGTTTTCATTGACATTTATTGACCTTTTGTGCTGGTAATTGGCATTCTCAGAGGCATTAGTATTCACTGTCCGTCCTCTCCATGCTGCTATGTGGACATTTTTTTTAAAAGGGATGAGAGAGAGATGGAGGGGCACAGAGACGGAGGGAGGGATCACAGATATGAATTAATCTCTTTCATGTTCGGTCCATCTGGCCAGCGAGCAGCTTAAGTAGATCCAGACAGTGCTACAAGCTGCGCCCACTGAGAAACAAAGCCCCAACAATATATTACGATTCTCACTTTCTCACTTGATACTATAGCGGCGGCGTGTAAACCCGCCAGGTGAGTGGGTAATGTGAGTGGTGGCTCTTCGTGGCGCGTAAGCTGCAGGCGATCCGATTAGGCCTGAGCCACGGGGAGACAACAAGAGCTTAGCGGTGTGGCAGCTAGCCCTGCTACGCCGCGCAGCAGCAAGCCTGCGGGGACTCTTCTGTCTCGGCCTCCCTCCACGCTCCTCCAGCTCTCTGATTAATTCCCCTAAATCCCAGCAGGGGCCCTTTAAATGTGGATCCCCCTCCCTTGTCTCGTCTGTGACGTCACTGACGACGGCAATAAATCTCTTCAAATTTGAAATCCTCATTTCATACATTTCCAAATCTCACTCTTTTGTGTGTTGTCAACACCAGCATGACACTTTTACCTCCTCTAATGTCTTACGCTCTGTTTCCCCTTGTTGCAACTATATCAGATGACCAAGGATGTGATAAAGGTGGGTGCATGTGCAGCAACAAACATGATTCATGTAGAACAACAAACACATCATCACACAAAACACACAATGGAAAATGTTCATAGAGGCCTCAAAGCCTCAGTGTGTGTGTGTGTGTGTAGCTTGCATGTGTACTAGTAGGGTGTCCATTTGGGATTTCTACCGCTTCCAGCTTAATTCCTCCCCTCCTGCTGTTAGTGCACCAGACTAGAATAGAGATTCTTTTCTTAGCTTTTGTGTGTGTGTGTGTGTTTTTCTGCGTTTGTGTGTTGTACCAGGTGATGTGCAGGCAGAACAGCATCTCCGGAGACTTTAGCCCAACCAAGCAAAGGTTGTTAAAGATAACAATAGCTCGTTTTTTCTTTTGCGTCATCGTCAGTCCCTATTATCTTTTGTTCTGTTTTCCACTCCTCATTTCTTGCTCTGCTGCAGTTCCAGCTGCTGGTTTTATGTTGTTTCCTCCTGTTTCTGTGCTGTAAGAGACTTTCTCCCATCCATCATTAGTCTGTTTTCTCTCTGCCGTCAGTGCGTCTCATCATACGAGGCCAGACTCGAGACATAGATGATTAAAAGTAAACATTTGTCTTTTGTTTTGGGATTGTGCATTGTAGGTTTCTGTATGAGACAGTTTGTACCTCAGCTGTGAATCTTTGGGGAGGCGAGGCTTGTTTACGTGTGTGTGTGTGTGGGTCACAGAGACTCGGCTCACAGCTGGCTCCTCTCCAGATGAAGGAGCCATTTTTTTCTCTCCTTTCTTCTGCTCTCCTCTCCTCTCGTAATGTCAAGCCTCTTCATCAAGCCTTCGTTAGTGGCTGTTGCCTCCAACAACGTTCCTTCATTATCTCTCGGCTGCCCCTCCACTCTCGCCTCTTGCCGTCTGCCTGCCTGCTGCCTGTGTGCCCCGCCTGCCCTCTCCAGCGCCCTACGGCCCGCCCCACTCTCTTTGACTCCTCCACCTCCCCTTACTCCTTAACTCTTCCAGGTCTCTTACCCTGTGCTTACCCCCTCTTTTCCCTGCTTGCCTCCCTACAGAGGACTGTGACTGTGAGGGCTATTTCAATGGACAGTACATAGGTGAGAGCGTGCACATCTTTCTCCACCTCCTTCTCCCTATCTGCTCTTTGCCTGCTGCAGCCTGGCTGTGCACTGGGTCCCTGGGTGCTTCTGGGCTGGGGGTCAAAATGACTGCTTGTGTAGGGTTGACCTGTCTGGGGCCGGGGGTTGAGGGATAAAAGGAAGGGGGCGAAGGGTCAAGAGACGGGGTCAAAGACAATGTCAGAGGAGGAAGATGGATGAGGAGCGATCTGATTTATTTAGGGCGAAGGGAAAACATGTGCAGGTGTAGAAAAAACATCACAAGTGTGTATATCAAATCTGACTGCAGAAAAAATTGTGTAGGAAATATTGTCTCACACTTCTGACGGTGCCAGTAACAGATCTGCCTCTTCAGAGACTCCACTGCATAATTAGAGTTAACAGATAGTTCAGGGATGCGTCAGATATCACAGTATAGAAGCAAAACAGACTTAGACCGTATTACATTAAAAATAAAGCGATGGATTTGATTAGTGCAGAATTTGTTATGAGTTATGAGTCTATCGTTTTCTAATTATGTCTCAGGAAGTGTCCGGAAAAGCACTCTGTCATTTGGTGCTACTTATAAAGAGAGACAGTCTTCAGTTGGAACACTTAGTACAATAAATCAGAGGTGGGATCAAGTCACTGTTTTTCAGGTCACAAGTAAGTCTCAAGTCTTTGCACTCAAGTCCCAAGTCAAGACTGACAAGTTCAGAGTATAAGTATGTGTTTATTCATTAAAATAAGTTTGTTGGAGCTAAAATAAGTTATTAGATTGAGACCCACACGTTTTGCATTCTGCAGTTCTTTGTTTTTCACCACTGATGACCGCATAGTTTTTGTGTTCTATTATTTTTTTTCTAAATGATGCTCCTGCAGCTTGATTGGATGCTGTTGGATTTGTCCAAACAAAGTGGATCTGAGGAATGAAATATAGACTTGCTGGCAAGGCATAGCCTTAGCGTTAGTTTATTCAGTTGAAATGAACTGATTGGTGGCACACTTTTTAAACAGCATACTTTTCAATCTTTGGGCTTCAGGGAAGGTATCAAGTATTTTCAAGTCAAAACACTCAAGTCCAAGTGAAGCCGTGAGTCATTGGTGTTAAAGTCTAAGTCGAGTTGCAAGTCTTTTTTGATTTTGTCAAGTTGAGTCTAAAGTCATCAGATTTGTGGATCAAGTCCAAGTCGTGTGGCTCATGTCCACACGTTTGCTAGGTTTGGCTGGTATTTATTTTTTCATTCCTTCTTAATATTTTACAGGGGTTTACGGTATATGACGATACATGAAAAATACTGTAAAAGCTAAGATGCTGATGATAAAACTCATTGTAGCATATATATCATTGTCAGGCTTACAATGCTGTGTTTTGTATGTGAAGTTAGTCTACTTTGAAAAGTCTTGCTGGGTACAAATACTTATGGCCCATAGAATAATGAATAAATAGGAAATAAGTGCCCTTCTTGCTAGAGGACCCAATGTCACTTGTTGCTATGGCGGATACAGAAACATTAGAGGGCTGAACAGAGATGATGTGATGAATAAGATCATGTGGCTAATTAACTGCTCTTGTAGTCGAAGAAATCATCTGAAGATAAAGTTATATATGGCATTACTCCCAAATAGGGGCAGAGGAATATTTCCTTTTCACTCGTCCTGTAACGTTATCCCAACCACTCACAATCACCACCTTTTTCAGCTCAGCTGCTTGTTTTATCTGTAGAGACTGACCTCTGGTGGCGCATGCTGTGCACTACAATAGCTCATTACAGCATGTCCGTATCAGTTTAATAAAAAAGAGGCATCTGTATTTTTGTTGGTATTGAAAATCATACCTTTTAAGATCTTTAAATATGCCGGTATACCGTAAGACCTTGATACTGCCCAAACCCTAAACTCGCAATTATTTTCAAACAAATATTAGTACACAGGATAAATATAAATACACAAATATCCTTCACTTGGGTTGAAATTGAGCTCTTCCTTCAAGACTAATTCCTATTGTAGTACTAAATGATGGTTCTTTCCAGGATTTTTTTGTAAATTTTTAGGAAAGTATGGACCTGTGGGAAAAAAAACCCTACAATAACAGGAAATGTTGATACTTACAGCACTAAAATGGGTAGCAAGGCTTCTTTATATTGCAGTAACAAGCTTAAAATTCCAATCTGGGTGGAGGGCATATATAAGTCCCCTTTATCCTCAACCCCTCTCTAGCCTTCCAATGGCCTCCCCTCCCTCACCCTTCTTCAGCCCAACCTGACCCCTGTTTACTCCCCCACATCCTGTGAGCTGCTGGAATGATGATGAGCACAAGGAGCGATCTAAACACAGCTGAAAGCTTATCAGCACCTTCTCCCTGTAACACAAAATACATGATCAAAACAGTATTTGTGCTTCCTATCATGCACTCTGCTTGGAGCTGTAAAACCCTCCCCTCCATCACTCCGCTCGCCCCCCCCCCCCCCCCCTACCTTGCAGTGTTTGGATCCTCCTAAGCCTCCCTCCCCTCCCGCATCTAACTAACTGCTGCTGTCCTGTGGTCAGTGTACTGCTTTCCCCTTCCCCAAAACACCCTCCCCGACCCCCTCATGAGGGCCCTGCAAGCGTTGGACGCATTGCACACTCAACCAGGCACGTTTGCTGCTCGTTCACCCTGTGTGGAGGTGTGAGGCTGGGTTGTGTGATGCTCTAACGCCAGTTATAGTCTCTCCTAAGTGTAAAGCAGTGGCGCCCTCCTGTGGCCAGGTGTTTTCCTGGGAATTTTATTCAGGTACAGTGCCCGGCTCATTCCCTCAGGTACACACCACTGACGGGGGGATACAGACAGTCCTGGCCATGGGAGACCCTGATTTGCAGTCTGCTATTGACGTGGTGTTTCTCAGGGCCAGGCTGTCCTGTCTGTCCTGCCTCAGCACTGTAGCCTCGTTTCAAAGCAGCATGCCTTGTTTGGACCATAATGTTGGAAAATGATGTGTATTTTTGGGTCACTGAGATCTGTTTCGAACTGCTGAAAGAGATTTAAACACTTTTTAAAACTGAATTTAAGGAATGTTTTGTATAAAAGAGTCTGCTTCACCTGATGTGTTTACTATCAGCTGCATGTAATGCAATGTTTAGTTGAAGCATGACGTCAAATTAGCTCTAAGTTCAGCTAATATCTCACACTATCAGGTATTTACACTTCAGATAAGAGTGAGCTATTTTCGTCCCTGTGCACTATTTGCAAAGGTTTTTTAATGCATGATTATCAGTGGGTTGGTCTTATTTGAAATGTTGCTTTTGCATTTGCTCACTGCACTTATCTTAGAACTTTTTTTAATGCAAATAACACCTGCAAGTGAGTGTGCTTATGTTATCTTGTGTAAATAATTTCATGCTTCCTGACATCTGACAAAAGAACTTTTTTATTTCTGCTCCTCCTTTCCTCCCACCCCTACCTTGATGTAGCTGGTTTACGGAGGAGTTTCCGGCTCAGTCGTAAGGACAGACAAGGATCCTCCGGAGAGGGCTCTGATCCAGGAGACCCTGACTTCCTGACTTATGAAGAGGTGACCCGCTACCAGCAGAGGCCCAATGAGAGGCCGCGTCTGGTGGTTCTGATTGGTGAGACTGAGCCACTGACGGACATAAATGTTCCCCTATGATGATAGTGACACCTAGTGGATCAGAGCATGTGTTGCAACATACCAATGGCCCATTTCTTACAGCTTTTTCAACCCAGTGAAGTTAACGATTGCTTTTCTAATCTCTTCTTGAACTCACAATCTGTTTGCAAAGGTTCTCTGGGAGCACGAATCAATGAACTCAAACAGCGGGTGATTGCTGAAAACCCGCATCGTTTTGCAGTGGCTGTACCACGTAAGTCATACTTTGTACACACTTAACTTATCAATGAGCACACATTACACTACAAGTACAAGTAAATTCCTTTTTCGTGTGCTCACAGATACCACCAGGCCCAAGAAGCCTCATGAGAAGGAGGGTGTGGAGTACCACTTTGTCACCAAACAGCAGTTTGACGCAGATGCTTTAAACAACAAGTATGTTTACACTGTGACTGTGTCACTTATGTGCCTATGTGTGATTTGTACCCTGTTGAAAGTTTTGTTGTTTCTCCGTAGATTCATAGAGCACGGGGAATACAAGGAGAACCAGTACGGCACGAGTATAGAGGCTATCCGCTCCGTACAGGCAAAGAATAAGATGTGTATAGTGGATGTGCAGCCAGAGGTAGGCGTCACGTTACAACCACTGACTGATCTTGTTTAATGCACATCGGAATGCATCACACTATCATAACATATCATGAGAGATCCTGCAGGCAGCAGCAGTTTGCAGATTGTACATGAGGGCAGGCAGTCACATCATCTCTGCTGTCTATGTGGAAAGGCTGATGTATCACTGTTGACTCTCTCCTGTCATGTCTGATTCTTGACCTCTGTTTGCTCTCTTGTATGTAAATCCTCCATCACTCCAGGCCCTGAAGAGGCTGCGGACAGCAGAGTTCAAGCCCTATGTAATATTCGTCAAACCCCGTGTTCCTGAGAGCAGACGTCGCCGCAGCGCTGCCACTTCACCAGGAGGGGGAGAGCATGGACGCGTTACAGTGAGTCCTAAATTTTCTCTTGGCAATAATACAGTCCCACTTCAGTGGCTAATAAGGAGTAAATCTATTTTTTGCAGTTCTTAATGTCCCTTAATCCATTGTGCAGCAGTAAATATCGTATACTATTTAAGGGAGCAGTCAGACAATTAAGTATCAGCTTTATTGGCCAGTTATGTGTGTTTGAAGTCGCTCTCAAAGCACTAACACACAGTTCCAAAAACCTTTGACAAATATATAGCAATATACATACAGCTAAAAACAAAGACATAAAAAGCTGAACAGAGATAAAAAGTAAAAGCTGAACTTATACAGAAGTAGGTGAAAGACTGTGTGTGTGTGTGTGTGTGTGTGTGTGTGTGTGTGTGTGTGTGTGTAGTTTAGATTTTTCTGTTGTTTAAGTTTCACACTGCTGCAACTCTTTTAAAATATTGTATTTTATTTGATTTTTATAAATTATGATTTTACAATTCTGTGGTTTTATGATGTCTATTTTCATGAGAAGCACTCAGTGCTTATAAGGGCCCTTATTGTATGAAATGGGCTATATAAATAAAGTTTAGTCTTTTTTTTGTAATTCAAATTTTTATTGTTTTTTGCTCGGGTGGTACATGACATTTCTAGATGTCAAGTGAGACATTCAATCTTGACTAACAAAAACAATACAAACAGGATAATCGTGCTCCTTACAAGAGGGTGTACAGCACCAGTCTCAATCCATCAAAAAACTGTCAAAATAATAAAATTACATTTTAATAAATAAGCACATTAAAACTGACAGTGAAAATTATATATAAATAAATAAATATAAAAACAAAAAAAGGCCCCCAGACTGGTCCTAGAGCACGGTTAGTCATTCTAGTCAGCATAGATTTATAAGAGGCAGTTTTTATCAAGTAGCTGACCCATTCTTTTACTTCTGGGGGTTTGTTGACTTTCAATACCTGAGTTGTTGTCTTCTTCTACTTCTTCTTACTCTTTTACTCCAAAATGAGTACTTTATATACTTTAAATATATTTTGGAAATAATCCCTACATACTTTTACTTAAAGGAAATGACCACTTTAGAATGAAAATGCAGACAGTACTTACTGACCCTCATGCCAACAAGAAGTCCAGTGTAGTTTTTTAATCCACAAAACTTGTTTGGGGTATTGGAGGATAACAGCTAGCCGGAATAACAGCTACACTTGAAGTGCATGGAACCCACATTTTGTAAATGTAATAAAACTCTGCTAATGCATGTGAGAAATGATGCTATAAAAGTGGAGTAAATTACGTCTTTTCAAGTCAATTTTGCATGCCGCGGCTTCAGGGCACTTGGATTACGAGCCCTTCCGATGTTTTTGAAATGCGTTAGTGGAGTTTTATTACATTTCAAAATGTGGGTTCCATGCACTTCAAGTGTAGCTGTTATTCTGGCTAGCTGTTATCCTCCGATACCAAGTTTTGTGGATTAAAAAACCACACTGGACTTCTTGTAGACATGAGGGTCAGTAAGTACTGTCTGTATTTTCATTCTAAAGTGGCCATTTCCTTTAAGTAAGTGTTTGAATGCAGGACTTTTACCTTTAGTGGAACATTAAACAGTGTAGTACTGCTACTTTTACTTACATAAAGGATCTGAATACTTCTCCCACCATTGGTAGTTAAAATTAGTTTTTGTGAAATGGGCTGGTTTAGCTCCTGTATGTGTCTCTCTTTTTATTGAAATGATTTACTTTTGCTGTCTGCAACAGGACGAAGACCTCCAGGAGATGCGTCAGTCTGCCATTCAGATCGATCAGCAGTATGGACACCTGGTGGATCGGGTCCTGATCAAGGAGGACTCAGCCAGTGCCTGTGCAGAACTGCGAGGTATCCTGGAGAGGCTGGAGCGGGAGTCATTCTGGGTGCCTATCAGCTGGGTGCGGACCTAAACTTTCCTCCCTTCCTGCATCTTCCAGAAGAACTTCACAGCCAGCCCTCCCAAATCCTGCACTGGTCCTCCCCTAATAAGCTGATCCCCGCCCCCACCCCCGCCCCCCTAACAGGCCTGCTGGCCAGCCTGGGAGTCTGCTGAACTCTCTTAAACTGACTGATGCAGGGCTGGTCAGACGGCCATAAACTGAGGCACCAAAGGGTGAGGATGATGCCAGAGGAACGCCTCGTTATCTGGGGTGTTGCAGCAGATCGACAGCTCTCTTGGCCCAGAAATCACAGTCTTACCGTCACTTCAAGTCGTATTTATTCAGGTTCGGTTTTAATTTATTCGTGGACGTCAAAGACAAAGGACAGATGCAAGTTTGTAGTTATAGAAGTGTTTTATTCCTCACACTGTCACTCTTTCTAGCTGCGTTGCTCACTAGAGTGTGGCAGGTTTGGGATCCCACTCAGAGGATTGCTCAGTCAGTCAGCTTTATTGTGACTCTTGTTGGAGTACCTTTAGTAGCATGGTTTTTTTTTAGGTTTACAGTTTTATTCAACTCAATGCCAATCGCAGAATGCTTCCTGTTAATTCTTACTGCTCATGCATCCTGTACAGTATAAGAACCAAGCATACATTCAGCAGAACAGGAGAAATGATCATGTAAAGTCAAGTGAATGCCATTTGTTCTTTTTGCTAAATATAATTTCCACACAAAACAAAATATTCAAATGGAATGTGAGAACTTTATTTTCTACGATACGGTTTGTTTTTAGGAAACGCATGAAAACTGATTATTTAATCTCAGATGTACATACTGTAAATGTTTACTCCTCGTGTGCCAACGAAAGATCTCGTAGCACTTCAATGCAACCTGTTTACCTTCGATCCCCGGGAACCCACATCTGTTTGTGTGTAGAATAACGCCGTGCACAAAGTGTGTGTGGATGGATGTCACAGTGTATGTTTACGTACACCAACCTGAGATGCTCCTTTTACGTACAGGAATGGGTTTTACAGTTTCCTTGCACATATCTGTATTTTGGACTGCAGAAGAAGAGGCAGGTACTAGATGTCTGTTTTCTTTGATAATCAGGGTTTTGCTTTATTGATGTCAGAAATGGTTTGGAGACGGGAGACCTCATATCCACTGATTTCAAATCAGTACTGAAACAATTTGTCGATAAATTAACAGATAATTATTAATAACTTTCGCATAAATGCCAAACATTCCCTGCTTGCAGCTTCTTAATTGAAAGGACTTCATCTTGTCTTTTCTTTTGTGAGGGCAGACTGAACGTTTTGAGTGTTGGTCAACATGCCCCATATGTACATTGACAGAGTTCTTGGTTGTAGTAACTGTTCCTTGTCTCTTTACTGGGTGTGCAAACATCCCATCCTAACACAAGTGTAATGAAAGTGATGGGGGACTAAATCCACAGTCCTCATTCCATTTACAAATGCATTCAGAAGTTAAGCCCAAGCTTATACAGGGCTGAAGCCAAGTGAACCAAATCAAGTCGGTTGGTTCCAAGTCCCTCTGCAAAGGCTGGTCAAACAAAAAGTTTGTGCTAACTTTGAAAGGGAAACACGTAGCTAACTCAGACTGCTGACACCTCAACTGAACTTCACTAAATATGAGACAGAAGAAGGATTTTGTCCCTCATCGCTTTATACTGAAATTGCTTAGGAAAGGAGCTTTTGCAGACAGCATGGAGAGGAGAAACTATAACAGCCACCAAATGTTCACATAGGCAAAGGCTTAAAATGAAGCTGCTTCCAGATCCTTGGTTATTTTTCTAAACATGCAATGTTCTCTTGATCTCTTCCTGTTCTGTACGAACCAAGAAACCCAGAATGTTGAGTTGTAATGTGACCTGTACAAAGTGCCATAATAAAGCTAGCTGAGTCAAATGTTTGGTATCTGACCAGAATAATTCTTTTTTTAGTGTTTGCAATACAGTATTTGCTCCTCTGCCTATGAAAGCATGCACTTTCCTCTGACATCGATGTGTGTGTGTTTACCTTGCAGCTGTTCTTGGCTTCAGTGGAGTTCATTTAAATGCATCTAAAACTAAGCTCGAATCTTGAGCTTGTGTCCGCTTCGTCATTGTTTGAATGAGATCAGCTCAAGAAAAAATGTACATTACTTCAGAAGAATATTGTGTCTATACACTGACATATTTTCAATAACATACTATGCTGTGGCATTTTTAATGCATTTTTAATTACTTGTATTTTTATGACTATTTATAATATACTAAATAATAAATTTGTTACAGCATACAACACTGCAACATTTTTGATGACATAATATAGGATGACTTTTTCTCATAATGTATTATACTATAACATTTTTCATTACATACTATCCAATGATGTTTTTAAAACTAACTTACTATACTACTATGACCTTGACAAAGACATATTGTACTATCACATATTTTATGGCTCTTTGAACAAAATATACTATAACATAATTTATGACATACTATATTATGACATTTTTATGATAAACTATACTAAGACATTTAAATAATAATACAATAGTACCATACAATAATACTGACTTTTTTTTTAACATACTATACAATGACATTTTTCATGACATACCATACAATGACATTTTTCATGACATACCATACAATGACATTTTTCATGACATACCATACAATGACATTTTTCATGACATACTATACCATGACATTTTTTTACATAATATACTATGACATTTTTTGACATACCATACAATGACTTTTTTCGACATACAATAGTACCATACAATAATACTGACTTATTTTTGACATAATATACTATGACATTTTTTAACATACCATACAATGACATTTTTCATGACATACTATACTATGACTTTTTTTATGACATACCATACTATGACATTTTTTATGACATACTATACTATGACATTTTTTTTACATAATATACTATGACATTTTTTGACATACCATACAATGACTTTTTTTCGACATACAATAGTACCATACAATAATACTGACTTATTTTTGACATAATATACTATGACATTTTTTAACATACCATACAATGACATTTTTCATGACATACTATACTATGACTTTTTGACATATCATATTATGACATTTTTGACATACTATACTATGACATTTTTTATGACATACCATACTATGACATTTTTTATGACATACTATACCATGACATTTTTTTACATAATATACTATGACATTTTTTGACATACCATACAATGACTTTTTTTCGACATACAATAGTACCATACAATAATACTGACTTTTTTTTGACATAATATACTATGACATTTTTTAACATACCATACAATGACATTTTTCATGACATACTATACTATGACTTTTTGACATATCATATTATGACATTTTTGACATACTATACTATGACATTTTTTATGACATACTATACCATGACATTTTTTTAACATGATATACTATGACATTTTTTGACATACCATACAATAACTTTTTTTGACATACCATACAATGAAATTTTTTTATAACACTATACTATGAATTTATGACATACTATACTATTACATTTTTTTGACATACTATACTATGACATTTTTTAACATACCATACAATGACTTTTTTTTACATACTATAGTATGACAATTTTTTTGACAAACTGTTCTATGACATTTTTCATGACATACTATACTATGACATTTTTTATGACATACTATACCATGGCATTTTTTTTAAAAAAATACTATACTATGACATTTTTTGACATACTATTACATTTTTTTGACATACTATACTATGACATTTTTTAACATACTTAACTATGGCATTTTTTTTTTGACGTACCATACAATGACATTTTTTTTTTACATACTATAGTATGATGTTTTTTAACACACTTAACTATGACATTTTTTTGACATACTATACTATGACATTTTTTTTGACATACTATACTAGGACATTTTTTTGACATACCATACAATGACATTTTTTATGACATACTATACCATGGCTTTTTTTTTTTTTTTTACATACTATACTATGACATTTTTTTGACATTCTATACGATGACATTTTTTTATAACACTATACTATGAATTTATGACATACTATACTATTACATTTTTTTGACATACTATACTATGACATTTTTTAACACACTTAACTATGACATTTTTTTTGACATACTATACTGACATTTTTTAACACACTTAACTATGGCATTTTTTTTTGACGTACCATACAATGACATTTTTTTTTTACATACTATAGTATGATGTTTTTTAACACACTTAACTATGACATTTTTTTGACATACTATACTATGACATTTTTTTTGACATACTATACTAGGACATTTTTTTGACATACCATACAATGACATTTTTCATGACATACTATACTATGACATTTTTTATGACATACTATACGATGACATTTTTTATAACACTATACTATGAATTTATGACATACTATACTATGACATTTTTTTAACACACTTAACTATGACATTTTTTTTGACATACTATACTATGACATTTTTTAACACACTTAACTATGGCATTTTTTTTGACGTACCATACAATGACATTTTTTTTTTTTTTTACATACTATAGTATGATGTTTTTTAACACACTTAACTATGACATTTTTTTGACATACTATACTATGACATTTTTTTTGACATACTATACAATGGCATTTTTCATGACATACTATACTATGACATTTTTTTGACATACCATACAATGACATTTTTCATGACATACTATACTATGACATTTTTTATGACATACTATACCATGGCTTTTTTTTTTTTTTTTACATACTATACTATGACATTTTTTGACATTCTATACGATGACATTTTTTTATAATACTATACTATGAATTTATGACATACTATACTATTACATTTTTTTGACATACTATACTATGACATTTTTTAACACACTTAACTATGACATTTTTTTGACATTCTATACGATGACATTTTTTTATAACACTATACTATGAATTTATGACATACTATACTATTACATTTTTTTTGACATACTATACTATGACATTTTTTAACACACTTAACTATGGCATTTTTTTTTTACGTACCATACAATGACTTTTTTTTTTTTACATACTATAGTATGATGTTTTTTAACACACTTAACTATGACATTTTTTTGACATACTATGACATTTTTTGACATACCATACAATGACTTTTTTTCGACATACAATAGTACCATACAATAATACTGACTTTTTTTTGACATACTATACTATGACATTTTTTTGACATACCATACAATGACATTTTTTATGACATACTATACCATGGCTTTTTTTTTTTTTTTTTTTACATACTATACTATGACATTTTTTTGACATTCTATACGATGACATTTTTTTATAACACTATACTATGAATTTATGACATACTATACTATTACATTTTTTTGACATACTATACTATGACATTTTTTTGACATACTATACTAGGACATTTTTTTGACATACCATACAATGACATTTTTCATGACATACTATACTATGACATTTTTTATGACATACTATACCATGGCTTTTTTTTTTTTTTTTTTTTACATACTATACTATGACATTTTTTGACATTCTATACGATGACATTTTTTTATAATACTATACTATGAATTTATGACATACTATACTATTACATTTTTTTGACATACTATACTATGACATTTTTTTATAACACTATACTATGACATTTTTTGACATACCATACAATAACTTTTTTTGACATACCATACAATGACATTTTTTTTATAACACTATACTATGAATTTATGACATACTATACTATTACATTTTTTTGACATACTATACTATTACATTTTTTTGACATACTATACTATGACATTTTTTAACACACTTAACTATGACATTTTTTTTGACGTACCATACAATGACATTTTTTTTTTTTTTTTTACATACTATAGTATGATGTTTTTTAACACACTTAACTATGACATTTTTTTTGACATACTATACTATGAAATTTTTTAACACACTTAACTATGACATTTTTTTTGACATACTATACTATGACATTTTTTAACACACTTAACTATGGCATTTTTTTTTTGACGTACCATACAATGACTTTTTTTTTTTTTTACATACTATAGTATTATGTTTTTTAACACACTTAACTATGACATTTTTTTGACATACTATACTATGACATTTTTTTTGACATACTATACTATGACATTTTTTTGACATACCATACAATGACATTTTTTATGACATACTATACCATGGCTTTTTTTTTTTTTTTTTTTTTTACATACTATACTATGACATTTTTTGACATTCTATACGATGACATTTTTTTATAACACTATACTATGAATTTATGACATACTATTACATTTTTTTGACATACTATACTATGACATTTTTTTTGACATACTATACTGACATTTTTTAACACACTTAACTATGGCATTTTTTTTTGAAGTACCATACAATGACATTTTTTTTTTTACATACTATAGTATGATGTTTTTTAACACACTTAACTATGACATTTTTTTTGACATACTATACTATGACATTTTTTAACACACTTAACTATGACATTTTTTTTGACATACTATACTATGACATTTTTTAAACACACTTAACTATGGCATTTTTTTTGACGTACCATACAATGACATTTTTTTTTTTTTTTTACATACTATAGTATGATGTTTTTTAACACACTTAACTATGACATTTTTTTTGACATACTATACTATGACATTTTTTAACACACTTAACTATGACATTTTTTTTGACATACTATACTATGACATTTTTTAAACACACTTAACTATGGCATTTTTTTGACGTACCATACAATGACATTTTTTTTTTTTTTTTACATACTATAGTATGATGTTTTTTAACACACTTAACTATGACATTTTTTTTGACATACTATACTATGACATTTTTTTTGACATACTATACAATGGCATTTTTCATGATATACTATACTATGACATTTTTTTGACATTCTATACGATGACATTTTTTTATAACACTATACTATGACATTTTTTGACATACCATACAATAACTTTTTTTGACATACCATACAATGACATTTTTTTATAACACTATACTATGACATTTTTTGACATACCATACAATGACATTTTTTTTTATAACACTATACTATGAATTTATGACATACTATACTATTACATTTTTTTTATAATACTATACTATGACATTTTTTAACACACTTAACTATGACTTTTTTTTTGACATACTATACTATAACATTTTTTAACACACTTAACTATGGCATTTTTTTGACGTACCATACAATGACATTTTTTTTTTTTTTTTACATACTATAGTATGATGTTTTTTAACACACTTAACTATGACATTTTTTTGACATACTATACGATGACATTTTTTTTATAACACTATACTATGAATTTATGACATACTATACTATGACTTTTTTTTGACATACTATACTATGACATTTTTTTGACATTCTATACGATGACATTTTTTTATAACACTATACTATGAATTTATGACATACTATACTATGACTTTTTTTTGACATACTATACTATGACATTTATTTAACACACTTAACTATGGCATTTTTTTTTTGACGTACCATACAATGACATTTTTTTTACATACTATAGTATGATGTTTTTTTTGACATATTATATTATGACATTTTTTATTACATACTATACTATGACATTTTTTAACATACCATACAATGACTTATTTTTACATACTATAGTATGACAATTTTTTTGACACTGTTCTATGACATTTTTTATGACATACTATACCATGGCATTTTTTTTAAAATACTATGACATTTTTTGACATACCATACAATGACTTTTTTTTGACATGCTATACTATGACATTTTTTATGACATACCATACTATGACATTTTTTTGACATGCTATACTATGACATTTTTTATGACATACAATACCATGGCATTTTTTATTTTTTTTTTTACATACTATACTATGACATTTTTTGACATACCATACAATGCCATTTTTTTTTTGACATACAATAGTACCATACCTGACTTTTTTTTGACATACTATACTATGACATTTTTTAACACACTTAACTGGCATTTTTTTTGACAAATCATATTATGACATTTTTTGACATACTATACTATGACATTTTTTATGACATACTTTACCATGGCATTTTTTTTACATACTATACTATGACATTTTTTTTGACGTACTATACGATGACATTTTTTTAACATGATATACTATGACATTTTTTGACATACCATACAATGACTTTTTTTTTGACATACCATACAATGACATTTTTTTTATAACACTATACTATGAATTTATGACATACTATACTATTACATTTTTTTGACATACTATACTATGACATTTCTTAACACACCTTACTATGGCATTTTTTTTTTTGACAAACTATACTATGTCATTTTTTGACGTACCATACAATGACATTTTTTTTTTTTTTTTTTACATACTATAGTATGACGTTTTGTTTTTTTTTACATAATATACTATGACATTTTTTGACATACCATACAATGACTTTTTTTCGACATACAATAGTACCATACAATAATACTGACTTTTTTTTGACATACTATACTATGACATTTTTTAACACACTTAACTATGTCATTTTCTATGACACACTATACTATGGCATTTATTTTTACATACTATAATATGACATTTTTATAACACACTATACTATAATTTTTTTTGACAGACTATACAATGACATTTTTTATAACATACTATACTGTAGCATTTTTCTTTTAATAACATACTATAGTATGACAGTTTTTTGACACACAATACTATGACATTTGTTTTGGTATACTATACAATGACATTTTGTTATGATATACTATACTATGAAATTTTTTTGACACACTATGTGTTAAGTTCCACTCTGTTCCACTCCAAAGGACACACGGACAACTCCTGATTTCCAATTGATCAACTTTTTATTTTCCAACTCAGAGCTTTGTTGGTTTCATTTCAGTTGATCGTCAGACAATCATCAGGTTGTAAACCTTCAAAGACACAGAAACAAAGATATTATCAACAA
Organism: Epinephelus cyanopodus; assembly: GCA_026686955.1. Lineage (NCBI taxonomy): Eukaryota > Metazoa > Chordata > Actinopteri > Perciformes > Serranidae > Epinephelus > Epinephelus cyanopodus. The sequence goes on from CM048929.1 coordinate 26,919,553, forward strand.
CGTGAAACAGGTTTTCAAACAATGTATAACAAATGCTTTTAAACTTCTGAATAACGTTTTTAGACTTTCAATTAGTTGTTTAAACTTAATGTTTCTAAACATTTAAAATCAAACAGGTTTTAAAGAATTGTTTTTACACTTAAATCTGTAAACTTTTAAACCCCAAGTTTTTAAACTTACATAATTTCAACAAACATGAGCTTGTAGATCGGCTCTCTCTCTCTAAGTCTTTTAAACTTAACATTTTAAATTCAAGCTTAACTTTTAGCAAAAGTTTAACAAACATAAATTTATCCTTTAACTTTGTATTGAACTTGTGTACTTTTAACTTTAAACCTTAAACTTTAACTTTAAACCTCTTAACTTTAAACCATTTGTCATTAACATTTTAACTTAAGCTTTAAAGTTTTACGTGTACTACGTGCACAGTATGCAATCGATGCTCAATAATGAATTTAAAGTTAAACAAACAAATTAAGATAGTTATGTGAGCAAATTAAGAAACATTTCAGTTACAAATTTAGCATTTAAAGCTAAGCATTTCGACCGGTATCAAATGAACAAGCATATTCACCGACCATTGGTGTGTTTGGAGAAACTTGTTGAGTAGAGCTTGCGGTTGCTTGCTGTTGCTTGCTGTTCTTGCTGTTCTTCCTTGCAGCTTGTGAATGAATGTGAGTGAGCACCTCCCTTACCTTCCAGGTGCCTTCAATCATCAATCGGCAGCCATTTTGCTGGGGCATTCTGGGAATTGCATTTCTCAATGGTTTTCCACCATGTATAGTTAACACTTGAACTCCATTTAACTCAACACTATGCTATGACATTTTTTATGGCATACTATACTATGGCTTTTTTTTGGATACACTATACTATGACATTTTTTTGACATACTATACTATGGCTTTTTTTTTTTTTTTTTAACCAAACTGTACTATGACATTTTTTATATGATATACTATACTATGAGATTTTTTTTTACAGACTATTCTATGACATTTTTTCATGACATACTATACTATGGCTTTTTTTGTTACAGACAATACTAACATTTTTTGTGACATACTATACTATGACATATTATATGATGTCATTTTTTAACACGCTATACTGTGACATTTTTTTATAACATACCATCGCTTTTTTTCTTTTACATACTATACAATGACATTTTTTGTGACATTCTATACTGACTTTTTGACATACCATACTATCTATTTTGGCAACAACCTTCTTTTAAACTTTGAGCACAAAATGAAGTTGTCAGAAAATATTGTGCGAACAGTGTGGCCAAACAACTTTGTCATGACATGACTCATAAAAATATAAAATATCATGACAATGCCAAAATACAATGGAGGGGGGACCTTAAACCTTGTAATGGACCAACTTCCTAATGATTTAATTTTCTCTTAATAACATACATAATGAAGGTCAGAGGTGAGATCTGACAGAGTTGACATCTTATGGAGTTGATAAAAAGTTATATACACACACATCAGTTTCACAGCAGTTGTAGTGAGTAGCCATTTTATTCTGTGAAGCTTCTCTGAATGCTAATCAAAATACTCCTTTTAATCAATCATTTTGATTTAGTTTTGATTTAGGAGGGTGTCACAAACTGGTTCAGAGTATGTGACAAGAAGGGAGTCCACACACAAGATTTACTTAAAGCAAGCCAAATTTATTAAACTAAAATTAACTTAAATAATCAATTGAGTGTGTAGGTCAGCAAAGTCAGTCATGAAAGCCATGCATGGGTGAGTGTCAGGTGTTCTGTGGAGGTGTTGAAGGTGCAAACCAAAACCAAAGATGCTCAGTGGATGTCAACTGAAAGGAAGGGAGAGAGCAAGTGAACAGATTAGGCAGCTTTTATAGCTTGGAAGCCCAGGTGAGCCTAATCATGGTAACGACCCTCCCATGTCAGCCAACTGCCTGATGAGACTGGCTGAAACATCCTCAAAGACATTGGGAGGGGCGTCACAAGGGCTACTGAGGCGACCTGTTATGGTTGAGACACACCCGATAGCAATATTATTTAATTTTTTTTTTTTTTTTTTTTGAAGTTGAAAGCTTACCAGTACTGGGGCAGCATACCTGCCTTTTTAAAAACCAGGAAGTGAGACAGGAGTCCATAGGATAGCTACTAGCTGGCTAAGGCCCCGTTTATACGACGATTTCATCTCAAAACGGTAAACTTTAGTTGCGTTTTGGCTGATCGTTTACACGACAGCGGCGTTTTGGGTGCCTGAAAATGCAATGATTTGAAAACGGGTTCCAGAGTGCAACGTTTTGGAAACGGCAGCGTCTCCGTTGTCATGTAAACTTGCAATATGCAGTTCCTCTGAAAACGGACTTTTCGCACCTGCGCATTACGGTTCCAGTCACTAGGCACTAGGAGTTCTGTTTGTGCTGCTCACCCTGTTGATTTGAAGTGAAGTGTAGATCTGTTCCTGTAGCAACTCCACTTCGTCATCCATCCAGACAAAGTTATCTGTGCATGCTTTCGTCCTTTTATGCCTCATTAAATAATGTTTTTTCTTGAAATCCGATGGAGTTGACAAAAATCAGGGACACATCATTAAAGGGCCAAAATTTTCAGAAATAAAAAAAACAAAACACCGCACACACACACACACACACACACACACACACACACAACACACACACACACACACACACAGTATATAAGTCAAAGTCAAAGTCAAAGAAAACTTTATTATCCCCGAGGGGCAATTTGTTGTGCAGCCAGCAATCTCACACATAAAAAAAGACAGACACATATAATGATGGCAGAAGTACAACAACAACAATCAAAGTTAAAGTGCCTTATTTAGGAGGCCAATGGCAGTCGGAACAAAAGAGTTCCTTAGCCTATTGGTCCTGCAGGTAACTTGGCTGTACCTGCGGCCAGACGGAAGCAACCTGAACTCTCCGTGCAGGGGGTGGCTGGGATCAGCCAGGACTGACTGGGCCCTCTTTAAGATCCCAGCCTGGTACAAGGACGTCAAGCCAATTAATGTTAGGCCGGCAATTTTGCTGCACACTTTAACTATGTTATGAAGCCGGCTTTTGTTTATAAGGGTGATTGATCCATACCAGCTGATAAATGAAAATGTTAAAACAGATTCTAAAAAACAAGAATAAAACATTTTCATAAACGTGTTGTCCACATTAAAAGCACAAAGTTTCCGATAAAAGTGCATTCTCTGGTGGGCTTTCTTACAGACAGCATCCACCTGGAGATTAAAGGTCTGCTTGTTGTCAAGAATGGTGCCAAGATACTTGTAATGCTGAACACATTCAATCACCTGATCATATATCACCACAGGTGAGACAACTGTAGGGTTCTTCCTAAAATCAACAATCATCTCCTTGGTTTTGTATATATATGTATATATATATACACATATATATATACACACACATATATCACACACACACACACACACACACACACACATACATATATGTGTGTGTATATATACATATACACACATATATGTGTGTATTTGAGTATACTGAATAAGAGAATTAGACTTTTTTCATAAGGTTTGAGTTATTTTGGTTCAGAGTAGCTCATTTGCATATTTGGAACCATGTGTGATGGAACACCAGAATTTTACACAAAGGAATTCTAGAGCATGACAGACGCATGGAGCTCAGAACTAATGTGAAAGTTAGTAAGTAGAGTGTCTTTCTACCAGAGCAGAGTGTTGAGTCTCACACAAACCAACTTCTCGACACAGCAAATCAGCGACTGACTCAACAAATTCGACTTCGAGGTAAGTCACTGTTTGTTTCTCCCTCATGTAAAGACACTTAACTCTTATGGTGGACAGAGATTACCTTTTGGTTGGGATGAAAATCTAGTTAACAATATTTTTAATGTCTAATGATGTTAGATTTTCACACTGTGTGGACATCATGACATTTTGCAGATGTTTTGGGTTTGTTCTCCATATTTTACAACTAAATGTTGTTATTCTATGTCAAAATGGTGTAGGCATGAGATGTTATGAAGACATTTGATTTTGGTTACTTAACAACACAACCTAAAATATAAAGACAATATCAATGTCATCTGTCGTCAGTAGTCTATGTCAGGTTGATGTTGGCTGACATTAAATTTTGTTCACCCAAAGTCACAACACAAATTTAACCAAATATCAGCTGGTGGCCAACTGGGATGTCACTCTGCCAGAGGTTACATGAAATCCAAACTAGTGTGTTAAAGATATCGATTCATTGATACATATCGATTCTGGAAATGTAAACACAACTCATTTTCGTAGTCGTAGTAATGTACCTTTTAACAGAGGCAGTGTTGTAGACAGACTTGGTCTGTGAGGCCATAAGTACATTGCGACATGTGGAAAGACAATTCTGTTTTAACTGTAGTACCGATCTTTTCTTTCAGTTCTGCCATTTTCTGTTTTGTTTGTCTGTTTAACATGAGATGATGACCTGTCCTTCTCTCTCTTTAGGGATACCAGTTTATTATGGAACGGCTTGTGGGTGCAATATCCAGACCATCTGATCTCACCGTCAAGCCCAACCTGTTGCCCAGCAACTATGAACTGCTGCAAAGTCTGGGAGAGGGAGGCTTTGGACAGGTGGTGAAGTGTTTCAAAAAGGACACCAATGAGACAGTTGCAGTAAAGATATTTAAATATGGCTGCAACTACCGCAAAGAGGTAGGTCCCTTAATTCATTAGCATTTATTTTGCTTTCGTTTAAATTTCAAAAATGGCTTCCCTGCCTTTATCGCTTGTTAATGTGCCAGCTGTGTGTCAACAACTACGCATCAAACTCATGCATTTTGTTATCTCCAGATGATGATAGTGGGCATCTTGAAGCAGGCCAAACTGGAGGAGCGCAACATTGTCAAGTTCATCGACTCAGTCAGACTGACGAACAACAGAGTTGCTCTGGCTTTTGAGATGCTGGATATTACTCTGAGTGACTATATTGGTGTCCACAGAAACTTCACTCCTATGGAGTTATGTGATATCAGGAGTGTAGTCCAGCAGGTGTGTATACATTAGCATCAGACACAACACTAAAATCAAAAAGCTGTCAGTGTTGCACTGTTCTCTAACTGTCCTCACCGATCTTTGTACTTGCAGCTGGCCATTGCATTAAATGGCCTGAAGACCATCGGTCTGATCCACACAGATATAAAAACAGACAACATTATGCTGGTGGATCGGGAAGCGCAGCCCCTCAGGATAAAGCTCATTGACTTCGGACTGGCTTTGCCAACCAAGTGGGCTGAGCGGGCGCCGGAGCAGTGCGCACCTCTTCAAACAAAGCACTTCAGGTGAGAGATAAATCATGATTCTAGTTTGTACATTTGTGGTCAAATATGAAAATGTTCCTCATTCTGTGTCTGTCTTTGTTTCATATACAGAGCTCCGGAAATATTCCTTGGACTTCCATTCTCAGAGGCGATAGACATGTGGTCTGCAGGTTTTTTGATGTCAGTCATGATGCTTGCTGCTGTGCTCTTCAGGGGGATTGACGATTATGATGTAGTAAGTCACCAACTGCTTCCTTTTATCTCTCTTCCTATAAGATCTGATGCTGCTGTATTGGTGTGCTCTTCACTTTGTTATCTAAAAAATAATTGGCTCTAGATCTTCAAAAGTTACCCTGTGGAGTTTTCTTACAGCCAAATACAGTTACACGTGTGACAGTGTGCTGAAACTAAACAAACATGTTGAATTTATTTACTGCTCAAGCTTATTTTTTAATGTTTAGAATCCTGCATCGTTTATATCCATGTTTGTTAGCAAGGAGTCATCCTCCCTGCCTTTTGCTGGGTATGTGCGACCTTTATGGGCTCGTTGCCGCCACCAACTGTAGATAAAATGAAATAGCACGATGCCATCAGCGGGAATGCGTCACTTATCTGACCTTAGAATATATCTACAAATGGAGCTACAGTAGGCCAGAACGAACAAATCAAACACTGGCTCTTTTGTGTTTTCACGTTTCCATGTCAGCCACCATAGTTTTCCTACACATTTGGCACACTGGAAAAGTTTAAGTTCTGCCATCCTTACCGTAACATGCCTATAAATCCTTCACACTGAACCTGTTATACTAGTGTAGATACACTACGTCAAATTTGGACACATTTCGGTTGGTACCATAATGCATTGAGGTTTGAGTCCCAGCTGAAGCTCCACAGGGTACCTTTATTCATAGTATTCTACTACCTCTAGAAAACAGTCCATCACCTAGCAGGTGTGGACATAAGATCTAACCAATCCTAAACTTTTGCTTAATACTATATAGCGTGGAGCAACATTTGGCTTGTTGTTGTAGCAGCATTACTGTCAGATGTAATTTCTACTTTTAAGATGCTATGCAATGTACAGAGTTTATAATAAATATTATTTGACTATAGGAAAGCTTCCTCTCTCATAAAAAGATAAGTACCACACTGTAACATATCTGTGACGCTGTGTTTTGTCTCCAGATGCGATGGATAGTGGCATTCCGCGGTGTACCTCCAGACCATCTACTGAATGCTGCGACCAAGTCAAAGCAATACTTCATAAAAGACGCCTCCAGCCACTGGAGACTTAAGGTACGACAAACCAAGAGTAATCTCATCCATAACATTCTCTTCCCTAGTTAAGATTACATAACATTTGTCACAATTTAATCAGTTACCGTGATTCCACTTAACCTTTTTTTCCAGACACCTGAAGAGTATTGGCGATGTACCACATATCCCAGCAGATACCGGCCTTTGAATTTCAAAAGCCTGGACAATTTGGAAAAGGTAGGTGTTTATGTAGATTGTGCTGTGGCTGCTAAAGATGGACTTTAACCAGTTCTTTCTTTATGAATCAGAAATTTTACTTTGGATTTGCTGTTTATTTCCTACATTAGTTGCCCCTGGAGAACCTGAACAAGGTGGGAGTTGATGAGAAGAGGGAGTGCATTGACCTGCTGAAGGCAATGCTTCAGATCGACCCCGCTGAGAGGATTACCCCCAGTCAGGTCCTCACCCACCCCTTTATTACAAGGGGCACCGTCCACAAAAACTCTGAGTAAGTGCCCGCGTTTGCCAATGGACTGAAATGGGAGTGTTTACTTTACGGCTTTATATAGAGATATCAGACAATATAGGGACATGGCAAGCTGATTTATCAGCACAGTGACAGGGTTCACATTATCTGCACTTCAGTCATATATTAAGAATTCTCTAATTAATCTTACTGGTACAAATGAACTATTAAGTAGCATGGGGAATTTATATAAGGATACCTTAAACACTTTCTTTGTTTCAGATATCTCCAATTAAATTATGACAAGCCCAAACTCAAATTCAAGATATCTGCAGTGTGGTTCTGTTTTGTCAGAATTGCACTTAAAATTTTAAGATGTTTTTAATTATATTTTGGGATATCTAATATATTTATGTATATGTTATTATCACTTTTAGATATCTGAAACTGGGGTTATAAGAAATGTATATGACTTCTGTCAAGATATCCAGTTACAAATAAGCTATATCCTGAAAGGAGTTTTTAAGTAGGCAGATTTCATTTGTAGATAGCACAAAAAGCACCAAAAAAGGGTCAGAGTAAGAACAATATTCAGTATACAAACAACATATTTCTTAGTATAGTATAGTAGTATTTTAAATGTATTTTTTGCCTTTCAAAAACAAAAAAGTGAAAGTTTTAAGAATAGTTTAAGCAGTGTTTATCTGCTGGAACACAACCCAATGAAGTTACCATGTCTGGCTAACTAGCTTACTATCTACAGTAACCTAAGTGCAATCTGTTTTGAGAGCACCGTATCATTCAGTTATTCAGAGCACCACACTCTCAGAGAGATGTACTCTGGAAACGGAGCAGCAGAGCAACAAGTTTAGTGACAGTAATTTAACCTCATTGCTTGTTAATTCATACAGAAATAGACCGTTTTATTTCTCTAAACAACTGCTCTCCCATTTTAATGTAGAGCATCAGTGTAGATTAATAAACGCACATATAGAAGCATCCTGGACTGGCTCAAACAAAGTGCATGTATCAGTCCTGAATAGAAGTTTTTCTAATCTGAAACTGCAAAATCGTTTAATGAGCTAATGGTATGCTTCTCTTTCACTCTGCAAGTAAAACTAGCATTGTCACCACTGTAGGTAGTAAGATAGTTAGCTAGGCATGCTAATTTCACAGGTACAGGTGTTAAATCCCTCCTTGCACTTTTTTTTGTCAGTTTGGAAGGGTGAACAAAATTGAGTTATCCTCTGAAGTCACAGTTGCTGAGCTATGTTTCGAAATGATTAAATTTGAATTTTGACCGGTTTTATTAGATTTATCTTCAATTTCTGTTCTGACTCCCGATGATTGGGATCTGAATGAAGGCTTTCTTAAGAACGATAAAATGGGGTGACGATTTGTGTGACATTAAGAATATAATAACTAGTATAGTTTTATCTTGTCTTTTAACAACTGCACCTGTCTCCATTTAACAGTACAAGTGAAAGACCTGAAACACCTTCAATACCACCGAGTGTTATACATGTCCGGCCTACATCAAGAACCTGTATCCTGACATTGGAAGGGGAAGAGGAATTGGAGCCCAAAACTTGGTAAGAAAAGGTCCTCATTGTAGCTGTTTAAACTAATTATGATCATGAATGAAGACTATTCCTCATGTCAGCCATGTCTGTTTTTTAAATGATAAATAATGGATGAGTTCCTAGTCAGCTGTGTGTTTAACTGCATGTGTATTTGTTCCACAGCTCGAGTGCCACTGATGGATGTCATGCATCTGAGACATTACCCCCAGGTGTTATCATGGTGAAGCCTGCTCCACCTGAATGCCGCCTGCAGGGGATTGAGGGCAGCGGGCAGAGTGAATCTTGGTGAGATGATTTCCTTTCAACATGTCCGTCATCAAACAGAGGAGAGAATGGAGAAGTTAGGACATCATTAGAGCAGATTAGGGAATAATATATTAACTGTGTTTGTATGTGTTTAGCCCACTGGATCGCGCTGAGAGTGTCATTGAAAATCCACCAGTGGAGCCGACTCCCCTTTCAACGGAAGATGTGGAACAGGAACTCTCTGCCACGACGTCTGGTAGGAAATACTAACCTCCGACTTGAGTTTGCATGGTTAAGGTCTTTGAAATTGTAGTTGATTGTACTGAGGACATCCGAGGCATTTAATGTCCCTTTGATTTTCAGACGACACAGCGCCCAGGACGAAGAAGAAGAAGAGGAAGAGGAACAGCTTCAAGCGGTTCCTAGCCTGGACCAAGAGGACCTTCTTCTGCTTTATCCCCTCCAACGAGGATGACTGAACTATGAAGGTTGTTTTCTAGCACAACACCTTGCTGGCTGGATTTCTCACAGGAAATGTACAGAGTACGCATGTGATATGGTGCCCTGTTTTGACACACCTGTGGGAAATCAATGTCAGCTGTCATGAGTTGTGCCTTAAAAAAACCTTCATAGTTGTACAGGGCGGCACGGTGGCTCAGTGATTAGCACTGTAGCCTCACAGAGAGCGCCTAACATCTGTTGCTCTCTGTGCAGAGTTTGCATGCTCTCTCCCGTGTCCGCGTGGGTTTTCCCCGGGTTCTCCGGTTTCCTCCCACAGTCCAAAAACATGCAGGTTAATTGGAGACTCTAAATTGTCACTTAAATCTAATCCCATTTGATCCAATTCGGCAAAATTTAATCAAACAATTAGTTAGTCAATAAATACTTAAAATACAATTACAAATCTGTGTCATGACTTCTGAATGAGTGGGGGAAAACAGTAATATATTCTTCAGTATACCTGTCCTAAGTGCCAGGAATCTTTGCATGAGGTTGTTGTATAGAAACATTTTGAGACGTCACACAAACAAAAACACACTGAATCTTCATATTTTAAAGAGATAATTCCTGCCAAAAAATACGAAAGACAAAGAAAGGTAGTCAGTGTTCTCTGAAGCTGTAAGATGTTTAGACAAGCCGAGAAACAATATTTAAATAATTTATGGACTATAAGTGGATAAATAAGATGCATCAGCTGCAAAACAACAAAAGTAAAAACAACAATAACAACAACAATAAAATTGTAGAGGCTTTCAATTTCCGTACATAGACATGAAATGCATATGTACACAACAGAATCAGCATATAAATAAAATTTGAAAAGAATCACTGATTAAGACCATAGACTGTATAGAATAATGGATGTAGCTACTGTGATGTCACCCATTAGTTTGTGGATCTCCATTCTGAAGCCTCAAATTCAGCATTTCGGTAGTCCCCATCTTGGACTTTTAGAGCCATAAGTAATCATATTTCGACAGGAGGATGGAGCTGTGGATGAGCAAAGGGTGACCTGTCACTCAAACATCCTATCTTTAAATGTGCATAACTTAAAGCCTTAATAAAATGTAAGTGCTGTAAATGTTAATGATGATGAATGCTAAAAGCTGGCACTGCTATTTACTCGGCAGATTCAGCAAATTTGAGAAGTGAGCGGTTGTCTGCTGAGAGTAATGCAATAAGAGCAGGAATGTAGCTGCAGCAAATATTGTGGGACATTTAAGCAGCAAAACTGAAAACTGTAGTTCATTTCTTTCTCGAGAATTGGGATGGAACCTTATTGTTTGAGGCTTTGATTTTTACTCTTCAATTAGGCTGGGAAAATATGTTTAACAAAATCAAAGTCACTTTTCAACCTTGTTTTTTTTATTCATGGCATACATAATGGATGTCAGAGGTAAGATCTGACGGAGCTGACAAAAGGTTATATATTCATTAATTTCACAGCAGTCATAATGAGCTGTTTTATTTTTCAGAGTTGCAAAGACTTTTCTTAATGCTATTCAAAGTGCTTGTTTCAAAACCATTATTCATACATAGTTTTGATTTAAAAGGGCTACAGAGTTAACATGCTATGGTTCAGACAATGAACTGCTGAAAAACACAGAAAGCTTACCAGTTCTTAAGCAGCATTTCTGCCTTTTTGAAAATGAAAGTATATCAAAATGTATTGTAAATCATGTTTATTTCTTACATATACGTAACTCATTTCACAATAATATATCTGAATAATGTGCTCTTTCAATAGCAGAAAAATACTCCGCCATAGATGGATGGAAGTACTTTTGCTACTTACAAAACATGGTTAATGGAAAATAACTGTGTTGGTCTGAAACTAGCAATGACATTAGCACTGTGCTGTGTGCTGCTTTGAGCCAGGTGTAAGACAAGGCCTTTTGTCTCACTTATCCAAGTATGTAAACTAAGCAGCCAAACAGGATTATGTTAGTCAGCAGAATACAGTGTTTTCAGAGTTTTCAACCAGCTCATGGAGTTAGCTGGACTAGCTAGTTAGCTGCAGTTGTTAGTTCAGCCAACAAAATCGATAGTTGGAAAAGAGAAGCCTGTTTTTGCTTACCTCTGATATCAAGATCCCATTGTTTAAAAAATTACAATGAATTTGGAGTAGTAGATGTGTCTGTTATTACAAACTAAAAAGGAAAAACTGACATGGCAGTAGTGGCAACTGTAATGTAGATATAAACAGTTTTTCCCCATAAAAAAATGCAAGTCACTTGTTGCCCTCTCTTATGCTAAAGTGCGCAAATGAAAAACAAAGTACAGTTCAACCTGATAGCAACAGTGACGTTGAAGGTAGTCACTAGTGTCATGAACGATGGGGTGAGAAAAACATTTATGACACTGGTATAATCTTTTAGCCTCAGCCAAGAGCCACAAAATTCGAGCCACACCAAAGTTGAAGTTCAGCTCATCTTTGCACAAAGAATTTCCGGTCTTGAAGAGTTACCTGCGTCAGTGTATTGTACCCAAGACTGTATTCATGTAGAAAATATCTACATATATCTACAATCCGCAGAGTTTGTGTAGCCATGCACCCTGAAAAGTGGATGGCTCCACTCAGTAGGAGGTTGCAGGCAGGCATGTTTCGGTTCAGCATTGGCCGATTCTGCCAAGAACGCTGGTACCCACAGGCGCAGACCTAGCAGATGTATAGGAAAGGCAGAAAGGAGCACTGAAGCAGCCTGTGAGCTCCAACACACTGTTGTGTCTCAGCGCCAAACATCGCACCTCCAGTCCCTCATCCTCATCTCTGGCGACTTCAATCATGTTTCCCTGTCCTCCACCCTCCCCACTTTCACACCTTCCTCCCCCCATCTTCCTCGGCTGGAGTCACCCCCCACCCCCCACTGCAGCTTCTCCATAACAGCTGACTATGACATTTAATTATGATATACTCTGATGTTTTTTCATGACATACTGACATGTTTTTGACATAGAATCACACGAGAATGCTGTTTACCGATTACACAGTTCAGCTTTTAACACAATCATCCCCTTGAAGCTGGCATGAAAGTTGGGCCCCCTGGACCTCAACACCTCCTCTGAAAACTAGATCCTTGATTTTGCTACAGAGAGACCCTCGACAGTTCACATAGTACTGCAAAGCCATCACACTTAGCACCAGCGCCTGCAGGGACGTCTGCTCAGTCTGACGCTGTTCACACATCTGGTGTCAAAACAACAACCGGTCATTGTGTTTGCGCTTCTTCCCGACCCCCCCTCAGGCACAACCCAACAAGTTTTAATGCAGACAGGACTCTGCTGGGAATGTTTTACTCTGCTTTTACTGAATCTGTTCTTTCTTTTCATGTCATTTGTGCGTTCGGCCATATTAGTCTGAAAAACAAGAACAAATTGGAGAAGATGGTCAAGCTGTGTTCTAAGATCTCTGGGGTTAAACTAAAAAATCTTACACAGCTTTATGAGGAGAGGCGCATGTCAAGGGCTCAGTTCATTGTGTCCGGCTCTCTGCATCCTTTACATGCTGAGTTTCAGCTGCTTCCATCAGGGCGGAGGTTTATCCTTCCAAAATGCTGTACAATAGGTACAGATATTCCGTTGTTGCATCTGCAATAGTTGCCCTTAGTGGTCATTGATGCCAGCTCATGTTGTTGTTGTTTGTTGTCCTGTGTGTTGTCTTGGTGTTCTGTATGAGAGCCATATTGTCATATTGTATTGTTATGTCTCCCTTTACTGGCTGCAAACCAAATTGCCCTACGGGAACATCAAAGTTTTACCTTACCTTGCCTTACCTTATCCCTGTGTGTGTGTGTGTGTGGACATTTTACTGGTATTCACACCGACCTTATGAGGACACCAGTGACTGTAGAAGCAAACACTGTAGAAGCACTTAACAAGTTGTAACTAACTCCCTCACGCTTTTTCAAAAAATATAATAATAAAAATAATAATAATAATAATTATGATACATTTTATTTGTTGGCGCCTTTCACAACACCTTACAGATACAAACAATAGCAAAAATAGACATAAAATACAATAGCATAAGAGATACATATAAAACTACAAAGAAAATACAATGTGGATAAATGAATAGATAAGGAGGATAAAACAGTTGGGGCACAGAGTGTTATAGGGAGTAGGAAATCTTTTGTGTGTTCTGAGGTGGGACTTGAAGGTGTTAATAGAGTCCAGAATGCGGATGTGTAGTGGGAGTGAGTTCCAGAGTCTAGGTGAGCAGCTAAAAGCCCGAGCACCCATTGAACTGAGTGTGAATGGAGGTGTAGAAAGCAGAGCAGCAGATGAGGAACGGAGTGAACGGGGTGGGATGTAAGGGTGTGGGGGAGCCTGGTTATGGAGAGCTTTGAATGTTAACAGGAGGAGCTTGCTAACTGTAGTTTCCTTTTTACAGCTTCCTCTGTATTTCCCCTTGGTGTGATGGAATGGTAACAAATGCCATTTATTTGTATTTCTCACAAACCACTGTGAATATCCTACAAACAGGTAAGGGGGGGGGGGTCCTTAAAATGTGCAAATGAGCTGACTGGCTAAACAACAAAGAACTGTTGTAAAACATTACAGTGGTGTTGGTGGTGGGTGGGTGGGGTGGGGGGGGTCCAGACTAGATATTCGGGACTAGGCTGAGCTCACCACTTCTCATCAAGGCCACTGTCCAGATCACCCTCTCTGTCTCAAGACATTCACCTGGCCCAAATCCTGCAGGAAAATGGCCCTTGTAGCTGGTAAGCATTTACAAAGTTTTACAGAAGAATTTCATAATATTACAATTTTTTAAATTGTTGTTGTTAAATTCTATTTTCAAAACAGTTCTGAAGTGCATGGGAGATTCAAGCAATGGAACAAGACCGAGAGCATATTTCTTAGGTAATGCTGTGATTTGTTTTGCATTCACAAATAATTTTTCTGCAATGTCTGATACACTGTTCCTGTTGATTTTAAATAATGTGATATGTTTTTCATTTCTCTAGAGGAATGCCACTTATTTGATGAAATTCCTCAAAGATGTGGCGGTGACTGCTCATTGGATGTAAAAAAAGAAAAATCCGGCCAAAAAGCCAAGGCATAATGGTCAGTATTCTGTATCCAAATGTATACAATTAAAATTACTTTTCAAATAACACAGTGTTGATAAAATGAACTTGTGTTGCTCCCCCAGATATTCCAGATATTTCAAAGCAACAGGGTCCAAAATATATTGATCCAGTGATTTCTGACACTCAGGACTCAGGTCAGTATTCTGCATCCAAACGTGTACAATCACAGTGTGTTTGTTTACATAGCACAGTGTTCATGATTTCAAACGTGTGTGTGTGTGGTTATATGTTCAAACAGATATATGCAGGACATTCAACAAACAGACAACAGCCCTGTATCCTACACAATACCAGGACTAACATCCTGCTCCGGCCCTAAGGACGTCCAGATCCAGCGTTGGGACAAAATTGAATGAGGTTCAAACATCATCACATAGAAGCGACAGTGATTAGTGAATCCTTTCACTTTGAGAGCTTTTCATATGTAGAGAAGGAATTACAAACTACATGAGGATGTAGAACTGAGCCCTGCTCAGTGTCTTGATCTGTATCAAAAAGTCAGTGGACTGAAAAGAGATGACTTAGGAAATATAACAGTGTTTTGTTAATTCTTGTCTGAAAAGGAAGCATGCCTCAAACCAACTCTTCTCTCCATCCATTCAAGGATTGGTAACGTAATAACTGGACATAGCCTGTTTAACTTGTTGAATGTGATTTAATGCTGTTTATTGAGTCATTGAATCAGAATCAGAAATATTTTATTGATCCCCGAGGAGAAATTATTCATGTTACAGGTGCTTCTTGCAAGAGAGGAAAGATACGTGAAAATATAAGAAATTTAAACAATAGTATTTACAGATATATAGTTAAATAAACAGGAATTATTGTTGTGATTATTGCGGTTAGGTTATTGGTTAGTTGGCTTTGCCAAAGCTAAGTGATGTTAGTTTGCTAATGCTGTTCACAGACGTCTTGCATGCAGCTTAACACCCTCTGCACTATTTCGGACCCTTTGCAACACATATCACATTCACATAGACTCATTTACAAATAGGCTTTCAACAGAGCTACACTACAGGGCAACTCAAAGGTCCCGCTTCTTTTCCTTTGTCTTTGTCCTGACTACATGGTCAGACAATTGCCTCCCCAAGTCTGAAGCCAGCTTTGATCTCTGTTGTCAGCCATTTTGTTTTGTAGGCCAAATGGCCCTTTGATTACCACACCTGCCTCTCTCTCTCTCTCTCTCTCTCTCTCTCTCTCTCTCTCTCTCTCTCTCTCACACACACACACACACACACACACACACACACCAACCTTGTGCATCTTTAGTTAGTTAGAATTTGTGTGTTTTGATTTTGCTTTGCTTCCTTTATGAATAAATATATTTTTGGAATCATACCTGCTGTCTGTTTAATGTTGCACATGTCACCCTCTGGTATGTAAAGAACTCCAAAATCCTTCAGGCTTTACTATTAAATGTGATTATTGTTAATCTAATTATTTCTCAAAATTCCAAATTGATAGTTTAGTGAACTTTTTGAGAGTGATATCTTTAACTGGTTATCAATTTTCCCTTCTCCGTAACGGTGCCCCTCAAGGTGATTCAATGTAAATAAAGTCACATTATTTAACATAATCAATAATTATTATCAGTAATTATTAATCATTTCAGAAAGCCAATTTGATACTTTAATTGGAGATCTATTACAAGGTCAGGCCCGTGTTAAGGCTTAAGTCCCGACAAATGGTGCTGCCATGTAAAACATAGCACTGGTGCCTAGATCAAAACAAATAGTATCCTCTCTTGTACAGTATCACCAGTAGATTCCCCACATTTTTGGTGCCTCTGTGTGACGCCCAGTGTTGTGCCCAACATTTATGGTGTTGCCCCATTTTACATTATTGACCAATGGAAGTATAGATACTGCAAAGTTTAACAAAACTGATATTGCACCTGAGTGATTGGTTATAAGCAGAAAAAAATAAAAGCAAGATAATAATGATAAATAGCCAGGCTGAGCAGCAGGAAGGAAGGAATTGCAGTATCTCTCCTTCAAAGACCACAGGTGAAGCATCTCTAACTTTACTCTTACATTTAAAAAAAAAATGAAGTATGAGTGTTTAGTAATCAGTGTAAATGGTATAGCTGACTTATTAATTTAGAACCTTGTATTTAATGCAATATTCTATATTAATTAGTATCAAGGTTAGTATTAACTGTTGAATGCTCTATGGTTTCTTTAAATGTGATCATTTGTATTTAGAACATTAATTAGTCGCCAAAACTGGAGCTGGTGTGTATAAACCTGTATTTTGCATCATTAAAAATAAATTGCTATGATGCAAAATTTTTGATTTAAATTTCACATTTTCTATTTTTGCATTTCACTTTGTGAGTCTGTCTTTTGTGATCGAATTTTTCTTGGTTCGTCAGTCTGCATGAAATGTATTGCCACTTAATATAACATAAAAACGCAGTGCTGAGTCACTCACATCAGTAGCACTAGGCTATACAAAGACAGTTACATATTTATCTAAATATGGTCAGTAAAGAAAAAGGTAAAGTCATCTATTTTGAAAGAAAGGTCTTTGTACAAAGTTCATTAAATGTCTTGTCTACAATTTTTTTGGCTGTGAGAAGTGTGAAGAAAATGTGTTGCAAATCACTTGTGCATTTAAAATGAACTCCTACAGGAGGTATTTCAGTTTGTAACCAATTAAACACCAATATTTTCTACATGCTATAGTTTTTATTCATGGAGGTTTAGATGTACAACTCCTGAGTCTGTAACTGGAATTTCAATCAAATTTGATACATGAAGATTGAAAACAAATTTCAGAATACAGCAAATCTTTGTTATGTCTGCATAATTGATTTAGATAGTTTAGATAAGCAGGCTCCCGTGTCTCCACAGACAGCATTGATTCCAGCCTCAAACAGTAATCTGGTGGTGTTTATTAGTACAAAATTACTGCATAAAAAACCCTGAGAACTCTTCAAAATTCCTCCAACATTTTCAATCACCAAATATACAAAAACAAATTGAATGATGTGGAAAAATATTGTTAGTGATTTTAAACTTCTTTTTCCCATTAAATATCTCTTAAAACACACGTGTCTTCTGCCTCTTACAACTGTTGTTGTAGACAAAATGTTATATGAAATATTATATACATTTAAAAATCTTCAAATTATCAACTTTTAGAACGAAGCAAAAGAAAAGACAGTTTTCCATTTGCCTAGACTTTTCTTTCCAGAGAAATAAGATGTCTCACAGTGGTCTGAGTGCTGGCCAAGACACACTCATGCATTTGTTCTGCTTGCTGTATGCATCCTCCAGGCTGAGTACCCAAAAAGCATGAAGTATGCTATCATGTTCATCCAGAAAGTCCTGCTGCATGCGAATGGAGAAAATGAATCCAAAGTCACTTTCCTTAAAAACAAGCTGTAAACTATGAACATAGTCAAACCACAGCAGATTTTTTTTAAAGTTCTGTTTTTTGTTGACTACATTGATTTGATCGAAGTTTGTCAGTGTCCCGTGGGACCACAGCATATTGATATTGACACACCAAGTGTTGAAAGTTTAAAAGTTCTGTCAGTGTTGGTGAAACAAGCAACAAGAAAGGAAGAGCCTGTTGTTTATATATTCTAGATTTGAGGAGGTGGAGGGCAATGGATGATGGTGGGGATGACGATATGAGGGTTGTGTTTTTGAATGGGGGCATGGATGAAAGTAGAGTTGAAGCCAGCATGTCATGGGGACATGAAGGACAAGGAAGTACAGGGCATCTTTACGAGACTACAAGTTCTAGATTCTTATCAATAAAATTAAAGAAATAAACAATAAGTTAAAAAAAGAACAAAACAAAACAAGTGTAGGGAAATGCTCACAGATGGTGTAGTTTTACAGAAAAAACTATAGACAGGCTGAAATGACATTCGACATACTGAGATAAATTAGCTTCGTCAAAACACTGTCCTTGTGTTGAAAAACACTGCAGCTGATGTGAAAAGAGAGATTAGAGTACTCACCACTCTATTCACCCCCTTGTTAGGTAATAGAGAGGAATAAATATACAACTCTCTATTCACCCAGATGGAGATATTGCAGATATTGAGTCTTACATTTGAAGAATTAAGTATGGATGTTTGGTAATCAGTGAAAGTGGTATAGCTGGCTTATTAAAATTTAGAACCTTGTTTTTGATGCAATATAATAAGTCATTATTTCTATGTTAACATGATATATCTGTCCTATATTAACAAGATTAGTGTCAAAGTAGAGTATCAGGTTAATATTTACGGATAAAAGTTCTATGGTTTCTTTAAATGTGATTATTTGTATTAATTCACTAATTAATTCAATGTTAATGCCACAAACTCTCATCCTCCTTTAATGTCAAGACAGTCCCATGAAATGCAAGATATCTGTGGGGGAATAAACTCTAGCTCCGGTACGAAAAATGATCACAGCTAGTCATGTTCTATAAGAGACAAATATCCTTAAAACAACATCTATCATATTCAGATATATGAGCTCAGTGTTTGAGAACACATGGAGTACTGTATGTACTATTATGTGACAATGGATCAAAAATAATGACTCTTTCATAAGGTTATAAACCAAAAAGAACCATTATTTTCACTTATAGTGCATTTGCAAGATTTATCTGTTTATATGTGGTTTATAAACGTGTAAACTCTTCCCATATCTCATCTCACACCACTTACTGATGTGAACAAAGAGAAATAATAATGTCTTTTACAGCTTCTGATCAAATATATGCAGTACCGGTTTTGCCGGGGAGTAGGAAGGAAGCACACACTATGAAAACTCATAATTTTTCTGTTGAAATATCTCCTAATAACATTGTCGAAAATCAAAAAGCCTGAAACTATTTCAGAATGACAAAAGCACAGAGCGTCACTCATAACCATAATAACACACTCATTCGTGCCTGCGCACACAGCGTGAGAGGAGAGGAGAAGGAAGAGATGCTGTGCTGCATGGAGTTATATTTTCCTACCATTGCACCACATGTTTGTGATTGCACTATGTTTGTACCATGTCTTGTATCTTGTTCTGTTCCTGTTTTTGTATCTTGTTGTTTGCACTTGTTTGATCATTCAGTTTTGCAACAAGACCAGGGAAACATGATTCTTTCCTCTACATGCTGCACCACATTACATATAGATGGATGCAAATTAAGTCTCTTATGCATATAAAAAAGATGAGGTTCCGTGTACAAAGCTGGTTGTCATGATTAAAATAATTCCATGTGGAGTCTAAAAACTTATTGCCTTTGTAAGACTTTCCTGTAATAAACACCTTTTTGGACTTTGCACTAATTCGTCATTACCGTCCCCATTCAGTTTCTGTAATTGAAAAAAGATAGGAAGCCCATTATTCTGCCTGTGGAGCTTAGGTTCTCGGTAAGTTTTGTGGAGGGTTCATCTTCGACTTTCTCCCTCTCTCATATGCAATTACCTTGTGTGACTCCGGAGACTGCTGCTGACAGAGCCAATTAAACTGGGTAACAATCATTCTAATTAGTGAAGCTGCTCCGCTGAGAAAATGGAACGATGTTGGTGTGAAGGTGTGCCGAGGCTGCACACAGATCCACTTTTCATTATGGACAACAACAAATGATGCTGTGATTCTGGAGCTCAGTGGTTAATGCAGACTGTTTTTCAGCTACTTGAGGAGGGCATGGGAGAAACATTTTGAGAACCACTGCTTGAAATAAGTCTTTCAATGCTGGAAAGATGGTCTTTTCACAAAACTGGGCCGTGGATACTGTAGACAGATGCAAATACTTCTGAAATTGGTGCTTTAAGACCAGAGCAAACAGATGAAAAGGGCTGAGGGCTGAATTGCCTTTGCTCAAGAGTTAGAAAACCTACAACTACCAGAGTGCTCTGTGCTGCACCGGATCAATAAATGCTCCCACTGGAGGGTCATGTAATGCAAACTTGATCGCTTTGACACAGACAACAATATGGTGGTGGGCTGGTAGCAAATGTTCTCAAATTACAGTTAAACAGTAAGCTAAAGTTTGTGTCTGAAAACATTTTAGGCAAGAAACAGAAAAAAAAATCTTGGTTCTTATTGATCAGCACTGCTTAGTTTCACTGTTTGATCTGATGCCGATGACACACCGTTATTATCAGCATGTTGGCTGCTTCTGATACTTCATTTTAAATCCACTATCAGCCAGCACTGATGATGTGCTGACATTACTGTGCATCCCTAGTCCTGCCGGCGTTCTCAGCACATACATGTGATTGTTATGAAATCTTCTCGTCACACTGTCTGACAGAAACGGTGGTGGAAGAAGTAGGCTACTCGGATCTTTTGTTGAGTAAAAGTAGCAAAAGCACAGTGAAACAAATACACTTTTACTTACAAGTTAAAGTCTTACAATTAAAATGTTGTTGTACACAAGTGTTAGCATTAAAGTCCCAGTGAAACAGAAGTTGGAGCATCTTTAGCTTATGTGTTGTGACGGATTTCCTCGGAATACAAGGAAGTTACAAGAGGGATTTCTATTGAATTGTTTAAAATTCACTGACCACTAAAAAGTGGGCGGGTTAAATTTTAGATGATCTACACACTCAGAGCCAGCCAGTGGCTCCTCACAAACCTTCCTCACCGCTAGTTTAAGAGGATGACGAGGGAGAGAGTAATTAATGAACGAATTAAACCTCAGCTACATTGTGTTTTTTTTAATGAAAACAGAGGTTTGATTATTGAAAAGTCAGCGTGTCATAACAGTGGGGGTGCGGTGGACATGGTGTGCTCCATGTAATGTTAGTTGTTGAAGCAGTTCACTGTAAAATGTCAGTCTGCAGTCACAGATACCACTTTCCTCAAAGTGAATTCCAGCCAGCGGCCTGTAGCCAAGGTGTTTATAGAAAACGATGCCATGCTGTTGCTAGCTAGCTAACTTAATCTTAGCTTTGCGCTAAAAGTGGCAGATTGATTGTGTGGATGTCATGATATTATTGGTTGAAATTGGTTGGTACGACCCTATGTAATATTTAAAGGCGCCGTATGTAAGAATGTGGCCAAAAGGTTACTGCACTCAAATTCAAAATACTGCCGCGAGTCGTGTCTGCCACTCTGCCGCTGCTAATGCTGCTTGCCACGCTGCTAACATTTGTTTCTCAAAAAACTCAGTCGGGTCGATGACCCACCTGCACATGGGCTACAATGTATGATTGAAAATGAATAACAGCTGAAAGTATTAGAAATGTCCATCCCCGTCTAGCTATGGTGCTAGTTAGCCAAGTTTGGCTAAAGCTTACCTGTCAAGGAGAAGAGTAGTCATATTCAATTCTTCTCCGCTTTCAACCGTCTCCACCGTTCAAAAGCATCTCCTGTATAGACCCTCCCTTCCCTCGAGTTTTGTCTTGGCGTTTTTGGGAATCATAACGAGGTCGTTTGGGTTTAGTCGCACCGTCAGCCATTGTAGCTCAGTCGTAACTGTAACTGATGCTGAGACTGACCGCGTGACTGGTAGACGGCGGTGGGTGGCGCAACAGGCCAAAACACAAATTCAAAACATAAACATGATTTGCGGACCGTAATTTTTTTTAAAAAATGCAAATATATTCTGGCTGTGCTATTGTTGTCGGTGAGATCAGTATGTTATATTAACATTATTCCTTAGTTTCTGTGACATATTAGGATGATTTAACGTCTATTTGCTTTAGATTTCTTACATATAACTACTTTAAGGGGTTAGGCTAACTCTAGCCCTCACCCTTTTACAGGAGGGAGGTTTAATTTTGATATAAGAATCTAAAGAAATTAATTCTCAGTAAGTTTGTTTGTCAGCTATACTGTTAAATACATGCACAAAAATGTGTGGGGATGTGATCTAAAATGCTTAAAAGGGCATTTTTTATTTCATCACAACTTTAAAGTACCAAAAGTCCTCATCATGCAGAATGGCCCATATTAGAAAAATACATAAAGTATGTACATATAGTATTTTTCTTTTGTTTCTTTTTGTATAGTTTTCCCCCGTGGGATCTGTCCACCTTCACACATTACAAGGGAGAAAACAATGACTGTAGATGATATATATGTAATATGTGTTTAAGAACATACATCTATATATATATATATATACATCTATATATATCTACATATAATATCACTGGATTACAATTAGTGAAGCATAGTATATATGCTATGCTGTATATAATAATACACACTTAAAAGGCTAGTTGATTCATATGTTCTTTAATAATCTGAATCTGCGAAGTACCTTGTAACTAATGTCAAATACATGTTGAGTAAAAAGCACAATAGCTTAATGGCTTCCAAAGTGTAGTGGAGTAGAAGGAGCATAAAATGGAAATACTCAAGTAAAACTAACTCAAATTGTACAAGTAGGTAAAGCACTTGAGTGCTGATGCATTTAGTTAACATTCCACCACTGGAAGCAAATGAGCACAATTCCCAACATGATGAACTATTTCCTTAAAAACTCCTGTGAGCCTTTGGGTGATATACAGTTTAATGGCCTTGCGGTCTTTTCGCTCAATAAAATGAAAGAAGTGTGAATAAATCCCCTTAAAAGTGTTAAGGCTCATTTTCTTTTTATATGTCAAACCCACACTATATCTACAACTATATTGCTATTTAAGCTTTAGCTTAAAGAGGTTGGACTAATGCAGAAAATATCAACTCAAAAGGATTTCAGAACAACACTTAACACAGATGTTAGATCATTCAAATTCTTAGCAAATTCTTAGCAAAATCAAGGCTTGCTGTCCTTGTGCACACTGACCATCTATGACGCACTTCAAGTGAACTTAAGATTTCTTCAAGGACAAAACAAAACCAAGAGAGGAGGACAAACACAAAACCAGTGGAGCCATGCAGAGAAATGTAATTACTTGTGGCTTTATTTCAGCATGATGATTAATGGTATTTTCTAATTATTTGGGATGGGTTTGGATTCTCTCTGCCGTCTCATAATGAAGCTTTTTAGAGGCCTTTTCTTTGTATTGTAAACCTAATTAACTGAGGGCAGAAGGCAATCAAATGGAGGTTTAAAACGTCAAGAAAATGTTAATAAAGAGACTAAAGTGGTGACATAGTGTGTTTTGAGGCATGGATAGTAGAAAAATAATAAAAAAAGATGAACATGAACCTGTGAGGCGAGCCTTTGAACTCATTTAGGCCTTGGAGGCGGCTATAATGATGATGATATATTGAGCTATAATTGAATCGGAATTCAATTACAGGTATATGGTGTTTGGCACAGCCGCCCCTCTGTATGAGTCAGACTGGATGTAATTCAGCTTTAGGGCCTTGGTTGAAGATATAGTGGAATTTAGAAACCGGCTCTCATCCGAGGGCTTGTTCTGGAGATGAATGAGATGACCTTCAGATTAAAGGGAGGGAACTTCCTCGTTCATTTTCCTGTTTGAATTATGAGGTCGAGATGCAAATCATTTAGAAATAAAAGCGTTTGTTAACCAAAGCATGAGAGTTCAGAGAAGAGTTGAAGAAATAACCTCATTTTAATTTCAATGAATTTCTTAGAAAGTGAATGAGAAAAAGTTAACCTCTATAAGTTACCGCAGGGAGATTTTCAGTGATTCATGTCTACAAAAAAAACGAATTTATTTTCTGAGATTTACACATTTTATAAAGTACATTAAAAGTATTATCTGACCTGTTATATATTCCTTGCGCAGATGTTTGATTTGTCTGTAAACAGTGATAGTGCATCATAAATCAAGCCATTTTCCATCTGCTTCCTTTGTGTCTGTTTGTTCTTTGTGATCTGAAGCTAACGACGGCAGGTGTTGGCAATGAGCTCATTAATCAGCTGCAGAGTGAGTCAGTCCAGGGACTCACTGTCTTTTGTAGAAACCACAAGAGCTGCTGCCAGATACAGTCATTACAGAAAAAGATTATAATGTATCTCTTTTTCCAATTTCATTTGGAAGTCTTACCTCATCTAAAAACATAACAGACAGAATAAAACAACATAGGCCTACGCAGAGTCTTTCAGTCGAAAACAAAAGGTAATGTGTGACACATGTGTACACAATTTATACTGAAGGACGGGGCTTCAACTTTCTGGAAGCAGTTACGTCTACGTCCACATACAACATGAAAGGTACCCTGATTGGGTTGGTTGTTGACGTTGTGGGATGTCGTGTCAAGTTGTGGCTGTTACATGCATTGTCTTCTGTAAAGATACACTTCTGTTTTCACAAGAAAGTTAATGTTTTCTTCAACGTCAAACACACGTTTGGCTTTAGGCAACAAAAGCAAGTGATTAGGTTTAGGAAGAAAGAATAGGGTTTGGCTTTAGAATCTTATGGGACGCGAACACCACTCTTTCAGGTGAAAGTCGGTGTTTGTTGGACACATGCACCACCCCTCCCCCGTCCCATTTCCACTTTCAACGTTTTAACTTTCGTCCTTGTCCCACCACGTTTCCCGCTGATGCCATTAAACTGTAACAGCAAACGACCACATAACATGCCGACGTGAAAGGATGCCTTTTTTCATTGGTTTCTGACGCCGCAAGCCACTGCCCAAGCACCAGATTTCAATGACTCTGAAGTGAGACGAGTTCACTTTTGGCGTGGGTCTGTCTTTTGCTGTTTGGGCAAAGCCCCTTATATTGGGGATGTACCAATCTGATACTCAGTACCGGTACTGATCCGATAATGGCCCAAATCAATTGATCAGATATTGGAAATTAAAAAAAAATAAATAAAAAAGCAATCCCATACAAGCTTATGTAAATGGTTCACAAAACTTTGCGTGACATGCTGTTAACAGACATGCACATTCTACAGATTAAAATGTTTGTATTAAGTTGCACCTTATACTTCATTTTGAATCAAAAGTGCTGCAAAAAGTTCTGTGTTAAAAA
This sequence comes from Epinephelus cyanopodus, assembly GCA_026686955.1. Classification (NCBI taxonomy): domain Eukaryota; kingdom Metazoa; phylum Chordata; class Actinopteri; order Perciformes; family Serranidae; genus Epinephelus; species Epinephelus cyanopodus. Next base: position 26,944,861 of record CM048929.1, read on the forward strand.
GTTTGAATTAACAGGAGCAGCAGTATTGCATAACTGAGTCATGCTGTGGTTATGTATTACTTCCTTTAGGGGAATACAGTATCTGTTTCACAGTTTGAGCATGATGTTTTTTAGATGGCCTTTAGAAGCAAAGTACATCCATACAAATGTATGCTGTAAGCTGTTAAGCTTGGTTGTTTAATGTAAGACACTAAAAAAGTTATTATCAGACTGGTGTCAGTATTGGCAGATGCTCAAGGCTATCAGAGCCATCCCTAGATTCTATCAAGTAAAATACTGAAGTACTAATTTTTAACATTTTCATCATGTCAACCCAAAGTTTAGACTTATTTATGGCCGGCATGTTTTCTGTTAGAGTTATTAAATGTATATACAGTCTCTGGTCACCTCTCCACAAAAAGTTCACTAGCTAGCTAGCACAAGTTTTTAATATAATGCAATGCAATAATTATCTTACGAGGTTGAGGTGGATACAGTTTTCAGGGCCAGGTGCTGCAGTTGCTCTACATCAACTGCAAGACCCAGGCATGATGGGAACGCCTGATCAAAGAGCTGATTGGTTCTTAGTTTTGACCACATGTCACATTTATTGGAAAATCCTAATTTTCTGTGTAATTATAATTTTTTTGTTAAGGCTAGGTTGTAGGCTGTGGGCCAAACAAGGATCTAACAGGGTGACAGTATTTCTGTGACTTCCTGTACTATCTCTGACGGCTGCTGGAAATAGAGAATCTTTGCTGTGACTGCAGCTTTTTGTCATCGCTCCCTGCTTCTACTGCATGATCTCGTCTACTTTCCAGATGAGGCACAATTAATCTCAAACTAGCCTGTTGTCAGTGGCGGGGTCCGCCATTCTCGCGCTTGGTATGCTACCACATGGGATATATGTTTCCTGTCATACTGGGTGAAATTCAGAAAAAAAAGAGTTTACTCACTTAAAACAAACAAACAAACATATTTTACTTTTCATACATTTTTTCATATGGTTTTTTGTAAAGTTTTCCATTTATCTTTTTTTTGACCTATGTACAGCTTTTTTTTCATATTCTCTTACTGTGCTTACTGTTATGCATCAGGATACCAAGGCAGATTCCTTGTATGTGAAAACCTACTTGTCAGTAAACCTGGTTCTGATTCTTCTTGTTAATCTGATGAAACTTTCTGTCACAACTACAATAAAAATAATTTCACAATACCTTTTCTGTACTTTTGTGAATCTTGTTTTTACCTTTGGTCTAACTATTATTTATGATGTCTCATCTTGTTCTGTTTTGAACTGAATGCCTCCCCCTGTCATGCATGATCATAAAGGTTTATAAGGTGTCTTCATAATGGCTTTACACACAGTGGAGAACATAATCAATGACAGTTGCTATGTCACCACTAGATGGCACAAGCAGAGCATGAGGCAGCTCAGTGGGGCACTGATGGTTTTTGGCAGAAGATGGTGTTAAAGATGTTTTTGCCCTAAAATAGTTTTGTGATAATAATGTTAACATCCTAATTCTAAACGCCTCCAGACACAGAGAGCCATGTCACACTGCACTTTGTTTACTCACTTTTGGGCTGTGAGATGCGAGATGAAATAAAAAGCTGGTAAATACATATTTCTCAGGAGTGATGCTGAAAAAGGCCACTTGTTATTGAATCAGAACTCAACATCTGGTCATGATAAGACGCAGCGGTGGTCTGCTCCTCCATTATCAGCAGATCTAATCTAATGTGTGCTGCCTCTTAGGTACTGTACGGCGTGAAGGCCACACAGTTATCTCCCCAGATGACTTTTTTCATAATGTAACTTGCCCCAAGTAGATTTTATCAGTGATGGATGAGTCGGAGAACAAATGATTGCAATAGTGGAGGCTCTTCTCTAAAGGTTTCCCTCGTGTCCTTGGTTTCATTGCTTTGGCTCAGATCTCCCCCCGCAGGTAGTGTTATCTATCACTGTTTGGCACGACGCATTTCACTGAGGAGCACACAAACACCCACCCAGACATGACAACACACACTCATTCCCTGACCTGTTCCCTTCACTGCCACTGTGATTGTTTGGGGATTTGTGGTTTCTTTAATTATTCATTTGTCCAATTTCAATTTAAATCAAGATTCAGATTTTCACGTCAGGTTTTTTATTTGCACTGGCAAGACTGAGGAGGATGTGTTTATCTGGTGGTTTCAAAAAACGCCTCTGTCTGATGAAGTGCAAGCTCTGCAACCTGTGGCACCTGCAGATACAAGATATGTGAGGATTTTCTTGTTTCTCTGATTAAGATTTTAATGCCAAGACAAACAACACCGGCATTCATGTGTTAGCCTATTTCAGGGGGAAAGAAATTAGTCACTGTTTTCTCATACATCTTTTTCCGCACTTAAATTACATCTGAAATTGATTTTCATCTATTATAATGTGTGTTAGAAAACAGACACTCATTCGTTCATGGTAACACTGGATATTTTTAGCCATGCTATCAGTAGAGCTCCAAATATAGCCATGCCAGTCTGTCAGGCGGACCACCTCTTGGCTCTTTTGGTTCTGGCTGAAATATCTCAGCCATCATATGGATTGCTATTGCACTGATGCACATTAAAGGTCCAGTGTGTACAATTTAGGGGTATCTATTGGTAGAAATGATATATAGGAAATCAGGTCGGCTGAGTCACTGATCTCTTTTAGATCAGGCTGTTCTCGTGTATTGTTAGCACATTTTCCTATGAAACATAATGCATCAAAATATGTACATATCCCACGTAGTGATGAGTCAGTAATTTATGCGTAACCTACGTACTCTGGAAGGCTGCAACCACATGAACAATGCACTGGCAGGAGTAAAGAAGGAAGCAGCCCTGAGCAGTACATAAGGAGGCAGGTTGGATGGTGGATGGGTCACAAAACACAGGACTTTTCCCTGGGACGTTCCCCAGAACTTATTATAAGGTACATTATCACCATGTTTCTTTTCCTAACCCTAATCACTTTAACTTCACTTGCCTAAACCTAACCTCCGTTACTTTACAATAGGATATCATACAGAACGTTGTATGAGGATATGTTGTTTAGGTACCTTCTTATGCATACTTAAATCAGAGAGCCTTTCCTGATTTTACTTGAGTTTTGATTTTCTTTGAACTTTTATATCCTCAGTTTTTATACACCAAATTGTTTTTTATCTGTTTTCTTTTGAAACCCGTTGTTTTTATGACTTTTTTGTTTTATTTTTGCTGCCTTGTGAAGCACTTCATTTTGAAAAGTGTTTTTTTTGTTACCTCAAAATGAGCCGTTTATATCACAGGGAGCCAAACCATTCTCACTCCGACCTTGTCACATATTGACGTTTGGTCATTTACTTTCCAAATCCACATACAATGTGCAAGTTACCCTGTGTGCATTGTTAGGTGACGTTCAGGGACAATGTGTCAAGTTCTGCCTGTTGCATGCATTGTCGTCTTTCAAAATACACTTCTTTTCACAGTAAATTTAATGTTTACATGCAGTCTCTTTCAAAATAAATGCACTATGTCTGTACAACACCACAAAGTGACATTTTTTTCCCCCTCAATATCAACACACATGGTTAGGTTTAGGAAAAAGGAACAGGACACTCTGACTTTTGCTGCCTTAACTTTCGTCTTTGTGAAGGACAGTGTTAAAGGATACCTTTTTTCATTGGTTTATGAAGCTGCAAGTCACTGCCCAAGTGTTGGTCTTCAGCGACTTCAGAGTAAGACCGGGCTCAGGGAGCAGGTCCTCTTCCATGTTGTCTGCCGCGCTGTTCAACAGTAGCTCAAAATGGGCAAAACATACACTCAAGTTAGGGTCATTCGTGTTTTCGCACTTTTGCATCGGCCTCTGTATTTCTCCTACATGCTCAGCACACAGGAGAAGTTTCAGTTTTGCAACCTCTCTGCTAGATGCCTCTAAATCCTACACACTGGACTTTTAATGTTGTAGTAGTTTCACTTCAGAAGAGCCTGAATACTTTTTCTACCACTGGTTCAGGCTACAGCCTTGAATCAAAAATGACACTACGAAAGAAATCGAAGGGTTCATGACAAAGTCAACCATAATACCGTGACATGTTTGTCAAGTCAGCCGGAGGAATCAACAAAGTTGATTTTAAATCTGTCTGCGGGGTTCAGCGCAAATGCCACAAGTTTGTCGTCCTTAATCTGACCAGCCAGCTTTTATAAAACATGGGACAAGTTTAAGTTGAAATTCTGAAGGTACGCTTCTATTGTGCACATGAACACGACCCAACACACACGTCGCTTTATAACTTCAGTTTCAAAGTCTGTGCCTGTAAATCTCTTTAAGGGAATTTGTACGGGGCTTTAGCTCATCAGGCCATGACGGTTTGAGAGGCGTGTGGGATGTTTGCAGCCTTGTTTCAGTAATTATCATGGCACGCAGAGGAAAAACTGTCCTGAAGGATCTCTGGAACGTTGACACACGACAGTCGGTCAGGTGTCGTTTCATTAGCCAAGTTAACTGTTCAGAAGGCCACTGATTTCCCAGGGGCTCGTTAGGAGCACAAGAAAACAGTGCCCTGGTGAGCTGTGGCTTGTGATTAAATTAGTAGTCAACTCTCTTAAGCAATAAACAGCCAACAGGTAATTAAATATGATTCAGCCCCAGGTAATAGCCAGTGAGCGTATGTGTAACATAAAAAAATGCAGTCATTTCTAATGCTCCGTTATATATCGGCCTGGGTGAGTATTTTTAGGATGCCTGTCTCGGACAGCAAACTATTTTCTAATTTCATTTAGTAAATAGACTCCCTCCGTGCTATCGCAGATTTAATTCGGGGAGATAAAGTCAACAGCTCTCCACCTTTGATGTCTGTTTATAGTTAAAAATTCAATTATGTTGCCAATTTCGCTTTGAGACAACATATTTGCAGGGACATTAATAATAGACCTCAAGGTTAACTGCGCTGTCCTCAGTGTGGCCTGACTGAGGTGAAAGTTTCCAGAAATCAGGTTGGAAATAGCTTCTGTGGGACTCTATAGAAAGGATGGAGGGTTTAATGGAAAACCCACTTTGTCAATGACTGGCACAAAAAAAAAAAAAAAAAAAAGATAAAATGAAGCCCCAGATTCAATCTCTCCCTGATCTGTACTTTTTCCCTTCAGCTCTCCAGCGAATGATACGACTGTCTCTTTGTTCAAACTCCAATTATCTCTCATTTTCTCTTTAATCTGCTCACTAACTGCCTTTCTCTCTCTGACATGAATAAAGAGCACAAGCATGTGATGCCTGATTAACTGCGAATGTTGAGAAGATTTAATCAAACAGACTTCAGATCCAACTTGATGTTCTGTTCTTTTACTGATGAACATGCTGTCAGTATTTATGGAGGGAAACCATAGAGATATTCTAACTCTAACAACACTGAGCAGAAAGCCTTTTTGTAGAAACTCATAATACAGCATCTGTGCTAAATGTAATAAAGCGATGTTATTGTGAACTCAGGATGTAAATAATTACATGCCTAAAGTAGAATGCCTTCACAGAGAAAATACCTCAGACAAACATATTATACCTGTAGATTAAAGGCTTGAACATGCAGTTGTTATCTAATCTTTCCCAGAGTTATGCAAGTAGTTTGTCGAATAGGCCAAAGATATAAGACTTTAGCAAATGCAACTTGGGTGGAATATCCATAAAGTGAATATGTAAATATCATCAGATGAATACATCTGTGGGGGTGATCCAAATATCTTATGTAACTATTCTGGTGAAGATGAGATGAAAATGTGATTAAAACTAAAACAGAAATGGCAGAAATAAATGGAACCGACTGCTGTAAAATCTGCAGCAAAAATCATACTTTACTTTCCAGCTAATTTCATTTAAATCGGTTAAGCAGTTTTTTGAGTTAACCTGCCAACAAGCAAATATCCTGTATAATAGCGTGGGCAGAAGATATTGACCTGCCATTAATAAAAAAGCTCATAACTGAAAAGTTGCAATAACTCTGCAGGATTTTCCGAACAAAAAAAAAAAAATACACTCACACAAAAGTATTCTCCCTCAATCATCACTTATGAAGTGTGTGTCCATGTATTTACCTGCTGAGACTCTGACCTCTGCACTTTATTTTCTTATTTTTTGCTTATTTTGCTGCTCTTGTGAGCACGCAGGTCAGGTCAGGGCTTCATGAAAAAGTAGCAAAAAGGTGCCCGACTGTAGGCAGCAAGTATCCACAAGGATGCTAAAAAACCTGCAGACAAAGCACCGAAAAATAATGCAAATATTGTGAGTGAAACAAGCAGACAAAACTCATTCCAAAACCAGAGTGAATCTGGGGTCTCTCACATTCATGTTAGCTGCTGAGTACTTAAGGAGAGGAGGGGATCAAGAAGACGCGGAGTTGGCCATTTTGGTGCCAGCGGTTATCTTAAAAGGATAGTGCACCCAAAAATGAAAATTCAGCCATTATCTACTCACCCATATGCTGAGGGAGGCTCAGGCAGGCAGTCAGAGCTACAGGCTACAATGAGGCTAAAAACAGAGTTTAAACGACATTTTTCCAAACAACTTTTTATGTTGGGGCTTCAGGACACTTGGATCACTACGGACGAGCAGTATGGAGATATTTTGTGGTTTCAATTATGTGTTTTTTGGACGTTTTAATCTGGGGCACCCAGCCTGCATTAGGTGGAGTTGTGCTGCTACCCCCTCTCCCCTTGGATCTCCGCAAGGGACGTGAGGACTCCAAAACTTCACCTGAGCCTCCCTCAGCATGAGGGTGAGTAGATAATGGCTGAATCTTCATTTTTGGGTGCACTATCCCTTTAAGCCTTGTTCCCACCAAGCAGCATGGTATGGTACATTTTAGTTCAGCATGCTTTTTTTTCCCATTCCCACTGTGAAAAGTTGTGGATGGTAACAATGGAACGTTCCGTACTGTCCCCATTTTTGGTGCCCCTTCTGATAGGGTACCTAGCACACAGATGGAGCTGTGAACACTGCAGTCCGTTGATTGGTCAGGAGCTGATAGTCACTCTGCTCAGGGCTGAGTTGTGGCTGGTTCTGAGGCTTATATGTAACCACTGTTCACACCAGGGAGAGTTTTACATTTAACGATAACTATAAAAATAAAGGATGTTTTGCTGTCTCTCACAGCAGCTGTAGTCTGAGAAAAATAATTCACTCGGCCGACTGCCAGCGACTTTTAAGGTTTACTTGTAATGTTACTCAATGCATCAGTTGAGGATGCGAATCCACCAGCACACCTTAAATTTCAATGCGACAACTTTGACCATTACTTTAGTTTTTTATTATCTCTCTCTCACAGACTTTTAGTAATGAGCAGATCTTCAAGCATTTAAAAATATATATTCATTTCGACAGGATTATGTGAGCTGCATATATTCTATTTTGTTCTGAAAATGTTCTGTGGATGCTAAACGAGGTGCAGACTGATAAAGGAGGAATTACAGAGTGCTGGAAGGAGCAGTGAGTGACAACAACCTCGCCCAATGGAAAGACTACTGTTTGAAGTGGAAACGCTAAACTGACCTTGGGTCTAGGTACCATGTCTGAAGGGTTTCTGTCGGTTCCAAAGGTACGATACCAAAAGTGTTTGGTGGAAACTGGGCTTTAGTTAACTTTGGCATTTCCATTACAATAAATGTAATCTTCCTACAACAGCAGGAGGAGGAGCCAACTTTGAATGTTGTGTGTCAAACTGTAGCAACAATTCCTGCATTGTATACCTTTAATGTTGTAGCGTTAATACAGTGTTTTACATTGGTGCAGCTGAAACAATAAGTTGACTGACAGGAAATTAATCAGCTATTTTGATAATCAGTTATTCTTTGTGATTAATTTTCTTTATGCAAAAATGTCAAAAATTCACAGTTTAATTCAACTATTTAATTAATCAAGAAAATAAAGAAAAAATATTGATAATAAATAATAGTTAGCTGCAGTTGCAGAGTTTTAACATTATAATGTAACATTATGCCAGTTTTTAATGAAGAATTTCTAATATGGAAACTTATTGTAATAAATTAAGATCAAATGCATGTTGACAGAGTTTCAGAGTTATTACTGTGTTGCTCCTTCAGGCTGGTGACCTCATCCAAGGAGGCGGTGCTAGTCTCTCTTTTGTCAGGGACGACAAAGCAAATAGTCAAAACACTTCTGTAATGTGTGTTTGCGTGTAAACATCCTTATTTGTGTTTGGTTTCTGGCTATGCCTTCTTTAGCATTTAGCTTCAGGGCTGGGTCTTTGTGACTTGTCATCCATCACCTCTTCATCTTTGTCATCACACAGCCACAAGGTGATGTGTGAACAGAGAAAGAAGAGCAGGAGGAACAGTTACAGATAAATAAATCTGTGAATATTCTCAGTCATCCAGGTCGTGATAAGGCTAAAAACAGAGCATAAAATATGGCAACTGGACTAACCTCTCACCCAAGAGACGTTTCGCCTCTCATCCAAGAGGCTTCCTCAGTTCTGGAGAAGCCAGAACTGAGGAAGCCTCTTGGATGAGAGGCGAAACGTCTTCTACTCAAACGAGGTTAGTCCAGTTGCCATATTTTATGCTTGTTTGAGAGTTACAGATAAACCCATCTCCCTCATCTTCTGAAGGCCCCAATGTGCAAGATGTTTTTTTATCTCTATACAAGCACAAATTACAAAGGCAGTTCTTTCCAAAGAAAAGAGCTTGTTTTATTCTAATGAATCCATAAAGCCGGCTTCTGGAGTATCAAAGGTTAAACCATTAAAAGCCTTCAACAGTTCCGCTGTTAATAAAGTACAAACACTAATGCTAAATGGCTGTTGCAGAGCAGACCTAAAATCTCTGTGCACTCTCATGTGTGTGCAACTTAAAAAATCTAATTTAAAATGCATATTGATTGATGCATAAACTGTTTTGTACTCACAGGACTCTGACATTAGTTACACACCCCGCCCTCCCTCTTTATCTTTGTCTGAGAATTTTCCTCCTCTTGCTCTGGCGCACAAACTAAATTCACGAAACTCTTATACGCACTAAGGTATTTGATCTTATTGTTTCTACAATGCTCTTTTAAGTACTCGTGAAGCCTCTGCCGTGTGAGATCCCACTCCGCCAAGGCAACCAGTATGTTTACAATGAGCTGCTGATGCACTGTGGCTGACCTGCAGGCAATATTCTCTGCCTAAATATCTGCTAAATGAACTGAGACTGAACTGATGCTGAACCCCCAGCCTGCAGCAGCTCCCACATAAGAGTCTCTGGCAATGTGTAGAATATTAATATAAGTAAACCAAAACCAGGGATTCTTTTCCACAATAGTTAACTCCAAAAAAAAGTGCTGCTCTGAAGTTAAACTAAACCAAAAGTCCATATGAGGACAGCTCCTAAGCAGCCCACAGTACATCCGTTTACCACAGTCATCCCTGCCTCTACTTTTGAGGCAAGTTGAATGCGTTTGTTCACATGTAATATGATTTGTGCTTGTCTGAGCTGCAGGAGAAAGCATTACGCTGAATGAATGAAACAAATGTGTAGTCACGGAGAGAGGACAGATATAGTGTTCTCTGAGTTCCAGTGCTCGCTGCTGCTGCTGCTGTTGGGTTTTCTTAAAAGTAGCGAAGCTTAATAAAACCTGACCAGCAGGCTAAATCAGGTTTCAAGCTGATTTTTCCGCTGCTGTGCCGTGACTCCTCCATTGTCCAAGCTGCTGTAATCATTTTTAAGGCTGAATGGGGGAACACTTCAGCCGATATTAAGTGTGTGCAGCACAGACGTCAGCGGGAAATTGCACCTTGCCAAGCTACTGTACATTTGATCCAGCGTGGCTTGTTATTCTCTTGTTTCCCCCCCCCCCACACAGGGACTGTCAGGCACTTTGTGCGACTCATTCTCTTTATTCTTTTCCAACTCCTTCTTATAAAAGTTGAGAATGTCCCCGAGTCAGTTCACGTCACTGTCCAAACCTCCAAAGAAAGAAATGACACATTAGCTGAGGACGACTGCAGGGCTTCACACTCACTCCAAACCTCACTTCTTTTAAAGTGAGGCTTATAACTCCTCAGTTTACCACTTCATTTTGTTAGAATACATTTGGGGCTATTTATTCATATTTCTCCCTGCACTCTAGCTTTCTATTTTTCTGTTTATTCAGTATATAGCTCAATATTAGCTTATTCAAATCTTCCAAATTAGTTTATTTATTCTAAACTCACATAGCTCTAGGAAGGTGAGGCTGCTCTGTCTGTCAGTCCGACACATTTGATCCAAATTGACATATCTCAACAACGACTGAATGGACTGCCACAAAATTTTGTACATTCATGGTGCCAAGAGGATGAATCCTACTGACTCTGGTGACATATCAGCTGGTGCCATCGGGAGGCATGTTTTTCTTTGTCCAGTGACCAAATACTGGCAAAAGTAAAAGCATTCTGATCAGTCTTTCTCTATAAGCTGTGTATGTGTTCAGTGCATTGTTGTGTTTAGTTGGAAAATGTTGGCATGCTGACACACCACACAAACATCTTACCTGCAACAAATCAGCCTGTTAGTGTCGCCATGGTGAGCATTGGATTTCGGGAAATGGGATTCCTGGGAACTGGCAACTATATGCTGTTTAGCAAAGTCAGCAGCACAACCCTAACTTCCTTATGGCCAAATTCATCTAATGTCTAATGTAAATTAGGCCAACACAACACAACACAATGTCTGCCACCAGCTTTGCATAGAAATACTTAAAAAGATGGAACAATGAAGTTCAGAGTATGAAATCTGTCTCGGCTTATTAGAATGGCTTTGGAAATGTCAAATTACCTGCTAACAAATTTGGTCCACAAGGCTGTTCTCAGCAAACAGATCACAGGCAATTAACTTGGCATTTCATATTTCTTGCAGCTATAGCAAAGTTCAAGCTGCATGTGAAATTTTTGTAATTCATGTTCATTCTAATGGTGACTGTTAGAGCCATTCGAGCAAGTCCTAGTTTCCTATGTCACTTTAATGCACCACCTGACCCGGCATCTCGGGAACCATTAATGAAAGGCAGGTGTGCTCAAGCAAGTATGGAGTGTGGAAGGCGCCACGGGGTTACAGACTTTACTGTGTTTTTGGTTAATCTTACTTGTTATTGTTTGATGAAGTAGTTTGGTACCCCATTGATTTGAACTTTGTGTTTGTAAAGGCCTGTTTGTTTGGGAATTTGTTTTCTTTTTTTTTAATGCGACAGTCAAGATAATCAGTTAGCGCCATCTTGCAACTCTCCAGCAAATTGATCAGTTCTTAAACCAACTGAAGCACCTGGATCATCAAACAGTGACTAAAACTAAACCAAAGACAGTGAGGTCTTCGTATCTGACATTATGGCATCTATGGGCGGCTATTTTTCAACTTATTTGGAAACCGAAATTTTTTTTTTTAAGATATTTTTTGGGTCATTTTTAGCCTTTATTTGACAGGACAGACAAGCATGAAAGGGGAGAGAGAGAAAGGGTGTGACATGCAGCAAAGGGCCACAGGCTGGAGTTGAACCCGGGCCGCTGCAGCAACAGCCTTAGATGGGGCACCTGCTCTACCACTAAGCCACCGACGCCCCTGGAAACTGAAATACTGACTAACATGAATTGCTCCCTTTGGCCTTAATCATTAATAATACCACCAAATAATACACAAAAGCAGTGAGGTTGGGAACCCAGACGTTTGTGCATATTGCTCCCTGTATTTAGTGTTGCTTCAATTATGACCCTTTTGACTGCAGCTGAAGTTATACATTGGGTGCTGTTACATGATGGCTTCTCATTTGGAATGAAATAAATCTACGCAAGGTTCGGGGCAGGGAAGGTTTCTGATTGCACAGGGAGCGGGTCGGACTGTAGTACTTCTTTTGGATAACAAGATGCTTGACGACGCCGTTCTTAGTGCCTTTTTCGGGCTTGTTTTGCTTATATTCTTGAAGCAGCAGTACGACAACGACCTTGTTCTGCCAATGCTTCGTCTGGTGAGGAGGAGAAGAGAGGTAGAAGGCTGAAGAAGGGAGATAGAAGACCGCGCTGTGGCGAATGGAAACCGGTGAGTGCAATGAGTCGCGCGCGCCAGAAGGGCAAGGAAACGAGCATGCGCAGAAAGACCGAAATGAACTTAAAGAGGAATGAGTGTACACAAGTGCGAGAAATTCTTGCATTTGGAATTAGCGACGGAATATTCCAGCCCCTTATGTCGGATTGAATTTTCAGTCGCATTGGACATTTTCTTTCCAAATTAGGTGTTTACAAGATCACTTTTAATACGAATGAACTTTTATTCCGAATGAAAAGGGAATTAAACTGTCCATGTAAAGGCACTTATTGAAATCTAGTTAATTTCCGAGGACTCCCAAGATAGTGTGCTTCTGCTCCAGGGACAGAACATGTGTCATTCTCAGGAAAAATATTATTCCCCAGTGAGCATGTTAGCATGCTGACATTAGTATTTCGCACAACACAGCTTCACAGAGCTGCTGGCATTGCATTTCTTTTATATCATGTCTTAAAGTCATAAAGCAGTCTGAATTGCCTCCTTGTTGAAAGGTGCAATGCAAATACGCTCGCCTCGCTCAGTCGAGCAACGACAGGATGCCACCACTGCAAAACAACTTTTTAATTTAATTGTTTCACATTAAAAACACACACTGTATGCTGCATCACAAAATGAGAAAATGCTGTCCTGCGAGAACAATTGAAGCCAAAGTAGAGAGAAGAATCAGCCAGTGTCGCTGCCACCAAGAGAAGCGAGATAGGTTCGTCTCATACCCCTGCAGGTCGGCTGAGGATTTGTGTTCGTCTGAAGCCACGACATGAGATAGCACACACAGACAGCAGGTTGAGCCACAGATGGGAAATCATAATTCAAACAGTCTCACAAAGCATTTGAATTCATTCCTACCTGTAATGTACATCACCATGATGATAGAGACCAAGCTAGGATGATCATGGACTCAGATACACTAAAATCTTCCACGTTCTCACACAAGCTTTTGGTGTAAAGCCGTATGTATATATGTAACTGTTGCTTGAGGACACTGAAGGTTCAGATAGACCTGTATCGGAAAGGAAGCCTGGTGCTCAGAGCAAAGTGTGTCCCTCGTTTTTAGCATGACATTCAACTACCCTCAAATGCTACTGCCTGTTAGGCAACATTCTCACCTACCGAGAGAGTAACATTATGAAAAAAATGTGGCCAATATAAAGTCACTTTTGGACCTGGAGTTGATGTTTTACTGAATAGATTAGATCTGCTTCAGGCATGTCTGCGTGTTACCCGTTTTAATGAGACAAAACCCAACAAAACAAATCAGATATTTACACCATATCACAGCAGACTGTGGCTGAACCCTCATCGTGGTGCTTTTGTAATAATTTGTATATTCATGAAAATTGTTTAAAACAGTCAAGCCTGTTTATCTCTTTTTTTGTGAAGGACAAAATGATGCCACCCTCCATAAAGTGGCAATAGCTGTCTGAAATATCTGGCATTCTCTTAATGAAATAATGGTTTAACATCACTCCGGGCATATTCGTTTATTGCAGCGTTTTGTACACGGCTTGCTTTTTGTCTGGCAGGCAAATAAATTCAGATTCTACCTCATGTAGCTGGACGCTGTGGTGAGGTGCGGCAGCCAGAAGCCAGTCATTTATTCATATAAATTAACAGTAGAAGTATGACATCCCTTTAAAGATGTCTGTGGGGAACAGCTTAACACCCCGGGAGTCACGTAGCAAACATGCCTTTTAGTAAACTGACTAAACTGAAACTGACAGGTGAAAAAAAAAATGCAGGCTGCAAAATGTTCAGATTTCACTCTTTTGTCAGTGAACTAAGGTGTTGTTTTGTACCTCAGTAATGTGCATACATCACCAACCTCCTTCCCCTTCAAGACAATAACCTAAAAAAATGCTAAGTTGCTCATTAGAATAGGTTTTCGAAAGATTGGTCTCATCTGAACTATGATTTTAAACAACCATATGTTCAATCTGTACATTCGAAGTTTAATATCTCAACTGGGCCCTTGTCACAGGCCTGTCCTGCAGATAGAGAGAGACAAATGGCACACATGTACAGTAAAGCAACACTGCAGTCCAGCGTATGCATCAGCAAAGAGAGCAAGATAGATCGACGCATGCAGTTCAAAACCAATTTTGTACAGTTCATTTGGCAGTGAGCGACGTATGAATGTGTTTGTTATATAGATATGCTGCACGGGGGTGAGCCCCCTTCAAAGGTACATGTCCCACCCAGTCTCTGGTTTTCTGTGTGCATGTATGTGGAGACACAGACCCCACTGCAGGTCTGGCACAACGGAGGCCACGCTCCCACCACAGTACAGTGCAGGGTGACAGAGAGGGCCGATAAGTCCAGCCGACAGCTCCTTAATCCCCATTAGTGCCTCAGACGGGGCGGTGTGACAGAGCGCAGCGCTGTCCGCAGGCCAATCCCTGTTCTTGTCCTCGTCTCCTCCCCTCCCCTGTTAGGGTCCTGCAGGATGCCCTAACAGAGGATGTGGCGCCACCCGGCGGAGGCAGCCTCTGGATGTGTGTGGCTCTGAGGGGCAGGCAGGGGAGGGCCTCAGCAGGCAATCTCCTCCAGGGTGCCCAGCGTTGTCTGCAGGGGAACTGTCACAGTGTGGCTGATGGACTCCGAGTGGTTGGCCACGGGGTCACAGGAACTCTGGGGAAAAAACAAACAAAGAGTCTCGGTCAGACCAGAGAGTGGTGAAGAAAAATTAACTTGGAACTCCTCATACAATTTCTGTTGGTGTGGCTCTCATCACCATGTTCCACGCTCCAATAATGGAAGCCGAGTTGCTGTGTAGTCGTGGGTGGATTATGAGACAATGGGCCCCTGGGCACAGACATGCAAAGGGCCAACCACCTCTTCTTTCATAGGAGCACGACACACAGACTTGGAGGTGGTTTTGTGCATCTATGCATATTTTTGTAGTTTTGTGCCTCCTTGCTGTTGTTTTGTGTTTCCTTAAGGTAATTCTGTGTCTAATTTTATTGTTGTATATCTCTTGTAGGTGTTGTGTGTCTCTTTGAAGTAAATCTGTGTCTTCTTGAGGTAATTTTTGCGTCTTTTTTGGTAGTTTTGCATCTCTTTGTAGTCATTTTGCCTGTTTTTGAAGTTATTTTGTGTCTCTTTACAGTTCCTTTGTATCTCTTTGGAAACTCTTCCTGGTCAATAAGTGTTGATTGGAGTGACATTTTGCAAGTAAAGGCCGGGGTGCCCTGGGCCTGTGCCCACTGGGACAGTTTAGTAAAAATCTATGTGTCTAGTTGGTTGCAACAACAATAGATCCAAAAATGCTGATCTCCTATTTGTTTCCCTGCCACAATGTAAAAAAAGATAGAACTGCAGCTTGGGTTTTGCTTCCAAGTTATAGACCAGACCAGCATTGCATCATCACCAACCATATGCACGTTTTCATGGTAAAGAAAGGTGCCGTCTCATTAGGAACGAAACAGGAAAAGGCTGAAGGGTGGTTGCATAGAGGGTTAACTAAGGTTTTTACATCAAAATCTGAAGCACGTAATATACGTGAATATTCACTGACAGTGCGGTAAATCGGGAAATGATGCTGGTGACAGTACTGATGAATAGCTAACATTAGCTTGAGTGGGGGAAGCTGCAGCTGCTCCACCTTAACCTCAGCCTAAATCAAACAGTTGGCTATGAACAGGCTGGTTATTTACGGACAACACTAAACTAACAATACAGGGATCCAATCGAATATAGATGTCCAGATGAGCAATATCCAGCCTCTGTGTTGGGTCATTCATCCGCTTTGACAGGGGAAGACTGAAGGGTCATGGCCGCAATCATCCTTCATTTATTGCGTACGCTCAGGTTCAAGCAAGGTCACAACAACAATTATTAGACATGTACTTGAAACAAATGTTTGCTTCACGAATACATGTGTACGCATGTGTCAAAACTATAATCAGAACAAACATCGCAGTGCGCTGACATAAATAGGAACTAGCCACCAACGTGCTGTCCAGCCAGCAACATGTCAGCACTTCAGTTATAAGAGATGATTGTTCACAGGGCAGTGAGTTAACACATTTTATTTAAGCAATCTAAACCACTCACTTCTTTTTACCATGACTGTAAAGAAGCAGCTAACACTTCTCACTCTACTAATATGCTGCTACTGTTACATCATACAGTAACTTCCTGTATTTGAGCCTCTCTGCCTCTAAATGTGTGCCAAATTTTACTAAAGTTGAGCTCATTGTGGAACGTTTTGTGTGAACAAATCCACTGATCTAAGATAAAATAAGATAATCCTTTATCAGACCCACAGCGGGGAAATCTGCACCATTACTGCAGCAAAGGGCACAGTGCAAAACTCTCAGTTTAAGTGAATTTATTTTAGTCCTTCAGCTGGAAAACGCACACCGGGTTTATTCATTTATTTATGCTTATTTAGCAGAGTGCTGCCACTCGATCGGCAGCTGCTTCTTTCATACCATGGCTACCAGCTGACTAATAATGTCCAGTGATGCTCCTACAGCGCAGGTGACACTTTAATTGACTACCCTGCAGATACTGTCATGCAAATGCCACTCCAACCCACAGGCGGATTATGAGACATGCGCATAAGGATCCACCACCTTTCCTACATAGGATGTGCCTCTTTTTTGTTGTTCCTTTGCATCACCTTTGTTGCTATACATCTTTATGTGGTTTTCTGTCTCTTTGTAGTCGTTATGCGGCTGTTTTGCCCCTCTTTGTAGTTACTTTGTGTCTCTGCAGCTCCTTTGTTTTTCCTTGTTGTCTTTTGTGTCTCTCTGTGGTCATTTTGAGTATGTTTCTGGTCAGTATGTGTTAATTTGGGTGATATTTTTCAGGTGAAGGTCAGGCGAGGCCCTGACATTTCGAGCCCCTGGGCCTTTGTCAGGCCTGTTCAGTAACCCATCCATGCCCCAACCTTCTCCTTATACTGCAGCTTTTTTTTTAATATATTGTTGGTTTAACTAAAGTTTGATGTTCAAGCATGTGTTTATTAAGGTGGGATTAGCTGCTCCCAGCAGAGTCAGACTCTTTGAGAGCTCCTTCAAAGAGCAGAGCTTTTCCTGCCAAATTGGCAAGCTACTGGCAGCCTGTAAACAGTTTTAGATTTGTGAGGATGCTCTTTCTGCATGCTTGTGTGGAGGGGGTGAGGATAGGGCAGGGTTTTCGTATGCATGATCGGAGCGAGTGAAATTACACTCAATTTACACGCTCCACTTACACAGCACTCTGTGAGGAAGATTGACAAGTGAGGGGTTAAAGGCCACTCTTACCACATCCTCTCCATGACTCTCTTCCTCCTCTTCTCTGCTCAGTAAATCCAGTAGTCTGTCCTTCACCACCTGCAGATCGGGAAATAAAAGTGGGAGAGGCATCATTCAGTCTGTTATAGAAGCTCTGTATGAACTCCTTATGTAAATACTGACCGAACAGGAACATTTGACTTCAAAGAAAAAAAAAAAGCAATTACGTGGCAAAAATAGCAACAAATGACGCCATCGCAATAATTTCAGCATGCAAGCTGTTAAAAGCTTTGGAGCTGCTTGTGTCAGCGGCATGAGGGTTTCTTATCCCCCATTACTCCATTATGGCCATTAAATAGTGGCAAAAAAAAGCCTGAAAATTACTTTCCCTGTGTATTTCCACAGGACCCTAGAGGCGGTGAACACTATTATGTGCTTCTCAGAACTCAGCTGAAAGCAACAGGTGAAACTCTGAAGAGGACCACGCAGTAAAGCAAAAGTAATAGAAAATCACCAGCACATCTTCATTTCTGCTGGCTCTGAAGTAAATCTAGCTCTTATCTGCTCTTTGTATCAGTGATATTGCTTCTGTTGTCAGCTTTCATGGTCAACACTCTGGCTCTCCACTGAAATACCAAAAAAAACAAAAAACAAGAGCTATCAAAGTTTATTGCACCGACAAAAGCTGTGTGAGGCTGTAGAGGAGTGATGATGTGTGGGCGTAATTAGATGTTTCAACACTTATGTGAGAATAAAAGTGTGAAAACAGCAACTTGAGACTGACCTCATAAGCATAGTCAAACAGCTCTAGGATGGTGAGGATGCTGGCTCCGATGAACAGACCCATCTGGCCTCCAATATCACCTGCAGAAAACAACAGTCACACAGAGAGAAGTGGGAAGAGAGAAAAATAAGTTCAGCTTATATTTAAACACTTACAGCGTGGCGTGGGAGAAAACTTGATGACGACTAGCTGGCAGCTAAAGTTGTGTGACAGCACATGCCAAACTTAATTGTGACGGATAAAGTAAATTGCAGGTACGTGTCCACAGCACAGGCACAATTAGACACTCCAAGGTGTCCTGATGTATGAAAATAACAAGCTCTTGAAATGACACTCAGCTTTGTGTCATGCTGTTTCTGGGCCTCCACCTCATCCATTACTTTCACATATCACAACAGCTCATTAGAGTTCTGCAGAGGCTCACAAGTGCTGCTCAAACCCAGCCCCTATCCTCGTCTTTACGGCCTGACTCAACTGAGCCCAACTGCTGAAGCCAAATGTGACAAACCACGACTATATTTTTGTTTTATTCTATCCATTACTGACCATTAGCTTGCAAGGCTCGGGCATCGCTGATTTTCTGTACTGATTGTGTTTACAACTGCTGGAAGCGAGGCAAAATGTACTCGCAGCAGATGACATGGGCTCCTGGAGGGGCGCCATGGTTACACATTATGACGTCTGCACACTGGACCACATTCAGACAGAATGCCACCAAATACATATGACTCAGAGGCAGCAAAAAGACAAATCAAGGCTCATCTGATGCCCTGGGTCCGGCTGCAGGCTGGCTCTTGTTCCAGACAGTGGCTGGACACTTTGAAAGCTGTGGCTTTGCCAGTAGTTATTTTCACACAGTTAGGTTTGTGCATTTGCTATTGTCGCTGTATCAATACAGCTTTGTTTTTAAATCAACAAGCTCCTTGACAATGTTTTTTTTCTTTCCCAATAAATATTCATATCACTGATTTAGTGTAACACACAGAATAAAAATAACATGAAATACAACATATAGCATGTATCACATGAATATATAATCCCCAGTAACTGCAGTATTTTTTTTTTACATAGGCTTACGAATACATAACTTGATGGCGATGACTCAGGGTCATCATCCTCCTAAAATGATCAACAGGTACATATCCGCCAACCAATCTTGAGTGACTTTTCTTTTAAAGGCCGTGTTTAGATGACAACGGTTTCTCTAAAAACAGAAAAGTCTGTCCTTTGCGTTTTAAAAAACTTCTGCGTTTATATGACGACGTTATTGAAACGATCCCCGTTCACACGGAGCCGCAAAATCTACTGGAAATGCTGTAGTATGCACGCCAGGCCAATGGATGGCAGTGTCAATTTGCAAAGCAACACCACGGCTTGACGCCAAGTGCCTTACTCTACAACGCGGTGATTACAAACCAAAACAAAGAAGACACAATGGCGAAAGCATGCACAGATAACTTTGTCTGGATGGACGACGAGGTGGAGTTGCTACAGGAACAGATCTACACTTCACTTCAAATCAACAGGGTGAGTAGCACAAACAGAGACGCTGCCGTTTCCAAAACATTGCACTCTGGAACCTGTTTTCGAATCGTTGCGTTTTCAGGCACCCAAAACGCAACTGTCGTGTAAACGATCGGCCAAAACGCAACTAAAGTTTACAGTTTTCAGTTGAAATCTTTGTCGTATAAACGGGGCCTAAAAGTGGTGGTTTCATCCATGACTGGAGTGAGGGAGGTTCTCGCCATGCGGGTTTTTTGTTATTCAGATGCTAATTAGAGTCATTCACACCTCCACCACACAGCCCCCAACCACTGCCAGTGCTTTATTCAACAATAGCACAATGCAGACTTCACAGACTGTAAACTGCCATTAACTGCTGGGAATTAATTTAGAATTGCTGGTGTCTATGGAGACAAAAGTCTTTTTTTCCCCATGCAATGACTTTGGCTTTCCTTTACAGTGTTTCTATCTTCAATGAACATTATGTTGAAAGAGAGAGAGATTTCTTAATACATTTGAAAACAACAAAACCTGAATCTGGCCCAATGTAACAGACCCTGAAGTTGATCATTTGCTTACACCTATCAATTTTGAGTTAGGCAGTAATGCTGTAACTTATTACATATCACTTACACTTTCTCAAGTAACCTGAAATAAACCACATTTGGCTATTTTTATTTGGCAGTTTAGGAGGTCCACATCTGCCCCGCTCCCAGAGGATTTCAAGAGATCACTGCTTCAATGAATTGGTCAGTGTTCAACACACTCAAAAATGAAAAAGACCAAGTGCAACAACTTTATTATATTTAGTTAAAACTTGTGGAGAGGATCAGTGGTGACCCTACAAATGTTTCATAGGTGGGGCCAGATGGGACCAATGGAAATCTTTGGGTGGCATGCCAAAACAAAAAGCCGTAATGCGTGAATTTCATGAAGTCTATTATGCTGTCAAACTATGTTGACATAATGAGTTAAGGAATCGCATACTGTTTATCTGTTGTGCACAGACTTATACCGGTACAGTGGACATTTTGAGATCGACTGACTATCCTTTCCCTTATAAAGACAAATATAGAGCGTTATTTGAAGTACATTGATTGTAAGGAACAAACTTTTACTGGAAACAAGCATACTCAAGTTTAATATCACCTCACAGAGCCTTCCCGTATCACGCATATGTGACTAATGAAGAGGGGCCAGTGATTGTATCAGCTTGGCCCCCCCGGCCACCCCTTGGCAGCACCACTGCAGAGGCTAATTGCAGTTTTTTTCATTTATAGATACCATAACTTCCATAAAGAACTGGCAAAATTGTCAGTTTTATCTTGCTGCCAGTAAAATCACAACATTTCACAGTGCCGACATTTTGTTGATGACTTGTCACGTACACCGTGACGGTCCAATCAGGCATCTTGTGAATTATCTTATCTAAATCTGCTGCCATGAGTCAGGGTGGGCCATTTCTCATCAGAATCTTGAAAGTAGCATGACTGTGTCTAACATAGACTGGATCCAGGTTTGGAAAATAAAGGTAACACTGAGTAAAACTTACCCAGCAAGCCTGCCACCTCGTAAGCTTTCTTTTGCTCGATGGTCTCGTAGTTCAAAGCCTCAAAGAACACGTCCAACACCAAGATGTTGTCTCTGCAAAAGGCAAAATTGGGCATTAGTACTAATGAATCCCACACCAGGCGATCACTTGGCAAGCATCACAATTAGAAACAGTCTATCCATTTCCTACAGTGCCGAGCAACCAGGGAGACACAACCACAGTGTGGGAGGAGAACAAGAGTGCTGCAGTGGCTCAGCTTTTCACAGAAATTCTAGTTCTTTAAATTCTTCATTAAAAGGACTATAAGAGACAATGTGGGCAGCAGAGAGCCTGGGGTCCTTTCTGTGGTGCCTTTGTATGTTGTTACCTTTTAATGTCTGTTTCCTCTGGATGCTCAGCTTTGCTGCACGTCAGGTAAATTGGAGACTCTAAGTTGTGGGTTGGTGTGCATGTGAATGTTGGCCTGTCTTGGTGCATCCACTATGAATGACTGTGGTAAAAACCTCTCGAAAATTCTACTTATCATCCTCACATTACGAGCAGCACCAGAGCATCATTTGGTGGTTTGTCATCGACTACTTACGTGATGTA
Organism: Epinephelus cyanopodus; assembly: GCA_026686955.1. Taxonomy (NCBI): domain Eukaryota; kingdom Metazoa; phylum Chordata; class Actinopteri; order Perciformes; family Serranidae; genus Epinephelus; species Epinephelus cyanopodus. The sequence goes on from CM048929.1 coordinate 26,966,552, forward strand.
CTTCTCTGACTTGTTGAACTTCTTCTGCAGGTAGCGGGCCGAAGTCTTGCTGGGGATTTTGACCATTGACAGCTCCTTGTTGTAGCGGGTCATGTTGCACGGCGTCCTGCACATGCAGTTACTGCTCTCCACAGCCGACAGTTTAGCTTTACACAGGAGGGGGGGGCGATGGAGAGGGGAGAGGCGTAACATTGGGGGGTAAAATGTAACGAGATGCGGGAGGATGGGTTGAGGATGATAAACACAAGGGAAAAATGCTCTTTTAGACACAGAGTGAGACTTTTCCTTACATAGTGTCAGACACACTGTGACATCCACTTTGAAGGCAGAAAATATCCAGCTAGCAGTTTGATTGCAAAATATATTTTGCCAGTTTGATTAAGGCCTTCACCCCTTTGTCATGTTCAAATGGCAGACCAAAGTCTACTTGTTTATTTGGTGAACTTCTGCCCAGACTGAGACGGTGTAATCAGTGGGTGATTTGATTTTTAAAGGGGGAGATTAAACAGGGATCATTTTGCTAACAATGGGGATGGCATCTCCCCTCATCTCTCCTCGAGTCGCCTACTGGGTGTAAAGATAAAATACAACAGAGAGACTGAAAGGGAAGGCATCTGCACAAATCAAACAAGCTACTGAACACATTCTCACACTCAAATGATCAATACAGCTGCTTAATTAGTGGCCCTTTACTTCAAGCTATGACTTTCCTTTCCTGGTATCCCTGGTAAGTGCCAGCTTGTTACATACAGTGTCTTTTGTTACAAGGTCGCATAATTGCGTTAGAGTTCGTACATGTTCTCATGGCAGCATTTACAAGTGGACCAGATAAAATGCCTAGTGCAAGAAAGCTGCTCTTGATAGGTCAGAATTTCCATGTGGGAAAAATACAGGAAGTAAACAAAACATTGAAGAAGAGTACACTTGCGAGATAAATGCGACACTTTCTAATGTCACAATGGAGGGACAGCTACGCAGGGTGATTTCAGCGCTGGTCACTGTGTACTACATTGCTGTCATTGTTCATTTTAGTCAAACCAGACAGCGGCTCCAACTAGAAAACAATGTTTTGATGCATTGGATGTGCAGGAGGAGGCGCACATTAATAATCCTCCAGGACTGTAACACGCTCATGTTTAACCCAAACAATGTGTCATGTGACTGCAGTTGGTTTGGATTGAGTTTGAAAAACGTTCTCACCACAAACGAACTGCACCAGAGTGTGTTTGTAACTGGACCGAAACCACCTCTTCCAGAGGGTCTTGGTCCAGTTGTTTTGATGTGCAACCGATTGCGATTGCTGTGTTCACACCTGCCCAAATGAACCACACTATGGGGGCAAACGAACCTGAGCTCGATTGAACCGAATCAAACAGGGCAGGTGTGAAAGCACCCTTAGTTTCACGCTGAGCATGAACTGCCATCACCCAGGTTAAAGTCCTTTGTTCGACCCAATCCACCTGACCTCCGACCTTTGAGGACACATTTTGCTCTTAGTATGTCAGTTGGTCTGAGCATCTAATATTGCCACAGATGGGCTTACGAAGGAAGCAGACAAAAGCCTGGTTCATCTCATAAGGATGCCAAAGGGTGCCTTGTGCCTCAGAATCAGACACCAAGGGGCATGAACAAGTGTCGTTATCTAACAACCTGGAAATGGGAACATGTCGTCTAATACCTCATGAAAAAATCAGCTCACTGTTAAGAGAGAGGTAGGAAGTTAAGGAAGTTAATACTAAATGACAATTTACTATATTCTAAAACACTACAAGGCTGTCATACAATAATCTAAGGTCACTGTTAAAATATAATACGTTTTTAAACACATTTTAGTCTCTATGAGAAAATATAAATGTGACTCTTTTAATGATTGAAAAAATATGTTTCCATGTTCACTGGTTTCAGCTTTGTGAGCTTTATATGATTGGAAATTGAAATGTGGATTTTTGGACTCTTAATTGGACAAAACAAGCCATCTGAAGAATGATGGAAAGAGTACTTAATATTTTTCACTATTTTCTGACATTTCTTTGACTAAATTACCATTAGTCATTAACATTAACTGATAATAAAAATAATTAGGATTTGCAGCTTTAATAGAAATAATTATCAGGGCTTAAAATGATGAAGTAATTTAAAAAGTTCTACTATTTTTAATAATGTTCATTTTTTTCTTTTTTCTATCTTCTGTATCACGACAACACTTCAGTGAACCGCAACCTTACGAATCTGAAATAACATGATGATAAATTGCAATAATGTTTCATAAAGCCACCACAGCCAATTACTTTTAATTAGCCAATTTTTGTAGTGTGTGAGTGCCAGCTGTACATCAGTGTGTTCTCACAGCTGATAAACATTAACTAAAGTACAGGCCTGAAGCTTCTGCAGCTTTGTGCTCAGATCTCCAGGCTTGTGTTTCTTGTGAGAGACACAGGGAGATGCATCTAGCACCTCATTTCCTAATCTCTGTTCTCTTAAAACTGAAAACAGGGGTCACACATACTCTCCCCACAAACACAGGCAAACATAAAACCACGCACGATTGCACACATAGCCCCATTCATACTATGCCTTGAGTCGTGCGGATGTTTACTCCACAAAAGCCCGTGTGACAGTGTAAGTCAATGTCATTGTCAAAGTCACAGAATGTAAAGCGCCAAACACAAACACGCCCTCAAGCAGCATCCGTGAAAACAGCCTTCACCCTGACAGAGACAAAGTCCTGATGCAGAAATGCCAGGCTGCATTCACGGCTCTGCTTTGGCAGTTTGACTCAGAGTAAAAAAAAAAAAAACTAAACTAAAATGCACTGGATGATTTCGTGTTAAGCCCACAGCCTCCTACATAACACCAACTCCCTCACAGTGACGGTAATGTTAAGCGACACAGGCTTTTCAAATATAGCTCCATCAAAAGCTTCTCCGGCACCGAGGCTGCTCACACTCCTCACAAATCACTTTCTTAAGCTGAATTTATGAAGTTGCAAAGTTTAAATAGAGCTCTTTAAATTTCACCAGAGATTGCAGAGCCCTTTCTCACTACCAAAAGCTTCTCCCTCTGGACTTACATCCACCCCTTATTCTCTGAATGGAAAGGAGAAGTTAATGTTATCAGGCTTATTTTTCACTGAGACAGCTCTGCGGCAGACCCGCAGATCACAGAGCACGAGGCAGCTATCCCCCCACGGCGTACTAATAGTCAGCGAGGCCACATAGTCACGTAATTGCAAGAGGAAATTCAATATGGCTTCTCAGTGGTCTCTTATTTTTATTCAAATGAGACGTTATTGGATACATGGGAGCAAGGCCTCGTGCATTCAAATGATTGATTTCTTTCTCTGAGCCTTTCACCTTTGTCCGCTGCCGTCCCTCGTTTTCTCTCTCACACATTTAAATTTACATGTTTCCCTGATAATTTTCTAAATGTTACTGGCTGTGATACTGACTGATAGAAAGTATAAATAAATATGTATGTGAGAGGAAGACCACTGATATAACCGCTTATATTTGATCATGCGTTTCGTCACTTGTTTTACTTGTGTGGGTTTGTGTATCTGCCCACAGCTAATCTTGCATACTACTGGACCAACAGAGGTTTTCATGTTGCGTTCTTAGGGTGGGAGTAGGCAAAGATGGCAGAGACTTGCTTCTGGTTTTCTACCACCATCACTGAAAAATCGAGGGAAACAGTTGGGCAATCAAGTTGAAAAAGTCAAGTCTGTATATTCCAGCAACAAGCCAATGCATCCACATTGAAGTTTACATGACTTTCTATCTGTTGGGTTACAGAAATTAGAAAAGATGAGGGCGCAATGTTCAAAGTTCTGCATGTGAGCACCTACGTCTGCAGTCTTCATTTTAATAAGGAGGATATCTATTCAGTCACAAAAGTTTTAAGACATATTAGAAAGGTTTCATCGAGGTTTGTGTGAAACACCTGGGGAAGAAGCCAAAAATGGCAGTCAGCATATGAAGGGTCCAGGTGTCAGGAGGATGTTACCTTGGCAGATACAGCTATTGCCCCACGCCCTGACCATATGCTCTACCGCCTCCACCTGGTAAGTTTAAGTGCCTCCCAGTGGGTACAACATTATACTAAAAACTAAATGGAAACTTGTTGTTATGTATAACAATAAAAAAAACACATCTGTGTGTGTGCCAATGTCCTGATGACATTAGTAGTCTTCGCAGATTGTGGAGAGACTTCCTGAACATTTTTTTTTCCCCCCTCTACAGTCTGTGTTTTTACCTTCTGGCAAGTACATGGAATTAAGTCTCTGCTGCCTTTGCCTACTTTTGCTTTCAGAATGCACAGTGTGATGAAGCCCCTATCAGTCTACTATTTCGTGTGCACACTTGTGACTGTATGCTCAAGGACTTCTTGTCATTGCGGTGATTTGCAAATGTCATTAAATCCTTCTAACCTCTACCTAGTGTAGGTATGAAAAGGAATACAAAGGGAAAAATACAAAAAAATATTATATAAAAACATATGTAGATATGTAAAAATATGCATTTATGTAGACAAATGCATGACAAATTATGAATTAAAACATTCTAAAATACACTTAGCACAGTCATAAAGGAAAAGTAATAACAGTACAAGCATGTTATGTAAAACAGTTGCACCTAAAATCAATAGAACCTCTAACCAAATGTTCGGATTGCAGCACCAATATCAGTGTGTCAAGTTTCACTCTACTCTGTAAATTATTCAAGACTAATGGGGCAAAACATCTGACGGCTGTCTTTCCAAGATTAGTGTTTACTGCAGGGACATGTCGTGTCAGACAGTCCTGAGAATGGGTGTTTTAAGTATAATGTCTTAGGCAAAGGAGTGATGATAAATGAGGTGGTAATTTATAGTTGAATAGATACGAGTGCTGATCTCACCTGACAGAGAAGGAGGAGCAGCCCACCTTCTGATAAAAGACACAAAGATTGATGCCATATGGTGTGTCAGTAATAAATCATAGAGCTGAGTGATAGTCAGGATATAAATGTTTAAAGATAGAGACAGAAGCATGTCTATAAATAGCACTGCCACTATCTAATACAAACCGGAAAAGTTGCTTGTACAATCATTTTCCTGTAGGTTAACGGGACACAGGATGTATATCTATTAAAAACAAACAAACAAACAAACAAAAAAAACAGTTGCATTCTTACTTTATGATTTAAGTTGTCTCTTTAAAATTTAATTTGTCATCAAACCAAATGACTCTCAATCAATGTGCCATTTAAAATGCAGATCTGAAGACTACTGTCTGTTTTCTTCGCCTATGAAAGAAACTCATGGACATTTTTTTTTGCCTGTGTCTGCAACAAGTTTCAGTTTAAGAGGTGCATACTTTAGGGTATTAGATCAAAGTTACAGATAATTAATGGCAGACTGGATATAGTTTGCTGAACTGTATAAAATAGTATCATCTGTATTAAAAATGTAAATTCCGTGTATCGATGGACATGCCAGTGTCATTAATTATTAGCAGACCTAAGATGGAACCCTGTGGAATGCCCTCAGTAACTGGAAGAGGTTCAGATTCAACATCACCCACTATTGTACCTTGTAGGGCTGCCCCCTATTGGTTGACCAAATGTTAGTCGACCAGAAAGGTCAGTCGTCGGCAAGATTTCACTGGTCACTTAGTCGCAGAAAAAAAAAGCTTTGTGTGCCTTGTCAAAATAAATCAAAACCTATATGACTGGACCATGTGGGAATTTAATTTGAAAGGCAAGACACAGAAAGTGGCCACGCTCAGCAGTCAATAGCATAATAGCATGTCAGGCAGGAAATCCAAAGTGTGCGATCATACTGAGAAGGTGAAGGACGAACCCAAGGGGATATGTAAACTCTGCAGGCAAACATTTGCCTATCATTCATCAACTACAGACGTGATGTATCATCTGAAACATGTAAGTAGCTACATGCGCATTAGCCACTTAGCGCAATCATTACTGCTTTGGGGTCATTAGTACGGTTTTGTATTTCTCTGCAATGTAGCACAGTGTGAACAACAGTATTTATACTATTCTTTCTCAGACCTTGAACTCAAACCATTTTATAATTAAATTAATATTGTAAACATGTAGGTGACTAGTCGACTAAAGGCCCTAATTGACAACTAATGGTTGACTAGGAAAATTCTTAGTTGGAGGCAGCCCTGGTACATTGCAGTCTGTCTGAAAGGTAGCTGTTAAACCATCTCAAACTGTGAGTCCATGCCAGTGTCTGATAGACTATGTTGGAGTGTGGGGCAATCAACAGCGTCAAAAGCGTTAGAAAGGTCAACAAAAAGAGCTGCACAATGCATTTTACTGTCTACTGAGGATATGATATGATTTAAGTCTAGGGTAGCAGCAGAGATTGTGCTATGATCTGTTCCAAATCCAGATTGATAGGGACTTCAAATGGAATTTTTATTAAAGTAACATTCAGGCTGGTTATTAAAGAAAGATTTGAAGATCTTTTAGAGGCAGGGCAGTTTTGAAATCGACAGACTTGTCTCCACCTTTGTGAAGAGGCACGATATGAGCCGCTTTCCAGACTTTTGGGATGATACCAGTAAAAATACTCTGGTTAAAAATATGAGTTAAGTTGTCAGGAATTAAAGGAGCAGACATTTCGAGAAAAAAATGGTTTATGTGATCTTGAGCTGTTGCTTTCTCTGCATTGATTGGTTTAAGAGCTTCAGCAACTGAAAAAAGAGGAAAAAGGATGGAGAACAAATTGCTGGGGGAGAGAGGTAAGGTTTGAAGGTCCTGCCGTGTTTAGTGACTTTTTGGTTATTAGGTCTGGAGCATACGTCTTCAAAGAGATAGCCTGCTGCAGCAAAGAGCTCATTAAAAGCTGAACATATTTCTGCTTGTCCAGAGAGTACGGTGTCTTTGTAAGTAATGTAAGAATGTTAAAAGTCCAGTTATGGATGGCATGGATCAAAGATTTGTGCTGTGCTTCAGTTATTAATAATACACTCATCCTCATAATTACACTATATGTTTCACATACAGTGCCTGTTGGGAGGAACATTTGATATGCTCTGTGCAACGCACTCTGTCAAACATTGACAATGCACCAATTTTTATTAGCTTCTGGGAGGCTTCTAAAAACGCTGCTGGAATCACAACAAATGTCCAGCCCCTGCGACCGCCTGGCAAAGATCTGCACTCTACTGCGTGCAATTTTTTGTGTTTAAAATAGTTTTGGCTGATTGTCCCTTCAGTTTAGCAGCTCTAACAAAAAATTGGAAATAATTGTGTTTGTCTGTGTGGTTGTGTGATTATAAGCCGTCTCTGTTTCCTCAAAAGCAAACAACCAGATAAGCAAGTTGTTCACAGACAACAGATGCAGCTGTCTCCTATCAAAAAATACTTTCAGCGCCGTCTCCAAAACTTGAGAGACACAGTCATAGAGAGAGAAAAACCCAATCAAACTTTGCCGTGTGAAATGTTCTCTGGTGGGTATAGCAAATTGGCACTGAGTTTAAAACAAGAATTAATTTGCATTCAGTGATCCGAACTGAATGTGTGTGTGTCTGTGTGTGTGTGTGCGCGTGTGTTAGGATTTTGAAAGCCTTACTGTTCAAAAAATGAAGCCAATTACAGGAAAGAGAGAGGAAAAGAGCTGTCTGGAATAAGCACCAAAGCCGTCTACTCTCCTGCTGTGGTATTGAGTGCACATTAATGGCACATAGCTGTACTACACTGAATGCTCTTATGGTGTGGGAACCTGCAGCCTTGATGCTGACTGTCTGAAAGTTTTGTTGCCCTTAGCTACATGTTGTTTTGTACGTAACCAGTTTTCCAGAAATAATTTTCCTCGAGGTGGGAGAGAGCTGAGAGACTGGCGTGGGTGGAGAGAAAGTTTTTGTGATGTTGCTGTAACTCTCACTGGCCAAAAGCAGAGGCTGATAAGACTGTACATTACTCCATGTGTGCTTGAATCAATTTATTATTCGTGTTTAATTCTATGTTTTCACTGACTTTTATTAATCAAAAATGTAGATTATATGAGAACTTTAACAACTAACAGTGGTTTCACTTAATAGTATGTTATAGTATAATTACTTCTTCTATTGATTACTATGAAAACTGAATTAATCTCAAGTGGCAATGGCAATTTTATTTATTTAGCACATTTCATTACATGATAACTCAAAGTGTTTCACATTAAAAGGGGACTCTTCAGTACTAAAGCTTTCCCACTGCTACCACTGAGGCTGCCAAAAGGGTATTTATATTTATAATATCTTCTCACTCACTTCATGGAATCTATTCATACAGTTTCAGCTCGCTGTGTGTGCCTCTGCAAACCAGTTAAGTTGCAGTTTACATCCATGTCTGTCCAGAATCGTATAAGTATCACTATACTGACGTGAATAATTTTCAGTCTTCAGTTACGCCAGGTTCACACTACATTTTTGTCTGTTCCGAAAATTACTATGTCAGATTAAGTGACTGTGGGGTCATAAATTTGTGCCTTGATTTGGCTGACATACATGACAGACTACGTTGGTCCAAGACCAATCATTGCTGGTCGTCTTTCACATCATGGGTGATGTCATTGGGTTATTCTTGTCCTATTTTTATTACTTTTACTATTATTTCAGTCACTGTTTCTGTTCATGTGCCAGCCGAAATGTCGTTGCAGTAATATAAAAAAGCGCCAGCAGATGGCAGGAGGAACATTTGAAGTACTGTATGCAAACATTCAAGTTCCTGAATCCTCCACAACAGGTTCCTTCAAATGTTTCACAATAAAAGCATATTTAGAAAATGAAGGGATTCTCTCAACCTAAGTTATAATGGGCTTTAATTTTAAACGGGTACAGGAAGTGTTGAGTTTGAAATGACGGCACAATGCATTAACTTTATCAAGGCAAATGCGAGTGGATAAAAAATAAGAATATAAAAACACAGTGGGAATAATAAATAAGGACCCCTTTAATGTAGTCTGTTTTTTATTAAGCTGGTAGCCTCTGCAGTTGTAAGTAAAAGCCACAATTTCTTAATTTTCTTATTTTATGTCCATCTCTATTATGAAGAAGTAACATTGTTTGTTAGCTTGATGCTAATGGCAGCACTCACCAGGTTGCTAAAGTGCCTATGTTGTTTCACACCATCATGTTTCCTTTTGTCATGGTAATATCCCTGGAGGAAATATCTAAAAGGCTGGGTGTTGTTGTTATGCAGTTTTCCACAGCAGCAGATTGCTCTTGTGTTTCTATTGGTCAAAGTGACAGCTGTGATGGGAGAAGTCATGAACAGCAAAAAGAAAATCAAACATGCCAGACTTTCTGCCGGACCATCGTGACGTGTCCCAGAGGTTGTCGTCTACTATGAGACACTACACGAGATAAAACGATGGATTATCACGTACAGCACTCATTGTCGTTCACCATCCATGCCGAAAAGCTATAATCGGGCTGATATTATGTTGTGTGAAGCAGGCATTAGAGACTGTTTTACAAAGGAGTACAGAGCACTGATAGAGAGCTTTGTCACATGCTGCAATGACATCACCTAAAGCCCAATATCAGTAAAATCGATGAGCTTGTGATGGACTACCAGAGAAACAGGACAGAACCCAAAGCTGTAGCCATGACAGTAAACAATGCTTCAAACATTGATCTTCACCCCGGCAGCACAGAAGATCTACGCAATCAGCACAGTTTCAAAGTCGGCACCCAAGATTAGTGTCACCAATTCAATATCTGACCAAATGTCTCTGCTTCTGTTCCTGAGTTATGATGTTGAATAATGGCCAGAAAACATTATGGTGTCACAGTGAAATTGACCTTTTGGATCTAATCACTTCACCACCAGAGCCCAGGCGGGTGTTTGTGCCAAAGTTAAGGAAATTTCCTCAAGGGGTTCCAGAGATATTGCGTTCACTGGAGTGGGATGGACGGAGGATCCGAACACATTATGCCTCCTGTCCCAGCTCTCACTGGCACAGAAACAAAAATAAGACATCCAATCCAAAAGGGAACAGAGAGCCCAGTCTGAAAATATCTGAGCATAATTAAAGCTGGATTTCCATTCAATCAAAAAGGCAAACAGGAGTTCCAATTTATGGTTGAGCTCTTATTCTCTGATATCACCACAGCAACACTAAAGACGTACCGTACGTGATCAGGCGGTATCATGCTTTAATTATGTTTCCCCCTCTGTGTCTGTGTTTACAGCCTTTCATTTATTTTCTGATACAGAGTGACTGTGGGCTCCACACATACTTACAGTTCTGGAGTCACACTCAGGTAACTTTCAACATTGTTTCCTTGTCTCATTACTGAATAGGAAACTACAGCTGTGTTTATGTGCAATGAGTCACACAGAGCAGGGAATGCGGTGAACATAAGGTCTGCAGCGTAATGGCTTTGTTAGATGTGTGTTACTGAAAAGGAGGAGACTACTGAGAGTCTTTCTTCAACATCCTTACATTTCCTTCGCTCTTAACAGGCATCAGAAATATGTACGGGAAAAACACAAGCTGACCAAATAAATCACAGCTCTTGCAGTGGAGCACATCAGCTATGTCATGTGATTAAGTGTCATCCAGTATTATGATGTAGCACTGGATCAGAGCGGATAGTGTGGGGTAGTCCCCGGCCTACTTTGTGACCTTTAACACGATAATCAAATACAGGAAACAGATAAGAAAACATCTCCCTATGATCTTGCTGCTTTGGAAGGCTAAAGTCTTGACTTTTAAACACTTTCCAGGGAATTTAATTTAGATAAAATCACAAAGAAACTGACTCATCTGAATTTCATGAGTCTCCCTCGAGTGTACGGCTTTGGCAAAAGGTAAAATATTAAGCCGAGACATTACGGCAGTCCTATGAAAAGTCCAAACAAAGAAAACCAGATCAATATCTTTAAAAAGCAGGACGAGCCAACATTTAATAAAACTGACAAAGTTAATATAAAATCTTGACTTTGAAGGAATGAGAGAGAGGCTGCCAAAACCCTCTCATATAGCTGTTTAATTTACCTCAATGCAGGAAATATGACCCATTATCTATCTGACCATCCAGCCATTAAATTGAGCTCGAACACTGCAGTCCCTGTCTGCTCTGATGTTGGTTACTGACTTGATGAGCTCCTCACACACAAGGGGAAATACTGAGATGAGGCCTGTTCTCTTGATAAATCAGAAAGTTTAGTAGTGACACACACACTTTGCACTGAGAGTGCTGCAGTGAGCCCACAGAGTCTACATGCTGAATTATTCCTTCACTGTGCAATTGCCTATTTAAATGATGACGCACAGAGAAGACCGACAGTGTGATGGCAGCTATCACCCATTTCCAAAGCAGACTTGTTTCCTACTGCAGTGCTTTGACGTTCATAATCACATACTGTAGCTGCTCTTAAGATGAGCCGTCTCAAGCTTATAAGTCTCAGTGGTGTTGCTCATCTTTAAAGCAGGTTTAGCATTAAAGCTCTGTATCAACAGGAAAAAAAGATAATCCTAATCCTCCGCCGTGGCAAATAATGATATGTAAACCAGAAAATACAGCGTGCGTGTGTTCTGTCTTTTGTCGTGTGTATATGCAGACTTACCGAGGGCAGGCTCAGCGCAGTCTTTGTACTGCTCAGGCGTGCAGTAAGAAGCATCACCTAGGAACAGTGGGAATGGGGAGAATTCAGTCAATGGCGGTGTTTAAACATTAAGTTCTTGAAAGACAGCTGGAAGAGTGTAGAAACAATATGTGAGGCGCAGCACCTTTTCCCTGCCAGACACGTAATCCCGAGTCTTCTTTAAAAGCCAGCACCTAATCCAGTATTGACCTGTCATATCAATATGAGGCCTCTCAATGCTGCTAAGTCTCAAAATATTGCAACCTTGATCAAAAACCCTGTTGATGAATGCATGATCGATACAGCTCCAAAAATGTTTATGTGCTGAAGTCAGAGCAGCAGCAGAGCTTACCGGGCATGTGCACCATCCTGCAGTTGCAGTTCTCCACGATGTAACGTGTTTCACAGTCGATCCTGCAGGCGGTTACACTGTAGACCTGGAAAAAGCCAGACTCCAGAGCCTTTGACTCGCACTCTCCCCACGGGGGAGGCAGGTAGGTCAGCTACAGGTGAGGAAGGAGGTGTGGGAGTTAGTTAAAGGATAGTTTCTCTTAAATACACACACACACACACACACACACACACACACACACACACACACACACACAGTTGCTGCAGTGGTTTTCAGACCTTCCTAATACCACATGGAGTGCACTTTAATACCTTTTCATGGTCATACTGGGGTGTTTAAGAATTATTTATTAAGTACATGAATTTATTTACATTCATATCACATTTTGGCAAGGCTTCCAAGCTGTAATGTATATAACAATGACTCCTAGTAATATAATTATTAATTAACATGAATTGGACCCAGAAAATCAGCCGAAATTTGATTTGATTAACCTATTAAAAGACAATCAATTTAAATGAATCCAAGGATTTGCTGAAATCGACACTTGCCCATTATGGGTTGATGAGCTTCCTCGGTACTGTTTCCAACAGTGCTTGCTGTAGGTCTAATTGTGCAGAGTTAAAACTGCTCAAAAAAGGATTAAACAGCCTGCTGTAAGCACAAGAAGTCTCTAGACAGCCAGGGCCGCTCATCAGGGGGTAAAAAAGGGAAAGCATTCTCAGGCTGAGCTGCAAGGCAGCATTGACCAAATCTGAATTTGGACCAATAAAGTATTCACCATCACCTATTAAACCACAAAAATAAAGCATGATACACTTCTTCAAAACAAAAAAACATCAGGCCGAAGCCTGCACATCAGCCTCGTCCATTTTTTGTCACCCCATATGGTACACATGCTGAACAAATCAAATGTATCATCAAACATAATTGGGCCATTACTGAGAGTGTCTCAGTGATGACAGAGTCTTTCCTGAACCCACGCTTAGATGCAGACTTTAGCATTCACATCTTCCAGCAGACAAAAAAAGCACTTATCCAAACCTTTTGGCTCTTTTAAGTGTATGCATTGCCCTTTCTTTGACAACGTTATGCAAACTAAACATTTTGTGGATGTAAAAAGTACATGATTTTATAAATTGCAACACAACTTTTGTTATTTACCGTCTGACTTGTCCATGTGTGGAAGACTTTTTATACGTAGGTGGTACAAAAAGACACTTGAGGGATCACCTTGCTGAGCCTAAATATGCCGTTAGAACAAAAATCGCGACTACCCCAAGGCTAGACATTCCAGTCAATTTAATAACGCTAATTATTTGCTATTACGCACAGAGGGCACTGAACACATTAAACCTTTGGTCAGGGGGGTTGATAGACAGGGATGCATGCGAGTCGTCTAAATGGTTAAACAACCGCCCCCTTACTTGTTGGCACCAGAAATATTAGTCGATTAAATTAATTAGTGTTTTATTCATGTACAAAGCCGCTTAACTGTCATGCAGCTGCCTGCCACTAGTGGGGGCCACAGAGCTGTCGACAGCAGTCGATTATTCTTACAGCCTACGGGTGTGTATATATTTTGATTATTTTTTCTGGGTGTGTTGTTACCTTGTTATTTTTTCATTATTGTCTATTTGTTTCACATGTCATGCTATTATATGGGTCATGTGATGGTTCCTGCTATTATATAGTTGGGGCCATACCTGTGTTGTGTGTTTTCAAAGCCCTGACGAAGACCTACAGTGGTCGAAACATGTTGGTTCATTTAATGATTTAGCCTCTACAATAAAATCTTTTTAATATTTACATTCTCGTTTTCTTACATTTTTTTCAAAGTGCCTGGATTCCCTTCCTGTCGAACAAAAATTAACATTGTATTCATTGTTGCTTTAGTGAAATGGAGCCTGTTCCAAAATAAAAACTGCCTCTAAATTTGTATGCAACCATTGTGGGGGGAAAAAAAATGTGCTGGACCTACTCAGGGGCTCAGCCATTCCTGTGTGTGGGCCTGCCAACAGCCCGCAAACACAAACAAACAAAAGTTAGAGCTCAGTTAACTGTGCCCAACCAACAATAACAACAACAACAACAACAAAAAAACAAACTTTTTAAGGACTTTTTAAGACTTTTCATGACTTCCTGCCCACACACATTTACACAGAAAATCCATGTATAATGTGGACAGATCCCGACAGCAGCTCTCCAAAACGCATTCCTTAGTCCTTGAAACCCAGCCAGTACAGAGAAGCAGAAGAGCCTCACAACAAACCAGGCGGTGCGGAAAACAATTCAACAGATAGCCAGACTCTGTCAGAAAAATCCCACAACACCCGGCGATGGGAGCACAAAAACTCCAAATGTTCTCCTCCTGCTCCTGTGGCTCCGAGGACTGGGACAGCAGATGAAGAACGAGGGACACCGGGCCGAGCAGTGTGGAGGCCCATCTGCTCCAAAACACAGGCAGCGCGCTCTAGCCGCGCACTCTGCATCCATCACCCACCACCCTCTGTTCCCCAGTTCCCTTCATTGTCATCACAATGCATCCCAACTGAGGCCTCTCCCTCTGCCAAAGGAGCAATTTTTTTGGATGAGGCAAAACATAACATCCTGCCAGGTGAAATTTGGCCAGTTTGCTTGTTAGCACTGACAGAATTTGAAACCCTGCCCCTCCTCTCAGGCGATGGTGTATCTCTTCTTCTGGGGAGTTCGATGCTTCAGGTCTACAGATCACTTCACCAAACACTTAGGACAATAAATTTAAAATGCAATCCAAACACCAATCTAGTATGCTGAATATTTCAGTGTCCAAAAGCCTCTGGCTATTTCTGGGCTCAGCTACAATGTCTCCTGTGATAATTAAACATTCCCTCCCTGAAGCTGGCAGCGAGTGCAAGCAATGAAGGCCGACATCCATATGCTATTAATTTATTAGGGACTTAAGAAAGGTGCTTCTAAGCAATCCTTAACCTTTACAATCACCTTCACACCTCGGCTAATCTTCATTTCTGGCCTAATTAGAGTCTGCTGGGGCTGATTCCAGATCTGATTATTTCTCTGTAATCAGATAATCCAAGGTGCTCGATATCACTTTTCACTGAGTTGGGACCTGTTGACCTGATTATGGTCTATCTAATAAGAGACGAGGCCTGTGCTCCACTTGGGGTGTTATTAATCAATGTTCCGTTCCCCCGTTGTACCGGAGCAATGCTTTAATTAGGCTTTACAAGTTGGTCAGCAGGGGACATTGTTAAAAAAAGTTGATATGAGAACAGGGTGGCTTTTAATAAGGTTATTGTATTAGCGCCGGTTGGGTGAGCCGAAATAGAAACTGTAGAGTTTGAGCAGGACCTTAACATTAAATCGGTGTACAGAATAGAACCACAATTTTTTTCTTAAACGCCCTCTGCAGAGCTAAACTGATATACAATGACCCTGAGCTTGAATCAAGAGGCAGCAAAGGAATAATGGCATATTATAGACTTATTCATCCTTGGGAAGAATGACTTTCTCAACCAAGGGAACGGCATGCCCTCTCAGCTTCAGTCAAAAGCCCACAGAAGGGCAATTTCTTTCTGGGGAGTTAAAATTCAAAATTTCCTGCCTGCGTGTGAAGACTCATTCAGCCCCGACTATGAGCTGTGTACTCTGTGCCTTTAGCTCACTTGATTGAACTGCTTTGATCTCAGCCCAACATTATTAGCCAAAATGAGCTCATTTAAACTCTTTGTCAAAGTCATTTTCACAGGCAGACTGATTGCTATCCATTACAAAGATCCACTAATCACCAGATTTTTTTTTGTAGCACACTCCACACGGCCCCATCCCAAATCTCTGACCCAGATACTCTACCCAATCATCATTATCAGGATTTTTTTTTGGACACATTTGAAAGTGCCCTCCGGGTTTCTACAGAAGAAGGAGAAGCTTGAAGAGGCAGGTGGGAACATCACGCAGCAGGAGGGATTTTCCCAGACTTCTGATACAAAGTGCAGTTCTGCATTAATTAGCTGCAGCTAAATTTGCTGTGTTCCCCACTGTGCGGGCTTGCGGAGAGGGGCAGTGTTTCCGCAGCAGGCAGGCGGGCGAGCAGAGGAGGGACTGCCGTCACCCCTGCCAGTCACACAGAAGTGGGCTGACAGATGAGCAGAGACGGAAACCCTGGAGGCTCATTACCCAGGAGGCCTAAACATCACCGGCTAGATCTCATCCTCTGTTCCTTCCTGCCTACCGCTGAGGTGACTCTGCATCGCAGCTCCTCACTGAGCTGTGATGTAGTGAGACGAGGCTTCAACTCAATTATGCTGAAGAAAAGTTTTTGAAATTACAACTGAAGTCCTTTTTCGTGCAATTTCAGTCACTCACATTCAGTATGTTTTTGTGTACCTGAGAAACCAGGGAGCTGAGGGTGTTTACGTGCACTGTAAGGCTGGTCACTGTAAATCCCTCATCTGTAAAACAGCCAGGCTCCTGTCCAAATGTTGTGCAAATTTTAACCAAATTTTCAGAAAATCTGCAAAAGAAAATGCAAATTTATGCACTTTTCCATCCACGATTGTTATGCAAATACTGGGAGCTGGTTCATCGAGATAAGCCGTAGGTAGGTACTAATTCTCCTGTCAGGTGTCACAGTAGAAGCTGCAACTCCGGGAGTCTAACATTACCCATGCATGGAACGAGGTAACGTCAAGTAACATACTGATCTGCCCAGGGGCGTAATTATAGACAGTGCAGGCAGGCTGCACTGGGGCCCCTGGGGTGGAGGGGCTTCTTTTTCTTTTCTTAAACAGTCAGTAGCTATCTAAAACAAAAAAGTATATGCTATTTCTATATATGCTATAAAATCTATAGATGGACTATAAATACTCATTCATTTTCTGTAACCGCTTATCCTGATGGGGGTCACTGGGGGGGCTGGAGCCTATCACAGCTGACATTGGGCGAGAGGCGGGGTACAGCCTGGACAGGTCACCAGACTATCACAGGGCTGACACATAGAGACAGACAACCATTCGCACTCACATTCACACCTATGGACAATTCAGAGTCACCAGTTAATCTACATGTCTTTGGACTGTGGGAGGAAGCTGGAGTACCCCGCGCTGACACGGGGAGAACATGCGAACTCTTCACAGAAGGGCTCCCTCATGGAACTGAACCAGGAACCCTCTTGCTGTGAGGTGACAATGCTAACCACTGCGCCACCGTGACGGCGGCGCTAGATTATAAAGACTATTCAATTCAATTATCTTCTTACTTTACTTGATTTTTTTGTCAGCTATAAATTGATGATTGCTACATAATCTGTATGTTGATATTCTCCAATGTCAAGTCTTTATTTGTGTCTAGACAATACCAGCACGATAGCGTGCACTGGGGCCCACTGTAACTTCTTACACCACTGGATCTGCCCAAACATTAGTCTCTATATACAGACTCTACATTCAGTGAATGTAGAGTCTGTAGGCAAATCCCGGAGATCTTGCCTCCGGAAGAAGAGCGGAAGAGCCCTGGTTTCCGGTTGTAGGCTGTTTGTAGTCCGCGTGATATTGACCAATCACATTTGAGCCAGCTGCAGTTGTTGCCAGGTTAAACGCTCCATGCGGTGAACTAAAGAGGCAGGACATAATTGGCGTCACTGCAAACTCTGAATCCATCGCAATGTTTGAGCATATTTACTTATATATAAACGGAAGTCGGAAACGGAAATTCGCCTCCTCCGCCCAAATCAAACCAGAATGCCAAAAAATCGGGGGTCTGCCCCCAGAGGCTGTATCGCCGAATACAGCCGATGGGTTCTGAGAATGCCCAAACATTAACATTGTATATACAGTATATATACTCTATTAAACACGTATTTGTGAAGCGGATTTCCATGAATTTTCCAAAACTTTTTTAATTTCTTACTTTCCCCAAACCTTCCACAGGCCTGGAAATTGCTGTTTTTAATGTCCATGACTTTTCCAGTTTTTTTTTATGACAGTACAAACCCTAGATTAAAAGAGAGCCAGTCAAAATTTAAATGTCAAACCACGAAAGGCTGAAGCTATTGGACAGTGGAAATAGAGCATTTTGCACAACTAAGATGACAAATAGAGATTGCAGTGACCTATACAGTGATCTATGCAATGATGATAACAATAATTTGATTCCACTGCACTTTGTTGCATTTACCTTTTATCGACAGACCAATCTTCCCACGTCCCTCAAGCGTAAAAACTGTTTTTTTTATATTTCTCAATTCTTTTACAAAACTTTGGCCATTTCCACTCAAACTGAAAATGTGCATTAAGCACACAGTTTAACAAGTAATTTTGGATGGAATTATTTAAAATGTGAAAATGCACCATTAGCTGTAACCATCTGGCCTTTCATCCACCTGCTGTCACAGCAAAACTTTCCCTTTCCCATGGCTATGATTATAACACTTTTTTATTGTTTATAAATTATTATTGTGGCAATTTGATGGTTGAATTGATGGAGGATATGGTTTTTAACTGTCTGCACCCTTCAGAAGTAGCTCTCCTAATTTGGTTGCGTTCTTTTCATGATACGATGACAATACAATAAAAGGCATCCTGATTCTGATGGCCTGACAGCTTCCTTGTACTCGTGTACTTTTAATCAAACAAAAAGCTCAGACTCTGATTCAGTAGTTTCACAAAAGGACAAAAGAAGTTCCTTAACCTGTTCAATCTCGCCTGTGAGAATCTAAATTGTCTGTGGGATGGCAAGAACTTATCTTTCAAATAAAATGTGAGAAAGGTCAGATGTAGCATTACCAGCCAAAGACAACATTCTGTTAGTTTACAGTTTGGAAACTCAAGCGTTTGACCCACAATCTTTGAGCAGCTGAGCCAGTCTAGCTTTAAGCTGAACAGAGACACCTACACCGTGCACTCATTCCATACTGAGTCGTGATGAACCCACAAAAAACGACTCTGCAGTTCCCCTCATCTCTACATAGCTTTATAGTGCCTTTCAGCTTCACTCTAACCACTCTCATAGTTTTGTTTTTTAATGCAGCAGGCAGCTGTTTTCAGTAAAAAAGCTCTAAAACCCACAAAGTTAACAACTAGCTGGTAAACACAGCAGAGCATTTAGTGGCTAAAGAGACAGATATTTAGTGGAATACGCTCACATTTGCCAGGTGGCCAGAAACACGACTCCAAATTAATGCAAATGTTATTCTGTATCTGCTGAATGAGTAAGTAGGCGACTGTTTGCTCCCTACATCAATTTAAAATGGGTTAATATGTCAGTGTCGTGTTCACAGCTTGTTTCTGCTGCCCCCATGTGACCAAAAAAACAGCTATCTCAGGTTTAAATGCTTGTAAACACTCACTCTTCGCAGCTGTTTGCCAAAGGAGCAGAGACTGCATTGATATGCCAGAGACAGAGGCCATTTTAAAAATGAAAAGGCATCGGATTTATCTTGACAGAAATCTGTCTGCTAAAAGAAGGGCAATCTAGTCAGCTCCCACCGCTGAGCCAGACAATACATTTTCAAACGCTTAACTTGGGAGCAGGGAAAGTGAAAGAGGTAGACAGCAAGAAAAACAAAGAAATGGAGACAAAAACAGTTACAACGCGAGACAGAACTAATAACCCTGGTAAAATGGATTCCTAACTGACACGCCTGAGAGGAGTCACAATATAGAGACACTCTGCCTGGCAGTGTGGGAACACCTTCACTGAAACTCAGAGAGAAAAACTGGAAAAAAGCTTGTGAAGTAGCGGCTTCTGGTGACGGAGAAAAGGCTATTTGCATTAAATACCTTTGGCTGTATATATCTGTGAGACCTGCAGCCTTTAATATGGCCTTGTGCGATGGGACAAAGCTTCAGTTTGATTGATGGGGGGCTGAGTTGGAGTGAAACACCTCTCTGCCAACAAGGTCACAGCTGCTGATGGCGGGGGAAGTTATCATTTGTCAGTCAACCATCCCCAAGAGACCGCAAGGGCCAATTCAGGGTCTAGAGGGTACTGGGACACACACTCACACACATGCACGCATGCAATCCCATCATGCCTCGTATGGCAAGTAATTTATCACAGAGGTTTTTTTTTTTTTTATCTCTTACCGATAAGCTGAACATGTGGATTAAAAGTGAAAAACAGCACAAGGAGGAGAAATGAAAAAAAAAAAAAGCTATTAACTGTGTATAAGAGGAAGTCATGGACACCTACCCTCTGCTCCTGTGTGGCTACAAAAGTCTGGAAGCCGGGGGCCACGCCAAAGCCCAGCTCGTGTACGAACGGGGGCTCCGCCTGACTGTGGATCTGCACCCGCACACCTGCCTCAAAGGCTGTATCCTCTGGAAAGGAAGACAGATGGGGAGACCCGGTTAGATGATTAATGCCGTCAATAAACAAACAGAAATGTGCAGGGGAAGAAAAAAAACCCTTAAACGTCTTTGGATTTTTGACTGATTCAGATAAACTGCTCAGGGAGTCGAGGGGAAAAAGCTGTTTACGCTCAACAGATGCTTCTGCAGAGAGTTGAAAACTGAATTTCCTGTTTGAAACATTTGGCTCCTTTGACTCAAAGGTTTTAAGATTCTTTATCATAACACAAACACTCCGAGGCGTGCCGTCCCATTTGTCTCGACATCAAACACAGGTGAGAAGAAGAAAGGCTCGGCGCTGACGCCACAGATGAAAGGACCTTTATCCTGCCATTCAGAGCACTCGTATGCACAAACACTCGCACAGTCATGGGCAAGGACGAAGAGAGCTATAACATTTATGGGAAAAGAGAGAGCGGTCTTTGTAGAAATCGATAATGTTCTCTCTCCATGTCCTCACTTTCAGTGGTGAGCTCCCAGACATTCAATCAAGGCTTTCCCCTGCCAGACGATCAGCCGGACACCTCGAGGTGCTCTGCAACCAACGGACAGTGATGCCTTTCAACACGTCCAGCCTCACAAATCCACAGACGACACACACATACATACATAGCAGTATTACCCTACTGTGATACTCTCATCAATCAAACATCTGCAGTGCCAGATTCGCTGACAGCTTGGATGCATTCACGTTAAAGAATGTACAAAGGGCTCAAACCTGCCTTTTTCAGGGCTGTGGGTGTTTGAAAACCACAATTCCGAATAACTGTGTGTGTGTGTGTGTGTGTGTGTAAAAGAGCAGGCAAAAAACATCGGCTGTTTGAGAGAGATAATCAGAGTCTGTTTTTTGTCAGAAATACAGAGTGCATAAAATGTGCACGCTGATGACAGCCTGCTGACTCTGTGTTTAGATGTGTGTGTGGAGTTAAATCACTGTTGTGTCCTTTCCTGTGCAGTGTCCGTTCGCTTCGGTAAAATATAGCATCATGTCCTGTGTAATGAAGGTCTCGCACTTGTATATGACAGACAACTTTTATGTCCTTCCTGTCTCTACCCACTCTGTGACTTGTCCTTTAAAATGCATTCGCTGTGCCATTAGTAAGCTATTAGCTTTCTGCGTGTTTAGCACAAACAAAGTTTAATTGAACTGACATCATTTATTGTACACAAAGGGAAAGGCGACTACAGCATTTTTAAGGCAGTATTCTGCATATAGTATTCTGTGTAAGTATGTGTAGAAGAGCAGGAGAATACTTTGCACATCTATTTCAAAACAGATGCGCAGGAGAGGGACGAGTGGGAAACAATTTGCAGACATACTCCCACACACTGTCTAACTTTCAAAAGAAATGAGTTTATTGGTATTTTACTTAGTAAACACATAAGTGGCCGTTTTGTGTCTCTTCATAGTCATTTTGTGTCTCTTCTCAGTCATTTTGTGTCTCTTCTCAGTCATTTTGTAGTCATGCTGAGTCTCTTCGTAGTCCCTCTGGGTCTCTTTATAGTCGTCTTGTGTCTGTTCATAGTCATTTTGTGTCTCTTCATAGTCATTATATGTCTCTGTGGTTGTTATGTGTCTCTTCGTAGTCAGTTTGAGTCTCTTCACAGTCCCTCTGGGTCTCTTTGTGGTCATTTTGTATCTCTTCGTAGTCATTTTGTGTCTCTTCATAATCATTTTGTGTCTCTTCATAGTCATGTTAAGTCTCTTCGTAAGTCCCTCTGGGTGTCTCTGTAGCCGTTTTGTGTCTCTTCATGGTCATATTGTGTCTTCTTGTGGTTGTTATACCCCTTTTGTAGTCATTGTAAGTTTGTTTGTGTGTCTTTCAAGCTATTTGAATCTCATTGTAGTCATTTTGTGTTTCTTTATGGTTGGTTTGAGTCTCTTCCTGGTCAGTATGCGTCTCTTCGAGTGACATGTTGCATGTTGAGCCCAGGGGGGCCTCTGACACTTTGCCCAGTGGGCCCATCCAGTAATCCATCCATGGTCATAAACATCTCCCGGAATGTGTACATTAAATAGGTCCTACAGGATCAACTGCATTCTTAATTCCTACTTAATAGGGCTTCTGTTTGTCACAAAACTGTTAATCTGATGAGGGTCTAGTTACCGAAATGTTGCAAGTATTTCATTCGCAAGTGAGACAGTGTGTGGGAGTTTGTCTGTAAAAATATGTGTACAACTAAACATTTTACCCGTATGTGATTGCTTAACATCAGACAATGACATGTAACTCTCCTTTCCACCAGATTTTTGGCTGCAGCTTTGCTCCCACTCAGCCACAAGAGCTTTGGAGAGGTTGGTAAATGATGTTAGGTGATAAGTGCCAGGTTTGCAGCTGGTATTTCAGTTCATCCCACGGGCGTCCACGTACTTTTGGCCATATAGTGTCATCTAGTGCGTTGGGGCCAAATCAGGCTACACCTCACAGACAGTTTTTTTAAGGCTGAATTCAGGTCATTAACTAGCTTAAACCTGCCAATTTGGTCCTTCTTTGGGAAAGCAGGCTAAACCAGGTCAAGCAGCGTAAACAAAAATAAACAAATTGGATATAACCACAATTTATGATTAAAATCAGCCTTTTTTTCCATGGACGGAGCCATTGTTATGTAGGAACAAAAAAAGGCCCCTTCTTCAAACTGTTGCCACGAATATGTAAACACACTTAAAAAACAGTCTAGACTATCTTTGTATGAAACATACATATTTCCTTAATTACGACTAAGGGACTTAACCAACCCAGAAAACAGCCTCTTAGACCAACAGCAAATAAAAGTATGTGGACAGGGGTGTGCCTCATTTTTTTAACCTTTATTCAACCAGGCAAGTCATTATAAACAAATTCTTATATACCTGATGATTTGTTATATGACCATAAATTATCAAATATTTCAGTTGTTGGTGTTAATGTGGCCTGTAGAAGGAAAACACAAGACACTAAACTATATGTCTTTATAATAGTTGTTGGACTAATGCTCCATTAGCAGCCATAGCATTTTACATAATTAGCCACAGTTGTCCAAAGACAATCAAAAACACATAAAAGAGCCATACTGTTGTACTGGGTGACATATTCCTTCATTATAACCAACTCTAAACAGTGTAAACAAGGAACTGCATCCCCGAGCAGCCTGCACACCAGGAAAATATAGGCACTAACTACATTAGCTGTTCATTGTGATAAAGGAATATGTCACCCAGTGTGGCTCTTTAGTGTGTTTTTAATGGCATTTGTACAACAATAGAGTTCTACAGTAAAGAGGTGGAAGCTATCAGGCTGTGGCAGAGTGTGCCATGTTCTGTGCTGCTTTGTTGAGGAATGTGTTGATAATATTAAAAAAGTTAGAATGACAACTACCTCAACATGATTGCGCACAGGCAGAAATTAAATTATATGTTATTTTCTTTAATAACACACTAGCTAAAGATAGCTTTGCTGCTGTTGGTAAACAGTTCGCGGCACTACCATGGTGACTGTTTGAACTTCCTGACACTCCGCTGTTATGTGTTGAACATTTTTCATCCAAAGCTCTTGCTGTAACATAAACATTCACATGTTAATATGGTACAACTCTTCAACTGCTCGTTAATACAAACAGCTAATCAGCCAATCACGTGGCAGCAACTCAAAGCATTTAGGCATGTAGACATGGTCAAGATGACCTGCTGAAGTTCAGAATGGGGAAGAAAGGTGATTTAAGTGACTTTGAACATGGCATGGTTGTTCTCTGGGCGAAAATGCCTTATTGATGCAAGAAGTCAGAGGAGAATGGCAAATAACCACTCGTTACAACCAAGGTACGCAGAAGACCATCTCTGAACGAACAACACGTTGAACCCTGAAGCAGATGGACCACACCGGGTGCCACTCCTGTCAGCTGAGAACAGGAAACTGAGGTTACATTTCGCAAGGGCTCACCAAAAATGGACAATAGAAGATTGGAAAAACATTGCCTGGTCTGAAGAGTCTCAATTTCTGCTGCGACATTCAGATGGTAGGGCCAGAATTTGGCGTAAACAACATTAAAGCATGGATCTATCCTGCCATGCATCAGCAGTTCAGGCTGGTGCTTTTGGTGTAATGGTGTGGAGGATATTTTCTTGGCCCACTTTGGGCCCCTTAGCACCAACTGAGCATTGTTTAAACACCACAGCCTACCTGAGTATTGTTGCTGACCGTGTCCATCCCTTTATGACCACAGTGTATCATCTTCTGACACATGACGATGAGGTCACTGTACTCCGACGGCCTCCACAGTCACCAGATCTCAATCCCATAGAGCACCTTTGAGATGTGGTGGAACGGGAGATTCACATCATGGATGTGCAGCTGACAAATCTGCGGCAACTGTGTGATGCTATCATGTCAATATGGACCAATTTTCTCTGAGGAATGTTTCTACCACCTTGTTGAATCTATGCCACGAAGAATGGAGGCAATTCTTAAGGCAAAAGGGGGTCAAACCTGATACCGGCAGGGTGTACCTAATAAAGTGACCAGTCAGTGTATATTAGACTTGACTTTTGCAGTGAATGCTGGGTAAAATTAGAAATGAGGACCGACTGAGCATTTCCTAAGGCAATATCAGCTGCATTCGAAAAGCTTTTTGCTCCAGTCAATACAGGCGACATTCAAGATGCACAAAGAGCCACCGTGATGATGTGAAAATCCACCTTTAAATAACATGAAAATGGATTTTTGAAAATGTCACGGATATGTTTTTCACTCTTAGAATGACAAGACATAAAACAGGAACAAGAAAAAACATCAGAAGACCAAAACACAACAGCACAAGTCAGAAGAGACAAGACAACTTATGGAGGCAAACTTTTTTTTTTTCATTTGTGATTTTACACTGATTTAAAGGTGAGAATATTTCAGGAAACAAGCTAGTCATATCACCCACCCACATGGGAAGGCAAAGGTGTTAATTCTGCGTGGCCACACTTAAAGACGAGGCCAAAAGCCAGTTGTCATAGAGATGAGCAAGGCACAATAACGATAGAAATATAAGGATAATACATAGAGTTTGAGAGACTTTAAAGTTTAAATGCTGCCTTTTTTTTAAATTTTTTTAGGTTTCTTGGTTTGAGAAAATGTACCTACAATTCCCACAAGCTGTTGGTGTTGTCTCTCTGTTTAACCCATTCACCAGAATAAATGATGGCACTGTATGTGTCTGCAAACTACGGATATGTTACATTTGTATGTTTCATGTGCAGTGTATATATTGAAACTTTACTTTTCCTTGTGTTTCAGTTTTAATTTGTTGTTGTGAAAGTGCTGTGGTGATGGGGTTGGGTTTAGGCAAAAAAAGCACTTGGTTAAGGTTAAGGGAAAAGATGATGTCTGGGCTTAAAATACCCAGTTTACTCGATACAAACACGGCTGGACATGTCTTAAACTGTCAGAGAAGTGTGTGGTGGTCTGTTTATCTAGAGAGACTCTGCCGTCTGCCTGTATTCTCTTATTTTCTTCTTATTTTCTTTGCTTGGATGTTTATGGGTGTGTAACCTCAGTGCTCAGGTGAAGTCAGGGATTTATAAGAAGGTAACAATCAGGTGCCAGATCAGCTGCAGCTGGCATCCAAGAGACTGAAAAAATGGAAACATAGCAGGGCGAAATGCCAAACGAGAGTGAGTGTGGTGTTGGCCTTCACTTTCATTTTTGCTGGTGAGCGTGTTTACAAAAACTAACAGACAGCTCTGCATAGTGTACCTTTAAAAGTACCTGCTGTTGCACATGTCCCAAACACCTGCTTTTTATGGTCCTGAGCAGCCATCTGCAGCCTCCTCTCCGAGGTGTCACATCACCCACCACCCCCTCCTCCTGATGAGAAACTCAGCTCATATACATGTACAGAAAACATGTAGAGAAATGTACAACACCAACATTTTACTCTGGCAACTGGGCTGTTCTGCTTGGGTCGACCACATTGTGGGTTTAGGTCTCACAATCACTGGGTCTACTTCAGACTGGTGCTGACATTTCCTCAGATCTATTATGGATAGGGCTTCATTCTTTGAAAATGAATTTATGCACATCAGCCAGGTCTTTTGTGGGTCTGTTTTGGACAGGATACATGAAGCACTGGATTGTTAAGAAGAAATAAAGCCATGGGTGAAATTCTCACCAGGACTGTAACACACAGTTATTTCCTTTATTGATTAACTAGTCCACACCCACTGAGTGCACAGTTGCCCATGTACAGTTTCACATGGTGTGTGTTTGGGATACAGGTCATAGGAAATTGCAGATTAAATAGTGAAGTGAACCCACTTAAGAAAAGCAATGTATTCAGACAGAGTTTTTGTGAATTGGATAGTACGACTGCTTTATTGAAAGTAGAGCAGATTGACTACGTCAGTGAGTAGAAAAACGTGGGACAGACTGAATGACACACTGACAGTTTCTGTGATTATGTACAGCATACCATACCATGACTTAGTCATACTAAAAATTTGAAAAAACAAAAACAAAAAACAAAAAAAACCAAAAAAAAACCCCATTCGGCCACAGGGGGAGCCACAGCAATCAGTCGCATTTTAGCCATTTTTAAGCATTTTTCTGTTGTTATAGCGCCACCCAGTTGCCAATTAGAGTTAAATTTCTCCAGTCACCTTGAGGCGTCCTGTTCTACATATCTACCCAGTTCAGTAAAAATCGATACGGCGGTTAGGCCTAGATAAGAAATTAGCTCTCCAGCGCCCCCATTTTGTTTGATGGGGTCAATAATGGAGGGGTCCCCTCAGATTATGTGTGGTCATATGCCTACAAAGTTGCGTGGTGATCGGTGAAACCCTTGAGATGTTATACACCTTTATGTGATGAGCCACACCCTCCACAATATTCATTGCCTTATAGAAGCTCAGTTTTAGTAAGTTTCCTAACTTTTGCCAAGAGGGAACTTTAGATATTGGTCCCTTGATTATGTTCACCGAGTTTCATGCAGATCGGTCAAAGTTCCTAGGAAGAGATCGATTTTAAGTGTTTTTCAAAAAATTAAAAATGGCGGAAAATCTATATAACCAAAATTCATGGGTTCATGAGGCAAATTTGTTCCTCATGAGGAGAGGCATCTCTGTGCAAAGTTTCATGTCTCTACGACATACAGGACATGAGATATGCCCATTCAAAGTTTGCTATTTCAATCGGTTGCTATAGCGCCCCCCTTTGGCCTATTGATGTAATATTGCTTCATTTGCATCCTCCCATGACCCTCTACCACTGTGCCAAATTTCACATGGATTGACCAAGTCAGTGAGGAGAAACACGTGGAACAGACACACAGACAGAGTTTTCATCATTATATAGTAAGATGTTAAGGTGCATAGCCAAAACTACTCATCACACTTTTCAAAAGCTAAAATATCCAGTCTTTAAATGTCTTGTTTTGTCTGCCACCATGCCCCAAACCCAGAGATACTCAGTGTATTATCATTTCAGAGAGAGAAAAGCAGCAAATCTTCACAACTGAGAGGCTCCACCATCTAATCTTTTTATCAACTAATTGTTTCAGCTCTAATTCCCGTCCAAATTTACTGCATTAAACAGGCTTGTTATATTCAAATCAGATTACCAGATAGATGCTTATGTAAATGTGTGCAGCGTACAGACCAATCAGCGATGACACAAACATATATTTAACAGTGAATACGCTGATTGTCCTTTGGATAAATGTGGTGTAGCTGTAAAGATGCTTGTGGATGATTTTTCCTGTAAGTGAAAATGAGATATTTATATTTGCACTCTGTGTCTGTCTGTGGGAAGAAACAATGAGAAAGTGTGTATGAGGTTTTTTTAGTGTGTGTGTGTGTGTGTGTGTGTGTATGTGTGTGTGAGAGAGAAAAGATCAGAGCAAACAGGACTTGCTGTGTTTGTTTGTGCTCCAGTCAGTTCAGCTCTCCGTATCAGGAGATGATCAAGAGGATCATGGATAACAATGTTTGTTATTTCTGACCACAGACTTCAGCTGAATCAAAGATAGCTCCATAGATTTGTAGTTACTATGTATTTCATCACCACTATCACACTCATTTGACTTCATGTGACTCAACAAAGTGAGAGAGGCGGACTGAATTATGATGATATCTCCCGCTGCTACAATCATAACTTAGATCTTGCTGCTTTGTGTGACAGTGAATAAATTCAGGTGGTGTTCTGGTTTCACCTCCGTTCTCCTTCAGCATTTCAAGTGTTTCGCTGTGGGAAAACATGAGAGGGGGAGGAGAGGATCCGCTGGGGGAAATGAGAAAATCAGTCTGTGAAACACACAAGTGTTGATTTACATATGTTGAAAATAAAATAAACTACCTGGTGACTCATGCTGGTTGTCGCAGGGTGTAGGTTCATGTACAGGCTTGTTTATAAAGACGCCTCCGTGCCTTCCTGTCTCCACCTGCCTGCCATACAACACACAGCTACAGGCATGTTTGTCAGTAACACACCTCTTCCTATACTTCTACTCCATCTCACATTTCTCTCAATTTGTGCTACACTCAGGGCCAGATGTGTCAGGTTTGGTTTATATTGTGTGGATGACAGTGTGAATGTTGACCACATGGAGAAGGAGTGAACAATTGGCGAGGTGAGGCTCCACAAGTCATAGTGAACATAACAAGTGTTTCCTCAATAAGTGCGTATGTTTGCGTAATCACAATTTTATTTTATGTTTCATTATTATTTCTTTACTGTAGCTACGCCACTGGTGTGGCTCTAGCGATGCTGGTCAGTCCATCACAGGGGCGTAAATAAAAAAAACTGCGGGCAGTTATGCTGGGGCCCATGAGTGGGAGGGGGGCCCTGGAGGGAACAGGCCCTCCAACAACGTGTTTGGTGGAGAATGGACCCTTGCGAGTGATTCAGTTTGCCACCTCAGAATACTATTGTGTGTAAAGAGCTCACATTGAATTAAAATTGGAGTCTTTGCTATATACATATACCCTTGAAAACCCCCAAAATCATTTTCTTTTCTCGTTCTTTTTTGTTGGTAAAACAGTTACAGGCTACAAGAAAATGATATGCTTCTACTTAAACTATAAAAAACGATTCAATTAAATTAATAATTTTATTGTCTATGGTATTTTTTGCCATATAGGAATATGCAGTGAAGACTGCTGGGTAATATATGTATGCTGATGGTGGCCAATGGGACAATTCAATATACAGTAACTGGTTCAGGGACAAAATCTGCCAAGACCGACAAGCTAAGCCCATTTGCAAGCCAAGCGAGACCCATGTGTTTCAGACATTAAATCCCAGAGGGTGCATCCTACTGACTTTGGTGTCAGAATTAAAATGGCTAACTATTTTGGATGATTAGCAAATACCTGCAAAATCAATGACACTTCCATCTTCCTCAGCTGTTTTTTCTATCATTTAACTCTTCCACTTGGTATTGAGTGCCCTCTTTGCGAGATAACCCTTGATGAGGGAAGTGAGAAATATTAGGGTAGAGATCTTTCCCTAAGAAATGAGACACCACTTCATGCAAATCGGTGTGGCCGAAGTGCAGGCTTATGTAGTAGCAACGCAAGATACCAGTAGCCATTCAGGTTTGAAAATGCCGGCTCCAGCGCTTGTGCTGTGGCATCTGCTATGTTTATTCTTCTCTGTCTGATGAATCAACGGAGAAGAAATGCTGAAAACAGGAGGCGCCTACGACGTCTTCTAGTTCTGATCAATTTTGTTTGGGTAAAGGCCCATTTATGCTCCATTTCAAATGATGTTACCGTCACTGCCCACATACTTCCATGCGTCCTTTACGTTGGCATGGATGTTAACCAATATAGCCTCCAGGGGGCAGCCCAGCGTCAAAAGTTTATGACAACAACAAACTCAAAAACAAACATGGCGACTGTGGAGGAGATACTGATAATGTACCTCTTGCATAAAAGACAAAAACAGAGGCAGCGTAGTAGGAGGGGGTGGTCGGTGAGGCTGTTAAATACATCGCGACTGGAGGATGGTGAATTCCTTTCCTCAAAAAGTTCTGCCATTGTTGTTTCTTCTTCGTGTCTCACTAGAGCTACGTATCGAGTAGTGACAGCAACACTGCCCCCACGGTTCCAGGTGGTACTGCTCCGTTTGGCCCGCATCTGTAAGCTTTATGGGAACGTGCAGAAATACGGACGAAATGAACGCAGAGCACGGACAGAAGGCTCCGTCTGTATCCGTATTTAACATTGAGCATAAATGGGCCTTAAGCCGATTTGTTTAAATATTTTAACACTGTGTTCAACCGAGTTGCTGATGAGTTTATGCTAGTCCAACCATCTGTAGTTTGTATAGCCTACATTCTGATCGTAGAGTAACAAATTGTTTTCCAAAAGTTGCTGACTTTGCTGACTTTGCAAGGTGTTCTGGGAAATTTCATCTTCCACTTCACTGAAAGTGTGGGTCGGGGCTCCCTTGGAATCTCGGGTGGGGTTTTAAGTGATGGAAACCACTTCCACTAGCCTAAACGTGAACGTGAACAACCAAGTGCAAGTGGGTATTTCTAGGGGAAGTGTGGGTATTGGGACAGGCCCTAAATGTTAGCATGCTAAGACGCTAAACTGAGCTGGTGACCATGGGAAACACAATACCTGCTAAACATTAGCATGTTAGCATTGTCACTGTGAGCATTTTAGCATTCAGTTCAAAGGACCTCTGCTAGCATTGCTGTAGACTCTTCTGCTGTATCTCAATTCAGATACTTCAATAAGTACACTTCCATGTAATACACTGTGTACTTAATTATGTAGTGCATGAATTTCAACAGGACACTGATGTCTAAAATTGTAAACAGCTTTTGTGCACTTTTCCAGGATGACGATCACAACATTTGACCACTTCTTCATCATCTTCTTTTTAATAGCAAATTGCAAACAGATAGAGCATTGCAACCAACATTTGACCACAAATGTTGCCCACCAAAATATCTGCCGCCTTGTTTGCTTGGTAACCAGAGTAACTAGGGTGACCAGGTCCCAATAAACCAAATGTGGGACAAGGAGTAGGTTTGTGAGGGAAAATGTGGGACACCCAGCTCCAGCGCGCCCCCCCCCCCCCCCAACTGTCCTTGTCCCCTCCTTCAAGGCTCATCCACTACTGTCCTCATTAAAATGACCACGAGGCTGATATGTTTTGCCCTCATTCATTTTTTTTTTATTTTTATTTTCCTTATCTCTCTCCAATGGGTGTAAGTACTCAAACTAAATAAATTAAATAAATAAAATGACCACCCAGACTTACAATCACTTATCACTTGGATAACAAAAGTCTCAACTCAGGTCCAGGGATTCAGGAATGAGCAGAGGGGGAAGGAAGGACCAGAATGTCTGGTCACCCTAAGAGTAACTGCAACTGCTGCACCTTCCACAAGTTTGATGGTCCCTTCCTTTCTGCTATGTAGCAAAGATAGCATCCATTGATGATGAGAAGTGTCCAGAGTTACAGCTTACACAATATCTTGACAGTTATGAGTACATAACGGCACCAAATTTTGCCATACTTGTCAATGTGAATGCACTTCATAACCTGCTTTCCTTCGTAGCTATTGTTTCACAAAACTAAATATCACAAAGGGCTGACACACACTTTAGTTTTGCAGTTCATTTTTGACACAAGGAAATCTTCCATCTCTACCTAAAAGTTAACGATTTGAAAGTCTGCGTGTTCAAGTTCACACAAAAAAACGGTTGGTGGAAGATGTTTCTAATTAATTTAAATTACTATTCTAAGCATAACTGAATTTAACAATCAAAAGAACAAGACACTTGTCAACACATTTTCACAGAAGAGTATGATGCTGTCATTGTATTTACAGAACTTAGTAACCTCTGAGCAGTTAATTTTTTACTTTCTAAACCAGTTTTCTGTTGTAGCTATTGTTTTATAGACATAAATACATTACTCATAAAAAGAACTCCACAAACAAGGACTGACACTCACTTAAGTTTTACAGCTTGTTCTTGAAATTGGGAAATGTCACCACATGGCGCGTTAAGTGGCTGGTTTGCAGTTTTCTGTCATATCACATGGTCTCCATCAGTTCATGAGTTTCTCAGTTGTCAGGAAAGTACTGCTCATCCATATTGATGCTTGCCTGTTTAATCACGCCCTCAAAACTCTGCTTCTCTACACTTTTAGTTCATACATTGTCCTACTTTCAACTTAGTAGCGCAGATATGAAGTTGTCAAACCTGCGCTAGGCACATTTATGTAAAAATATAAACCACTGATAAAATTTACTATAACAGTTCCTGGACAACAAGTCAAAACCCATTGTCAGTGTATTTTTTCTTTGACTGTAAATTGTTTCCATTCTTCCAATTAAAATCTTACCATCTTGATTTGCTATATAAAGGTATATTAGTGAAGCTTTCACCATTTTTTTAAAGATGCACTAAAGGCTTGGTTGAGTTTCCAGTATTATCCTCCTGACACCCCAGAAGATATTCAAAATCAAGTAATATGGATGAATTCAGAAGCATTAATAGATGAGAAGCCTGTTCTACAGGAAACATTTTGAAGAAACGGATACAAACTCCAAGTCTGTGCACCCATTACGAGATGTCAGAAATGGTTATCTAGAACAGAAATTAACAGAAAAATCTGAAACCTTGGAAACAATTTTTCAGAACAATTTATAAAACAACAACTGATTCTTACTCTAGAACTTTTCAATTGAAGATGTTTTATAAAATTACTGCTACTAAAAAGCAACTTAAAATGTTTAATATTGTAGAGTCATCATTATGTAGATTTTGTAATGAAGAAGAGGAGGACCAGATGCATTTATTTTTTTATTGTCCCTATGTTGTAAGTTGGTGGACCAATATCCAAAACTGGCTAAGGACATTGGATATCTGTCTTAAATGTATACCTTTAAATATTATGTTGGGAGATTTGGATGAAGATTGTCCCAAGATAACAAATACAATTATTTTGTTAAAAAAAATATATATATATATAAAAATATTTATATTAAAAGCTCAATGAAGAACCAGCCTAGATATAAGTTTGTTCAAAAAAATATTGCAAAGCCAATTTCTTTTGGAAAAAATAATCGCTACAAATAACTGTAAAGTAGCACTACATAATATGAAATGGGAAACAATCTCCTCTATCGAAGAGTGAGATTATATACAATTGTAAATATGCTCTTTCATATGTTTATCTTGTTTGTTTTAATGTGATGCTATTTTAAATTTATCTCCTGAATATTTGAAGGGACCTAATATATTTTATTTTGTCCTATCTTATTCTTTTGTTTTCATTTGTGTTTCTTTGTTTGATGCTGTGTTATTATATTGTTGTGTGTGATATGTTTGTTTGTATGCTTGCCTGTAATAAATAATATAAATAAATAAAAAAAAATATATAAACCAATCTTGGTTCAATTCACAAACTGAGGCTGCGACAGAGAAGCCGTTATGCTGTGCCAAGTTAGGATGTTCTATTTGCCCTGTTTACACAAAATGTTATTATTCCAATTCGCTGCTGGGTGCAAATTTACTTTGTGCAGCCATAGAGACAAATTACAATTTACAACAAGACTGAAAATGAAAGAAAATATCCTCTAAACAGAGGCAAATGAGCACTGCAGAAACAGGTTGTGTCACTCGAGATACTACGTTTCACCAGCACCAGAATTAATAAAAGAATTGAGAAGATTCTTAAAAGTGAAACAGTAACCTCTTTCGATCATTTGTCCTCACTAGTGCACAAAAAGAGGAAGAGCTTTAAATGCCCAAGAAGCAAAAGCAATACTTTGACACACACACACACACACACACACACACACACACACACACACACACACACAGGACATTGCACCGACACAAACATGACCAAACACCACAAAGGGAAGTGACACAGTTAGAAAAGATAAAAGGATCAAGGACTCTCCACTTCAACTTTGCCCTTGATTTAACCTGTTGCTGAAGAAACATTCTCCTGCTTCTTTCAGGAGCTCCTCGGAGTGCTTTTTCACCATCACTTTGATTTAATAACAGCAGATACAAAGAGTGCAATGGCACGGAAAGATGTTAGAACTGCACTCAAATGCTTATTGGGCTTTACTTTCCTGTTTTCCAGCTCTAATGGGAGCCAAGATCAGACATGATGGATGGCACATTGACAGAAAACAGAAAGCAGGAGGCATAGAGTTCAGACAGACACAAAGCAAAGTGAGGAAAAGGGAGATGCTAAAAAACTCACATGCCTCTTTTCTAATTTCTCCTCTCAGAGAGGAGATAAAAGAGGGTTCAATAAATCAATACGTCTTTGCATACCTCTCACACTCTGCCTCACCCCATCAATGACGCTGTTAAAAATAGACATAGTGGGTGAGCATAGTGTCACTGGTTGCGTTGGCTGTCGGAAAATGTCAGGTTTTTCTGTACATGAGCGCCAACGTGATCCAAAACAAAACTCTGTGATGTGTATGATTTAAAAAAAAAAAAAAAAAAAAGATGTTAGTCACTGATATATGAAGAAATGGAAGTTGAATGTCATCACGGATTCAAAGGGCGGTGATGTGTTTGAAGGGCTTTTCTCCGAACTGCAAACATTTTGTAGCTCTGCTGCTGGGGGGAAACACGGGGCGGGTGCTGAGTGTGTAAACAGACGACTTTGATCAAGACGGCTTGACGAATCTGATATGGGAGAGGTCGGGCGGCTGCAACTTCAGATGACTTTTAAAAAAAGGTCAGTGTGTAGCTGAAGTTGAACTAATTAACTCCCTGGAAAAAAAAAAAGTTACAGATTTGAAATTCTGTGTGCTCAACTTCACAGATGTAAAAAATATTTAAAGTTTAAAAATCCTGATACATCACGCAAGGAATTAATTTTAAGTTACTATTCTAAGCAATTCAGAAATCACAAAAACAAGAAGCTTGTCGACATGTTTTTACAGAGATGCATCTGCGAAACCAAAGGTTACACTTCCAGCTCTTCTCCATCTCACTTGGCCTCTATAGACAAAAACAACTTGAGGGAAAACAAGTCTCATTAAGATTCCTTATTACTTAGATTGATTTGTTGCCCTTTGTGTCATCATTTAAGGTCTACTTGAGACAGTATGGATGAAAATAACAGAGAGACACATCCATTTATTATTTCCATCACTGCACAGTTTGGTCAGCAACGCAGTGAGGAGAAAACTGGGTATCCAGGCAACAGGCCATCTGTTTTCTCCCACCGCTCAAACTTATATCCGTCTTGTTCATTTTTCACACCATGAAACATGTTGTTTTTTTAATGTTTGTCCACTATGTTGAAGTGAAGAGGAGTATCATGGCTGCCCTGCGGCTCCCTAGACAGAGCAGTGTGCTAACAGAACCCCAGAGACCGACCGCTGGCCTCTGGATGATATACTAAGAAAAGCCACAGGAGGGGAGAAGGTGTGGGGATAGGATGGGGGGAAATAGGTAATTGATGGGAGGAGATGGGGGAAGAGTCCCTGTGCAGTGTGTGCCCATCATGTCTGCACAGTGTAGGGACCTGGTTCAGTTGAGGAGACACTGCACTCCCTGCTGAGGCTGACTCAGCTCATCTGGGCTAATTAAACCACACAGGGATAAACAAGGGCACTGGAAACTGCAGCCTGCTGGGAGATGAAGCTCCACATGCTGTCAGGGTGGTGGCTGGAGTGCAGTCTGTTCAAACTGAAATAAAACCGAGAGGAGTTCAGGTCAGGGGGCTGAGGGACCTGCTGTCCATAGAAGAACACGGGGAGGATTGATAGGACGCTGACTTTTTGATGATGGATCTGCTTTAAGCTGAGCCTAGAGTAAATAATGTCCATCTGCTGGGCTGTTCGTAGCTTGGCTAGCTGCTCTGGGAACTCCCCCGTCTGCCCTTCCACTGGTTCAGACGTGAGCCGGCCGTTCAATGAGCTTCGCTGTTGAATCACTCAAGCAGCAAGCCTCCCTAAAACACTCAATCTGAGCCACTAACAAGCTCTCTAATACGCACATCAGTATGGAGGATAATGTAAAGCTGTGCTACTTTGCAATAAAGATTATCTAAGAGAGCCCAGTGCTCGACTTGAAAGAAGTTTAAGTATGCATTATGCATTATTATTATCTCTGACAAGTCTACGCTTTCTAGAGAAAAATAGCACCACAGCCAAACAGAAAAGGAGGTGTAGCAACTGACAATGCATTTTCTTTAGAGGGATGTCAAACTTAATGTAGTTCTCCAGACTCCAGGGGACCCTATAAAGGATTTGGTCTGGTGGGCCCCACATCACACAGCACTGAACCAACTTGTGCTGTAATTATTAGTTTAAGCCAAGCGACAACCTCCAGGCTGAAAAATGAAGCAATTTGTGGAATAACAAAAACTGCAGTTCTTTGAATGACCACTTGAGGCTGGCTCCAAGTGAGTCAGTGCCCATAGACCCCCGTGTTAAAATGCCCAGCTTTGCAGCAGAAATAAACATGTTTATAGTCTGATAAAAAAAAAAACAAAAAAAAAACGGTTTTGGTCACTATGGCTAATATCCCCCGTGCGTGATGACTGTACATTTCTTAAGGCATAAAATTATGCATTTGTAAGGTTTGGACGCTTTGAGCGACAGGCTGTGTGTCAATGGTGTTGTCGGCTTCTCAGTCATATCCAACCCTCGCTCCTCCACGGCTCCAGCCTCTTGCCAAAATATGATCACTTCTGGCTCCAAAAGAACCAAGGTGGTGACAGCCATAATGCCAAATTCAAGGTTTTAAAATGGAAGTCTGCGAACCAATGGGTGACGTCACGGTAGCTATGTCAATTATTTTTTACAGTCTATGGTTTAAGCACACATGATATACAACCAAGCACACAAAGTAGGACCTATGAGAAGCAACACTATCTTTGAATAGACTACAGTAAATACACTATTTGTCTAATACCCCCAACCATATTAATAATCCTTCTCAGGTCCTTTTGCTTGATCTGTTTAAAGTTTGATGCATATTTTATGTCTGTCTCACTGTAAAGAGTTGAATCTCACCTGTCTGCATGTTTAAGATGTCTCAACGAACAAAGTTACACAACTTAAAAGGATACAATGCCCCATTCAAACGTATGGTGATGAACATACATCTACCACAAATAACAAATAATATTGTGCAAAGACAAAAGAAGCAATGTTTACATAACATTACCCAAGAAAAGGAACCAATACAGCATATCAGCAGTTAGTTTGAAGCACTAGTTTCGTCTCATTTTAATCAAGCATGCGTCGTTTCTTTAAATGATTATTAATTTCTTAAGAGAAACATCTAAATATAATCATTTTTAGTGACGCACTAACTGCATATATCTTTTAATGGGCTTTTTGTTCATCTCTGTTCATGGGCCACATACAGTCCAATTTGTTCTTAAGTGGGCTGAACAAGTAAAACGGTTGCATAATAATCTATAAATAACGACGCCTCCATTTTATCCACTTCTTTAAGTCTAAAGAGGTACATTCTGAAAATGTTCATCCATTTACAAAGCAGATAATGAACAGCCTGAGAGTCCTCGAGAAAATAAAGTGAAATTTCAACATTACGTCTCAGTTTTTCTACATTTAGTCGATGTATTAATCACTGTCATTACATGTGGATTTTTCCATACCTTTTCACTGCTGTGTGTAGTACTGCTGGCGTCACACACCAAACTAAACTGGAAGCTGGTGAGGAAGCAGGTTAAGTTATCCCCTGCCTCACAAACCATTTACAAACTTTTGGCAATGCCTTAGCAATAGTGCTCCCCCATCGATGTTGCACAATGTTCAATGTCTTTCAATGTGACCACTATAAGTACTCATTGTTTTTTTCCCTGAGAACTGAATTCTGCTCAGGATGAAGAGCCCTCTAACATGAAGTAGGCTTAACTGCTCCTGAAATCTGACACCTCTTAGCCTTCACAAGTGCATCAATATTAGTGTAGGTGTGCAAAGTCATCCAGTGGGCCTCAGTGGAACCTTTGGTGGGCCGGTTCTACCCCGCAGGCTGTATGTTTGACGCGTAGTTCTGAGGTAAATGCAGCGGAATAATCTTGAAGTCATCAGTGTGACAGGAAATGCTTAAAGTGGTCGACAAAAGGAGCCAATTCTCTATAAATCAGCATTTTAGTGACTGTGTGGGCAAATCCTTGAGTACAATGTGATACCAGTTGGAACAGTAATAAAAAAGAGCACAAGAGTACTGTGAAATAACAGTTGTTAACCATGGTAATAACACTAAAATTCCATCTGATATAATACTCAAAGAGATATTTGTGACTGTTTGAGGGCCATTAGATAAAAAAGCTGATAAATATCATCCCCCACATCTTCATTTTTTTCTGGAGCTTTATGTGATTTAGAATTTAATAAGAGTTTCTCGGTCTGAAAGTGTCCCTGAAGTGATTTCATCGGGAGGACACTGAAATCATTTCTGTGTTAATTATGGCTAAATCAAATAATGTGAACGAAAAAATAGACTCGTGGCCCAAAGGCTCTGTGTGGGACATGAATGGGGGAGTTTTAAATACTTTATTCCCTTCGAGACTTTAACGACTATTCATTTTGCTTTTCTTCAGTTTGGATATATTGCCATTGTATGCCAGTATAATAAAGAGAAGAGGAAAGACTGAAAGAAGGCATGAGAGACCATTACAATAAAAAAAGGTGTTGCAGCCTTTGTAAAGCTGTATTTTATGTGGCACTATATGATAACTGAGAGCTTGAATGTCATTCACAACAACACAGTGATTGTGGGAATGACAAAAGTGGGCTCAGCGGAGTACAAACATGATGCTAGCCTGGAGGTAAGCAGTTGTTTAAGACAGGAAGGACAGACACAGATGTGGATGATGCTAAAGTGTCAGCTCTGTATACGTCCACTCTGTGTACAGCGTGCAATCAAGCAACACATTGCCGGTGGAGGAATTAAACAAAGAATATAAGCAGGGAAGACGAAATAGCAGACACTTGCTAGAAGCTTCAAACACATCTACTGCTTCCCCTGGTCTTTTTTCTGACCTGGTGCAGACATACAGAGAGCACACAACCACTAGCTATTTTTGAAAGGGAAACAAGGATGTTATTATCGTCAGTCACTTGGCAACAGTGATCTTATTGACCTGACTGCAAGTTGAAAATATGACCTTGTGAGATGCATTTGAAGGCAGCATCAGAAAACAAAAGAGCAAAGATTAGAAGGAGTCTTTTTCTGAAGACCCCCTCTTGATCTTAAGTAAAAAGATTTGACAGAGGATGGTGTCAAGTTTATTTATTTTTTTTTAACTCTAATCTGTTCAAAGTAAATGTGGCAGGTGAGCAAGGAGGCCATGCCTACCTGTGTCCCCCCACACCGGCAGGTACTCGTCCTGCTGGATGTCCAGCATGATCTCCAGGCCGTTTCCCGTCCCGCCCTTCATGGTGGTGCGGAGCGTCTTCCCATCCTCTGCGCCGTTGAACATGTAGCACTTCCCATACCTGGTGAACACCTGAAAGTAGACAGAGAGAGAAAGAAGACTGCTAAGCGACAACATTAACCCTCATACACAGACACACACACTGCGAAGACAGCATTGTAGGAAACTTGCTAATTGTACCTTGATGAAGCTAATTTACTACCAGGCATTTTCTTAGCCGCGTGCATTCATTTAGAATCAAATGTAATTGCATGATGATGAGCTACAATATGTTTTCTCATATCATTGAGTTTAAAAATCACATAATTTTGTATTAAGATGATAATATACATGTCATAAGAATGTTTTATGAGACAAAGGTCAGATATCGCTTTATGTCTACATGTTTTAATATATTACAAATTTGTGGATATGAATGGATAGAGGAGAGTGTCACGCCAGAATTCCACTGGATGCGTGTCCGTTGTGGAGCGGCTGCGCTGGTTATCTGCTGCATGCTCTGCCATCCGTCAACACCCACCGGCTGCGTTTGTGGTGCAGAGCGGTGCAGCTCCGAATTCAAATCATGCGATATAACTAGATGTAGTTAGGAAGACATCTCGGTGCACCTCCCTGATTAATATCTCCTCGTCCATGGTGTCAACGGGGTGAAGTGATGTCTGAAAACCTCTGACCTGTTGACTTCAGGCCTGCCTCCACCCATTATGTAGTTTTCAAGGTGTAGTGCAGGGAAATATAGTCTGCCATGAACACTGGTTTAAAAAACCTAATGCCTCTAATGCCTTCATTAGAGATGCATCTCTTATGTCTAGTTACACAGAGTACTTTTTTCAACAGAATTTCTAAGCAGATTCATGTACATTGGATATTGCTATCACTAGAAAGAGTAAGTTGCACTAATTTCTGTAGTATGTGTATAATGTCCTTGCGCTTTGGATGTAGCAAAGAAAGGATGTGACTTTTAACCTGAATTGCATTAATTAAGTTCAGAAGGTTAGAGTCATTTAAGTGCAGTGGTGTTTTTTCTGTAATTTTCAGAATAATGGTCTAGACATACACGCACACACACAAATGCGCACAGCCCTGATGGCTACAGGTGGTATTGTAAAGTGTCTCTGTGAAGGACAGGTCTGGCAATAACTGCAGGCTTCACACTCTGTCATTCTCACAATATCTACCTTCCCCTCTGCAGGAGCCTTCAGCTTTTGAATTGTGCTCTTATGAGGTACAGCCAAGTAACTCTAGAGCCCACAGAAACAAGCAACAGGTCAAAAAAACAGATGCTATTCCACGTGTAATCATTTAAAAGCAGAAAGCACCCTGCCATTACCAGAGTGTGTGTACGCGCCCGAGTGCTAACAACACAGTGGCACGCTCCTTTTAGAGGTGCTGTATGTAGAGAACAATTCCTCCCTCACTAATGTCTGTCTGTACAACCAGACCCTCGCCAAGAGCCAGCAAATGGCTTTGAGGCATTTGGTGCTGCCTGTTTTTTTAATCTGTCCAAAAAAATCCAAAAAACTGCGGGGATTTGAGCCATTCCTCTACGACAGAAGTAGCACCCACCATGCGTCTCTGCAAACTTCTCCAAGCTTCTTACAGTACAGGACACACTAGCCAAGTTGAAAAAGCTACTGAAAAGAAGTCTTCTCTATCATGTGCCCCTTGTCTTCCACATCACAAAAGAACATCCCGCATTGTCTCAGTGTTTGTTAAGCCGGCTCCATGCATCTGATTTTCATGTCAAGATCAGACAACAATGCAGGCAGAGTTGAGGCAACATTTAGTAATGTCAGCTGTAATGCAAATCCAAATGATCATGACTCATTATTCATCCAGATACAGTCAGTGTTTTCTTTCTCCATTTCCCAGAATGACTTGCAATAACCTTCTAGGAATCACGCAGCAAAAGTGCATGAAATAGAAAACAAATATGAATACCAGCCATGCATGGGCAAATTACGAGAAGATTAGCCCCTGGGCATAGATATGCAAAATATCCCAACACCTCTCCTACACAGGAGCAAGACACACAGACTCACACACAGAGTGGTGATTTTTGTGTTATTTTGTGTCTGTCTGTAGTTTTAATGCATCTTTTTTTGTGGTTTTGTGTCTCTTTGTGGTTATTTTGTGTCTCTTTGTGGTTGTTTTGTGTCTCTTCGTAGTCATTTTGTGTCTGTGTTTTTTTGTACCTCTTTGTGGTCATTTTGTGTCTCTTTGTGGTCATTTTGTGTCTGTGTTTTTTTGTATCACTTTGTAGTCATTTTGTATCTTTCTGTCGTCATTTTGTGTCTCTTTGTAGTCATTTTTTGTGTCTCTGTGGTTGTTTTTCTTTTGCCTTTTAGTAGTTATTTTGTGTTGTATACCTTTTGCGTCTTTCTGCAGTTTCTTTATTGGTAGGTGTAAATTTGAGTCACATTTTGCAGGCAAGTTGACAATTTGGGCCCCTGGACATTGGCCTGGTAGGTCCTTTCAGTAATCCTTCCATGCAGCCATGTCATGTCAACCAAGGTCTGCTATTCAAGGTAATTAAATGCAAATTCAGGGGATGCAGTGCTATATCCAGCTATATATATTATATACATATATCTCAAATTACCACCTCATACTATATCATACATTTTACTGTACAACCATGTTGAGTTGACAATGAAGAGAGCGCTCTACATTTCAGATCATTAACTTTCATACCCCATGATTTTAACACATCAGTAGACTTGAACACAACCATTACACAGAAGACATGATATACAACGGAGAGAGAAATGTTGATTGTGATAACTATAATTACGTGTTAATAAAGACCAAGAGGCACTCCAGTCAACAACAACAAGGGATGCTTCTTACTAAAAAAACACCACCTTATACTTGACTGCACCAAATTGTGGTCTATCAGGGCTCCTCTGAGTGGAGATTATTACTAGTCTCAACTTCTGCTGCACAAAATATTCTCCTTTGATTGGTTGAAAAAATCCGTGCCAAGTAAGAAATACTTCAATTTTGAGGGACCAAAACCAACCTGATATTTATCATGGACGTTTTATATTGCTGAAAAAGACAATAAAATGGAAAGCAAAGTGCACCACCAATAGTTGTTTTTTCCAGAGCGGGAGTGATTTAAGATGGATTTTTCATTTCATGCCCCTCCTCCTTTATTGACATCGGCCTTCTCATGGATGGTTTACCAACATGATTGATCGACTATCTAATGCCATGCTGCCACAAAGGCGGTGCAGATCGGAAGAATATGAAGTACCACATTACAGGTTCATTCACCTCTGCAGAACAGAGGTGCTCCCGACAGATATGTATCTGCACAAAATAAATGACACACTAGGAGCTGCCGGAGCGTAGTGAAGAGGACAGCGGATAAATATTCATGACACCATCATTCCTCGTTTGCAGGTACAAGATGTGGCTGTTTCTTTTTTTATTCACATACTTCCCAGTAGAAAAGACAGACACCACAAAGATCCAACACCCAACTCTTATTTCTCCTGTCTGCTGAGGCCTTGCAATACAACTTTACTGCAGAGAACTCAGTTTCATCAGCAGAGACTGTGATGACATGCACAACACTACCTTGACTTTTCCTGAATGAAAGCATTTCCTAATGATGCCTCTAGTGAACTTCACTGGACTGTCAATCCTTCCACTTTTTTCTTTTCTGAGCCATTGGCTCCAGAGTGTCTAATGTGAACACCTCTCTCACCCTGGCTTTCTCATATGGGGAGAATTGCTTTCATGGGGATGCTGCTCGCCCCTCTTTCACTCCTTTTGTCAAGATTGATGATGTTTGACAGACAGGACCAGGGCTGGGTCAACATCCCATTAGACCTCAGCCTGACCCAAAGCCTCCTCCTCACTGCATGACAAAGACACTAACAAAACCTTGACAGTATGGTTCTGTGAGTTTGCAAATCGACGCCCGCTGACCCCGTCTCTGCCCCCATCTCCACCCCCGTCTCTGCCCCCCTTCCTTTCCCACTTCCCTCTTTATATGCTGCCTCAGGTGGAGCTGTCAGATGGGAGAAGGTAATGAGTTCTCAAACCTGTCCAGAAATGCAGAGTAGCTCAGGAAACACTACTCTGCCTGAAAAATGTGTAACAGTAAAGAGACTTATCAATTCTAATTTAACAAGTAAATTACACTGGTGAAAAGACGGATAGATAATATTGACTGTCACTGTCTGCATTAGGAAGTTTGTCCCAATTGTCATCTCTGTCAATATTAGAAAGTTGCCTGTAATAAACAAGGCCATGATAACTTGTGCTTTGGTAGCTCTCGATTAATGCCAGGGAGCCAATATGGATTTCAATTTTGTCCACAGAACCAGCGCTAATATAAGGCGTAATCTTTTCTTTTGTTTAAGCTCTGTTAATCAATATTCTAGTGTAAACAATTGT
This sequence comes from Epinephelus cyanopodus, assembly GCA_026686955.1. NCBI lineage: Eukaryota > Metazoa > Chordata > Actinopteri > Perciformes > Serranidae > Epinephelus > Epinephelus cyanopodus. The sequence continues at coordinate 27,010,629 of CM048929.1, forward strand.
TCAAATTACTACATGTGATGTCAAAAGTCTTGCATGTGGTGGCAATCCCATAAATAATTATAATCTAGCTCTGCAGTTTCTCTAAACTTTGGCACATTTTAGCATCTTTCAGCTCATTGTTTTGGTTTTACTTTTTTGCTCTCGTCAACCTTGTTTCTTGCTGCAGCAGACAGATTTTTTTATGTGGAAAAGCTCTAGAAACCCCATTGCATATTTCCTGCCCATAAGACTGACACAGTGGAGAATTTAGCAGCAATTTCCCTCAAAAGCTGGTGGAAACCTAAACAAAGTTAAAAGGAGAATGAATATTGAGCTCGCATTCATCCGGGAGCAAAAAATATGACTCCATAAACACTAATACTGCACTGTTTCTGCTGGATGTTCAAGTAGGCAACTGCTTGCTTACATATTAGCACAAATATATGAAATGTGACATCGTTCTTGCAGCTTGTTTTGCTCCCATCACATGCTTCAAAGAGAGAAAAAAATAGTGATGCTTCATTTTCCATGCCAAAAAAAAAAAGTTTCAATTAAAGTTAAGACTATTCTGTGCTGTTCCTGTCTGCTCTTGTTGATACATTTGGAATTTTTTTTAATTGAGTCAGGATTCTGTATAAAATGTCAAAGAAGTCAAACCCAGCTGCTGCCAATATCACATTCGTCTTCCTCTATCAGAGCCAGAGGTATGAGAGCTGAGCAGCAAGCGAGGGCACGCGCAGCTCTGCTGCCAATTAAAATGGCTTTTGACCACCATAACACGTCTCATTAGTATTCACAGCTGCAAGTGTGAATGTCTGGAAGCGCAAAGCTGCAAACATGCCATGACCTCGCCTGTTCGCCGTGTAGTGCCTCCCACAGAGTAGAAGTCAAAATTGACATGGCCATTAGCGCATATTCCTGTCATGATGAAAGGTCAGTTGTTAGCACCAACCACCCACGGATGCTGTTGGGAGAAGTTTTCCTTCCGGGCTTTCTACCAGAAAGCTTTTTCTTGGTCAGTTTTAGGGGAAAAGATCATGGCTCGGGTTAAAATGAAAAGATTTTCGCCAGAAAAGGTTTCTGGCAGAAAGCCCTGAAGGTGCAGAGGTACAGACATCTCATTACTAAACATGCTCCTGGGCAATGCAAAGAACTGAAATGTATGTGTGTAAAACTGCAAGAGGTTTTAATTGAGTAATTACTATCAGTGTTGCGGGAGGAGCTTTCAAAATGTAATATATTACATACTACTAGTTATTTTCATTTGAAAGTAATGCGTCAAAATATGACGTATGCATATCTGATTGAACTTTTTGTATTGCAATTACCAAAATAACCTCAGAAGTATGACTAGGCGTTATAAAATGGATTACAGTACTGTTTCATAGCAGGTAATCAAAGCACAGACGCTCTAGTTTAATGAATTAATTACAAATTCAGTGGTGGGCGATACTGTATGGCCTAATAAAGGTTCTCCTCAGGGGTGCAGACCTGACCCATTCATGCAATTACATGCAGTGGTTCCTGCTTTGTTTTACATTGTCCTCTTATAATAAGAATGGTGTGGTGATATAGAACAATTATACAGCCCAGACATTTTAAATAAACAAATAACCTTGGAGCCTGGGATGGACAAACAGACAAAGGTTCAAAGTCAGATAAATTATGAGATAAGGATCAATATTTTTGATTGTAGACCTATCATATAAATAACAGACCTAGACCCCTCTATAATATAACCTGTATTATGCTCTTGTCATTTTCTTTGATAAACTCAAAGAGATAGGATGATATCCATTTCAAAAGTCTAACTCCACAGCCATCAAGTTTCATTGACAGAATTCTCCAGGGGATATTGTTTCTAGTGGGGTACTGGTGGAAATGGCGCAGTGTGGATGATGAAAAAATTAAGACAATAAACCCTTTATTTTGGGTGGCAGATAAAACAGTAACTGTATAATACAACAAAATAATAAAAAAAAATACTTTTGTATCATGTTACCCCCAACGCTGATCTCTACAAATCTGACCTTGACTGAAACAGTCACTAAACTCTCCATGCTGGACTGTCACAGACCCACTCTGAATTCATCTTGCTTTCTTGCACACAATCCTATTTCTTATCACTGCTTTGCAAATGGCTTGCTGACGTGATGCCAGAAACACTGGCAGCTTATTGCTCCAGAGAGGGGATGCTATCTTTTCTTTATTTCGTGCTCCCATTCCCACTGGCCCCGTCTTTATCTCCTTCTGTCCATGTAGAGTCCAAGCCATCAAAAATACCCTGAAGTACACCACCATATTTAGAAATCCCACTTTCAGTGTTACTGACACAGCAAAGCCTCATCTACCACAAGAAAGAGCTCTGCCATATCTGGCCCCTGTTCAAACATCTTTTTCATTATTTGAGCTGATTCGGTGATGCGGGCAATTTTCTGTTAAAAATCGATAACTGGATAGACCCGATGATGAAAACTTTGCATTTGTAATATTACGGCCTGTTTGAGATTGGACGTAGCTTCCCGAGGAGCTTGTTTATCAGGTACTGCAAGCTGACTTTGCTATTACTTTTCGTCAATTGTGTTCATGCACCATTATAAAACCCAGGTATTCTTTCCCACAAGACTCCACGAAGACGCACTGATATCCGTATCCATTTTTTGCATGATAGCACCCTCTTGTATTTTTCCACTACAGAATAAGCAGGTAATAAGACACTTCCTCATCCCATTTTCTCCGCTGGCAGGCGGGACATAAAGTGAAAAGCACTGAGGAGTAAATTGAAATGTTAAACATAACAGTCAGCCAACCAGTTTTATCAGTTCTCATGAAGCGCCTCCAAGTTTCAAGGTTACACCACTTTCACATGAGCTGTCTGTTGTGATCCGCTGTTATTGTTTGACAAATCAATATCCATTACAGGAAAATTTAGCAGGCGTTTTATGATAAAAGAAAAAAAAAATGAAACGAAAGTAGAAAGAGAGCTTGAGGTTTAGGAGAGAAATGGATGAGAGAGGCCTTTTTTATCCTCAAGGCTTACTGATAGGAGAAAAGAGGAGTAAAGTTTATGAAAAAGGTCTTTGAGTTGCAAGGTGTGCACTTTCCCCGCTGCCGAGAAGTGGTTGTACTGCTGTGGGGATAAATAATGCAGAGGGCTGCTGCGTTAGCGACAGGGTTGGCACTGAGTAAAGGAATGGAGGGGTTGAAGCGCACACACACACACACACACACACACACACACACACAAACATGCAACTGCCTCACTCATCATTATGGCTTTATGCACACCACTCCGCTACCTGCATGCAAAGCTAGCGTCCTTTGCAACTTAAACACCCACACATCCCAAACATATTTCATGTCACATTAAACAAATTCCGCCATTTTATGTGACGTGTCGGAAGCTTTATGGAACGTATTTATCATTGCACCCCAATGTACATTCACCACGCCAGTCAATAATATTTTATTTCACAGGACAGCACGTAAGTGAGGCAGGGCTGCGATAGGACACAAAGGATCGCAGTCACTGCTGCCAGCAGGATATTTATGCTCTTGGAGAGGAGGGAAAAGGGAGGGTGAAAGACGAGCATAAAAACTACAAAGTGAGCGAGAGGGATAAAAGTGAGAGCAGGGAAATCAAAAGACAAACGCCCATTGAGTAAAAAAGTGAATTGAATCCCAGTGGCTGAACTATGACCAGGATTATTGTCTTCAGCGTGGATTGTTTGTTCAAGAATTCTTTGGCTTAATGGAGTTTACAAAGAGTGTTGTCACTGAGACCAAGAGGCTTTCACCGCTGCTGGGAGCACCTGACTCATTACCATGATGGGCGGTCGTTCTGTTCGGATATGCCCTCCATTTTGATTTCCTGTCTGATCCACAAGCATCATCATAAAGATCACAAAAACATCCAGTCTGGCTCCATTACTGAAAACATGTCTACCAGCGCCTCGTGCAACTGTCTTTCCCTGGTGTAGATCAAGATGTGTGAAGTAAATAAAAACAGGGTGAGCACTGAGGTCACACAGAGGGACAGATCTGACTTGTTATTGTAGGGATATGTCAATCCAACTTCTTCTCCCACTCATTCTTTTACTTCTGATACAAGTGCTCCGTTTTTCCCAAAATTTAAACTGTATAAACAGCGTAGAGTTCATTGGGATCATGAATGTAGCCGATAGCAGAAATACTGAACTTTAGAATGACACTAGAGAAGCATTTCACTGCTGGAGAGATGGTCTTTTAATTAAACTACCCTGTCTATGCAGTATAAGATGCAAATACTTTTAAAATTTGTAATAAACCTTGAGTGGAAGTTCAGTCAGGAGGACAATACTTTTCATGCTCATGGTGTAAGTTTCTTTCTCACCCTGCCATTCGCTCCTTGCACGTATGCTCACTCACTATGTCTAGGTGTCATTGTCTGGGTCTGTCAATTGAGTCATCAGCTGATTCACAATCAACCAATAGCACAGCATATTGGTACATATTTGGTCAGCATAGCTTAGGTCTACCATTTGATCAGAGTTTGGTTTGAGTTCGAGAGAGAAAGAAAGCTTCTATATCCGCTTCTATGCTCTTTGTGTCCATGGTGGCCAGCTGATGTTGCGAGCTGGAAGATGAACAGGGAGCTCTATGCACCGGTAAGATGGAGGGAAGTTTACAATCACACACTGCTCACACTGTTATGATGCAAAGCTGGTTAAAAATGACCAAAGTATCTCTTTAACAAATAAAACTGGATGTACTGTGGATTTGTCACATCATGACTGATAAGTAGAGTTAAAACACTGAGTTGTACCAGACTGAAATCATCCCCAAATGCTGCATCGTTTGATTTGTTAGTCTCTGCACCAATTTGGATGCCATCCACCCTTTTCACTAGTAAATGAAACCTGAACTGCCTATCAAGAGAGTAGCAGGTCAAAGTCTGGTAGCTACAACCACTTCCAGCCTCACAGGGGGACATGACATCACATCACAGAGGGTGACACAGAGTCCAGTCCTACAACTACCGATGAGTCAAACCTCTCCCCCCAGGCGAGAGAAGCTGAAGTCACTCATGAGGGACGAACAGTCATCCTCATCAAACTTGCAACACGCATGGCTAAGCTCTCAGGTTGCTGACACCTGAGGTGAAAGGCAGCTATGTTCTCAGATTTTCTTCAGTAGCTTATCTTGTTTAACCTTGATTGATTAACATTGCAAAAACAACTGTGGTTTATGGATAAGCAACATGTAAGAATTATTTAGTTTATTTTATCAATCTGTGCAGATTCTTAAGTTTTTGCTTTTGGTCTCTGTGCCACAGAGGTACCAAACCTGGCAACTACGGATATCAGCAGTTACCGTTAATCAGCCCTTTCACTAATTAGTCTCCACTCATTAGTTAGCCTTGACCGCTCTGCACTGCACACCAACCAGGTGCAGCCATTCGGCGATTACCGCTAATAACACTGTTGTTTGCCAAGAATCTTGCCTTCTAATTCTGTTTATGTTCTGATTAAACAAATCAGACAAAACATTTTAATTAGTCAACTTTAGAGGCATTGACAGGTGTATTTCTTTTACTCTGGTATTATTCTCAACTCTATCTACGTGCACAATGTTGGAAATTTTCTTTAAACCCAGGAGTCACCTCTAGTTTGAATATCTTCCCTTTGGTTTTAAAAAAAGGTGTCAATCTTCTTTCTATTCAGTATTCTTCAGCAGATGTTTAAGGTTTGCTCAATATGCTCCATAGCTTCCAAGGTAGTGTGTCTGTATTGAAAACAGAAAAGGTGCATTAAAATATATTTATCTTAGTGCGCTGTGCTCTGTGCCACTATGCGCCTCTCCTTATTATAGTCTGTACCCCTCAAGGTCCTCAGGTTGAGGTGGTGCCTCAGAGAGACATCAAATAAAAGAGAACTTACTTTGGGTCCAACATCTTGTACTCCCTGAATAATAATTGCATTGCTCTCCCTCCATTCAACTACCTTTTCTTCTGGGAGGTGCAGGGAAATTTAAATATTAAAATGACATGTTCTCTCTCTAGCTCTGCATTTCTGCCGGCATGTCAGTCATGTCAGTGTGCAGAAGGCGTCCAGATATAGCTACGGACTACCAGCTGTCACCCCAGACTCATCAATCACATCACATACGTCCAGTCATTATTTTTAATAAGTCACCTCTCGCTGATGGCCGGTGGGGCTCTATCTCACCTGTCACAGTCTGGGCTGATGCAAGGCTGAGTAATGGGCCAGGGGTAGGGGACCTGTGGCAGCTCATAATCACTGACAAGAAACCAACTCATCTGAGTGGGTGACATGTCTCGTCTTCCTCACAATAGTATTTGGCAAGGATGTCAGCTCTGTGAGGCTGCTAAGATGTGCCTAATGCACTGCCAAGATTATAGCCATAGTCAGCCGTGACCTTCTTCTCCAAAAGGCCTTCTTGAAGACGGCAGAGACCCTCTGACATTTCAGGAACTTCGAGAGGTATCTCCTTAGATGAGAGGAGTCTCTCCTGGTGTGTGACTTTTCTTCACATCAGCCCTTATCTCTCCAAAACACTATTGATATGTAAGACCTGGCAACACAGTGGAGCTTCCTCAAACCCCAATATGATCAATACCAGCTGCAAAGCCTCATTATCCCTTAATGTCCAATGATGCTTGCAGTTTGAGTTCCCAAATGGAGACAACGAGATCGAAAACAAAATACCCATTAACTCATCTAATGTGGTAAAACAGTGGCTGCAGTCACATGCTCTCTGCAACCAGAGACACATTATTTTATGGACACACAATTTACGTCCAGTGACAATATCCAGTGCCAATGGGGAAGTCTAGAGTGTCTTTTACCCTGGAGTTCTTGTTCAGTCACAGGCCTGCAATTAAAGGAATCCTCTACCTACAAAATGATCATTTGCATATCAATCACTTACCCTGTGTTACCTTGAATATGTGAAGAAAACTTACACATAATTTGTGCAATATATGCTTTAAATAGGAAGGTTTTGGCCAAAATGTATGTGTTTAGGAAGAACTGAGCATAGTAGACTAGATAAATGAAACTTGGATTATACTGCAGGAGTTGTATGAGGTTTGTAAATGGATGTTTTGAGATGTTGTTAAACGCGTTTCCCCTTCACTTTAATTCATCAGGAATGTTAGCCGTTTTTGGAATTGTCCCTCACTGTGAAGGCATGTGAACACAAAAGCGTTTTCTTCACAAATTTACCATTAACAGAGGGACTGTCATGCTGTTACTCTGCCTCACCATTCTGAAATCGAAGGCGCAATCGCAGAATGGGGGGACAGAGATGTATTTCTTTTGAGGCAGCCGTGAAGGTAGTAACAACGACAGATCGTCGTAAGTAGGAAAGCTGGCAGGTCGGAACGGGTGTGACGTTAGGACTACATGTCATGTGTGAGAACCACCATTGGGAGCTTTAGAAAGCAGCTGATAGCAGTTAGCAGCTAACTCAAAGAAGAGGATAGGGGAGACACTGAGGTGAGCGAGCTCCTTACACTCTGAGCAGAGTACAAGATCAGATTTCATATAGTCAGGGCACTAAATGATTGTTATTGCCATGTTATGCCATTGTTGTTGTTGAGAAAGTGTTGCTGTCAGATATGTTATATGTCACACAAAAGGCTGACACTGTTGTGTTACATGTCACACCTCTCTCGCCTCTATGCTTCCAGAACACGTGAGGGGACATTATGCCAGCATAATGAATGGATATCTGCATAGAAAGGGCTTATATTATACAAATGGTCATTTTATGGATGAAGTATTACCTTAACACTTTTTTAAATTAACTTTTTCAGATTCTCTATTGGCGGGGAAGTCGGTTGCGCTGTCCACCACATTGGTCCAGGCTGAGAAAAACTCAAACTATTGAAGAGCTTGTAATGAAATTTTGTACCGACATTCATGGTCCCCAGGGAGTAAATCCTCTGAATTTTGGTGAACCTCAGACTTTTTCTCTAGCACAGCTACAGTAGCAGGTAAACCGTAATTTCTAAATAAAATTTACTGAAAACTACTGAATGGACTGAGATGCAATTTGGTACAGACATCCATGTCCCCCTCGGGATGAACTGTGATAACTCTGGCGATTTCTTTATCTTGTAACTGTTTTAGTTGCCGATACATATAGCAGCCCAGTTTTGTAGAGATTATGTTTAAATACAACTATTTTGAAACAGCAAATACATTTCTGAGGTAAACATAATGGTGAGGGAATTACGTTTTTTATCATGATAATGAGGAAACGATGCGAATCAACATACGTATCTACCTAAGTATCAGCAAATGTTCACTGACAACAGATTTAATAGGCAATCTTACACTACACAATCCACTAGAAGTAACTACAGCATAATTGTTATTAGTGCTCTCTTTGAACATACATCCCAAATCACAATCTTTCCTCAATCTTGTGCTGAATCCACAAACACAGTTCTTTATGTTCACCATCCACCTTGACCACCTCCCTTGAATCTTGCGTGGTACATGAATGTAGTGTTTCATTAAGTCAAAGAAACGTCTCCGAACATAATCCAGGCAGCAGTTAAGTTGTCACCACAATGTAATTATGAATGCAATTTAATAATATACCCACATAATTTCTAGGAGACAGGGTTGCTGAAACATACATATGCAATTGTGCTCCAGGCTGCACATGCATCCTTGAATGTATAAGTGAAACCAGTACAGGAAATAATCGATAGGTCTGTCCATGAGAGCCATAACCCTCAGAGTATAAATGTGTAACTTAAATCATGCATTGAGTTTTTAAGCTTAGAAAATGAATGTCTTCCTTACACATGCACATTCTTATTATAGTGTGGAGGAGTCAAGCGTTTCTATAAAAAGCCTTGGTAGCCTCCGTTATCTTGACAAGGTTGTATTTTTTTATTGGAAATAAAAAATAGAATAACAGTGGGCAAAAAGAGAATAAAAAGACTTACTTCCTGGTGAGGAAGTAAGTCTTCCAGCATCCATTGGTTTCCTCCTCATGTAAGTGAGTGCCCCTCATGAATTAGCGATTTTGGCTTAGTTTCCCTGAAAATGAGGAAGAATAACCCTGGGATAATAGCACACTGAATTATACTGACCTGACAGCAGCTCGCAGCCATGCTAGAACAGCATTTTCATATCTGCTGTGCAGCAGAGCCACTGGTCCATGAAATAACACAGACCCAAATGAAATACCCACTGATCAGTGAGATCGCTAATGATTTCAGAGCTACTATTTAAAAGATTTTGTACGGCAGTCGTCAAGAGAGAGACGGTGCTCGCATCAGCAAATATATGTTTGGCTTTTCTTTATTGCCAGTCAAGAAAAGAACGCACGGAAATAACAAATCAGACAAATAAGCTGTAAAATACCAGTTTCAACACCTCTCGGGGGATTTTTGGCCTTTTTGTTTTAGTCGTAGGAGAGTAAAAAGTGAAGTGGTGGGCTGATCAGAGCATCGGGAGTGGGAGGACTTCCTGGTTTACAGGAGATAATGTTTAACGCTTGCCATTGTGTGAAACTGTAATTACCACTACATTAGCAGAAAGAAAAAGGAAAAAAAAATCAACTGCATGCCAACACCATCTATTTGCAAGTTAGAACTAAACAATTGGGTGTTTCCCCAAAGGCACTTAATCAGCGTGTGAATTAACATAAATATAAAGCTGTCTGGAGCCAAGAGGGATGCTAACAATAGGGCCTGAGAAATACGTTGCTTTTCTGTCAGTTTCAACACAGTAAAAATCAGATTCCAGGACTATCTTTCCACAATCAGAAAATCAAAATGGTTCTCTCTTGTGCCACAGAGTTCATCACAACTTTGAGTTTATGTTGTGATAAATACAAACAGGAGTTTTTTGCCGCAGCGGCACAGCCTGACTCACAACTACATGCAGCTAGAAACGAGCTCCTCAAAATATACAGCAGACCTGCTCATTTTATACAGCGCTATAAGGTGCATACCTGATCCGAATGCACATGTCTTGACTCTGATATCCCCCTCCGAAGATGAACTAACAAACTCAGACAGCATGTGCTGTACTCCAATTCGATGTGATCCCAAGAAACAACATATTGGAAGAAAAAGATGCTCCATTATGATGAAACTCAAAGTGGTGCTCCACTACACGACCTTGCTACTACGCTTTACAAGAGAATTGGCCGTGTTTTGGGGTGAAGAATGTGACTGTTTGTAACAAAATGATGGACAGTGGAGAAGTTGGTTATGATGCAAGAATGGTTTGAGAAGTTTCCATGCACCAAAACTGACACAGTCTGTTATTTGAAAGTTATCTGTCCTGACTCCACGACTCTGAATCACTATCCCTCCCTTTCAGCAATTTGAACTGTTGTGCTTATCGGCAGCTCTTTTCCTAGGTGGCAAAAAACATCCCAGCCAATCAGAGCTTTGTAGGCGGGATTAAAGTAGGGATGGGATGAAGAAGGATAGGAAAAATGATCATAATAATAACAAGCGTGGATAGGAGCAAGGCAAGTTGTACAAGTTGACTCACATGAATAATAATTTTTAAATTGATCTATTTATGCTATTGGGAGAAGTTTGCCTTCAAGGCTTTTGCCTGGGAGCCCTTTTTTTTGGTTTAGTTTAGTAAAAAGATCATGGTTTGGGTTAAAATGGAAAGATTTCTGCTGGTATCTGCCCTATTCATTTGATCATGGGTTTGTCACGATTCTGATTCTAAACTGGAAAAAAGTCCAACAGGAGCTTTTGATTTTTGATTAACAAAAGGACTGGTGACCAATTTGAAAATGTAAATGACAATTATACAGGCATAAAACCTATCCCTATCTGTTCATCTTTTTAAATCAACACTCAATAGTCAATAGCCCTCAGTCCTGTAAAAAATGTTTAAATCAAAAGTCAAATCAAACTGTGGATTTGGAGAATTGTGACACCCTTTTGTGATCGGCATGGCAAACATTTAGTTAGAAGCTAGTAACCCAGAAATTAAGTTGATGGATGATCTGTCTAGTTAGTGGAAACAGTATAATGCTTCCCTGCCCCTATTCCAGCTCCCGACCTCTCAGATCCTCCAATATTGTCTTTTAACTGTTCTGCGATCCTCCCCCACCATTGACAGTTTAAGGACAAATCTTAAAACGTACATGTTTTCAATGGCCTTTGGTTGTCTGTAGTGGGTTTATTTAGTATTCCATAATCTCTTCACATTTGTTATTGTTCTTACCAGTTTTATTGTTTAAAATGTGCTATATGAATAAACTTGATTTGATTCAAACTGAAAATGTTATTTTCATTACACTGAATAATGACATAAATACCAAATAACAAATCATTCTGATCCTGATCATGAGGCTAAAGGTCGGCAATGCTTGATGGGAACTAGTTCGTTAGATGCCTGTCTGGCAACATCAAAAATCAAAAGTTATAGTTGCTTCGAAAGGTCACACCTGAAGGTGGAGTAAAAAGCCGACCTTCACAGAGAGGCATGTGGCACAATATAATGGTGCCAACTTTCAGACAGTCTCTTCTAGAAGACATTTGTAGTGTACATGCAAAAAATAATAGTTGTGTGACAAACTGGAGCTACAGAGAAGATGTTAAGTTCCTCCACAGATCTGGATAATAACAGGGTTAATTGGGTGTGAATGTTTGATCTATGTTTGCATTAAGTCTTATGTTGAAGAGGTGAGGGGGGAAGGGGTTTCAGACAAGCTTCAGATGGAGTTTACTTGCCCCTTAAAGCCGACCACAGCTTCTGTTTTCCACTGTGGAGCAACAGTGCATCTCCAGCTTTACAGTGGTTCAGTGTTTGATACTCATAAGACAAATTTTATGGTGGAGTTTTATTTTAAGGCAAGTCTTCTGTATGCTGCGTAAGCCCTGGATAATCACAAGTCATTTCCTGCTTTCACTGTCACAGCGAACTGTTTGATATTCATATAGAAGATCAAAGGAAAAGGACACTCAGAAGCTATGTCTCTGTCTGTGAGGTTGGTGCTCTTACTAATCCCCGCACTCATAAAAGTGGGGATCTGCGTGTGCGGAGCATAAACCAGCCCATGTTGTGAGGGGCAGGAGGGGTTGTGCAAGAGGAGCAGAATATCTGCATAAAAGCGAAAAGGAATAATAATGTGGCAACGGGTCCCTGCTGCTGTGCAGATAATATTACAGCAGCAGTGAGATGACAAGTGACATGGGCAGCTAAATGTAATTGTGGAGCCATCTGCAGAAATGAATACAGCTGATCTTGCATTTCCAATATGTCAAAACTGTGCAGTGTCTCCCTCCGTTACGATCCATCACACAGGAGTTCTCACGATGGAGGGCTCGGCTCCCGGTGAATTCATGGACTGAGCAGAGAGAAAGAAAAAAAAAATCGGATCATGTCGGCATTGTCTCATTCAGCTGCATGAAATTGGATAAAGTGATGGGAAATAGATGAACAGTAACGGTGGGAATTGCTGGGAACAGATATGCCAAATATATGAAAAGACATTTCCCTTAGTTTGTCATATTCATACAGGGGGACAGAGAGAGTGGGTGGAGGGACACAGTGATGTGAAATCTTATTAAATTATCACCAGCAGTCTCGATGTGCTGTGTGTATGTTTTCTGTGTGGAAGATCCAGCCACAGAGAAGTAAGCAGATGGTTTTGGCAATAGTAGCCTCAAATTCCCTAACAAACACCCTATAAGCAGAGTAGCAGTCATAGTTGTTAAAAGCATATTTGTGTGCAGGAACTCTTGCGTGTGTGCTTTATGTGCACGTGTGCTTATTGACAGAATCTGGGAAAATGGTTTCAAAGGCATCTAATGAGTAGGTTAGAATTGATCTGAGTTGGAAAAAAAGCAATTTCTCTCAAACTCAGACTGAATGGCTGTTTCCTTATCACTCCATTATTCAGCCTGAGGTTGCTTTGTTGTTAGCCAGCTGACAGGGAGGGCAACATTATGCTGGCACCCTTTGTTTTCTATGTAAATTCACACACTAGCGGCATAATCATCAAGAGTTGGCAGTGTCAGCTCCAAAACAGCAGCAATTCTCTCCCTAGATTTGCACTTCTCGGCTATGACAACTTGACTATTTCTGTCTGTGTAGCACTTTCAGTGTGTGCTACTAGTGTCATTTTACACAACAACTGATGTGATGTTGTGCCAATGTGCTACACTGTGAGGATATTGGATATGCAAAGAAAATTTGCTGGTTAAATAGCAATTTGTTATATGCCATGTAAACAACCTTGTCGTCTAGAAATTAACGTTTATATTGTACTAAATTGTTTTCCCGACCTTCCCAATTAAAGACCACAAACTTGCCTGTCGTTAAGTTGGAGTTAAATGTTAAAAAGAGTTAAAAATTACAAAAAAAAACCCCTTTGTATTTTTATATCAAAATCCAATCATGTTTTCTTCCTGTAAAAACAAAATATAATGTGCTTATGTAAGGCAGGACACAATGTCAAGCTCAGCTCACATCCCAGCTACATTAGCTGACAGATAACATGATGATTTCAATGCAACTATCTAAACTGCTCTGGCCTGCCTACTGTTGCTGCTTTCTTTGCAAGCCGCTTTGCAACCCGCCCCCCCCCCCCCGCTCCGCCTTTTCACGTTGTGTCTGACTTATAAATGTCATCTCTGTTTGTAATTGATGCTGGCGCTGTTCTGTTCCCAGAGAGTCTTTGCTGCTGCTCTCCCTGCCTTAGACATTTCATGTAGGCGCATGGAAGGGCAGGAAGGTTTTCCTCTCTGCCTCAGGCTTTCCTCATTTGCACGTCGGAGGGTGAAGAGGTGTGCTCTCTCCGCTGCAGGCTTTCCACATAGGTACGCAGAAGGGCAGAGGGGTGTGCTACTTCCGCCTTATGCTTTCCACGTAGGCATGTGGAAGAGGATTTCTGCATAGACCCTAGGAAAGGCAGAGGGGCCCCAGAGCAGAGCCATACCGCCAAATATAATACTGCAAATGGAAATAAAATTTTCTTTGACTAAAGTGGTTCTGACTGAACTAATGCCACATGAAGCATACGATGGACTTCGTCACCCTCTCCCTGTCAGATATTACTGCACCGTCAGGGCCTCAATATCAGGACACACTTTTCAACAATCAATGCTTTGGTTAAACTGAATGTAAGACAAAAAAATTACATAAAGAAAATGAATGCCATAGAACTTGTCAGTCATAAAATAGGGATTAATATCTCCTTTTAACAACTTTAACTGCAGCAACAATTTAGTTGAATAAAAAACATTTACATTTTTAAACAGTACAGTAACAGCATGTATAAAACAGTAGTGCAGCAGCAACTTAATGTTATAGAAATCAATTCTTCTTTGCAGCTCTAAAACAGTAGTTACTAGTGGCTGCACAGCACAACTTGTTGTGTAGACTACTGTTTAAGAATGGCCAAAAAGAAATGACTGATTAAACTACCATTTAATCCGAGTGTGGAACCACTTATTAGATTATTAATAAATTAGAAGGTATCGGATTGGTGTATAGACTTGCATTCTTGCTGATACCCATTGTAGGCAGTATCGGAGGCATTTCTGATACTGGTGTCAGTATCGGAACAACTCTATCTGGAACTACAAGGTTTCCCATGCATTTATTTATTTGTGGCTGCCCACCTCAATATCAACATTGCCTGCTGCATATTGACTTTCTATTTTTGGAGCTGCACACCCAGCAATCTCTCGTTCTCACACACATACACACACACACACAAACACTTTAACAATGGATCCATCTGTGTCTACCGTTTCCCCAACCTACTTTAGGTGTAACTGAATACTTTCAACTGCGGCCACAGTAGCCTGGAAAATAACAACATGGCGCACTGAATTTGATGTATTTACTGTTCATCAGTCCTCAGATGAGAGTCTAATTCTGTGAGAAACACTAAACCAGGCTGGACTCCACCCATGTCAGGAAGTAAATATTGAGGGCGATATCCAGAGAGATAATTAACCACTGCAACGTGAAGCAGCTACATCTGGCCCAATCTGTTCACGCCAGTATGAAATCTAATGGCTCAGTCTACTCCAGCGTGATTTATTAGGATCTGCTGCAACAATAATGGCTGCAAAACAAGTCCAAACAACAGTTAAAACTGCATACATTATGACGGCTCTGTTCTTATGCCTGCCTGTACCTCACAGCCTCGCCCTGGCAGACGGATTGGTCTTTAGAGCCTTTGGTAACACTGATCTGTCATGTAGTTACATCAGGAATACATCAATATATCCAAGCGTCTCCCCAGACGTTATCAGCTGTTGGACAGAAAAGGACAAGCTCTCGCATTCCCCGTTTTATAAAAAACTAGAAAAAAAAATCCTATCATTTGCGGAAAATGTCAACAACAGGGCAAGTGCTCCCCCGGCTTTCACCTCCCACACTGAGGAAACTGACAAATGTCAAGGCTTCAATCACGAGCTGCTGGCCTTTTCAAAAGTGAGGCAGCCAGAAACACTTGTTTCACCTCCAAAAAGAGGATGAAGAAGTTGGAAATGGAGAGAATCACTGTCTGTCACCTTCAGTCCGTCACCTTCACTAAATGAAGCAGTCACCATGCCACATTACCTCACTGAAATCAAGGACAAACACTGAATTTGAATGAAATCTCTTTGATTACATCCCAACCTCCCTCCTGCCCGCACACACACACGCGCGCGCACACACACACACACACACACACACACACACACATACACAGGTATCGATTCTACTCTTCTTTTTCCTGATGGCTGAACTTGAGTCGATGGCTGACTCCATGCCGCAGCACAAAGTCATAAGGCTTCTCCCCAAAAGACATGTGAATGCTCAGAGGTGGAGAGCAAGTCCATCTGTTCATGTACACGTCCATCTGTTCCACAGATTCCTCCTTTCCATCGACATTACCATCTACACCCGGCCTGTTCCTATGACTGGGTAACTAGGTTTTATATTACACACTATAATTAAGCTCTAATTAACTAACTGAGGCAGTCTGCTGACAAATTCTGAAAAAGTGAAAACCTGACATTGTGGTTTGTCAGTGTTTTGTGAGCCTACAGGGACACTTAATGTCCCAAAAACCGAAAAAGCCAAGCTTACGGCTTCCTGTCGGTCATGTCATTTTATATTCTATTCTGAAGAGAGAAGATTATTTGTGTCTTGGGATGAAACTCTGCATTTGTTAGTTATACTTGGACCCTTCCCAACAGACATTTTGAATAGATGCTGATGTTGCGTGTAAAACTGCAAATAAGCTGCTACAGTAAGAGTGTGAAATGATGAATGTGAGGTCTGTCTGCATCTGGAGATTTAAGAGGTTTTCCATTCTATATCATCCCATTCAATGTGGATAAGCAGACATTCTTTTAAGTAGCATATATTGCTAAATAAGACTGTATTTAGAGTTTGGGCTGCAACTAATGACTTTTTCATTAAATTAAGAAAAGAACATAATTTTATAGATAATCGATTTATTGCTAAGTCTATAAATTGTCCAGAACTCAAGGATATTCAGCTGGTTATGAAATAAAAAAAAAACTGCAAATCCTCATATTTGAGAATGTTGTAATTCGCTAAAACAATCATTTATCTAAGTCGACTAATCAATTAATTAACTGACTAATCGGTCACTTTACTGACTGGCATAAATATGAAATGCTACAAAACTGAAAAATCATTCCATATTATCAGTCTACACTGAACTCCATGACAGGATATATAAAATAATAATTGTATTGTGTTCTGTAGTAGTATATATCGTTTTTCTCTTCTCACATATATATATACAATATTACATTTATCATATTTCATATGCATGCAATATATTATCTCACAACTTCCTATGGTCCAGAGAATACTATACTCACACCACTGTGTCGCTTAGAAATGTCTGTATTTGTATTGCTCGTCTTCTAATTTTCATTTAAATTGGTTGTATATTGTTTTTATTATTATTTTTTATTCTTTATCATTATTCTTTTTTATTTTACTTCAGATTTCTTTATTTCTTGGCTACTCTTTATCTGTGCTTGCTTCTCTGTCATTATGCTGCTGCAGCACCTGAATTTTCTCCCCCAGGGATCAATAAAGGCTGATCTTATCTCATCTTATCTCAATTGAAAAGGTAAAAAAAAAAAAAAGAATCTACTGAAAGGGGAGAATCAAAACGCTACAAGTCAGATGAGGGTCGCAACAATCACATCAATATATAAGACCTAAATTGTGTAAAAATAATGGCCGTAGTGTTCATAAATAACACAAAACACCAGCAAAAGAGAAGAACATAGACTGAAAAAATAACGGACATAGCCACCATGACACCACCTATCAATTTATGGATGTTTTGAAGGCTCCAGTTTGGCGTTTGGGCCGTCGCCATCTTGGATTAATGGAGCCAGAAGTGATTAAAAGTGACCATATATGGATGAGAGGGTGAAGCTAAGCCTGATGCAACTGCTAGCTTGGTTTGTATGATGCATTACTGCCTATGGTCAACTGTGACAATGCTAATCTTTCACTGACAACAACTACAAAAAAGATTTAAAACCATTTAAACAAAATGTACTTAATGGAATACTGAACGTCCAATTCCTTTGAGAATCATCTAGTGCCAAATGTTGACCAAGACTTTTACAGGTGACCGAAACATTACAAATGACTTCCATAATGTGAAAACACACTGACATAGTGATAGCTACATCTATGTCTAGACTCGTTAATGGGTGGAACCCACCTGTCACTCAAAGCAGCCAGACCCTTAATTGTGCATAACTCTCAACTTTAATAAAACGTAGAAAAATTCACCCCCTGTACAACTGTCACGAACAGAGAAATTAGCTATGAAGATCAAAACTGTTTCTTGTTGTAGGCTGTGAACATGTTTATTTACACTGTAAAGTTCGGCATTTTAACGTGGTGGTTTATGAGGATTGACTCTTATTTGGAGACAGCCTCAAGTGGCCATTCAAGGAACTGCAGCTTTGGGCACCTTATGAGAAAAGATTAAATCAATATATAGATCCCATTAAATTTGCTGAAACTGGAGGTGAGCCATCAGTTCTGCTATCTACTGCAGCAACATTCCTAAACATTATATCATGAGTAAATATGGAGGCCCTGGGGTTTCATATGGCAGACCAGAGATTTCTGATATGGATCCTGAATTGGCCAGTGCAGCATTTATCATCCATATGGGGCACCACTGAACATATCTGCCCTCTGCTGAGCCTTTATCATCATCAGCAGGTGTGCCGGTGGGATTCCTCACACTAACCTTCATTATGCCTCTGCAAAGCTCAAGCAAAGGAAGAAAAATGGCCGCCCGGAGCAAATAATAGGATGCAATCCCACTGGGGGGATAATAACAATAAATAATTAAATAAATAACCTGACAGCTCCTTGCTGATATTGACATATATATTGTTGTCTCATGCATGTGGGCAGGGCAACACCTCAGTGTGATGAATAATGATCTTTATTGGAAAAGAGGATGATTAATGAGCTCCCCACTACTGTCACAGAGACTGTCTGTCGTGCAGCACGGCTCTGGTTGCCTGCTTACATTAAGTGTGAAATATAAAGGGTACATGCAGCTGTGTGGGATGAGAGTGCTGCATGAATATTTAGTATTGTCTGCCTGCGCGTGAGCGTGGATGCAACAAGTCTAGTCAGTGTGCCATTTATCTGAGAATACAAATGAAAAACAAGCGTCCGAGATGTCTGACTGAAAAATGAAACACTGTGGAAAACAAGATTTTGTCTCGGACAGAGCAACCTCTCATTTGTAACAAATACACTTAAATATGTTGATAACATCGCTCAGCAAATTCCCACAAGTGAACGGAGCGTTCAAACTGTTGAGCCATGTCTACTGCAGGTTTTTTAGAGATAATGTCAACTCATTATTCTCTGTTTTGTATTTGTATGCTATCGCTGTATATTTTCAGCCCATTTCTCTCTGCCTGTTTCACAGTCTTATCATTACTCATTAAAATGGCCCTCATTTACAGAGCAGATATGCTCACGTGCACGCCTGCACGCACACAGAGCAGTCCATTTCATTAATCACTTTGTTTCTTCGATGCTGGCTTGACTAACACCAATTACCTGATTGTATGAGAAAGGAAACAAGGGCAGGAGTTGTAGGTGATGACAAATACAAGGTGCTGGCAGACAATGTGTAAGAAAACATTTGTCCTTCGCCTGTTAAATGACCACTGTTCTGTTTACCGCCAAGCAAAGTTTGTTTCTAAACTATTTTGAAAAGAGACATTATTAAATTTTGAGAGGAAATTAATGTGAGTACATCATTTAAACCTTCAGGAAGAAGGACAGCAGGATCCTAATGAGGCCAGATCCTGCACAGAATAATAATAATTGGGTCAAACTGTTGTGTACACTGATTAAGCTAACAAGGTATTAAAGTATTAAAGTTGAGCTTATTTGCTTTGCAGGGTCGGTATCTTTTCCTTTTCAACAACTCCTCCACAGGTCGGGGCAAGTCGGTGTAAGATTGGCAATAACAAAACTAATGCATCATAAATCTGTTTATTTTAGGCATTTTAAAAGTGGAACTCCACCAATTTTACACATTATAGTGTGTATACAGGTCTCAGGGAGTAGCCTATAATATGCAAAAAGTTTAAAGGTCCAGTGTGTAGGATTTAGGGGGATATACTGGCAGAATAAGAACATAATTAAATTAGTAATAATAACTTTTCTTTCATTTAAAATCACCTAAAAATAACAATGGTTGTTTTTGTCACCTTCAAATGAGCCTTATATATCTACATAGGGAGCGATTCTCGTCCATAGAGCCAGCCATGTCGCATCATCATGTTTCTCCAGTTGCCAAGAATGGACGAACCAAACACTGGCTTAAGATAGAGCCCCTCAGGAGTTTTAATGTGCTGCTTTAGTCAGTGTTTTTACCGATTTTAATCCCATAAGATGCGTTCATTTTGGAGAGGAGAGACTTCTGCAGATAATTTGGTAGGGATGCACCAATGCGACATCTGGATCGAATATCGGCCCCGATATCGTCAAAATAGATGGATCAGGTATCGGAAAATGCAACCTATACCTGAGGTGATCCTTTCCCTTGAAATCTATTGTGACGCGAGCTACGTCATACGTCATGGAGTGAAGATGAGAATCTGCTGTGTGGAGGTATTTCACACTATTTCAACTGCTGTTGCACAATGGTTTATTTTTGTTACAAATAAATACTTCATCACTGCATTAATCTGTTTCATCAAAGAACTGTGTAGTCATCAATGCCTGATGCCTCTAGTCTTTTCTGTTCTACATGTAAAGGTATATAGCTTTTTAGGTCAACCATGGTTTCGGATCGATATCGGCTGATACTCAAAGCTACAGCATTGGGTTCGGTGTCGAAACTGAAAAAGCTGGATTGGTGCATCTCTATAATTTGGCTCCCGGTAAAAATTTCGTGAACAATGAATGCTATTAATATTTTCTGAGGGTTTACAGATACGAATGGAATGGAAAAGTACCACCGGAGATCATGGAGGCGGAGTGTAGTGTTGTTGTTCAAGAGAGATACGACCATAGGAGACAACGAAGACATTTAAATAATGGTGGAACGGAACAAATCTGTAATATACTGAAAAGAATTCTCTGTCCACATTTTGGGATGTAAGTAATAGCTGCACAGACCATCGCTGTCTACAACACTCCCTCCGTTTAAAAGTACAATATTAAGACGTCCGCCACCAACACAATTTGTTGTTGTGTGAAACTTTTGACTCCGCCCTCAAGTGCCATTTATTGGCTGTATCCCTGGCAACATAGAGGTGGTATCGAAGTGTGTGGGCAGACATGTTTACAGTATTTGAAACGGACGTATCCATTTTTGTACGTGAAGGGAGTATAAATGAGCCTTTACTGGGAGAAGTTTAAGCTGGTTGCAATCTGCAGTTCTCACCACTAGATGCCACTAAATCCCATACACTCATCTTACACACACACACACACACACACACACACACACACTGCTCCTTCAATGCATTTTTTGTGGCTCAGTGTTCGTTGAGGCTAAATACTACAAGTTTGAAAAGTGGAGTTAGAAAGAAGTAAAACTGACCTCTGTAGACTGCTCCTCATCTCTGCTTGAGTTTTAAGGCTGTAGGCTACATCGGATGCCATAGCATGACATGCTCAAACTGTCTGTGGCTGAGTTGAAATGTGGGTCATGTGGGCGTCAGGTTGTAAGAGGGAAGAAGAATGCATCTCTGAGTCTAACTGTCCCTGGCGAAGCGTTCTTTTAACATATAGTCTTTTCAGCTAAAAATATAATGTTCAATAGTCTGTAAACGACAGGTGTTCCTCGAAACAGGAAAACGAATTAATATTACAGCAAGTATTAAAAATGTATAGAAAAATGTCTGTCTCCTTGAGAACACCTTGTACATTGCCAGCAGCTCCCTCAGCCTCCTGGGTGGATCTTCATTAATAAAGAAAAAGTCAGGTAGTGATATTTGCCTCCTTCAGTGTCGTCATTCTCAGCTCTCGGCCACTCTCACACTCTAATTGTCCAAAGAGAAAGTGCTTGATGAGGCATTTCAGCCTGAGCAAGAGAGCCGGAAAGTCCCATGGAGCCGCATCAGGATGGGAGGAACATTGAAAGCCTCTTCACAACCTTTTCAGAGGCTGTCCTCTAATAGGGTTTATGCATAAGGAAAGCACTCCTCGCTAAATGTTTCGTCTTTCCGATGCGGACCTGCAGGAAGTCGCGCTGAAGTGAGACGAAGCGTTGATCCACTTCTCACTTCCTTAGCTTGCATCTCACTGGGGACTTGGTCCACTTATCTCCATAGGGAACCACACTAAGAGCCCTTCTTTCAGTCGTTGAGAGTGGTGAAAGGAAACTCTTAAGTCAGCTTTGATGGAACATAGATCTTACAAACAGGTGCTAACCCAGCCTCCAGCCTCCTAAATTCAAGTCAGCCGGAAGGCACAAAGCAGACTTTAATGTTGTTGTGCAGATCCCATTACATACATACCCTGTTATGAATCACAATCACTGTTTTGCATCATTTTATATTTCACATATGGAGGTGCTCCATACTTCCACCTTGTCAAATCCCATAAGATGCATACCGCTTTTCCCAATACCTGATTTCCATATTTCTCATTCTAACATTCATCCTTGAAAAGAAATTGAAAGTCAGCTTTATAGAAGACTTTCTTTTCACACCTTTTCACGCCACCGCAAAGCACGACACCAGTGCTGAACCAATCACTGCACATGATTATGCACACATTTTACTATGAGTCAATTATTTCCATAAATTCAATCAGTCATTTTCTGTTTAATTCTTGGCTGCATGTTCTGCAGTGTTTGTTTTTACGCGCGTTAAAACCTCAGGGCAGGAGATGTGAACGCTTATACAACCTGTGTTGAGTGAAAATAAATTAAAGCCAATGAAGTAAGACTTAGATATGCAAGGTGGAGGAATTATTATTTTATCTACAATAGAAACGTTATTTTCAAATTGAGCTCTGCCCATTCTGACTAAATATTATAGATTAGTCTCACTTCACATTATGTTATGCCATCATTACATCCAGTTTGTCATTTAAATTAGAAAAACTTTCATCTCCCTCTGCATCTCGCTGGTATTTTCATCAGAGTGCACTGGGATAGATGCATTAGAGACGTGTTTGTATTAAAACTGAACAGTTAAGTACATACTCACGCTGCTATGTGGGAAAAAAAAACCTACAGCAGCACAAATTATGGGTTGTTTATACTTTTTTTTACAGACAGTGACAGTAAAAGTATGTGACTGGCAACAGGTGGTAAATCCAATCGTAGGTGGTAATGCGACAGACTCATTCCAACATAGCAGGCAAATATTTTCCCTGATGAAAGTGATAACGCTGAAAATCTGGTGTCACCTTGGCACCTCTCTCCTCACAGTACGTGACAAAGAGTTCAAATTTAAAAATGAAATCTAAGCCGTCTCTCAGTGAACGGTGAGTGAGCGCTGCTTCCAGGAAAAAGATGAACTCGCCGATGTTTGATCTTTAGCTTCTCATCTCTTTGTTATCTTTTAATATAAAGCACTGCAGACCAGACAGGCTGCTAAACTGTGAGCATGCTCTGTGAAGTAAAAAATTTCACTCAAGATTGAAGCCCATATGATGAGATCTTTTAGATAACTGCTTTAACTTATTCAGATGTTTTTCAAGATTTCCTACCGTGGATGCCAAAGTCAGGAATGTTACATGGGGCCAACCATACAAACCCTTACTGACACTTTCTTGAACGAACAATGTTAGTGGGGGAAGTTGTGCTAAAAGTCCTCAACAAAGTTTATTATGAGGGCAAAATTATTATTCCTCAAAATGAGAGACTTTCTGAAAATACTGAAATATTTTATCACAAACAAAGAGGCAGTAACTCAAAATAACAAGAATATTTTTCAAAATAAAATGTTATATAGTGTTATATAAAGAGTTATCTCAAAATAATGACTAAGCACCTCAAATGAGAAACTTTCCCCAAATAATGACATACTTTATCAAAATAATGAGGTAGTATCTCAAAATATTGATTTAGTATCACAAAAATAATGAGATCCTTTTTGTATGTTAGTAGTAGTTAGTATGTAAAAAAATTGAAATAATGAAATAATAAGGTAGTATCTCAAAATAATGAGAACACTTAACAAACAAACAAAAAAAAAAAGAGTTACTATCTCAAAACAGTGACTTGATATGTCAAAATAATAGGAAACTTTCCCAAAATAATGACACATTTTATCACAATATTGATATAGTATCTAAAAATAACAAGAACATTTCTTGGAGAAATTTGTTATTATCTCAAAATAATGAAATACTTTATCATAATAATGAGGGAGTATCTCAAAAAATTGGTCAACTCTCTCAAACATAATGAAAATATTTCTCAAAATAATGAGTTATTATCTGAAAATAAGGAATTAGTATCTCAAAAATAATAAACTTTCCCGAAATAATGAGTTGGTACAGTATCTCAAAATAAAAAGAAACCTTCCTAAAACAGTGAAATACTTGGTCAAAATAATGAGTTAGTATTTCAAAATAATGAGGAACTTTCCTAAAATAATATAGTTTTTATTTTTATCAATTTGTTTTTTAGCAAAATAATGATTTTTTTTTCTCTTCACAGTAGTAGAAATTGGCTTCCACAGACCAGTGTTTAGTAAGAGAAGCACTGAAGCTAATATGATGCATTTCATTTTGCTTTCCTGTTTTCAAGGTTATTCCATCTCTCTCTGTTCCTTTAAAAACTAGTTTCTGTTGAGTTTTCTCGATGGCAAAGAGCCTCCAATCTGGCCGCCCAGGTGAGATATATACAACACGACCATACTTGAAGATGTGTAGATGGAAGTGCATAAACAACCTCACATTCATCTCACATTCATCTCACATTAGGACCTGGACTTCCACCTGATGAGCAGTGTAAAGAGGATTGATGGTCAGGTTGTCGAGCTTCTGATCCTGCAGCAGAATTTAGCACTTTGTGGACAACTTTTAACTGCAGCAGCCGACAATGACTCACAGCGGAACAAAAATTGCAGTATTAAGTAGTATTAGTGGTAGATGGTGCAGAGGGAGTTCTATATTTATCCCGTTATTTCAACACTACCTCCACCATTACACCCAAGCGGGGGATCATCAGTCAATCAATCCACCATTGATTTCTTCCCCACTAAAGGAAGTACTCTGTGTTTTTAAGGCGAGGAGAAAAAAACTTGAATGAAAGTAATTCACCACCAGGAACAGAAGAATGAAGGCACTTTTATGTGCCTTATTTAGAGGACATTAGAATCCAGAATGGCCATGTGGCGACGGTCAGCAGCTCCAGATTAGATTTTCCTCCCGTGTGTGTTTCAGCTGTGATGGTGGTCGAGGTGTTTAACATACAGAGTAATGAAGGCGGCCCAGTGACAGATGCAGACAGGTGGACAGGCAGTAGGAGCTTGCGGTAAATAGAGGGAGAAGGACAATGTCATGGTAAATAATGAGCTTGGGGAACTTTGCACATCCCTGATCCTTCCCGTGTTTAGAGAGGTCAGTCACCCACTGGGCTGCAGGCTAATTGACTTTTAATTAGCGTCTGATCAAGCACACGTGCAGCCATGCCGATGCACACACACACAAACACCACTGCATCTGTGCTGAGGGTGTAACGGGTTATCACAAAACGTCCTTCACCATCAAGTATGCGAGCGCGTGCCCGCAACAGTCAACTCCATTATCCATCTGAAGAGGTTTGTGCTCAGAAAACTGACATCCAGCTACACTGACAACATCTCTAAGTCTTCATGGAAAATAAATTACCTTGTATGATGTTTCTTTTAATGACCTTGCATTGTGCTCTAGGAGTACTGAGCAAACGCTAACATACAAACTTTTTACCTCAATAACTCATGAACAACTATCACTTTAACTTGGACTATGAATGGAATAAAAAACAGCAGAGAGTTTGTTGGCAGAAGGGCAAAATGAGCCAGTGCTTCAATGTTTGATTCTGAAGATATTTTTTTAAAAACCATTAGTCTCCTCGAGAACACAGTTTATATTGGATATTAATGTTAGAAGAGAAGTGACCTCTCCAATTATAATTCTTTTACATGTGTTTCATAGCCTCTGTCTGTAACATAAAAATATTTCTGAAAGATGTATAAACACCAGAATGGCAGAGTTCATTCAACAACACCTGACATTACTTTGAGAATCCCTGAACTTCTTCTTATATCAGTGCTGCAAGGTTGGCTGTGAATATTCTCTTCTGAGACTTGTTCAAAGGATTCCTTTTATCTTGTATTTGTGTCTAATTTTAATGTTTTTTTGTCACTTTGCTCAGAGGGTTTGATTCCAAACAGGCCAGTTATGTGATTTCAAACTCAACATCAACTGCAGATGTTCAGAAAATTACTGTACTTTTAGACAAGTGGGTTTTCAGGCCCCTGTACACTATGCACTAACTGCAAACTTGCTGCCCCTAAAAGCAGACAATTTGAATTGTCGTGTGGGATTACAGAATGGCAAGTTTTACAAGCCTAGTTTTGTCTCAGAATTTAAATCTAACTATGATGGAAATCGGAAAAAGGGTGATGGAAACTGTAGAAATGAGGGCAGAGCAAAGTGAATCCAATTTCCTCCACTTTGTTTCTGCAGAGCTTTACTGCTTTCAGCTCTGGTTCTGAAAGTCAGCACCAAAGACAGTGGATAAACCAAGACGGTCCACTGCGAGTCAGTTTCCTGTATCAGTGTCACGTGGGGTTCGCGACCACCACGCCCCTTTAGGAGACTAACAGCAGGTCTTGAGTCCATTGACTTCAGTGGGCCGATTCTTTCGCCCCATAGTCACGGAAGCAAATATTGGACCCATTTATCACAAGCCACATATCTTCAGAACATTCTGACACCAAAATGGCAAATTTCAGATGGACAAATCAGGAAAAATTTTACTTTGTTCAAGACCTGTCTCTGTCTCAACAACACACTCTCGCGAGATCTGGCAACAGATATCTCCTCTCTGGTGCTGAAATCAGTGCAGTTTCACCAAAGATACTGGATTAAAAAAAATATTTTTTCCAGCGGATGTCTTAGTTACAACATGATTGAGCTAACTGGAGTAGTTTCATGTCGTATCCGACAACGGGAGGCTTTTAACAGATGACGTCCTGATGTTAGCTTTGCTGCCGCTGTTAGCTGTTCCCGTCAGCTGCAGCCACTGATGCTTTCTAGACATCGTGATTTCCCAAAACTGAATAAATACCACACATAGCAACTGCTTTGCTAGCTCAGTCATGTTGTAACTAAGATATCTGCTGGAAAAAATATTTTTGTCACGGACCGTTTATTGAGTTACTGAGTTATTACAGACACCGCTATTGGGGCTAAGGGTTAGCCCAGCTAATCTATGATAACCAAGCAAGGTTGGGGATACTTGTCTTTGACTGGCGGTTCTCCATCGTCTTTGATTGGGCTACAAGGGACAACGCCTACTTAGGAGACCGGAAATGTATACCATTTCATACAGTGGGGGTATATTGTAGGTGGGCCATCTTGTTATAATACAGTATCTTTGTAGCACTCAGTATTTGAAGCCTTGTCTCAAAGTGGCAAATCAGACTTGACCTGGAGATTTCTGATTTAGTTATAAACCCATCTTATGGGCAAATACATAAGGCAGGGATGCGGCGCGACACATCTGACGCAACATTAGTATCTCAAAATGATGAGAAACTTTCCCTGAATAATTATAAACTTTACCAAAATAACGAGAAACCTTCCCAAAATAATGCGTCAGTATCTCAAAATAATGATAAAATCACCCAAAATAATGAGAAACCTTCCCAAAATAACGTGTAAGCATCTCAAAATAATGACTTGTCATCTCAAAATGAAAAACCTTCTCAAAATAATGACAATATTTATCAAAATAATGAATTATTATCTCAAAATAATGAGTTATCTCAAAATAATGAGAAACCTTCCCAAAATAATGAATTAGCATCTCAAAATAATGAGAAATTCTCCTCAATTAATGAGTTTACATCTCAAAATAATGATAAACGTTCCTACAATAATGATAAACTTTACCAAAATAATGAGCAATTTTCCCAAAATGATGAGTTGGCATCTCAAAATAATTATAAACTTTACCAAAAATAACGAGAAACTTTCCCACAATAATGAGTTTACATCTCCAAATAATGATAAATGTTCCTAAAATAATGAGAAACTTTCTCAAAATAATGTGTTAGCATCTCAAAATGAAAAACCTTCTCAAAATATTGACAATATTTATCTAAATAATGAGTTATTATGTCAAAATAATGAAAAAACGTTTCCAAAATAATAATAAACTTCCCTTAAATACTGATAAACTTTATCAAGATAACGAGGAACTTTGCCAAAATAATGAGTTAGCATCTCAAAATAATGATAAATGTTCCTAAATAATGATGAACTTTACCAAAATAGCGAACAATTTTCCCAAAATAATGAGTTTACATCTCAAAATAATTATAAACTTTCCCAAAATAATGCACTAGCATCTCAAAAATAATGATAAAATCACCCACAGTAATGAGTTAGTATCTCAAAATAATCAGAAACCTTCCCAAAATAATGACTTAGCATCTCAAAATGAAAAACCTTCTCAAAATAAAGACAATATTTATCAAAATAATGGGTTATTATCTCAAAATAATGAGAAACGTTTCCAAAATAATGAGTGAGTATTATTATGAGATGCAAACTCATTATTTTGGGAAAACCAAAATGACTGTGTTCCAGTGCAACAAGTAAAAAAAAAACAAACCAAGATGTTCTTAACATTATCAGTTTGTTATACCAGTTGATAACAACCCATTATGCTGTATTTTGCATATGATGTACAATATAGAATCATTTCCATAGAGAGAAGTTGGACAGTACTGTGTGTACGACTAGTTTAATGAGACACAAATATGATAGAATCAACAGTATATCACTACAGCTTTCACTACTGGAGCAGCCATCTTAGATTTTGAGGTTAGGGTTGGAAAGGTTCCTCTGACTTTCTGAGTTGGATATCTGACCTCAGTGGGTCTTCCAGTTTAATTTCCAAGTGGGAACTCAGAAACTCATGACTTGAAGTGCAAATTGAACTTTTTCTCTACACGCAGCTCTGCAGCCCTCCAAAAGGTTAAAAAATACATAGAACTGAGTGAAGAAAGGAGTAAAATCTTGTGGGTCCTTGTATTTTCACATTAAAATAAATCAATGCATTCTGTTGTTAAAACAATCACTACCAGTTCTTCGAACCTACGCTTCCAATCCCTCCATAACCAACTGTGTTATCACTTGGCAGAGCTCAAAACGCTAACAGTCTGGCACGTGCTGTAACCACACAATTCAAAGACAAGGTCTGTGTAGCAGGTGAAAATCCCCGCCCTGCTCGCCAACTTCACACGTGGCATCCTTTCCTCTATGCATGTCAGCTGTTACATTGTGCCTAAAGGGTTGAATGAAATCCTCCATGTCAGATTGTACATTATCAGCTTTGAGTTCCACCAGAGGAACATCTGATGAATTGCAGTGGTACAATGGAAACAAGAAACATGCTGACAAGTATTACATCCATTCATCTCACTATGTACATTAAATCTTGATGCTGATCCCTGCTGAAAGGGGCGTCACATTAGAAAATGCTAGTGGCTCTAGAGGGCACGGGTGAAACAATGGATTTTGTTGTTGCATTTAGAGAACTTGTTGGGAAGTTAATAAAAACCATCACGCAAGTAAAAAGTAAATATTGAGGAAGACAAAGACATCACTCATGACATCCCTCTGCACCATCAGTTTGGATAGGGTATAAAACTAAAATGTGGAAACATCAAAAGCACATTTTTCTCACTGCAACTTGCTGCTTCCCTCCATCATTCACTCCTCCTCACTCTTCACATCTCCCTTTCTCCCTCTTGTCACTTTGCCATCTCTTTCTGTCTTCACCCTCCCTCTCATTTCTACCTGAGGTAGCGTGAACAGCGGCGGGCCTGTATAATAACATTAAATGCGCGGATTGTCATGGCTTTCTGATCACAGTTTTTTTTAAAAAAAAAACCTGTCTTACATGTGCGTTCACAAGCAGATCAACAGCACAGCTCCAGTCTGGGCTCAGTGTCCCGTCACGCCTGCTGAGGCCTGAGCGTGACTTCAGAGACACAGAGGGAGAGAGAGAGAGAGAAAGTGAAAGGAGGTAACAAGAAAGTGAAATACAGCGTAGGGGACACGGTAAACATCCTTCGAAATTAGGACACAATCCGCCCTGCAGAAGGAATAAAAAAAGCCGCGTGTAAAAACACTCCCATCACAAAATGAGACGTTCAAGGAAAAAAAGAAGGGAGTTTAAAGCTCTTGTCTGCGTCTCCCACGGAACAAAGAGGGGGGCTCGCTGGTTTACACAGCAAGATGATATCGTCTCGTCTCTGTCACTACCAGGTATGTGTGTGGGCGTGGATGGATCGTCTGAGTCTGATGCGGTCTGATTGTGCTCTCCTATGAGGTGAATGTCAATAGGCATAGTGGTCTCCCAGCGTGAGTGGAGCACCTTGGGCAGCAGTGTCAGTGACATTTAACTCTGACAGGGATAAACCCCCCCCTCTGTGGGGGGATTGATGATACAGGCCAACCGTGATGACTCAGCCGTGCTCTACTTCGCCGTGGCGATAAGTAGAGAGAAATCAGGCAGGTCGCCCTCTCTCTGATTGGGCCTCATTGTGCAGCGGGCAAATTTAGTGACAGGACAGTGAGGAGGGCAGCATGCAGCTCCAGATTAATATCTGCTGCGCCACTGAGTCACCCTCAATGAATTAATGTGCCATACACAGACTGCAGCTTCATAGAACTGTGGTGTCCATTAATGGTCTGTGTGACCAGCTTTTAATGTGGAAAACATCTCCCTCACTGGCTGCGTCCTCTCCTGCTGAACGCCTCTGATATCACGAAAGGTCGGGATCGCTGGAACAGAGGACATTCAAGGCATCATTTCCACTGGAGACATCTCTCATCTGGATCCTCATCAATGTTGCACCAGCAGCAACGGAGTTCAAAGGAGGGGACGAGTTATTATGTCCAGCATTTCAGACTAACAGTCCTGTTCATGTCCTGCAAAGACACTGTTGAATAATCAAAATGAAACTGCTTTCACACGTCTGCCTCTGGTCATTGCAGTGCAGGGAAGGCAGCAGAGGGGTAGTGGTTTCCAACATGGCGGCAGGGGTCTGAAGTAGCTGCCGCCTACATGCCTGTGCACAGTGTTTGCCCTGCTGAGTGAGTTCACTGTGTTGAACTTCTGGTGCTTGCCGCTTAGCTTGGACCGTTCAAATAGTGGGCACAAAGGAGGCAGAGAGAAGACAAGATGGAGGAGATGATGATGTCAGTGTCTGAATACCTGGAGTTACGGAGCTAAAAACGTACAAAGACAACCAGCATGAAAAACTGGGCCGGTGATAACATTTCCTCCATGTTGCTTCATGCTAGCTTGCACATGCCTGTCATCGCAGCCGTGCACTGTAGCGCCAGCAGCTGCTTTGCTTTCTGGGGCTCGACTCTTGCAGGTCAGTGGTTGTTAGGGTGGTTACCGTGCGGTGGTACGAAAGCAGCTTAAAAAACAGTTAGAAACTCTCTATACATAAAGACATAAAGACATAAGGACAAAGGTCAGCCATGATTCTCCAGGAGCATTCGGTCAAACGTTAAATTCTGTTGCACGCACCACAAACTGTGAGAGGAATCTTTAGTTTATGCTTTGCAGAAACACAATAACGTATTCAGCATCATAAATCAGTTTTCTTTCTGAGTACATTTTGAATAAATTTGACAGGTATGGTGCAATGTTTTGGTCCAACTTGCAGCGATGAAGCATTATGTCTTTGCTAAAGCTAATTGGTGCCTCTGTCTTGCTTCCTCTCCATGGCAATGAGCTGTAGCTCATGGATATCATAATAAATAGAGTTTATCTGTTGTAAGAAACTGGCACACACACATTCTGTCTCTCAGGCTGCCCTAACTGTGAGAGTTGGGGAAAACCTCAGCTTAACACTTTAATTACATGTGTAATTTATTACTAGTGTCATCAATTAATGTATGCTTTCACAGTTTGGTTTCCAAATTACTTCCAGAAGTTGCACAAGCCTTAAATATCATCAGAAATGTTTTACATACTTAGCAGTCCTGTGCAGGGACCCTGGAGTGATGGCGGATTGAGCAGAGAAACACACACCTTTTCCAAATCTCCACATTTATGTGCAAAAGCCATTTTCTCGTATCAAACCTTCTGCTATTCCACAAGGTGAGCTGGGGATTGAGACGGAGGACGTGATGAAAAATCTGGCAGCCTTTTTTTCTTCCTTGAGGAGACGTGTTGAGGTGTGAGGTCTTTAAAGGAGGAAGTAAAAAAAATCCTCTGGGGGAGTTGTCAAAATGTGCAACAAAAGCCCGAGCAAACTCTGCTGAGCTATAACAGTCTGTAAAATGTGCAATATTCAGCGTGCAACATGAGGAAGCGTTATGCGCGGGCAAATGTAGGGTAAACACAGGCACAGCCTGGTGTGAGGAAAAGAAGTCCTGAATTCCCCGCCAGCTATAAAATGGCAGCCTCATATCTTTCAGATAGCCGCCATGGCTCCCAGTGGAATGAATCCTTTGAATGGCCCATTAAATCATTAAAACAACCTCCCATTCAGAGACCCCTGCTGCATAAGTTATTAACTACACACGCTCTCGCACAACACAAAACCTCTCTCGCAGGAACACTCCAAACCCATAACAAAAAAATATGAAAAGATAAAAGGGGAAGCGCTCCAAAGTTACCAAACACACTAAAAATTTAACACGAAATTCCAAATTCACATAAAATCACATTGCCTCTTTCTTGCAGCATTTCTTTGAACAACTGATAATGAAGCCATCTTTTGATTTCACAGAAACAGAAGTCTGTCTGCAGGCGGCTCTGACAGAGAAGAGGCTGCGTCTTTAAGTTTATGAACGCTTGAAGGCTGGCGTTACAGGATGTGTCAACCTCCTTGATATGATGACACCCTGTCAAAGTGGAAAACCACCACAGGTAGCAAAAGCTATTTTTCTGTGTCTATACTGGATCAACCTGAGGCTTATGTAATGCATTCCTGCGTGCATTTTCCAACGAGCAGATGATTGAGCAAAGCAAAAGTTACAGAGTCTTGTGGTCTTGCCTTGTCTTTCAGCCTCACATCTGTTCCTTTTATTCCTGAGCTTACTGCATCTCTGTTCAGATTCAGTGCTAATGTTTTACAGAGGCAGCAGGGGTTGTATATACTTTTTGTCACCACTACACTAGCCTCAATAAAAGGGGATAATTTGCTGTATATAATCCAAAGATGACTCTAAACTGCATCGTAGATTTCCAGAAGTTAAGTGCTACAACTTGTGGTTTTATTCAGTTTGATCATTTACAAGTCATGAAGTGTATATTTTTTTTGCATAAAATGTACCTGAAACCTGATTCTTACCCTCCACATTTCTTCTCTGCCTGGCACACGGCCGTCCTCTGCCACCACTTCCCCTCCTCATGCTTCCTGTCTCGCTGTGTACAAAGACACAGAACTAAAAATATAAATAAAATATACCCATTCCCTCCTCAAATGTCTCTGAATGTTTGTGCCTATTTCTCCAGTGTCTGGGTGTCTGGGCCTATTCTGTACCTACAATTTAGCCTGCCTCACTGCATAGCCAAGCACTCACAAATTGTTCCTCAAATTGTGGGTGACAGCAGACTGTTGGCTGCAGGCGACTGGCAACAGTCTGAAACAAGCTCGAGTTTTACATCCTTCTAACATTAGGATACACGAGGGCCAGAAATGTACTGGGCATGAAGGGAGAGCTAAATCATTCAGCGAATTTAATTTGGGATCCCGGATCGAAAATTAAGCCTGCATGGACTCCTTTAAGCCTGTTTTTTCCCACAAAGCAAGATGCAAGACCTGAAAACAGGATAAAATACGTGTTTGTTCCATGAAACGTTCAGGAAACGTAACTCGATACCAGGGAAGCCATCCGTTTTAATTGCAAACACTGCAGTTAAAATAACCCACAAGACATGTTTATAAAAAAAATCTCATTTGAGGATTCAGTACTTAAATGCCTCAATTAAAATTAACATTCCTTGGCAGTGCTTACGTAAATACGGTGGAGAAAATACTCGACGTCCACATTCAGAGTGTGATCAAAACAACAAATTAGCTCTTTTAAAGTGAGCTGCAGCGTTTATAATTCCAAATGTCTCTGTGCTAACCCTGCAGGCTTCGACTAACAGTTTGAACTTGCAGCGCTGAGGACACAGCGTCAGGCAGCTCGGTCCGTCTTGTAACGACAAAACTCAGTTTGATACCCCTGCTGCTCGGGGCTACTGTCAATGCTGTCATCCACTCCTCCACTGTCCTCCTCACTACCTGCTGCATCGCTCCTCTCCTCTTTGTTTTCGAGGATTTAAATAAGAAGGTTTGCTGGGTTTCGGAGCGCCGTCAGATCTGACACTTTTTGAAAAGCAAAACAATTGTGAATCAGAGGCAACAGACTAAGTAAAGCCGGGGAAGCTGAGAGTGGCTCAGTATCACAGTTAGCTCAGCAGGCATGCACACAAACACACAGCCATACATTTGCATGCTTCAACCAGGCATTTATGTATAAGGAGATAAACATGTTTAGGAATTCACAACACAGCAATAGTTTGCAGGAGACACTGAAAGCTGATGAAGACACTAGTAATTAGTGAAGTCTAGACTAAACGCTAGCAGGTGTACTGGCAATACCAGCCGGCACCTGTTTTGGGACATCACAGACAAGTGGTTGACCTATTCATCAGGCTGTGGTGTCAAAATTTCTGTTGTGTACAACTCACAACATTCCTGCTTCTCTTTGTTTTGAGACACGATAAAGAGCTTGTGTTTATCTCTTAGTATGTGTTTAATTAAAGTGGCTATATTCAACATATATTAATGTGTCAAATGGCAACGTAAAAGAAGTCACTCCCACATACGTAGAATTATCACCTGAATCTGCAGCTCTTACAGTGAGTTGTCTGACCCACAACTTTACTGTGTTGGTTCACTCTCACCACTTTATAGCATCATTTTCACCCACAGCAGGCAGCTGTTTTTCAGAGAAACAGCCCTCAGTACACTACCTGCTCAAGAGCAAACAGCACACACACACACACACACAGTTAGGTTATGTTCACATTACAAACAAATATGGCCCAATCTGATCTTTTTGCTCCCGTGTGACATATATCTGATTTTTTCAGAGTAGCATGGACACAGAAATCTGCAGCTTGGTCCCAAATCTGATCACTGGTCATGTGACTACCATGGGAACGGTCAGATTGGAATTCATGTTTTTCCTATACATGCACAGTTTTCCATGTTATACGTCACTGTGCAGCCACTGATCACTCACCATACAGTGTTGCAGAGGTCCATTGAAACTACAGAAGAAGAACAAATATGGTGGAGGGTAGTTCCGCCATGACAGCATTGCCATGAGGTGCTGACAGTGATACGTACTGGACATCTTAAAGCTTGGAGGAGCTGTTCCTCATGAAACCCTCCATATCACAAACCTCCTCAATAGAGCGTCTTCATGTCAACTGAATAGTCAACCAACTTCCGCAGCAAAACATTTGCATTGCAATGTCACTCATTTTTTTCTCCAAATATCTGTTTCGCTAATTTTTTGTTGTTGTTCCAGCATGCATGTGTGTGATGTTACTGGCTGCATGTGAAGTGTTTCCAGGCAAAGACCTGCTCACACTAATGTCTGATAGAGGTCACTGCAAACATGAATGTGAACAGTCGAGGAATCTCAATTGAGTTTTAGCTTTAAAACTTATTTCCCTCAGGAGTTGGTGGAGACCAAAAACAGAGCTACAGGATAGTGAAAATTGGACTTACATTTATGAAGGGGACAGAAACATGACTTCAAATAATTCATGGTGTCAATAAGCAACTATTTCCTCACAAGTTTGGCATATCTACCCAAAAGGTAATGATGTGCCAATATTGTGTTCACAACTTGTTCCTGATGCCTATCTAGCAGCTAAATAAGTCACTTAAACAGTCAACTACAGGCAGTAAATGTTGCTGCGGCTCAGTCCCTGGAAGATCTTGTAAATTGAATGTAATTTTGTAATTGCCAAAAATGAGTGAGTTTGAAGTGGCAGCAGCTGCTTTCCTGGGCTTGTTTAGCTGTACAAAAAAAAAAAAATTGGAGGCAGAACTTACTTAGCTTAACTTCCAGTAAGTGACTTTAGGAATCTCCAAGGATCTTTGCTCGTCTGTTAGGGTGCATTTCTGTCAGTAGCCACTAACCTGTGCAATTAGCTGGCCATGAAGATGAATGGACCCCTGTAACTGTTTGTTTTCCTTTCATTAAGTCTATACGGTCGCCTTAGTGCTTCCTACCAGGCTGCGTCGTGACTTTCAGCTATTTGATTAAAAAGAAAAAAAATGGTCGATTGGAGAGATTTGGCCCGGATGCTAGTCTGCGGCAAGCACGGCATGAGGCGACAAATTCTAGTGAAACAAAGTCCTTTCCACCTTTGTAACCAAAATATTTGTTTATGGGGCTTGAGGCTTAATCTTTATTAGATTCAGCCTCGCAAAAGTGGTTTTGATTTAGATTATTTTCAAAAAGAAAATGGTGGAAAGTTTTCTTTTAGTTTGATTTCTTTGTAGGAAATATGTGGTGATTTGACAACTAGCCTTCACTGGTGCCATGCTACAGTGAAACTCCATGTCTCTTGGACAAGGTAAAGTGTGGAATAGAAATGATTGAATTCTCCCTGTCTGGACTGAAGCACTGAAACTGACATCTTACAGCAGCCTAACCTTGCCCACTGAGAGGAGCTTTGAGACACGCAGCCATGCAGAGTGCACAAGTTCACCTTCGTTCACTTTCATGTTGATTTTGTTCTTTGTCCTTCATTTTTATCTGTTCTCCTTCTCCCTCTCTCTCTCTCTCTCTCTCTCTCTGACTCACCTTATCTCACCATTTTCTTCCCACATCTGTCTCGGCACCGTGTCCCTCCATCTCATCTCAACATTTGCTCCAACAACTGGAAAACACTCTCAGCGTGAGAGATGGCGTGTTGATACAAAGTTTGTGTCATTTAAATGAAATGGAGAAATGTGGATGACAAGCGAGCCGATGATGCCTCCGCGGTGAGGGAGGAGAGTGTGAAGACGGAGACGAGCATCTGATGGAAAAGTGATGGAAAAGTCACATTAATACCTGAGTGAATTCTGAATCAGAAACCCTGACAGAGAGATGAAGGGAAGTGCAGCTAAATATAGAGGCAAGGATGAGAGGAATCCTGTAAAAAATGAGTCAAATTAAAAGTACGGAATGACAGAAGAAAGACAGAAGGAGGGGGATTAAGAGGGAGAAAGGCGAGAGTTAGAGTGTATAAATAAATGCATGACTCTACCAGCATGAAACAATGTTTAGGCCATTCAATCCAGTCCCTCATTAAGAACGTAATTGATTTCTCTGAAGCACAAAGTCATAGGCTGACCTGTTCATTTACCACATGGAACCACTTTAACCTCAGTGATCTGCATGCGGCTTGAACATCAAAGGTGACGGCGAGTTAATCGTCTGTGGTATGAACACACAGCGAGGCTATGGATACAGTGAGGCTGGTGAAGTCTGGAGGACGATGGGTATATAACAGCTCTGTTTCTCTCCTCGCTCGACCCTGAGATGAACAAACTGGAGATGTGGAGCTGTCACCGCGCTCCCAAACCTCACACCAATCACGCAGCTCCGCGAGCAAGCTGATGAAAATCATGAAATACAGATTCGGAGGAGGAAAGAGACACTTTCTCCCTCGCAGCCTCTCTGTGTTTCAATTTATTTAAAACACTTAATAAGACTTGCAGTGAGTTTAACAAGGGAGATGAGTCATAAATGCTCATTACTGCCATGCCAATTGAATGCTCGACTGAAATGAAATGCATAATGTTTTGCCGCAACAACAGTCCTTCCCCAACAAACTGAACCACTCATCACTACCTAAAAGGAAAACAACATTTAATATATTGGGTAGGATGAGTATAATTCGTTACTAATGCTAGGCTTAGGCGTTATAAGGAGATACTCGTTCAACACAATATGTGCTGGCCACTATAACTCTCATGTGAGCAAGATAACAGAGCAGTATTCAATGATGCAACGCCTGTTATACATTTGCGCTATATTCAGTCTCTTTCTCCTTTGCTCTTGCTTTCTCTGTGCCTCGCACATTGTTGTAGAGTATCAAAAGAAGTAACAACATGCTAGCATACATCTGACTGTACGCTACTACCCATGTATCATTAGCCCATGGTGTGTTCACAAAGCAACAGCGTGGCAGCTGTTGAAGTGCAGCAGAACTGATGTTGACTCTTGTCAGCGAAACAAATGCAAGTGCACATATTTGGCGATTCTTTGGTTTCAAACCAAACAGAAAATAAGCAGCCAAAAAGTCAAGACTAAAGACGGAAACGCCACAAATCTCTGCTCCCATCTTAAAACTCAGCATCCAACAGAATATGCAAATCTGCCACCGACTTCATCCACAATGAGCAGCCGCACCAATTTAATTTAAATTTGATTTCAAGTAAGTTTTACAGCTTAAAAACAATGCAATGTCAACGCCAGCTATTTCAGACTCTGAAGTTACTTTTGTTATCATTGGCGACCAAATACTATCTGTGACTGACAGCTTACTGC
This sequence comes from Epinephelus cyanopodus, assembly GCA_026686955.1. NCBI lineage: Eukaryota > Metazoa > Chordata > Actinopteri > Perciformes > Serranidae > Epinephelus > Epinephelus cyanopodus. Next base: position 27,048,920 of record CM048929.1, read on the forward strand.
TGGAAACTAATTTGTTAACCTCCTTTTTCCTTCTATTTTTACTGGAGCATTTTTCCATTTACACTGAATGCATTCCGAATCACATACTTTTTCTTTTTACTTGGAGTAGACACCGCAGCTGCCCTTGAAAAGTATGTACTGCTGCATGCACTATGCACACAATCTGGATATAATACTGTCTCATAACATTACGCCCTGAACTTTGACCCTCATGCTTTCATGTCCATTACCGTGGAGATGAAACAAGCGCCACTCCATACACGCTCACAATCCCATATCAGTCTAAACATTCCCCATGTAAACACCAATCTTGGAAAGACAGCTTTCACCTTTCACTGAAACTTAACAAACTCATTTCAATAGAGGCTTTCAAAGCTCTACTTAATATTGCGGTCCTGAGCACTCAGTCATGTTCTTGTTATTCCTAGTCTGGCTGTCTATTTTTATTCAGCATTTTATATTACCATACTCGTTTATTGCATTATGTGTTGTGATATGTATTCTGAACTTTTTTAACTTCTTCATCGTAGACTAATTCTTAGTCTGGTTTACTATTATATTTGGCACTTTACACTTATGTACTCTTGTATTGCATTGATGTGATGTATTTTGAATTGTGCTCAATGCAGGGCGTCCTTGAAAAAGAGAGCTTGCTCTCAATGGACCTCCCTGTTACTATCTTACTATATAATGATGAAAATTCTGTCTGTGGGTGTGTCTGTGTGTCTGTTCCACGTTTTTCTCCTCACTGACTTGGTCAATCAATTGTGAAATTTGGCACAGTGGTAGAGGGTCATGGGAGGATGTGAATGAAGCAATATTACATCAATTGGCCAAAGGGGGGCGCTATAGCAACCAATTGAAATTGCAAACTTTGAATGGGCATATCTCATGCCCTGTATGTCGTAGAGACATGAACCTTTGCACATGCCTCTCCTCATGAGGAACACATTTGCCCCAAGAATCCATAACTTGCGGTTATATGGATTTTCCGCCATTTTGAATTTTTTGAAAAACGCTTAAAATCGATCTCTTCCTTCCCGATCTGCATGAAACTCAGTGAACATAAACTAGGGACCAATATCTAAAGTTCCCTCTTAGCAAAAGTTGGAAAACTTACTAAAACTGAGCTTCTATAAGGCACTGACTAACTATTTGCCTTTCAACGTGCTACCTGAACTACTAATGTTTAGTTTTAGCCCACTAACTATCCCACTATTGGCAATGGTACTGCTGTACTTTAAATAAAACAATCGTACTATCAAATTCACAAAACTCTGTCTGAATATATTGCTCTTCTTAATGGGTTCAGTTGACTATTTAATTTGCAATTTCCTATGATCTGTATCCCAAACATACACCATGTGAAACTGTATGTGCGCAACTGTGCACTCAAAGGGTGTGGACTAGTTTTCTTTACCTAAACAATAAATATACCTATTATTACTATTTGTCTGTGGGTCATAATAGCCAGAAAAGGATGCTGGCTTGCATACAGCAAAATCTGACCGGATGTAGTAGAACATCCTGGTATTTCTGGCATAGAGCATTTCACATACTATGTATTGGGACATATTAAATTTTTTTCCCTACATACTATATAGTATGGTAGTATGGGTATTGGAACAAACAGATTATCTCTGAGAAGAGATTCCTACAAACACTTACTATCTGCTTCCGGTTTCTGACCAACACTAAATCTTGTCATCATTAAACCATGACCATTCTCGTTCCCTATCTTAGACAAAGTTGTTTTTGTATGCAAACATCACCAAATCTTAGCCACAGCAGTGGGAAGTTATTTAATAGAATAAGAATCATTGTTGTATTTTATTTTATTTTTTTTATGGTTTTGGATGACCTTCAACAACTGCCAATAAATAAGGGCTTATATGGGTTGTTTTTAAAGGTCATGACAAAGCACAAATTGTATCTTATAATTTAGCTTGAAAGATCTGCTGCTAAAAAACAATTACATGCACTTTACTTCTCCATTTTAATTATGTAAAATATTAACTATATGAATATTTTACTCCAAAGGGGAGTAGGGGATGAGTGTTGTAATTTCAGTTTGAGATGTTTTTGCAATAAACTGAAACATACTCGTACTTACACTGGGGTGCCTGTTGATACACATATCCAAACATTCAACACTCTCAAGTGTCCTTCTCTTACCTTCCTCATATCTGCAATATGAAAGCCCCGCCGCATTCAAACAGTCAAACCTTTTTTAGCACTTATTCTCTCGCAGTCTTTCATCTTCCCTTTATCTGTCCAATTTAATTAGAAGTCTGTCGTCTCTCATGCTCCTTCCTGCCTCGCCTCTTTCATCTCCTGTCCAACACAGATCAATTCTTCATGGCGCACATCCCCAGTCCCTGTTGATGCTGTCAGCTTTTCTAAGAAGCACGGAGGACCAGTGAGCCGCCGCAAAGTTCACACATCCCAAAACACCACAGGAACTTGTAAAAACCCAAGTGGTTGATCAGTCGCCGGGTACTTTACGTTTTGAAATCTCTTCTCTCTCATGTTTTTTTTTTTTTACCTTTGACGTAGGTGCACCGCAGGAGAAAGGGAACAAAAAGGAAAGGCTGTGCCCAAAAGTCACCATGTTGCCTGTGGCGTGTTGTTTCGGTGGTTTATTATGTCTAAATCATATGGAGTAGCAGTTCTCTGCAGAAGAGGTATAATGCTCTGCAACAGCAGGAGTGTGAGGGAGCCGATCAGGGAGACATACGGAGATGCGTACATTAAGTTGGGAGAAGAAATGAATATGAGTCACAGAGAGAGAGAATAGGAAACAGTAAAATGAGCAGGCAGGAGATTAATGGAAAGAGGGAAATCCAAATCATTAATGCACCATGTGTATAATGTGAATGTGGCTCCCATACTGTTCCTCCCCCACCAAGCTAATTGAATCCATTTGTTGGATTTGTATTGTTAAATGTGATTTGAATCCGTGTGATTCATGACCGGTGGAATCCCACAGGTGATTAACTAGTATGAGCCCTTGCAGGTCAGGGCGAGAAAGTGTCTGTTTAAACCATTAGATGGATAATTAATCAGGGCACGTTCGTGGTATCACAGCGGTTACGTTACTGCACAGGGGCTCACCACTATGTCACGGGGGAACATTGTATAATCGCGGTAATCCTTACGTCATTTCTCTAAATTACTGTGATGTGATTTGATGCAAACCACTGCATTTTCGTTATTGTGTTATTTTGAAAAGCAACATGCAGATGAATTCTCAAATTTGAGAGCTTTGTACATGCAGTCGTGCTTGCAAAGTGCCTCGCAATTAAATCCTTCCTTCCCTGGTGAGATTACATTATAAGCAGCCCACTCTGTTCCATCCAGCACCCACAGAGAGGAAAGCAAAGCGAGGCTATCTATCCATCGATTGTCTCTATCTGTGTTGGAGCCAGCTGCTGAGCCGAGGCTCCAGCTGGAGGGGACGTTGCTAAGGCTTAACAGCGGGAAAGCACAGGCAGCAGCAGCAACCAAAGGAGTGAGTGACCCTGAGAGGCGTGGGGAGAATCGGTTGTGTGTACCATATATGTGTGTGTGAGGGAGGAGAGCTGGCTCCCATTAGTCCTGCTGGATTAGCATCTGACACCCAGCACCTTCAGATCATCCGTCAAAAAAAATGGGAGGCCTCCAGCGGAAGCAGAAATGGCCGTGACATAAGGTCCAGCCGTCATCGACATCAACACATGCGCGCACGCAGGAATGGAAAGGGATGACAGGAAAACCTGAGGGCCCAAAGTGCCATTCACTGCCCTCCACACTGTGACAGCTGTGTGTATGTGTGTGTGCGTGTGTGTGTGTGTGGAGTTTAGGTGTGTGCTTTTGTCAGTCAGAGAGAGGAGATCTCAGCTGCCCAGAACACAGGATGTAAAAACTAATGATGTCTCGGTCCGCCTGAGCCCTAATACCCAATGACATTCTGAGTGGAATTGTTTTTGTAGTCCAGCTTTAATGAAAGTGTCGAAGGGGAGGATTTTCTTTCCTGGTGGAGTCCAATTACAACCACAAGGACGCAAAACAAAGGTCAGACCTCATCTGTGAGATTGCGGTGGTTCACTGTTAGTGACGACTGAAGCAGCGGGTCGGTCGGTGAAAACTGGCTCACTCTTATTGTGGTGACAGTGATAATTAAAAGAAAAAGTATGGACTATCCACCGTAAACTACAGCATCATAAATTACCGTAGGGCTTAATCAATGCTTCCATGAAAGATTCTTTCTAAACACATTATAGGCTTCTCAGAGGCAGCATTGATTGCACTGCGGCATAATGCATCAATATCTAATCAATGCCTTGATATGAGACTATTGTCTTCAGGATTTAAATCACTTTCATTTGATTTTGTCTCTTCTTGTTTGCAATGACCACATTTTTATTACTTTTCCTTATGTTGACAAATGTTGTATCTGCATTATTAATTATTTTCCTTACCTAAAATGTCTTAGTATATTCATCCGGAAATTACCACCTTCATAAAATCATACATACTGTATACCCGAGGTGTGGTCTCGAGTCACAGGCAGTCAGACTTGAGTCACAGATTTGATGACTTTAGACTTGATAAAACCTAAAAATACTTGCAACTCGACTTGGACTTCAACACCAATGACTCGTCACTGCACTTCGGCTTGAGCCTTTTGACCTGAAAATACTTGATACCTTCCCCCAAAGCCCAAAGATCAAAGAGTATGTTCTTCAAAAAGGTGTGCCATGACTCAATTCCTTTCCCTTTATTTCCTGAATCAACTAATGTTAATGCTATTCATGCCCAGCAAGTCGGCACTTCATTCACTTCACGTTGGTTAAAAATCCAACAGTATTCAGTTACGTTGCAGGAGAGAACCATGAAGAACTAACATTCAATACTTACTAGCGTCATTTGGAAAAAATGATAGTTAAGATAATTTTGTTTTGTCCAAAAACTACATGTTGGTCAATAAAAAACAAACTGCAGTATGCAAAATGTGTGGGTCAAAAATTACAAAAACAGACGCAGTAAATTCCAACTTCATCATTTGACATTGCACGTAGAGCTGTAAGTTAATTCTGATATTATCGTAGTTCGATCAGGAACACTTTAGTCAAAGAAAACTTTATTTCCATTTGCAGTATTATATTTGGCAGAATGGCTCTGTTCTTGGGTCTCTGTGCCTTTCTTGGCCTGCTTGGAAAGCCTCTTACATGCGCCTATGTGGAAAGTGTAAGGCGGAGAGAGCACACCTCTCTGCCCTTCCACGTGCAAATGAGGAAAGCCTGAGGCAGAGAGAGCAAACCTCCCTGCCCTTCCATGCGCCTACCTGGAAAGCCTAAGACAGGGAGAGCAGCAGCAAAGACCCCCGGGAACAGAACAGAGGAAGCGTCCATGACAAATAGAAATGAAATTGCTAAGTCAGACACAACATGAAAAGGAGGAGCTGGGGTGGAGGCGGTTTGCAAAGCAGCTTGCAGAGGAAGCAGCAACAGTAGGCAGGCCAGAGCAGTTTAAACAGGGCGCCCTGAATGAGATTCAGCAATTGGTTGCATAGAATGGAATCACGTAGTAACATGGGAGTTGAATGCAAAGACTTAAGACTTACTTGTGACTTGCAAGGCAATGACTTGGCCCCACCTCTGCTGTATTCAGTACACTGTACATGTGTTATTAAAGTATTTCGTACAAATGATCAATTTGATACCGTCCTTTGTATTACAGTATTTACTTTATTAAATCACGTCAATGTCAAAGTTTCTCTGGTGTTTTTGTAGATGTGTCCATAATAAATGCTGTAATTCTTGTCAATACTTTCAGGGTAAGACCTGAAAAATAACAAGAATCATGCTCAACATGCTGTACCATATATGATTTGTATGTTGCTTCTGTTTAAGTTCACACCCTCTGTCACACATCTCTCTCACACTTTAGTATTCAGGATTTATGTTTTGTATAACTATTGGTTTTCCTTGAAAAAAGTGTTTAGTATGTCTGTTTAGTATGATAAGAACCTTCATCTGCCCGGAACAACTTGCTGAAAAAAGCAGCACACTGGAGGATAATCACAACTTTGGTCTTATTTTTCTTTCTCTGGCCAATATTTATGTGGGTTTTTATAAAAGAAAAGAGTATGTTAGGTGAAATGGGAACCAGAAGTCTGTAAATTGTGATGTTTGGATGTTTACAACAAACAGTTCGGGTAAAAATAATTTTAATTCACCTTAGTTTTCTTTTCCAAAACAACCAAGCGGCAAACCTGGAGATTGGTTCACAACCTGTTTGATTGAGAGTTTCTTTATCGTTTGGACTTATATTTGGCAATATCACCACTTTGTCTGATCTCAGCAATGAACTCTGCGAATACAATCTTGTTATCAGAGATAGGAATGATGGCTAAACCAACAAAAAATAAGATCTGAATTGTGATAAACAGAAATGATCCTTTTAGTCATAAAGCTACTGCCTGTCATGTCAACATATTTGATCCTGAATTCCTGCAAACTGTCAAAATAACTATTAACTGTGTGTGATTATTCGCATGTTAAGTTAAATACAGCCACGTAGAAAAAAGCGCAATTTCTCCTGGAACTCAATGTGACACTTTAATGTGAAGAAATGTCTTGGAACACACAGATTCCTGTAAACATATGACATAACAGTGGATCACCCTGACATAGATAATCATCACTTATCAGTCCAGAAAGTACATTTAGTGCTCACTGTTCATTTCAGCGCTTCAGGTTAAAAACACTGGCACGGCTCTAAAATAAGAAATGTACAATTTCAGAAAAATAACATCTAGTTTGATAAAATGACTGCTGGCAGAAAAGCAAAGCACATTTTAGGTTGCTAATGAATTATGAGTCTTCTTAAGACCTTTTCACACAAAAAAGCTCTGTTTTCGAGGACGGAACCATCTGTGTTTTTAAATATTGATTGATGAATTTCAAGAAGCCAGATTTTATTCCTGTGTGGTGATGAAGAAATTTGGAATGAAGCTCCCCGCAGCTTCAAACTAACATAATCTTCTTTGAACCTCTGAGACTTGAGATTGTGGCTTCTGGGCTAATTTTTTCTCCTTCCTCCCTTAACTCCACTCTGTAAGTGTGACTGCTGGACTTTTCTATATGCAAACTCCCAGCCCCCGAATACAGAAGTTTGCAGAAGGCAGTCTCATGCACATGCACACCTACACGTCCACACTAACATAGGAGCACTTATCAGTTATGGCCCCTTCATTTTCTAACCTTTTGCTTGGATGCAATTAAAACAGAAACTAATAATATAAACTTCTGTAAACGGAAGTCATGTGGCCTAAACATGGCCAAACAGAAGAACACATAATGTAAGCAACAACTCTCTCCAATGATTAGAGAAGAATACAGTGGCTTTGACTTAATGCACTAATGAGAAAATATCTGGCAGAGCTAATTATTCTTTTTATTGTGCATGAAGCAGGGTCATAATTTACTAGAATTAAGGGCAGAAATAACTTTGATTATTATTAAAGTGCTGTGAAAATAAGAGGAACACAAACAACTTAAGACTACTGCCCTCGTTGGACCAACATAAATTATTTGTCGGACTCTGTAACCACTAGTATTAAAGCCAGCATCCTCTCTATGGAAAAAAAAAACAGAGCCTTTTCTTTCCATCTGAAAACAACCAGGCACACTGCCTGAAACAGTAAGGAAATGCTGGCAGCAGCAAAAGATGAATATCACGCTCTCGAGTGTTACAGTAACTGTTGCTCATTTGGACAAACTTGGCTTTAGGAATGCTTTAATCTTTTGTACTGCTATTATCACCAAACTCTTTGTGAAGAAACACCACTCATTCTCAGTCTAGTCCGTGGTTTGAATTGTTGCATATGCTAATAAATAAATAAATAAATAAATAAACAAACAGGTAAATAGTCTAGTTTGGCCTGCTGATTTGATGAACCCGAAGTGCTTGATTGCCGCAATTCAACAATCGCATGCCTTCTTTGAGTCATCATGTCTGAATCAGAAATCAGATCTGAACATATTTTTAGATTCAGTGTGACGTATACTCACCACCATTATCTCTGTTGCCCATCATGAAAACATGTACAGAAATTTGCTTCGAAATCACTAATACTACTAGTAACTCCAGAATTTGCCTGAGAACGTTTAAAGATTTCTTAGGTAATCCAAAGATAGCTCTCTGTACATTTATGGGTGCTCTGCAAAGAGGAACTGATAATAGCTATTTCAGCATACTCTGAAGTCCCCTACTCTAAATTGTATTAACTGTAAAAAGGTCGAAAGGGAAACTTCTGTATTTTTACACTCCCGCACTCATGACCACATCACCCCCATCCTTCATAACCTCCGCTGGCTCCCTATCCCCCAGCGTATCCACTTCAAACTCCTCATCATTACCTGTAAAGCCCTCTGCAACCTGGCTCCCCCAAACCTGTATCAGCTCCTCCACTGGCACACTCCCTGCCGCACTCTCAGGTCTGCTGATGCCAGCCTCCTGTTGTTGATGTTCTAGGACGAGTTATGTTACATGCATTGTCTTTTTTCAAAATACACTTCTGTTTTCACAGGACATTTACCGTTTACATACAGTCTCTTTCAAAGTAAATGCACTACGATGGTACAGCACAGCAACTTGACTTTCCCTTCAACAACAAATGTATGTGTTCACCTTTTGCCAGCACACACACGGTTGGGTTAAGGCAACAAAAGCACATGGACGGGTTTAGGAAAGAAGAAAAATGGGAAGAGAACACCAGCTTCCCAGGTGAAAGTCGGTGGTTGTTTGACTCATCTGTCACACCTCCCACTCACCCTACTTGGACTTTCGTCGCCTTAACTTAACCTTAACCTACGTCATGAAAGCACAAAAGGAGAGCTTTTTTTCACTGACCAAGCCCTGTGTTTCGACAACCTCGGAGTGAAAGCAAGTTGCCCCCCCCTCACCAGGACTAACCACTGCACCTGTGGGGACAGGGCCTTCTCCACTGCTGCTCCCACCCTCTGGAACTCACTCCCTAAAGACATCTGAGAATCCCCCTCAGGCTCCACCTTCAAATAATCCCTCAAAACTGCCTACAACCTCTGACAAACTGTGTTCCTCTTCTCCCTCTGTGCTTTGTTTCCTTTCTTATGGATTATTTCATCTTTGTTTGTTTGTTTTGTTGCTCTTGTTCTTTGTAAAGGCCTCTCTGAGTTCCCAGAGAAGCGCAGCAGCAAAACAGGCTGCAGTGTAATCCCTATGGGAAATTGTGCACCACCAATTTACATCCTTTAAACTTTTTTTTTGTTGGCCACTGATGGGCTCAGATTGTTATTTTAAGTGTCAGAAAAGGCCCTACAGAGAAATAAAACCCTCACCAGCATTTTCACTGTTATTTTTCCTGTCACCTCTTGCTAATTTTCAGAATGAGACTTCTCCTTGAGCAAGACTTGGTCACACAAACTAATAAACAGATCAGAAAAAGGTAGGGGAAATGTTTCTCTTCTCTTTAGGGGCCTTCCCATCTATGCCACAGACACTTCTACGAACAATCTGAGCCTGTCAGTGGCAACACAAGAATTTTTTGATGGATGTAAATTGACGGTGCACATTTGCCCATAGGGTTTACATCACGTACATTTAAAAATACAAAAACATGGGAAGATTTGGCCCAGGTTGAAAAATATTGAAGTTTCCCATCAAAATGAAAAATAGCACAAATGGCAGGTGATTTCAACTACAACTTCTGTATGGTAATACCATAAATTACTTACCAAAAAGCCCCATTTTACACTCTCTGTGTGCCAGTGTCTGCTCTCAGCCAAATATTATTTGAGGGATAAGGCACCGACCTGTAACTCACTGTACTGCAAATGGATGGTGTGTTTTTGTAGTTCAACGAAGCAACCAGAGTGGTGTAACTCCAGCTCTGAAACAATCTGACTTATTGTGTCACCTCGATTTTGATGTCTGAATGTAGTCAGTTAAAAGATTTTTTTCATTTTACATTGATACTTGAAACCGATAACTACACCTGTTTTTTTTTTTTTAAATGAGTTTATAAGACACATGTTTAATCAGCATGTCATATCTTCAGGCTTTAGATGCGGGTTATAAACAGTTAATTGGCTGCCACTCAAACCTGCTTCTGCTTTCTCAGCCAACAAAAGGCCAAGATCCCCATCACATCTTTAAATTACCTTCATCCTTTGTTACAAAATCTGAAAGAAAAAAAAAGATCTGATAGAACTGATGAAAAAAAAATACAGTAAATTACAGATGTCCGGGGGAATAAGTAAAGCGTTTGTCTATATTATTGAACTCTGTTAACACTGTGCACATGCTGCTCTCTTGAGGTGTAATTTAAGCCATAATAATGCCATTCCGATCTTTTCTATTTTGCAGTGGAGGAGGTTAAAAGACTGTGGAGAAACTTCTGCGATATACATCCGAAGAAAAAGAGAGCTACATGATTCTAGCTGGAAGGCAGCAGAAAAGAGAAAAAGAATGGAAACACATGAAGGCTGAGTTCCTGCCTCACTCACAGAGCACAGGAGGAGGTCTGTTCGCAGTTTTCACATCTCTTTCTGCTGTGAATCCTTTCTGAATAAATTCACACTGGACTTGCATGTGTGAAGTTCGTGAGAGAATGCCTTTACTCAATAATTTCTATTGATTTGTGCAGCGGTATAATACCAGGCTGAGATGCAATAATCCAACCTGCAATGAAACCAGTGCAAAAGTAAATATGCTAAATAATAAGTTATTCTCTACTTGTTGAAATTAGGTTTTTAAAGACCTCGATACTGCTCAGACTTGAAACAGGAGGAAGAAGGGACGCCGTTCTGTCCTGATTTGACCTGCACATGCAGAATTTCAACAGAGTAGCCTGCAGCGGCTCAGCGACTCGTCATTTGTTGCGGTTTTGTCATGTACTTTTGTTGTTGTTGTTTTGCTCTAGTTCAGTCTTTTTATTCCAAAGCTGTCAATAGTTCAGCTCTCGTCCTAAATCATTTGTCAAAGCTATTATTGATGCACAAATACAAACTCTGAGATGCACCATCGCCCAGATTGATGCCGACAGGCATGTTTCACACACAAAAACCTGATCTTGGTTTCTTTTGGATTCTCACAACATTTCCCCACAACCTATTTTTGTATTTCAATGTTTTATTGAAACAAGAGAGTCATAAATAGAGCAAGCAGAAAACAAACAATATTTTCTTTCCTTCTTTTCTTTTTTTTTTTTTTTTTTACAACCCATAAACCTTTCTAAACCCAAACCCATGCCACCCCACAGACCTTTTTTGTGAGCAACAAAAGAAATGCAAAAAAACAAAGGCAAATAAGATTAAATAACAATAATTAATCTCAAAAAGAACATGAATAAAGGCAGTATGAGTACTGGTACATATAAATTAGGGTATCTTATACAGGGGCTGGCAGATGGCAGACAGACAGCAAGGCATGCGCCTAACATGGACATTCACCAGGCAAACCGCTACGGGGACTCTTCAATGGGGCAATTAGAGCAACATCAGAGGCTCCCAGTGAGAGTGCAGATTTTATTTTTTCCAATTTTAGGAGAGACAAATCATCATGTAGCTCAGCTTTAAACACGGTGGAAATGGGGATTTCCACAAAGGAAATATTTTACTACAGGCAATTGAGGAGGCAAAGGCGATAACATTAGTTTGAACAGCACTGTAGTGACTTCATGTGGACGTCTAAAAGGGAAAGCTGTGAAGAGATTTATGGACTTTCAACTCAAAAATTTCCCCTCCACCTATTTTCATCTCATTTCATTTTCTCCACTCAGTTGCCAGTTCATTAGGTAAACCTAGCCAAAGCTAATTAAACCTTTTACGTTTGTGGTGCTGTGGAACATTTTTTCATTATACAAAGAAGTATTTCTGTTATTTAGCCAACCTTACCAACATTTGATAGTTCTAACTTCTCTTTGAGCTTCTCTTTAAATTCTATTCAATTAAAGATTATGCAGTTTGGATCCTTGGCCATACAACCAAAGCCATTCAAAAGCATCACTGTGGAGTCTGGGACATTTTAATGACCAATTTGCACTATTTTGACATTTTAAAGACCAAACACTTAATTGAATGATTCATAAAGTAAACGGCAGATTAAGTGATGACAATAAATTAGTTGCAGCCAGTTCTGGCATGGCGTAATATATCATGGATTAATGAGTAGTGACGGTTTAAATGATGAGCAATATGATTTTGCCCCTACACAGCACGGCTGTCAGTCTTGATCCACAAACTAGGACTACTGCCTTGCCGCTGTGTGACTCCACCAGCCAGTCAAGTTACAGTTAACATCATGTCTGTTGAGACTAATTTGTAGCCGTGACAGCAGACAATGCTTCAAATATCAATGTTGCTGCAAAGACGTCATAATTAGGGTATAGATTCTTGACTTGTCGCCAGAAAAAGTGAGGTCACAGTGACCTTTGAGCACCAGATCTAATCAGTTCATTGTTGAGTCCGACTTAATGTTTGTGTCAGTTTAAAAAAAATCCCCTCAAGGCATTCTTGAGATATTCTGTTCATGAGAATAGGATAGACGGAAACGCAAAGACATGTCATCAGCACACAGGCATAACAACACACACATCTGTTGTCATGACTATGATGCACCATGTGATCAGAGCTGACAGAGTGTCCCATTAGATCAATCCAACCTGAATAGACTAAATATAATTTCCAGTTCCAGGACCAAAGGGACTTTTGAACCCTGATTTAGGTTTCGCAGGCAGGGCATTTTTCTCCTTCTAATGAATTTCACCTCACCCTAAATTTCTCTACTTAGACATTATAGTGTTTGACTGGTGGGTGTGCAAAGCCTCTGAGAGGCTCAGTTCAAAACCGCTTCACCTAAATGTGTGGGGAGACCTGAACTTGGACCTAAACTAGTATCTGAAGGCTTTATCTAAGGCAGTTGTGTGTTAGTGTGTTGTGTATTTGGACTAACTGCTTTCATCTTGTAAAATGCCTCGTTTCAGATTCCAGTGAGGCATTAGGACTCTCCTGTTTACCTCCTAACATTTCTCTCTTATTGTTGTTGAGAGGTCATTTAGGATTATCTCTCAGTGCTGCGGCTTTGAACTCGGCCTTCTTTCCTCTGTAGTAACGCAACAACAACCCGATCTCATAGCATTCAATTTTCTACTGTCTTCATTTCACTCCTTCGTATAAACAGAATCAATATCTTGTAGTATCTCAGTTCTTCCCTTGACAACATCCTAGCAGGCCCAATTTCACATTTTACCATTTCCGATATTATTGTTGCAAAGCTACCTAAAATCAATGGATCATTCTGGAGCTCATCTCACCGTTCCCATGGGTCAGAAGCCATGCGTACATGCGGTCTATTAAGCATCAAAACTTCTATGTGCCAGTGTTGGAAGCTACAGCATAAGAGAGACCTTGATTTCCCCCGACCTGGATTTAACATTCCTGTGCTCGTATGAGGAGATGAAACGGATGACAGAAACGGTCGGTCTGAATGTAAGTAGCCAGGAGCGTGCTGTGGGTTTTGGGTGTAGAAATGTGGAGGTGTGGAGAGGAGGAGCTGAGGAGAATCTCCTGACACGGATGAGGCCGTGTGAAATTTGTACGGCCTTGATTAGGAGGGATTGTCTTACCCTCCAAGTGGAGATTAAAGAGGAGAATTCTTCGAAAAACAGAACAAAAAATATGGGAATTGAGACAAAGGGAGAGTTTCAGAAGTAAACTTTGTTAAATCAGAGTTTCCACAGTTCAGGCAGGAATGAGAGAAAATGCTGGCCTGAGAAAATAAGTCCAGCAGCGGGGGATGGATTCTGGCTGGAGCTGAAACGGTGGGGCACACAGGGTCTAATCTTTACTTTCACAAACTTCAGCACTACTCCTCACCGAGCCCCACTGTGTTCATGTCCAAAAGAACTGAGGCAAGTCAACTCTTCTCCCATAGGATACAGGGAATGAAAATTGTAATTTCAAATAGGAAGCAGAGTCCAAATTTAGAACCTAAAACTAAGGTTAAGGCCTTTCCGCTCTACGCCTCCACCAACCAGTCAAGTTGCAGTTTATATCCATGTCCATCCAGACTTACATTCTATACACAGTGAAGACAGTGAAATGGAAGTTATCACTTGATTGACATGCAGGATTCCAGTGAATAATTTTTGGTTAGAAACATGCTTGCTTCATTTACAGCTTATTTCTACAGAGGAGTACAGCGGACTGATCGAGAGCTCCACTAAGCTTGTTGGTAGACTATCAGAGGAACAAGGATACAACATAAAGTTGTCACATGACTGTAGACAATGCTCCAAATATGAATGTTGCTGCAAAGACGCAACAAATTCTAAAATGGGGATGCCTCCTGTTTTGTGAGGTAACAGTGACCATCCTTGATTCATCCTTCAGTCCAACTGGACATTTGTAACATCAATTAAGGAAGTCCTGAGATATTATGTTCACAAGAACGGGACAGACAACCAGACAACATAATGCATCCAGCCAGGGCTGTTGCTAATGTGGAAGCAATAAAGAAAAAGAAAAAGATAAACACCTACAACTGTTAACTTTGATGATTAACATGTGTATACATCTCAATCAAATCAAATGAAAAACAACTGCTCTGACTTTCCAAATTGGTTACTTGTTACATTTAAATCATGCTCAACAAGCAAATATGAAGTTTACATTATTTAACTTTCTCACTTAGGCAGAGTTTCACTTGGTGCTTTATTTAAAACCCAACTGAAAACAGATGGCTTGACATTTTTCTAATTGACACGTAATTATGTTGGTGTGTTTTCTGTAAAAGTCTAGTGCTGTTGCAGTGTTGTGTGGCCTGGACATTTTGTGTTGTAAGTTGGTGACAGAAAGTAAGACACTGCTGAACTTTATCTTGTATCAATTTAATGAGGCCAGAGGAGACAGTGAGCTCTGAGAGGAGTTCAGTGATTTGCAGCTGATGTGAAAACCGTGTCAATCTTTAATTCAATTATCTCATGCAGTTTTAAACATGGCGGATCTTTCAGAGTGATGGCTTATTTATCGTGCCATCTGAGTCCGGGCGAAGTTGAGTAGCTATTTTAACCATGGCTGTGTTAAAAAAATGATGATGTTGTAGTCCAGTTTTGACAGTTCTAACCCCCCCAGGTTTTATATAATTCTTTATTTAGAAGATCCTTTCGAGTACTTTCTATTGTTTTACCTCATTTCTGTTTGTGCACAAAGACAAACATCAGCTGCAGCAAGGGTAAATGTTTGGAGCTATTTTTGGAATAAAACAGAACATAATGTTACATCAGAACAGACAATGTGAACATAAACCAATTTAAAAGAGTAAGGGAATAATGTCCAGGCCATAGTTGTATTCTTACATATTATTATATTATGATCCTAACATCATCCAGGACAACCCATCCCCCTAAGAAATTTTATCTACCTTACATGATGGTCTACAAGCTTTTTCTAACTAAAAGCAGTGGCAACCTCTGGGGCTGAGAAATGAAGCAAATATGAGCGTGAAAGCCTGCAGTTCCTCGAATGACCACTTGAGGCTTGCTCCAAAAGAGAGTCGATCCCCTTAGACCTCTATGCTAAAACGCACAAACTTCACAGCAGAAATTAACTTGTTTATAGCCTGGAACAAAAACGTTTTTGGTCTTTATTGCTAATTTTAACAATTATGACAACTGTGCAAGGGGTAAATTTAAATTAGGGATGTGGCTCCAGGTGAATAACTTGTTGTCATGACTGCCCAAAAGTACCTGAACAGCTGAGCCATGGCGGCACACAGTATGTGGCGTGTCAGAGGATAAACGAGCCGTTCACATTTCTCTCTTTGTGGCAGGTAACGGCACAAACCTCACCGCACGTTAGGGGCTGTTCTTTACTTATGAAGGGAATTGTCAGGGGAGGAGGGTGGCTGGTTGATTTTGATTTTATTTTGATTTATTTTATTTTGATCCCCCCTATGTTAGTCACTTATTGATGCTGTTTTTGAAGTATGAATAAGTCAATAAGTAATTTAGTTAGTCTTTTACTTTTTTTTTCTTTTTGTGGAACCCATCAGTGAATGAAACACTCTGATTGACAGTTAAGTTCAGCGCACTAATAGAGAAACTGAAGTGAGGAAAGTAAACAAACAGCTAAAGTCACACGGGTGTGAGACAAAAACAAACTTGTTATATAAGGTCATTTTTTTCCTTTAGCCATTGAGCTCTTTTAACACAAACATTTTGTAATGTAATGATATTATACGCTGGTGCACTGTAACCATGCTCTGTTTTTTCAACAGTGCATTATGTTGATAATGTGCCAACTGGATAACTAGCATCAAACTAGCTGTTTCCCTTTTGAGTAACAAATACAGACTGTTGTTGTCTGCTGGTGTGGAGGGTTATTTCCTCTCACACAGGTGCAGAATGCCCGTCCTGATTGGCTGTCAGCTGTAGTCTTTATGTGTTCATGTGCCTTTTTGGCTGAGACAAAGACAATACTTAATTGACATGTCAACTTGCTTCTCATATCCCTAAAAGAAAATGTCTGCAGAAAAAGTGTAAATACATAAATAATACAATGTTCCTGAAAATCATGGAAACGGTGGTTAGCTGCCACATTCCACACAAGATGAATTTTAGATGGCCTGTGTGAAAACACAGTAGCCTGTTAAAACTCCAGACCCGTTTGATGCTTCACCTGAGTCTTTGATTTGCATAATCCCTGCCTGAAGAGTGAGGCCGATAAGCTTTTAGGTTGAGGTTGTGAGCTTGTGGCAGTCAGCAGTTTTGTCCCGGAGGAATGCCGGTCGTGTTCTGTGGGCAAACATAAAAGCCCAGACAGGACTGATAATGGCTTAACAGGCCTGCTGGGGGACAGCCTTTGCACGCACACTCATTTAAACAAGAGAGGGAGAAAAACAGCTATGACAATCTGAGCCAAAGTGTATAAAAAGTCAAGATTACCCCGCCTAGTTTCAGAGTGCTGATTCGTCAGTCTGGGAGTATTCGGGCTTATCGGCCCTGCCGTTCACTCAGCCTTTTGCCGACACAAACAACTCCCTTCAAAAGGAAGCGAACTTGAAACTTTTAAGGAGATGAGATTGTAAAGCTAATAGCCTCAAGTCTAAAGCAGACGGGTGAAGTCAGAAGCAGGCCAGATTCCTAAGACAGTTCCTCCATCACGTATCTGCATGTCTCTGATTCTCTTCCACTGTTCCTCAGCCTGATAAGATGTGATGAGAGACCGGGGATGGCAGTCTCCCTCGTTTTGGGTCTCAGGATGACTTAAGCGAGCTTATCCTCCTCTGGCCCGTCCAGGAGCAGCAGCCCCTGACCTCTGCTGTCAACCGAGTGCTGTGCTGCCAACTGAGGAGGAGGGTAATAAAGTAAACAGAGTACAAAGGCTCCCGTACATACCAGATCACACCAGGAATGTCCAATGAACAACAAGCAAACACATTTAGAAAGCTGGAACAAACACCAAACAAAACCAACTAGAAAATCGTGTAGGCATGTATGTTCTTTGTTAATTGTTTGTAGTATAAATGCATTCTGCTACATTTGTTCGTACACTATATAACCAAAAGTATGTGGATACACCCCTTCTAATTACTGGGCTCAGTTGCTTCAGTAACAACCATTGCTACCAGGCACATAAAAGCAAATATAGCAATCTCCAATGACAAACTAATAATGACACAACGTTGCAATGAAGAGCTCAGTGGCACTGTCACAGGATGTCATCTTTTCCAATAAGTCAATTTCTGCCCTCCTAGATTTTCCCCCCCGCCAACTGTAAGGGCTGCTACTGTGATGTGAAAAATACCTAGAAGCAACAACAGCTCAGCCATGAAGCTGCAGACCACACAAGCTCACAGAATGGGATTGCAGAGTCCTGAAGCATATAGTGTGCAAAAAATAATTTGTCC